>OW387023.1:152105219-153305219 GCA_936439885.1 Nowickia ferox | reverse complement strand
TACTCGTATGTAGATGTAAAGTAAATGTATGCGATTTGGTAAAAGTGTTGAATAAGTATGTTTCCAATATCAAAATATTTACTCAAGCAAATTGCATAGAAATCACATTTAAATACATTCACACAAACACACGTACACACACAAACACAACACACAAGCGCTTGCAAACAATTTTCAATATTCATATACAGTCTTATGCGCAAAAAGGTGTCCTTAAAGTTTTGTTGACAATCTTGGCATTTGGCACATACATACACACATATCTATTTGCGAAGCCAATATACGAGTATTTAAAAATACGCCAAGAGATATCGTCTAACAGAAGTTCACTTAAAAATTACGTTGAAAATAAAGTATTATTAATTTATTAAACGAACTGAATTTAAATCTACCCTCTGTTTTCTTCAATTGGATTTAATATTCAGATTTATCGTACCTATAAGCAAATTAAAGAGGTAATATGAGAATTAACTCTAGAATAGTTTGTACTATTTAGTTAAATAAGAAAGTTATACCAATATTATGCTGAACTGTGATCAATAGCTGTGAGAGTGTTCAGTCTAATAATATTTGATCGATGAGTGCACAAATTTAATCCAAAGACAACAATTTTCGATCAAATAAAAATTCGAAATTTTGGTAATATATTTATATCAGTAGCTTTACGTCTTTTACGGGCCTTTTCACAATGTATAATTCAAAAATAATATGAAGCTTATCCGTAAATTAGCTTCAATTGCCTTTCACAATGAATAGTTAACTTTTAAACGACACTATTTAAGAAAAAATTTTCTGCTGTATTTAACGAAACAAAATTTGTCGGATAACATACTAGTTGTAAGAAAAATATTTAAAAATATAAATGAATATTAAGGAAAGTGGAAGGACAACATTTATGTTTATATTTGGAATTTGTATTATATAAGAAAAGTGAGGAGCAGAAAAAGAACTTTCACTCGGCACGACTATTTTTCTCTGAAAAGTGAAGATTTAAGACAACGATTTCGACTATCAAAATTTATAACGAATTACGTTGGTTGTTGATTAAATATTTTTGAAAATCTTTAGCAAATAGAGACAGCATTCCTATATTTTCTATCGTATGATTTTGTTAAGTAGCAGTCGGATGGTGAAGAGGAAATCAATAATCGTTGGCTAAATGGGTTTTGTCAAACAAACCGGGAATTAGTTAACTTTTCATTAAAAATAAAATAATCATACATACACTCCAAGAGATTTATTATTCGACATATTGTCATAATTATATTATATTATATGCTTATTTTTCTTTTGTGATTTTCAAAAATATTAATATTTGTGAATTCTCAAATAGTTTATGAAAGTCTGCGCATAAGATAAGAGGTTTGTGACTGTTCAAAATGTGTGGTTGAAGTCTACTGACGATTTGTTAAAGCAACAATGAAATGCATATAGACATCGCTTAACCACCAGCAAATAAATTTCACTTATAATACATACACTCCAAAAAAAAGACATATACTTTTATTAAGTAAAAAATTTCTAAATTTAGGTTAAAAAAAATTTCTAAGTTGAAGTAAATTTGTACAAAAATCTAGTAAATATTATTTAATATGAGTAAAAATAAATAATGAACTATTTATTTAAAAATAGTTCATAAAATTAAACAAAAAATATCTCATATTTAAGGACATGTTTACTGACTTAGAAGAAATATTTACCAAAAATTGGAAAATGGTTTCAAAACTTAAGGAAATTGTATCCTAAAGCCAAGATCCCACTATCGGCACAATGTACCGATTTTCGTCGGCTCACTGCAATAAAGTCATAAGTAATAAACCAAAATGGGCTTATTTCTCAATTAATTCTTTAGTACTTTAGTACCAACGCGCTGTGGTGCAATTATGTCCTTATGTATTTCAATTAGTTAAAAAATAAGGCCAGTTTAGCTTATTAATTATGAATTTATTTCAGTGGGCCGACGAAAATCCGTTCATTGTGCCGATAGTGGGATCCAGGCTTAAGAACTATTTAATTTCGTTTTAAATCAAAAAGTAAATTTTAGGAAATGTGTTGACATTTTGTGGTGTCATTTTCAAATGTGTGCATATTAAACTACGTTACGAAAGAATGGCGGTATTCGATGTTTGATGCAAATTGTCTTGCGTCAGTGCAAATGCAAAACATCGTAGCTTTTCTTTCAAATACAATAACAAAATACACACACAACCCAAAGAAAAGCTACGATATTTTGCATTTGCACTTGCGCAAGATAATTTGCATCAGACATCGAATACCACCAATATGTAATGCAATTGTAACCTTTGTTGTAAATATAATATATGAGAAGCCTGCACGTTCGAATTTTCTTTTGCGATACTGTAAAATATTAGCTTGTATTAAAATTTTCAATCAAATACCCTAAAACTGTATGTAAAGTGTGTTTGTGTGTTTGTGTATGTGCTACTCAAGGATATAAAAGAGATTACAGAAATAAAAGGAAAAAATACTTAAATATACTTTCTACTTTTAATATACGACTATTTACTTTCTGATGTCGATAATAATCAAGACGAGATGATAATCAAGACGAAGGAAATATCGAACGGGAGAAGTGGGGAGGAGTCGAAGGCGTATACATAGAAGAACTCTTTTAATTGCTATTTATTGAGTGTAGTAAAAGCATAATATTGCACTCAATAGCTTTTTTATTATATTTAAATGGCTTTTATTTAAATGCAATCTAAATCTTTTTTAAAAACTTTATTAATATTTGTTGCATTCACACACAACATACAACAGCAGCCGGTCCAACACACATATATTCACTTAAAAATGTTTGAAACTATTTCAATATATTTTAGATTTTTATTTTATATTTTTATGTTTGAAAATGAAATGATAATAAAATGGTCGTAATATGAATATTTTAATTAAAAATTGTTTTCCTTCCAGAGTCTTGTTTTTAATTTTGTGTGTGAGTGATTATGAATATGAACTTTATTACTTAATTTCTGGTTGTATGTTCATCTAAATAATATTGTTTTTATTTTTTTTTTCTTCCTTATTATTATTGTTGTTATAATCTCTCTAATGCAAAAGAATCCTTTATTATTCTTAGTTATACTTCACTGGACTTTTAATATTTATGTCCTGCTTTATTATTATCTTGCTTTTTTTGTATTTCTTTACTCTTTGTTGCTTTATTTAATATGTGTGTGTGGTCGAGTTCATTTTTGTTGTAATAAATATGGTGTGTTACGTAAATTTCTTTTTGTTGTTCACAAATAAAAACAAACATTCATAATTTCTTAAAGTTGTTTTCGTATACTCGAAGGACTTAATAAAGGAAAGTATTTCTTATTCAAATTGCCCCACATACAAGAACACACACGCTCACACTCATATTTTTGTGTGCATCATAAACAGTTTTTTGACAATAAATTCAGCAATTTTACAATTCATTAAATTTGATTAAGAAAATTTTGCCAATAAACTTTTTCTTTCCCCTACAAAGTAAGATCTCAAAATATTTTTTGTTGTTGTCGGGTTTAAACAGCGAACAGCAAATAAAATATGAGTATTTTGGCAAAAGAAAAGAAAATGTTCAGAATCAAGAAGATAAAATTAATATTGAACTTTATTTCGAAAAGTATTAGCAGCCATGAATAACACCAAAATTTATGAATTTTTCTTAAAAAAAAAACAAAGTTAATTTGGAGTTCTTTTCATCTGGGCGTATTTATGTATGTGTGGATGTGTGCAAGTGGTTGTGCTTGTGTTTGTGTATGGCAGGGTGGCTTTCCTTTATTCTGCTAATATCGAGACCAATAATTTTTATTAGTAGATGTGTGAATGTATAACTTTGGTTTGCAAGTGTGTTTGCAAAGATCCCTGTGTCTGTTATTTTATAACAAGTGACATTGATTGAGTCACATCCTGAATCTTCATGTTTTCTCTTATTAATATTTTTATTTGGATTTTTTTCTTTGTTACCCTAGAGGTTGTCACATTGTTCGTTGGATTCCAGGATTTTGCAAAATAAATATATTCAATACCGCATTTGTTTTTTATTTTATTGACTACATTTTTTTTGTCCAGTTCTCTTGTGTTTCAGGGTTTCTGAGTAATAAAATTCAGTTTGCACTTCTAAATGGAAACTTAAATCGAAATGAACACCTTGGTGCAATTTAATAAATGTTGTTGTTTGGATAAATTTTATTTACCAATAATTCACACTTTAATTTATTCCAAAATTTAAAAACGTTATGCAGGTCTCAATATCTATCAATCCGCGAATATTTTGAAATTTGAAATATGCGAGTAATTCCTAAAAGGATTCCTTTATTTTATTCCAAAGTTTTGCTCAGTTATTTATATCTATTTTCCTTTTTTTCAACGAATGATGTTTGCTTATCCGTTTTTATCTTTGTTAAACTTACATGCCAATGAAGTAATTAATGCAAGTAATTTGAAATTATTTCTTATTACCGTTGTCCTTCTGCAAAAGTTATCGCTTCTACCTTAAAGCAATAAATTTTAATTTATCATGACAGAAAATCGTTACCGTATATTTTTTTCTGGCTGTTGTTAATGTGCACAGACATTAAAGTGTTTGTGAAACTTAAAAGCCAATAAATGTTAATTAAATTTGAAAATTTATAAATTAAACAAAGAAATTAAGGCAACAGGAAGAGAGAAAATAATCGGATTGTGCTTGTAAGTCAATTGCAAAGTTCAATTTTAAACGAGAAAATTAAAGTATAAAATTTAAGAAAATTAATATAAAGTGCTTATTAGACCACTTTTACAAGCAAAAGCAAAGTTTACATCAGAAGTGCTCTTGAATAATCTAAAAGGACACCATTTGGGTTACGATTAATAAAAAAAAAAAGAGTGTACTGCGTATTTCCGCAACCAACTAATTTTGTATGGTTTCATCCATGAAACCAAATCTACAACAAATTTACAATAAATAAAACAACAGGACTTTTTATTGCTGTTTTGTGATGACAACTGTCAAAAAACCAAGAGAAAACAAGAGACATGTACTTCCGTTTTCTTGTGTCTTTGCAAAGCTTTATTTGTATTTGATTTATTAGTGCAGTTTTAATAGGCACAATGCGCGTGTATTGTTTGCATGTTCTCTTGTATATGCAAAGCTGGTTTGTATTAGTACAGTTTAATAGGAACTCTTACAGTTTAATAGGCACTATATAGGTAAAACGTAAACAACAATTGGCGGATCACATCACAAACAAACTCCATCAGCTGGCGCTTCGAGGTTACCTGATAGAAGTTTAAATTAAAAAAATATTCGAAAATCAAAATTTTAATCGTAAAGTTTTTTATTCAAAAGATCAATACATGACATTAGAATTTGAAAATGTCTTCGGGCATGGTGGCACCGGGCATTCTGGACATCGAATTTGGGCCACTTTTTCGAACATTACTGCCCGTATCTCACGAATAATAAAAACAATGTTAACCTCAATTGTTGCTGGCTTATCAGCATAACCCAATGAAGGACTTCACGTGGCCCCACAGGAAATGATGGAAAGGTGTTAAATCGCAAGACTTTGGAGGCCAATTTATAAATCAACTTATCGCCAAATTTTGATTTCAATAAATAGATGGCTGCTGCGCCATACTTTTGAAATCACATTTCGTACGGAACAATGTCATCCATATTTTCAAATAAAATCTCATTGATCGTGATGCAGTGTACAGTAACGATTTCTATTGACCGCAACGTGAGGTCTGGCTTATTTTTTGAAGCAATAAGTTTCAATGATATCACTAGAGTGTAAACCGTAACAAACGGTCGATTGTGTGCTATTAGCCAATTTTGTTTATTTAATTGTTGAATGCAACATCGTCTATAAGTTGCATGGAATTGATGGCTCATTCGTGACTATTTGAAAAAGCATGCTGATCATAAATATCAAAAAGATAGCGAAGTATGACAAATAACTACTTCATTTTTTAAGAAATTTATTATTCGACATATTGACATATTTTATTTTTTATTACCATTTTTCAGAAAGGTTTAATTAATATTGAAACTCAAGTAAATTCTTACAATTAAGAATATGTAAAAAACTATGAGTCATAAATAGTAAAAATTTATTGTAATAAAAGCAACGGACTATATTAAATTAAGAACTCCAGAACTTAATAATTTTTAGACAAAAATTTATAACGTTTAAATTTATTTTCTGTGAAGTGCATTAGCAAACAAAAAAGTTTAGTTAGAACAGAAAACTTTTTCATTTCTATCTTTTAAACTGCTTTACGACTAGTGAAACACTACATAAAACAAAATCGATTTACAGCCGCAATATTATCATTGCGAAACTATCTTTATCAACCTTTGCATGCTGCTAGTGCCGACAACTGGAGTTGCATGAGGCAACAAGAGAAAAGGAATGGCAAATGTAAAAAATATAAAATCTTTTTGGAAACTGATTTATTGTTGTTATATCACCTTAGTATGTGTTTGCAATACTTCAACACTTTATTACTTATTGCTCGTTCAACGAACTAACTGTAACATTTCATCTGTTCGAAGCTACATTTGTTGATAGTTCTACATGCATACAAACATACTCTGGATGTGATTGCTGGAACTACAACAGCAACAACATCATCGCCACCAACACTTACAACTGCAATCAAAATTGAAGTAAAGAAGCAAAGCAAACATTCACACATGCACATAAATACAAACACACACACACACTGTAAAACAAAAACTTTTCACATTTACGTGAATTCATTTTGATTACAGACAACAACTATGAACGAAACCAAATGAAAAAGAGCATTTTTCAATTCATTTTCATTTTCCAAATATGATAAAAAAAAAATTAAAAATTAAGACGTACCAAATTTGTAGTGCGAAGACAATTTGACTTGGAGTGGCCAGAGCCCAACAAACGTCACACTACATACAAAAATAAATTTGTTCGGACAAAAATTTTGTCTGTATAAAATAGTTGAATTCAGCTCAGTGGATTTTGAACAGACCAAAGAAAAAAGTAGTAATTAAAAAAATAAAAAAACCCTACCGCCGCGACCAACTTTGAACAGTTAAATATCCTAAACGGTCATTCGAAATGACAAATCATAAGATAAACCTAAATATGATTTTGAAATACCTGTCCAATGATACCCATTTTGATAAAGTTCGCCAACTTCTAATTTTTCACAAAAGAGCATCTGTTGGCCGCCATATTGAGTTTTGACTACTGTCATATCTTTAGTGACACTCCCAGGATTAAGACAAATCGATTGTTGTAAGAATCAAACAAATCAGTCCACGCGATCGGTTTATATATAGTGCCGCAAAGGAAAACACTTACATACATACACACACACATACATACATAGGCTGATAAACACAATACCCTTCTTTGTGTGTGTACTCTCGAATCGTAATTACTTAAGCCTACAGTACACGGCATGTATAAAACCACATGCGCATGTGGTTCTGACGTCATCGCGATGCTACATTTGCTACATGGCGTGTACTAGTAACATATGTAAATGTAGATATTCTCGTGCTTACAGATGTGCTGCCTCAGAAAATGTGTTCAATTCGGCTCATGTGCCAGATTTGTAATTTGGAACAAAAATATTATCAAAATTTTACTGCATGTAGGCACTACTAGTGATTTTAAAAAATGCAACCAACACGCTGAAAATTCCCGTGACGTCATCGCCACATACGCATTTGGCTTTTTACATGTCATGTACTGTAGGCTTTATAATTTGACTGAATAACTAACCTGACCAGACGTCACGCTTTAGGCGGGCTTATCCCGCTTTTTATAGTTCGATCCCGCCACAAATTTCTATTCCACTTTATACAGCTTTTTAGAGTTTTGAAAATTTCAATCTCTTATTCGATTTTTATAAAAAAGTAAATTATAAAAATTCTTTCCAAATGTTTTTTAAAGTGTAGTTATTGCTTAAGTTATTGCTAAAGTGATTAGTTTAATAGGAGAGAGAGAGACAAGGGGAAAAGAAACGTTTCTGTTCCCCTCGTCTCCCTCTCCCTCAAACTAATCAGCTTAGCAATAAGACTTGCATAGTGTAAACTATGACTAACTAGCCGAAAGCCTGTTTGCTTTGCTACACCTCTTAAACGTTTTGAGATGAAAGAAATATTTTTTTTATATTATTATTATATTTTTTTATATAGAAGTGCTACGCTTGCACTTCAGACTTCCCTATTTGTGGAATATAATTCTCATTAATAAAATAAAAAGTCATTAAGAGTTTTTAAATTCTCACTGCATTAATTTCCAAGATATTTGTTTAAGTAAAAATTTTCTCTATTTGAGAGGGGCCATGCTCACATGTCCCATCCCGACTTTTTTACCGTCAGCAGAATCAGCGGAACTTCAGGTTTGTGTTTGTAGCAGATACCAAGATATTAAAAAAATAATGTTTAATTTACTTAGGAGTTGACACACTTTTTTTTATAATACTCTTCTCGATATTCGCCTTAATGGCCTATTGCTGCTTCTAAACTATAAGTAATACGCTGTGAGCAAATCAGATCGGTACACTCGCACTATATTTGAACAAAAATAATTTTTTTTATAATTTTTTTATAATTTCCTAAGTAGAAACGATACTGTGTATGTGCATATTACACATTTCGCTTTCTACAAGATATTTATTTTTTATTTGATCGATCATGTCCCAATTTTTTGGAAAAACCATCTGGTCACGTTATGAATGACACATTATTTTTACTTGAGAAACTTAAAAAGTATAGGATATCTCTTACGAAAAGCGTGCAGGATTCCAAGAAGGCGTTACTTTTTGTCCACGATTTAAAAAAATTAATGAATTACTTTTTGCATACATACGAGTATACTTAACTTTAAGAAAACTTATAATCAGATTAACATAAAACGTCAAACGTAATTTATTGAATATTAAAGACAAAATCGTCTTTGTTTTCAAAGTTGATTTCCAAGATTAATAAATTTTTGTATTTTTGTCTACACGTATTTCATTAATGACTGGAAAGTATTAAAATAAGCATTTTCATATAGTGATATAAATAATTTCTTCCTGAATAAATAATTACGTGAAAGTAGTTGTTATGCATATAAAATAATTAGATAAATAAGTACCACACATTACTTTCTAATCCATTTGAAGGGCACTACTCATTATCAAATCCAAAAACTTAACATATCCTGGACTCAAAGTATTGTATATTTAGTTTGCAGGCAAGGTTACTTTCCTAGATATTTTAAAGAAGTTTCTCTCTTTTCTTCTGTATCAGCTGCTATGCTGAATAATATTGCCTCTGCTTTTTAGCATTAAGCTTATTTTCACAAATCAGATTCGTACGCAGCATCTCTTTGGCTTGTAGGAATAATACAAAAGTCATCAACATAAACAGGGAATCAATCATTTAACTGAAGATAAATAATATGATTCAGATATATGTATGTCTTCTATAATATTATTATTTATTATCTAGACAAACAAATAGCAAGTTTAATCCGGTGACTTAGCAACGAATAAATTTATATGAGAACTGAATGTTTGCTGGGACTCTTTCGCAGCAATAGTGAGTTTAATTGTGTCTCAGCAGCACAGACGTGGGAAGTTGCAATAGTTTTAGGTAAATGGTGCAGCAGAGGGAGAAAAATTTATACAAATAAATATTCTGTATATTGTGTTTGAAGTGGTAAGAGAATGTAAAAAATATTGCAAAAGTTTTGTGAAATTATTTTGAATTCAATAAATAATGGCTGCTTAATGATAGTCCCTCCTGCACCAGCAGGATAATCAACTAGAACTTTTTCGTTTTTTTTTACAAAAACCTGTCTCATGGACTTAAACAATATATATTGTTTTTTAAAGAGGCACTGATGTTTGATAGAATACAATACTTACATCGAGAGATTGTTTAACTTTCCGAATGACTATTTGTAAAAGCGTTATATATTCTTAATGCTTCCACAAGCACTTGGTACCAAAATTTATATGTGGCAAGTGAGTGCAACTAGTGGGACAATTGTATCTGTTACTTTAAACATGATGTAAAGTGGCGAACTTTAAGCGTAAGCATATGATGAAACATATTTTGTTAATTTTCCAAATACCAATGAATTGTTAAGTTTGTTTAAAACTTTTTGATTGTATATCATTGTTTTGTCGTTGTTCGTGTAATTGAATACAAGAATAAAAACATCATTTTAAAAACATTTTCATATTCACTAACTACAAGTACACACTCGTACTTGGTATTCACAAATGAAAAGTACAAAAATATTGTAAAACATACTGAAATTTTCATTACAATTGTACACAAATGCAAGGAATATAAATTTAAAATTTTACACATACACACACATACACACATAAGTAGATATATGAATGTATGTATATACATATACATACATACATACATACATGCCTACATACATACGTATGTCTGTAATGTAAAAAAAGTGTTACAAAAATAAAAATAATAAAATTACGCATGTAAATTAAATACAGACCAGCATGAAGTATGAAAGAGCGAATGGAAGAACGAATGAAAAAATGAACGATTGAATTATTGAATAAAGTAAAATTTGCGTATATTTTTTGCAGGGAAAGCAGAGAAAGTAAAAACTTACATGAAGCGTAAAATTATTTATACTCACTTAAACGCGAAATTCAATACTTCCATGAGGAAATCGTTGAAGACATGATACCTTGAACTCTAGTTTTTGAAGTTTGTATCAATTGGCAGAATTTTTCTCAAATAATTAATAATGTTTCAATCAAACTGAAACCTTCGAACTAAATTCTTTTTATTTTATTATTTTTATGATTTTTTTTCTGCACCTAATTATATTTTAGCAATCTCATTTTAGATATTTCTCTTGTTTTCAAAATTTCTTACGATTTTTGAGTCTCATGATCCAATTTCAGATAGGCGTCCATGATCTGGCTTCCACATCGTTTTCACATGTTTTCTTGTGAGTTCGGATGTTAAAACATATGTTTAAGTTGCAATTTATAAAATACAAATTCATAGTATGTGTTCTAGCATCCGAATTTAGAATTTAAAATTTTTAGATTTTTCGTTTTTGAGCAAAAAAAAAACTCGTATTTCTTTCACTTGTTAACAATTTTGGCTATCTTCTCGAAAATTTTTTTCATTTGATACCCATATCATAAAAGTGATAAAAAGAGTGATCCGACCCTTTTTGGTGTCCACCATATTTTTGTCGTCAGCGGAATATCCACAGGTTAATCTCATCTCATCGTAGTAGCTACATATATACATACATATATACACACATAAATGTGTATATACAAATTTATTTTTTACATTTAATGTAGAAATAAAAGTTGATTTTTTTTTTTGCTCGAACAAATAAAAATCAGGAAATAACTTTTATTTTGGCTCGAAAAGTAAAAATCAGAAAATAAAAATTTTTTCTCCTGAAAAAAAAATCAAAATCAAAAAATATCTAGTATCTTCTGACTTTTACTATCAAATGCATAAAAGTTACTGTCCCTGTTACCAAGTATATGCGCTATTTATACCTTATTCTTAATGTAAGGTCTATTGGTTGGTTGGTTGGTTTACGTGGCTGCAGTAGAATCTAGATGATCCTTTTTTTAAAGGACCACTACACTCATCGGTGTCAACCTATGTAGAACCGTATCTAAGTATTCTGATACGGTGATCGTTACTAGATCCAACCCGTCGCGTTGAGATATTTGATAAGGTCATTCAACCTAATCCAGATAGATCTGAAAGATCAGCTAGTACATGACTGCCTAAAAATTTGTGTTTCGAGAGATGCAAAGCTGGGCATTCGCAAAGAAAGTGGAAGATTGTTTCTTCTTTGCTTACTTCTCGACAACTTCGGCAGAACTCATTATAGGACAGACCTATCCTACTAGCAATGTCTGCCGACCGTCCAGTGCCCCGTCATTACTGCAACGAGTCTCGAGATGTCCCTACGGTTTCTATTTGTTAATTGTATTGAGCGCCTGTCGTTGTAGCAAGGCCACATTTTCTTAGCAACCTTGCACGTGACTATATTGCGCCATCTACTTTCAGCCTTATAGAGATAGTGCTTGAATATACCGCTTCTAATAGCACCAAACGGCATGGCTACCGATTCGGCATTGGAAGCATTCATTTGTTTGTTTGTTTTAAAAACATGTATACATACATATTTTTATTTTATTTTTAACTTTAAATATCTGCTGATATTAAATTTTCTTATCAAACCTTTCGACCTCTTTTTATTTGTTCGATTAAACAATTTTTTCGATATTTTTTTGTTCGATATTTCGTTAACCTTCGGATAACTTCTTGAGGATATTTCTTATTTTTGTTTTTTTGATATTTAAAGCCTTTCCCACCATGTCGACAATCTTCGACTTGTAGCACACTTACACTTGAAACAAAAACAAAACTCTAAAATTTGTTTTAATTGCGAATGTGGTCAATGTGGTAGCGATGCTAGCCTGTCACTCCAGAGGTCGTGGTATCGATTCCCACCATATATCCTGGGTGTTTTCCGCAGACAAAAAGTTTAACAATAATTTTGTGTTCAATTTGTTCAGTTACATAAATCTATACATACAATATAATTTTTGTGTATAATTTTGCATTGAAGTGAAATTGAAAAGTCATTCACTTGTTTTAATACATTGCTCTGTCAAGTTAGACAAATTAATTCATGTTTCCGCTGTATTTTTCGTTAATTCTCAAACAGGAAGGATTCAGTGTTACAAAAGTCACAAACTCTTCCGCACTTACATATATAAATATGTACATGTATATGTGTGTATGTACTAGTAAGAGCTCAGCAAATAAATAATAAGAAAAAACAAATTTTTATCATTGAATACTCGTATTATTTAATTTTTATTATTTCATTCCTTCCCCCAGCCAAATTACATGCAGTGAATAAAGAAATAAAGGTATTAATGCGAAAAATAAATTTAACAATGTTTTTATTGTACATGTACGAATTTATATGATTAAAACAATTCACAGCACAAATTTGCACAACAATTGCATTTTTACTTTGCGATATCATCAAATGATTTGTATTTTTATCTTGTTCAATTGTGACAAAAATAAAAAAAAGTTTATGTGTTTTTTATACTTTATTTCTGTTTTTTTAAATCCATTGTCTCTATCATCTGGCAGCTGTCAAACAAATATTTTTTACTGCTTTTTGATTTAGATATTTTCTCTACAGAACAAGTTCCATACTCAGTTCATCACTTGAGTTCTTTCTCCGTGCTCTGTTTTAAATATTTAAATGTCAGTGACAAGTAACAAAATCATTTATTGAACAATTCAATGTCAGTTTGTGGTTTTACGTGTGAATGAGTGATTGTATGGAATTTGTTTCAATAAACATTTTTTTTTTTATTAAAAACAAAATGTTCTTGTTCAATTGTAAAGTGGGTGTATTCAAGGATGTGCGTGTGTGTGTGTGTTTGTGTGTGTTTGTGTGTGTGTATTCGTTTTTATGGAATATGTATGTGTGTGTATTCCATTCTCATGCACAAGCTACACATGGATAAAACTGTGCAATTTTTATTTTTTATTTTTTTTTTTTATTAATACATTAAATGTGTCAATTTTATTTCACTCCATGGGGCATGTCATAAAAAATTAAAATAAATTTTATATGTATGTATAGGTATATAGAGTCTTTCATTAGGAGCTTCTGATATTTGGCAGTTGATAGTTGTTGAAGCTTCATCTGTCAAATTGGCTGTCATTTATTCAGTCTTATATATACGACGTGCAAGTAATAAAATTGCAAGGCGAATTCATATCAGGTGGTGTCAATAACTGAGGTGACTATTCTCACCACTTGTAATTTGACTATCACTCAGATGTCAACAAATATATTTCAGTACATTTTTTTATACACAAACATATCGTTACCTTAAAGGAAGAGAAAGGCCCTAAATCATATTTTTTTTTAATAGAGATATTTACATTTTCCGATACATTAGATGTTCTTCTATCGAAATATACAAAAAAACTCGATTTCAAAAATATTAATTTAACGATATGTATGTATATATGTATGTATGTATATGAATATGCTATGATAAAATTGTTTTAGAAAATTAGTGTTCTGTTCGGTTAACGATCCGCTCGCTTCACCCATTTCAGACGGCAACATGAACCACTCGGTTCGCTCTCTCTTTTTGATGGCTATACATTCATACATATGTACATACGTAAGTAGTATATATTTAATATTCTGTGTTATTTGCTTTTTACAATAGATAAACAAATTAAGTAAAAATTATGAATAAAATTCATTATAATTGTTTTAATTCATACTTATTTTGTTTTATTAGCTAGTTCAGATAAATTAGCGATAATTTGTTATCAAACTAGAGATGATAGCAATTTCTTCATGGTCCACAGCAAGGTTCAAACTGAATCAAGATGGTGCGCTCACAAAAATTTGTGTTGATTCAATCAAGATTCCACCGCGAACCGTCAATGGGAGACCGAACCCGTGTGAACATACTATTACCGATTTCTTTTGACGAGTTTAAGAACATATCGGCAACAACGACATGTGGTTTTAACCGGATGCTGGTATGTGCCACACCGATCTGAAAACATAGAAAACTCTTCACGAGCGATTTGAGGACACGGTCAGCTCATGTGGAGGTATTGTGAACTAGACATGTGTGATACGTACAAAGTTATATTCCATACATAATTATTTCGATAGTCATTTCAAACTAATAAAATCTTTTGATGATATCTCGTGCCCACTTTGCTGTATTTGAATTTAAGTATAAAAAGTGCTTAATGAACAACCGTTAAATAAATATGTACTCATACACACATAAATATATACATATGTACGTACACTTATATGAAATTTATTGCTATCTTTTTTTATGTATAAAATTATTTATACATTCACACACGTACAGGTGAGTAAGTGTTTATGTGCGTATTGTCATACAATTAATGCGGTTAAACAAAACAATTAAATATTGACACATATTGTCTACACACACACACACACACGTCTCTTGCTCGTACATTTGTACATGTCATGCATTTATTTACTATCTTTATTCACTGTAGCAAAAACTTTAAGCCAATAATCAATGGTAATGCCTTCTGGAATGCGTTTCTTTTAACCTTTTTTCCATCCAATTTCAATCACGTATGATACTAAAAAATCAAAATAGCATTTTTAATTAATACAAATGTTCAAACTTTTGTCATAACAATTAGAAGAATTATAAATGAGAATAAAAAACTTTATATCAGTCACTTGAATAATTTCACTGTGCTAGTTCAAAATTGTAACAAGCGGGGAACATGGTGGGTAAACCTTATTCGAGTACGCTGAATTCAATGGTGCCAACAAATCTTTTGAGGTTAGCTTGTTTAAAAAATAATTAAGATTGAAGACTTGGTTAAAAGCACCTAAAAATCGCAATTATCCCAATTTTCCACCATTTATTAATTTTTATTTCGATTCAAAGAACATATGGATAAAAGCGTCCTGAAGAATATTTCCATTTTTTATGAATATTTCCATTTTTTATGAAAAAAAAAATTTTTTTAAATTCAAAATTTTACATTTTTACAATTTTTTTTTGTAATTAAAAAGTAAGGATTTGAAACAGCTTAATATTATTAAAAAAATTATACCAGAATATAAAGGATGATTTTTTAGCAAGTTTCTTTTTGGCAACACTGTGTTTGGCAACTCAGCTGTTTTCGTATATCATTTTACTGTTAAACATGTTCAGTTTGGTCTGCAGTTTAACTATGAATCGACTTACAAATGAACAAAGGCTTGCAGATCATTAAATTTTATTATCAAAATTCATGCTCGGTTAAGAAAGTGCATCCGTGCACTTCTTTCATTTTATGGTCAGTTTGGGCGAGCTTCTGAGGCGACCATTCTGAATCTTGTGATTAAATTTCGCACCAAAATTACATTGTTGTTGATGACCGTGAATTATCTATTCGGCGCCATTTGTAGCAATTGGGCCCCGGTTACTTTTTTACTAAAATGGAAGAGCTTGACTTGGCTGACATGTAGACGGTTCCACATGCCCCACATTACGCGAAACAATAGTCCAATTGAGAGGCGAGTTCGGTGAACAGTGTATTTCGCGTTTGGGGTCGGTCAATTTGCCGCCTAGATCGTGCGATTTATCGCCTTTAGACTATTTTTTGTGGAGCTATGTTGAGGCGCATGTCTTTAGGGACAAGCCCCAATGGTGGACAAACTGGAAGACAACATTGAATTATTTATTTGTGAGATACCGGCAATATGATGGAGAAATTATGCTAAAATTGGACCCAGCGTATGAACCATTTCCGACATATCCGCGCTCAACATCTGCAGGAAATCATCTTTAAAAACTGAATTATATGTATCGTTCTAGTGACTCAAATAAAGAATTCATACATTTCTCTAAACATTATGTGTTTTTTTATAAATCAAATCGGAAGGCTCTTAAAAAAATCACCCAATATATATCTGCTGTTAAGTCTGTAAAGTATTAACAAAATTGTATTGAAAATTACGTACTCAAACCATGTGATTGTAAGAAAAGATTATTCAAAATGTTGAAAGGGGCTCGAAATTGAGCCACTACTACTGATGAGTTTCTGAAGCAGAAACAAAATGCATAAACCAAAAATTCTCGTATTTAACTTATTTTCTTGCCAAAAATGCAAACTTCTTGTCTTAAGAATTCTTTTTTGGTTCAGTGTATGTATTTCACATATCAAAAACTTTAAAAAGTGTAGGGTACCGAATGGTCGCTCTTTTATGTTTTTTTTTGTATCCTTGAGTTTTATGTGCGCATTTGATATTTTGTTTTGTTTTTTTTTTATTTAAAAATCAAACACAAAGTTTCAAGCAGCACCGGAGTGTAGAGAATATCTTCATATTTATTTTTCACTTTTATTTCAATTTTTTAAGTTTTTATATCCTGTGATTGTTTTGAAACTGCATTTGACGTTCGAGTTTATTGTTTCGAATGTTGTGGTGGTTTTTGTTTTAAGTTTTCTACGTTTAATTTGCAGCATTTATTGCTGCTGCTTCAATTGTTATTTTTACTTCACTTGTGGCTGTTTGCTAAATGTTGACATTATTTTTTTTTCTTTTCATTTTCCTTTGTGTCGTCTGTCTTATCCCACTTAACAATGATTTTTATTGTGTGATAGCTCATTTAGTAATGCTTGTTGTCGATAAATGGCGATGCTATTTGTTTTACTAATTGATACATAAGAATTCTAAATTAGCTGCTTAAGTGGAAAATGAATATGATGTTATGTATATGTCAAATACCTTAAATATTTTCAAAGAAATTTATTGCTTTTACATGCTTTTTTTTAAGAGAAGTAACACTCAGACAATGAATGCCTACTACTATTACTAACACTTAGTACCTTCTTTTATTGTAGTGACAGTGATAGAGAAAACAGGTGGTGAAGGAAGAGATAGAGGAAAGCTTCATTCTTTTACATTTCTGCTTTTTTGCACGTTTTTAATAATGCAGTGTTGCAGCGCCTCTGATGTTAAATGAGGCATATTAAATTTTTTTGAAGCTGTGCTTGGTAGCAAGGAGGAGTGCGCTCTGGTGTTACACTAGGATTAGTAGTATCTCCTGAAGCCGGTATATTTCAATGACCAGTGACTGACTATGCCTTCATCACTTGAACTTTCCCACAACAACTGATACAAAAGGACACTAATGCACATCAGAAGAATGCATGGTGTTGTTATTTAATGATTGTTGGATACCGCGATCGAACCCAGGACCTTCGGTTTTATAGTCAACGTTCTAACTACTTCAGCCGCCGCCACCATTAGCTTCTAGAAACTTTAAAGTTAAGACAGCAGAAACTTTGCAGGAAATTCTTTCTAAAGATGCGATAAAAAAGTATTAAGTCACAAAAGTATGTTTTTATTAATACAATGTGAATATTTTAGATACACATATCCATACACATGTACATTGAAATAATAAAAAAAAGCTTTTAATGAGCTGCCAAGATGTTCGACTGAAAAGTAGTTATATGAGTCCATCAAGAACTATTCGAATTTTTTGAATAACTTGTTTTAATGTTTGTCCTATGATGTTTTGGAAAATCTATTAGTTAAAAAGAAGTACGTGAAATATAACATCAAATATTAATAGGAGTGCCTCCGCCCATTTTTTTAAATGCAAGTTTGCGTGTTTTTACCTCAAGATGTGTGATAAGTTTTGTAAAAATCGGTTCAGTAGAACCATGTGAAAAATAATAATAAATTTTAATGGGCGTAGGTAGCACCCTCTATTTTTTTTTACTTTAAAATTGTGTAATTACAAAAGCCAAAGGTGTTGCTAGGTTTCGAAGCAATCCAATAAGTATAATATCATAAAATCAAATAAAAATATTATGGGCGCCCCGCCCACTTTTTTTGCAATGAGACTAATTGGACAAAAAAAGAGTTTTTACATTCGGTCTAAAATGTACCGAGTTATGAAGTAACAATGTAAAAAAAATACAAACGAATTGATAACCTCCTCCTTTTTTTGAAGTCGATTTAAAAAAACTATTTACATCAAGAAGTTTTGTTTGTTGTTGGTTGAGCAACGACTATGTACTACATAGTTTCTGCTTAAGAAACTTATCAGTAGACTTCAACAAACAAAAATTAGATTTGCCTCTAATCCCTTGAGTTTCAATCTATCGAAAGTCAACTCAAGTTACTTAAGGCTAATGCACGCAAATATTTGTCTTGTTATTAAAATATGTTCAAGCTAAACTGTTTACTTTCTTGCATAAACGAAGCTAAAGTAAAATAATCTGTGATTTACCTTCATATGTATCGTGCTTATGTATAACGAACAAAGTAGGATTTAATATTTGTTAGCATTGTAGTCATATTTTTTGGTATTTCTGAATTTAGTTTTGCATAAAAACTCCAGAGAAAAACTAAAAGACATTTGCTTACTTTAACTTTAGGTTTAAAGCAACTTTTGATTTCAATGTTTGGAAAATTTATTGAAATTGACGTATCACAAACTTCTGTTTGTTTGTTTGTTCAACACTTATCAAAGACTTTCGCTTCAATAAATACGAGTGAGTGTCTGAAATATTTAAATATGTATGTACGTGCTATGCGAAGGCAATAAGTGGTTACCTCAAATTAAATTCGAAAAAATACAAAAATAGTATCCAGGTTCGCCTGAATTTTTTCTTAAATTATATTTGCTCTTCTTATTGAATATGTGCTACATGTTTCACAATGTAAGACATAGTGGCACATACATAGTTTCAGCTTCTTAAATCAATATTGCTTTGACATTTCAAGAAGACTGTGTTAAGACATTTTGTCAAAAAATTAAGAACAATGACAACTGTTGCACAAACAAAAAAAACTATTTTCTCGGACATTAAATTTAAGCTCATTATTGTGTAAGCCCTGAGATCAACTAACAATTCTTTGTACAACTGCAACTGTGAAGGGGAGCAAAGATATAAGCCAACAGAAAGTTGGCACTTTTTCCCGAAATTGCTACACCCCTTCAAATAGCTGTTTATATCACATCTAAATTTTAATGTAGCGAATAATATAAAAAATAAAATATCACATACACATACACATACACACTTAATATATCCGTGAAAATAATTATGCATAAGTATATACTATATATAGCACATATACTATACATACATATGTATGTACTCGTATGTATGTATACTATATACACATTTAACGCATTTAGCACATTCACATTTTCGCTAACTAAACACAAAAGGGTCATTGAAATTATTTCATTCATTCTTTAAACATTGGAAACATGTACGGAAACTAAATAGCCGGTATATTTTTCGGGAAATTGTTGAATAAATTAAATTTACAACGTGCTGGCGACATTAACGAACGAGCGGTAATGACAGGAGCAACAACAGTTGCACAGTGGCACCTAAGCCTTTACTAAATTTTTATTTTTTCAGATTACAAAATGAAGTATCCTCAATGTTTCCAAAACAATGTTTTTATGAGAAGCCGGCTACAAAACCAGGTGAGATACAGGGTGCCAAAGTTGACTACCTCTCACAAGCGAACCGATGTTAAGGATATTTGACTTTTTTGGGATCTTAAATAATAAAATAATATATTTTTAAAGGTATTTTAATGTTGAAATTCTCATTTCAAAATAAGTAGAGTTAGAGTAGGCTAATAAAGTTCGGGTCGCTGAGTAGTCCAAATTACATGTGATCATTTTTAAGGAACAAATAACCCCAAAGTATTTTGACAAGTACTAGCAGAACGGAACAACTAGCTGTTTTCGTAGCTGACCACACCTTCATCATTATCTTTGGTCTACTGTGTGTGGTGTCAGTTGATGCAAATTTCAGCTTTACATACTCAGTTTTCAGTGCAAATGGAATATGAGAATTGTTTTGCTATTTTGAAATTCAAATTCAATTATCTTTTAATGTACTTGAAATCGGTTTGATTATGATTTTAAGACTTGTGAGCAGACACAAAACATACTGAAGTAAAGCTTAAACCATCTTCTAACTTTTTTGCATACATTATTTTAAACTCGCATCAATGATTCTGAATATAAAAATTTTACAATACAATTTTTTTTTGGCATTAAGCTCCACTGTGAGTTGTTTGTCTCGTACGAGTAATGCTGGTTGGTGTCTGACTGTGCTGAACAAAAATTTACTCTAGGGGCTGGAAATGTTGAATTGGAAAAATATTTATTTAACAAAATACAAAAATCACATACATAAAATTTATTTAGTGGTCAAGTGTGAAAAGCAGATATTTTAAACTTTTCAAATAGAACAAAAAAAAGCTTTTAAAATGCGGGACATTTAAAAAGTTTGTAAATATTTGTACAAGTGTTGCTATTTTGTTACAACTTAATTTTAATTAGTCAATATGGAAATGCTTTCAACGACACATGATGTGTTTGGAACATTAATTTAAATTGATAATTATTTGTGGAAAATCCTTTGCTTTTATTAATTTAATTTAGCATTTATACGCAATTGAAAACTAGACGAAAATTCCATATTCCACCATAAATATTTCAATTGTTGTATTTTAGCTTTAGTAAAAAAAAATGCTTATTTTGATTTCTAAATATTATTCGATATTTCTTCAGTATCGAGAACAGAAGCAAATAGTTTTAAACTGCTTTTTATTATAAAAACAAAAATATAATATAAATTTAAATATAATTGCTCAATTAAGAAGGTGTTTTACTATCTCATATTGTCATAGTGTTTTAAATTATATCCATATTATTTTTCTTTTTTTTTTTGTGAATTGACCAAATAAATTGATAAGGTAAATTTAACATTTTTCGGTAGCGCTTTAATTTATATGTGTTACATGTTAAAAATTTAGTTCCTTTTGAAATAACTTTATTTTGTGTTAATTTAATATTCTAATACTATTGAATCAAAATGAAGAATCATGTTGAATCAAAGTTATTTCTAGTTAAAACAACGTAAATTTAATACTGAAATAATACGAAGGAATCATTTTGAGTCAAAATTATTTCAAGTTGAAATAACATGAGGAATTTAATTTAACTCATTAATTATTGTCAACGTGATGTGATGTATATTGGCACAGGCATCACTACAATGGGTGTTGAACTTGGCACCCCCAGCCAAGACTTGAGCTCGTACTTATTATTATTGAGATACACACTAAAAAAATATCATCATGAAAATTTAACATAAAAGTTATTTGAAACTAAAGTTGTATTTTTTTTAGCAAGCACAAAGCTATTTTGGCTTGCCTGCAGAAACACCCAGAGGATTCGGTAGGAAATGAACCCGCAGCCTTCTGACTACTAGACTAGTACACAGCCTACCAGCTAGCAGCAGGAAGTTTTCACTGGTTATGTGAAGTCGGCTACTTACACAACACGAACATCAAAATAACAATAATAAAATAAGAACAACTGATCAAAAATCAAATAAATTTCAAATTCAAATAAACAACTACAAAATGAAAAAAAAAAATAAAAAATTAAAAAAATTCAAAAAAAGTGTGAAGTATATTATGGCTGTTATTATTTATCTATATATTTATTTCATATTCTAACCAATTTATCTTTTATTTTTAAATGTTTAATATTAAATAAATATATTGTATAAAAATAAATGTAATTCAACTATTTTTTTCCATTAGAAAAAAAGGAATTCTGCAATTAAAGGGTGTTTTTTATAGAATGCTTTATTTGAGCACTCATTTAACAGCTGATTGTTGTTTTTTGCTTAGTTTACTTTGAAATTTCATTATGAATCGACTTACACCAGAGTTCGACTTACGTCAAACTCATCGTGCATCGTTCCGATAAAGCCCATTTCCGGTTGAATGGGTACGTAAATAAGCAGAATTGTCACATTTGGATTGAGGAGAATCCACAAGCTTTTGTCGAATCACCATTACATCCACAGAAAATTACTGTTTGGTGCGCTTTATGGGCTGGCGGAGTCATTGGCCCATATGTCTTCAAAAACGATTATGGTCAGAATGTTCAGTTGTTGAAAATTGGTGTTCAAGATTGCACTTCTACTCGCCAGACGTGACGGCCAAATGGCATAAATCGTATTGAAAGATTAATTTCATAAAATTTTCTTTCCAATAAAGCTCGTTTCATTGTTACTAAAAATATATTTCTTTGTTTTATTATGATTTAAACTTGTGTCACTCTATAGTAAATACCCTTTATTTGTGTAGTGTCTTTTAATTGTTATAAATGGTCATCAAAAGCTTTGTAATTACTCTTACTGTAGGTGATTATATAATGATTAATTAAGTGTTTTTTTTTGTTGTGCGTTAATTTGTATAAAGAAAAGCGAAGAAATGCCACTACTGCTAAAGTGTGTTAACAAAGTGATGTTTAGTTTTTCTACTTTCTTTATATTATTCATTCATTAATTTGTCACTGCTTTGCTTCCTAATTCGTTCATTAATTCATGCAACACATACTTATTAGGTACTACTTTGCCCATGCATTTTAATGGACTTAATAATTGTGCATGTTTTGTATAAAATTATAAATATTTTTTTTCATCTGATAGACACAGTATCCGTTCATTTACCTGAGCTTCTGCAGACAGGTAGAGATTTAAGGTATTCGACTTTTCCAATCAGTGGAATTTTTTATTTCAAAATAAAAAATTTAATTATTTCACTAAAAGCCTATTATGTATTCTATTCCAAGAAAGAATCAATAAAATTAGACAAAGTTAAAATACTTCTAATCGCATTCTGATATATTAAGATGGTACACTTCTTCAATATATTAGGATGGTGCAAAGGCTCACCAAAATAAAGTAAGTAATCCAGTGCAGCATCACAAGCTTCGCTTTAATGAAACATGCTTTACACATTGTATTTTCAGTCGCATAGTCTTGTTATTAGATCAAAATTTCAAATATAAATGTGTGTCTGGTCTGAGCATAATTAAAATGTTGAGAGAAAAATCCAATTAATGTTATTAAAATCTAACCCAGAAAAATATTATTTTACATGTTCACGTAATCTATTAAATCTAAAAGAATCATTCTCCTCATTTATTAAGGAAATTTGGCAATCAGAAAAGTAAGTCATTATATGGCAAGTAGTTCTGATGGTAATGTGTAATTTTTGCTGGGAATAAATCAAAACAAAAATAAATTTACAAAAATCACTTCCTATCTGCTGTGTCTGGCATAAAGAGCATAGCTCTAAGATAATTTTAACTCTTTGTCTGTTTACAACTGTTAATTAAAAAATTCTGAATTTTGTTTTAAAAAAATCTGATTTCGGTGATTAAAATCCTGAATTTGATAAATAATAATAAATAATGTTTTTGATTTTTAATACTCTGACCTTTATATGGAAAATGTTGAACTTAGTTTTTAAAATCTTGAATTTGATGTGATGAAAAGGCCGAATTTGAAGTTAGAAACCTAAACTATTTACCTGAGCATAATCAAAATGAAAATCGTATAAAAAGAGATTTTATTAATTCTTTTGGTTGTTAACTCAAGCGAAACTGCAATAAAAATTTTGTGCTGCTAGAAGCCAATTTAATTTAATTTTCTATAAATGTTTATAAATAAATCTTATTTAAATTTCCAACAAAACGGGGGCAATTTCACTTCTTATTATTATGATTACAAAAGTTTTCTTGGTTAAAAGCCCATTTAACTTAGACTTATTTTGCTGAAAACTTTGACTTCTTCTAATGTGGTTTCATTAACCCTTAAGTAACTTTTAATTTAAACGGCATAAGGAAAACATATTTAATTAAATACACAAAACTCACTTACAACAAAACGAGTCAAGATTGAAAACAAAATATGAATATAAAAAAAATATTAAAAAAGCAACAATAACAACAACAGCAAGCAACAAGAACAACAACAACAACAAGAATAGCAAATAACCAGCAAACGAAAACAAAATAACATCATCATAAAATTACAAAAATAATTTAATAAAGTACGTATTGTTATTAGTCGTACTAAGAAAGAAGGGGTCTTCTTAAACTTTCTCTGCTTCTGCTGATTCTTATGCCACCTCAACTCACTCCATCCATATAAACTTCATTCAACTTGAAAGAAGTCGTATGTCTATACGTTTCAGCCGTTTCGTTTCGTTCTCATTTTTGCCATGTACTCAGTGCTGGATTTAGGCCTAGGCCCATTAGGCCCGGTCCGAAGGCGGCAAAGGTAAAAGAATGTAAGTGTCATTACAATTCTATTAAATAAATCAGAAATAAGATTGGTATGAAACTGCTTCGAAGTGTCTAAAAGATGGGGATAAATATATGTGAATTAAAAAAATGTAAATGTGTATATCGTCACCTTAAACTCAAAAAGCCGTAACTGCACTTTTTATTTATAAGTCAGTCTGAGACTTTATTTCTTAGGAGTCAGATTTTAGAATTAAGCTTAGAAAAACTAATGCGGATGTGAGCCAATAAAAAAAGTGAAGAAACAATACTCCGTTTTTCCTAACGGTACTTGTGGCCTTTTTGAATCGCTTGTTCTAAAACCAAAAAGCCTTAAGTGCATTGATTTTTGTAATAAAAGTAAAAATAAGATGCATATTTAGTCAAACCAAGTTCCTCGCTTTTAATGTAAAATATGCAAAATTCATTAAACTAAAAAAAGAAAAAATTTATTTTATCAAAGAAAAAACTCATACAAAAAATTAGATAAAAACCGAGTTCCGAAAGTAATATATATTTGAAATACGGTTGACCCTTTTGTTAAAATTTTTTTATAAAAGTGTAGTGCGTTTCTTGTAAACGTAGTTACGATCGTTTAAATTCCGTTAATGAAATCGTTACTCAATCAATCAAAAAGTATATATTAAATTTTTGTAAAATATGACCGTTTTGTCTTTAGGTGAAGGCATGCACTTATATATGAACCGATAAAATTAATACGCAATCACTTGGATATGAAAAATTATCGCCCCGTCCCACGATTTTGACAGGAAATTTTCGAGCGAACAATACAAGTTGTCCATAGAACATTTTTTGTCGATATCGTGGGACAGACAGTTTCTATATGAATGTGCTTTTTATTTTTATTTTTTTTAATAATAACTTGTATTTAATCAAAAGGGCACCATATCAAAGAGTACCTTGGGCGGCAGCAGGTCTAAGTCCGTACGCATACAGACAGACTCGTCGTACCCACTACTACCGTAAATACAAAAACATTCATACAAATTCATAATAAGTAATGACAGCAGATACAAGAGCGACAGCAACAACCGACAACAGCAGCAACAAGAAAAACGGAAAGTCAATCCAACCTATTCGGAGTTGTACAACAACAAACGCAGTAACAAAAGCAGCAACAGGATTTTATGCTTTTGTAACATAAAAATACTACATCCAGCTACGACAACAACAAACGTTGCAAAGAAAGGAAAATAAAATAATAATAATGCAAAGGAGGTTAACTGTAAAAGCCATCTTTCAGTCGAGCCGAAATGAAATGCGTTACGCTGCGATGCGATGCCAAGCGATGAATAACAACAATGGTCGTATTGTTAAATGTTCACAAATAGAAATGAAGAAAAAAATTAAATAAATACAAAATAAAATAATAATTATCAGCTTAGCATCATCAACATCATTATACTTGTTATCAACATTAACAACAACAACAGCAACAACAACTATAAAAGAACCAAAGGCGTTTTACGATCCCTGCTTGCTGCACACTGAGAAAGGGTGTTGACAACAACAATAACTTTAATTGTTAAAATTTATAATTATCACAACTCTAGTCGAGTCAACACAACAACTCAATTCATACAACTCAACTGAATACAAATTAAAATATTCTAAAATTACCAAAACAAACAACATGAACGACAACAAATGCTCGTAAATTCTACTAAAGAATAATAATAATTAAATGCAAAAAGTCTACTTTGTGTCGTTCTTGTTGTTGCCTTGTCATTTAAGGTAAATACACCACCAGTATAATAAAAAAATTATTGCTCATTTAAACTAGAGATATTTATGTGAAACGCATAAACGTTTTTTTTTGCACTGTAGATGTTCTTTGCTTTCAGCTAATTATTTTGTGTGGGGAACATATTCGAGCTACGAATTGTTGTTTTGCCAAATACAGCAGTTGTCCAAAAATTTTAACATATTTTTAATACTTACTTAATACTTTCCCTTTTTAATTAATTGTTTAATAGTTCTCTTTTGGAGTTAACATGTTTTCTGTTGCCAGTTTTCAGCTGCAATAATTCCAGTAAAAATATAAGGTTTTCTATCAACCCAAAGCTTTCGATATAAGCTAAAAAAATGTAATATATTTATAGTAAGAATCTTAATATATTATTGAGAATCACATATACCAACATAATAAATTCAAGGAGCATTTTTAATATTTTCTTAACTTGAAAAACTTAAGTTAAATAATAAATAATAACCCAGCTTATAAGTTTCTCGATCTGATTTTTTGCAAGATTTTGCCAACAAATGCATACAATTAATTAACTTTCTTTGATTTACACAAATCGGACTATTGCCTTAATTATTTAACTCCTTCGGTTAGATACAGACACTTGTAAATCATTTAAAAAAAAAAGAAGTTAAGTTTTTGCTTAAATGATTTATTTATTGTATTTTTTTGCTATCCCAGCAACACTTGTTAGCTCAAGGTGTTGGAGATAACCAGAATTAATATTTCACAAAACTGCTTTTTAGTCTCATACAAGTATACTAGGTATGAGAAGTTCTAGATTATAGTTCTTTGCTTAATTATTATTTTTATTATTATTTTATTCGTGGGAAAACAAAGAGTCACTTGAGAAAGTTATCCAAAGTTAAATAATAAATTGTTTTTACATAAATAAAAGTGCATTACACACACACACACACACATAAAATCATGGGCATTTTCAAATACATTTACTGGCAGCCAAAATATTGTTCAAGTGCTAATGCAACGGCATTCATAAAGAATGTCACTTGGTCATGCGCCACTCGCGTGAGTTTTGGTTGACATATGACCCGATGTATTATATGCAGTCCCTTATATCAGTGACTTTATGCAGTGGTCATTTAGTTTGTAAAATAGTTAAATCGTGGTGCACTACACACTAACAACTGAGGGAAGCAATGTATTGCTTATTTGATAACAAAAGCTGCGAAAAATGCTTCGGAAAACCACTCACGTTAGTCAGGCTTTCTAACAAAGTAGAAAATAAGAAAGAAAAAAATAT
Organism: Nowickia ferox; assembly: GCA_936439885.1. Lineage (NCBI taxonomy): Eukaryota > Metazoa > Arthropoda > Insecta > Diptera > Tachinidae > Nowickia > Nowickia ferox. Next base: position 153,277,440 of record OW387023.1, on the reverse strand, counting down.
GCAACCGGAGTACACAAAAACTAAATATTAATACTTCTGTCAAGCACTTGGGTAAGGCAAAAAATTCATGGCTTTCTAGCAGCTGAATGTATTGCTTCCAGCTAGCTCATCTCGAACAAAAAAATTCCTTATTCATGCGCAACAACACAGGGTGCCCCTGTGACTGAGTGGTAGCGATGCTAGTCTATCAGTCCACAGGCCGTGGGTTCGATTCCCGCCATAGACCCTGGGTGTTTTTCGCACACAAGCTAATCGCTTCACGGGTTGTGTTTGTTAAAAAAAAGTTATTCTCTAACATTGTCTCCCCTACAAAAAAGCTTCTGCGAAGCATTTATTAGCTACAATTCTGCACCAAAATGCAATCAAGCGGTTTATGTATACTACTTCTTTAAATACATACATATATGTATGTATACTTATACTTGAACGCTTATCACTTTCAGGCAGGGACTGTAATTGTTATGAATTTTATAACAAACGCCGAAAAATAAGTTATTTTTTTATTTTTGAGCCGAAATATCCGCTTTTTTTTGCAAAAGAATTAAAAAATATTTTACTAAATTATTGATCTATTTTATTTCAATTATGTCATGATTGTAGAGACGAAAGTAACCCAACAAGCATTTAATTATTAAATTTTAATATTATTACACACATTTCAATTTACGTACATGAATGCGCAAATACACTGGCATATACTCGTATGTACATGCACTCGTATGTTCACACACACACACACACATCTTAAGCGCATCTACGTCAGTTTAAAAAGTTTATAAGATTTTTTTCTTTTCTTTTCATATTTTGTTATTATTGCGTTGTTTGTGCTCTATTGGTTTGTTGTGTCATGATTTATAAGATAACAAAATATGATATCGTGAGCTCAAAACTATTATATTATCGTTTCGATTTGTCATATTACAGGACACACTATGCGACACTTACACACAAACACCCTGGCGAACATCAATGGCAATAAAAAAGGGTAGGACGGACGAAAATAAAAACTAACAACACTCATAAGAATCAATAAGATATCAAATCGGCTTAGAGTGTAAACCTGCTAACTCACTTCGAACATTAAGTTTTTTCGACATGTGAAGTTTCAAAAAAAATTTCAGCCCATGTGGCATGTCTTTCTCTTTCGAAAGGCTTAAAATGTCATTTGTTAAAAGAAGTGGACTTAGCCGGTTTACACACTAAGTCTACGATAGTCTAAACTAAAGTAAAGGAATAAGAACTAACTAACTAGTGGTATGCTGCCAAATGAAGAACTAAATTTTGTCAATTCGATAACGAAACTTCTAGAATCAAGAAAGGGCTGATCGACGCACAAGAACGCTCTATTTTCAAAAGAGCAAGGGAAAAGTTGCAATAACAACGATTTTTATTTAAATAAGAATGTAGCACATCGGACTAATCTCAAAACTACTTCGTAATTCAAGCAGGCAGGCACTATTGGAGGGTTTGGTTTACGTGGCTGCCTATTACACGCAGGCATTCAAGTAGAATCTAGATGATTCCTTCTTGAAAAGAGGGCTACATTTTTCTCTGTTAAAATATCATAGTATGAAAAGCGACTGAGCTACTGACTATACGTACATAGACTATATGCAGGGTACGCATATACATACGTATAAAAAGATATACATATGTACTCGTATGTATATCGCACATGGCTTTAAATATGAGTTATTTGATTGCCGCAGTAACAAATACCACTAGCACTAGCAGTACGACTACCGTTAGTTAGTAATAAGTAACAATAAGAACAACAAGAACGAGAAGCTTATTTCATCTTCCATTCTGTATGTTGTACGGAATGTTGCCACAGTTATCTAGATGTTTACTCGTACTAACGTAGTCATATAATCCTTGTCCCCCATGGCGCCATTAGTCTTAAAAAATTGAACACTAAGGAAAAAGTGAAGGCATGAAGAGTTCATGATTTAACTCGTGTACATTTATTGCACTTTAACTCTGTCTGGCTGTCCATGAATGAGAATTTGTTTTGTGTGTGTTCCGTTTTCTGGGTTTGTGTATGTGTGTGTTAAGGGCAATATTGTTGTGTGGTGTCTCTAGTTTATCATCAATCTTGTTTATATTATAATGATTGGAGAATTGAATTATGAATGAAGGAGCATTTACTCTATCACTTTCTTAATACTTTTTTTTTTGTTTGTTTGTTTGTTTTCTTTATATCAAATATTTCCTAGTGCTAAAATTTAGTGATTAATTTAACAAACGGAACTATTAAATTCAACCAAATGAAGTTTAAAGCAAAGTAATTATTAATGAACAAATAACACCAAAATTAGTTGTAAATATTCTGACAAACACGTAGTAGAACGGAACAACTAGCTGTTTTCGAAGGCCACTACACCTTCATCATCAGCGTTCTTTGTGTTTGGTTCACCGTGTGTGGTGTCAGTTGATGTAGATTTCTGCTTTATATAGGCAACTTTTATTGCAAATGGAATATGTGAATTGTTTTGATTCATCGTATTACAATTTGCTGAAAGCTTTTTTTGCAATGAAACCTCAATGTCTTGCCATTATCGTTGGTTCTTTACTAATTATGCACATGTTTTTGAGATTTATTTATGTTATTCATGAAAGGTAAAGCCAACCTTGAATGTGTTTGTATTTTTTCGCCAAAGAATTTGTCACTTTGGTGACTTGCTTTAATTAGGGAACACTCTAGTGACTACAGTACAACGTAGCAGGTAGCGCTGCAAGCTGTCAAAAGTTAAAACGACGGAACAGAATACGTCGTTGCAGTAGTCGTTGCAGTGAAAGTTGAAGAGCATATTCGAAGCCTTGAAATTTGTTGAGCGACAAAAATTAAATCAAATCATTCGTTCCTAAAAAGTGTATTTAATGAAGGAATAAAATGATTTGATAGCTCTTTAGGAAAAGCTTAAGCAAGTAGAACTCAATTTTTTGTCGAAAATGCATTTTTTATTATTATTTTAAAATTTTAATTATAAATATCGAGATATATGACTTCTCAGACATTTTTAAAAATCTTGTTGAGCTAAAACGGAAGACTTCAGTGGAAAATTAAATTAAATCAAAGTAGGCAAAACAATATGAGCACATCTTTAGCTTTGTACATCTAACAAAAGTATTTAACCTCTTGTTTTTTAATATAATTCGTGGATATCTAAACAAAATAACAAGTTTTGGCGATACGTGAAGATAACTTCGGCTCGATTAAAGGTGAAAATATCACTCTTATGATTTATATTTCATTCCTTATAAATGAGCATCAATCATACGCCTGCATTTAAAACTGTTATAACGAAGCCCGGCAGAGAGAAAAAAATTAAATGAGAAATAACACTGTGCAACTGTAAAACATCCACACGGTATAGGTTCGATAGTACTACTAAAGTGGAGTAAAACCCAATACTCAGTTTGGCGATTTTGGTGACCAATTTTTTTATGGGCCTCCAAAGATTTCGACCCTAAAAAATGGCGGCTGTACGAGTTATCGCCCAAGTTACTATCGCCCGAAAAACAAAAATGTTGCATCGCCCAAAAATTTTTGTAATTGTTGTTTTTACTATATACCAGCTTGAAAAACAACTGGCACCACGACGTATTTTTGGCAGCAATAAATTTAAAATAAATTTAAAATAATATACTATATAAGTATTGTTGAGATCCGAGAAATCACAAAATAAAGTTTGTGTAATTTTCCCTTCTATAGCTTAAGGCAAAGTTTTAAAATTTAAAAAAAATCGCAAGTTTGACAAATTGTTTAAGAAAAAAAATAGACTTTGGCAAAGTATTGCAATATGTACAAATCAGTGACTTTGAAAAACACAAGAACAATTAATTCGAAGTATCTAATCAAGATAGCTTACAACTGCGAGCGCTATAGGTCTATTAATACGAAGTTTTTTTTTAAACAGAACTGGAAGATATGGAGACCAACGATGTGTGATTTCAACAGGACAGCGCTACAAGCTATACAGTTCATGTGAACTGGACATTTGGGATGAGCATCACCCAGCGAACACTAACTCAATCTTATTTTCTATAAATATTGGCATAAATAATTTCGCTGATGCTTTGCTGTAATAAAATCTAAAGATAGGAAGATTCGTTACAAACCAGTGGATGTTAACAAGATTGCCAAACGTAATATACATTAATCTGAGGCTTTTAGTTTATTAATTTAAATAATAAACATAAATATATATGTGGGCATCTTTTACATGATTCAATGAGTAAATAAAGTTCCAAGTTAGTCATGTATTTCTTTTAGTATCATTTTTCTTTTATTGAAATTAATGGCCATTAAATGTTATTGCGAAGTATTTTTTTCATGTTTCATTTACTATATTTATATCATCCATTTTTTATTAAACTATACATACCTACATACATACTATGTAAATATATGTATGTACGAGCATATGTACGTACATTTAACATGGTACATACATTTATATATGCATGCGTATGCATACATGTACGAGTACATATATTTCGTTCACTATAGCTAATAAATAGATCGATTGATATTGTTATTTGTATGTGTTTGTACATACATACTTTTATTCTTAATTCTGTTGTTTTCTTTTAACTCTATGAACACATACTTTCTAATCCTTTCAATTTAATTGGCTTTACCAATAATGACTTCTTCATAAACCTACATATGTATGTACACACATATATACATACGCATATGTATATTTTATTGGAGCCATTTAGTTTTCTTGATTTCGCTGAATAAGAAATAAAATTCAAAACTACAATCATTTACTTACATACATACACATCCATATATGTATGGTTAAGTATACTCGTACATGAATGTCCATTTACGACCTACTAAAAGCTGAGTTGAAAAACCAAATTTCTTTGGTAATAATAAAATTGATGTCTTAATGAATATGGAAATACTTTACGATTCCTCCCAACATTTTATACTCAATAAACTCTTAAATGTTTCAAATGTAATAATAGAAGCAAAAACAAACCGAACGAATGTGTTATTGAATAATTGGATACATCATGTCTAATTGGGTGAGTGCCTCCACATGCACTAGCAAACACATTCCTTGTGATTTTATTAGATATTTATTTCTAAACATTTTACAGGTTTTATAAGTTTTACGAAAATTTCTTGCAATGGCTGGAACAAAAAAAAAACCAACCTCTTGCTACGAGAGATGGAGAAAAACTAATTGTTTGCCAGCAAAATAACTGTAACATGTTTCAATTCCGAATCGTTTGCATGATACAGATGCACAAAGCTGGAGAAGAAAATTGAGAAAACTGAGAAAGAGACCAAGAGAAATAGATAACCTACGAATGGAAATATTCGCGTCTATGAAAATGAAAATTCAATTTTAAAAAATTGCCTGTGTTCGTCTTAATTATTTTTTTTTATTGTAAGTATGTATTTATAAATTCGTTTCTATTTTTCGTATGCATTTGTAAACATTCATAATTATTATTAAATTAAAATCATTAAATTCTTTAGTTATAATTAAATTAATTATGGAAGAAAGTACACTGAACCAACCAGGGTACGTATCTACAAACTTCATAAAATTGCTGCAGCTTGTGTTTGAAACTTTAACGAAAAAAAATAAAGTATCTGTTGATTTTTGTTCAAATTAACAGCAAAAGTCTTCAAATAAACTGTGTACAAACAAAAAGCTTTAAAATTAAAAAAAAATCCGAAGTATGATCCTTTGACCATAAGTAATAAATTTATTAATATGAAAAATAAATTACAAAAGATGTAAAATCTAATAAGAACGTACGTTTAAGCTCACGTAGGGGATATTTTCCTCTCACGACTATGAACTAAAAACTTGCTGAAAAAAATTGCCATGTGTGAAGACAGTCTACGCAATAAAATCGAAACATTTTTGTATAGTGTTGCAAAAAGTATACTATTTTTATATGGGTATTCTGATAGCCAAATTAATCTATTTCCACTATGAAAAGATAAGTATTCGTTCGTTTTAATTAACAAACAAAAACGAATTATTTTTATTGGCAATTTTCCCTCAGTTCAATTGTACTAAGAAACTGTTTTCAACTAAAAACCAATTTTTAATACTTTCAAAATAACATACTTTTCTTCATAATCATATTTTTTAAAATAATTGACACATTATATTTTATGGAAGTATGCAAGGCGAATCCATACGAGATGTTCGCAAGGGATCAAGTGACTATTTTCGCCTCTTGTAATTTGAATATACTTTGGATGTCAACTCAAATTTTTCAGTACAGTTTTTTACATTAAAAGTATAAATTTCTCAAACCGAATTCAGCCGAGTATACCTTATATGAATTTGCCTTGTAAGTATGTATACACATAAATACATACATATCACACCCAAAATCAAAAGCACTCACAACTCAAATTATTTTATTTTTTTTTAAACCAGTTCACCCAACAAACGTCTAAACATATCAAATATTTATTTATTCAGCCCACTTGGGTTCAATAACGATAGTTCCTTTGTGATACCTGAAAGTTGATAAAACGAAAAAGGGGCATTATGTCAGGAGCACAAGTTAGTTTGTATGAAAGGTGAGTGAAGACAAAAGATTTTCACTAAGAAAGGAAGAACTAGACGGTACTAGTCGGTATTGTGTAGCAAAATCATCGGCAAGGTAAACTAAGTAATAAAAATTACTACTAAGTCCCGGTTCACACACGTGAACTTTTGTTGATCAACTCGTGATTCAGCTGTAAGAAAGACGAAGAAGGAAATACAATTATTTCTTTTTTTCTAACAGATGAATTAAAAGTGACTGTGACTGCTTTTTAATTTAGGTGCCAATATTTGCATTCTTAAGTAAAGGCCAGATATAGGCACAACGGACTGCTTGCATATTAATTATATAATATAACTTCATGCATGCAACAATTATAATATGCTGAGCTTTTTTCATTTAGGTATAAATCATCTACGTCCAAGCCATATGCCCAATGTGCAAGCTTTTACAAAACAGCTTTGTGCTTTCACACCGACGAGACCACAACAGCAAATCAGAACTCGGCGACAACAAAGCTTGCTGCTTACTTTGCAAAGAAGCAAAACAAATTATAAGAGCTTCCAAAGCTTTTCACCTCAGAGTATGTGTGCTTCGACGTAGCTAGTATAAATGTATCCGTATCTTAAAAATATAATTTTAGATTGGCTTCACATATAACTACAACAAATTTTAATTCATTAACAAAATTATCTCTTCAAAATAAGATAGTTTTCATAAATACTTATCCCCAATTGATTTCTGTCTATTGAAAAAAATTGCATGGTATGTAACATACATACATACATACATACATACATATGTGCTGCACATTTATATACTTCCAGTTTTATTAAGCTCATACAATACATGCACACACATACACATCGCACTTGTTCTTCTAAAGGGGGTCAATTGAAAATTTACAAATTTTCAGCAGAGGCTAATATGTTACTGTTTTTATATACTTTTGTATCACAAAGAAGAATACTCATACAACTTTATTTTTTGCGAAAGAAAACAACAAATTTTAAAATTTTTGTTTAGTTGGTAAGCCTGACCCACTGTGAAAAAGTGAAAATTGTCTATTTTTTAGTTGACTTCCCTTAAAAGAAACAAGTGCGATATGTACCCAAATACTTTTATGGTTTAACTTCCAATATATTGTATGTTCACCTCAGCCAATTGCATATCATTAACAGATTATATAAATTCCTTAGCCGCGCATAAAATTCAGTGTTCAGCAGGTTTTTGGCTTAAAGTCATAACAATAAAGTAGACAGTAAGAAAAATAAACAGACAAAATACATAACAAGTCTTTTATCACCACTTCATGCTGCAAATCTCAATATTGTGACTATAACAACTTAAGGATATCCAACATAAAGCACACAGTCACTATTCACTAAGTGAGAAAAAAAATGAACAGTTCCAACCACACGCTAAAAACATAATCAAAAAGGTAACAAAAACAAGGATGATGATGATAAAAAAAAAAGAGAAATAGAGAACAAAATACCCGAAGCCATGTACTCTTGTGTTTGTGTGTGTGTGTGTGTGTGTATGTGTGACTGTAATAACGTTCATTTAACTGCTAGACTATGATCCAAATGTGTGGGAATAAATGTGTAAGCAAATGCTTTACATGAATTATAAGCAACAGGAATGAATGACAATGGAGGGGGAATTCACCCAACGCTAATAAAGTCATAACAATTTGAACAAGTTGGTCAACACCAGACCTCCTGCATACAAACATCCTAAATACTTGACAATAAACTGTGTACTTCTTTTTTTGCCACCACTTTTATTTATGCTCACTGACTCACTCACCAAGTCACTGACTAGCACACTGACCGTCGAAACTAACAAACTATAGTGATGCACAACAAAAAGTTACATCTGTATGTATTCGTAAATGAGAAAAAACAATGTTACACGGCCACTAATTTCAATACTCTATACGAGTATGTGTATGTGTGTATCTGTTAGCTGTACTAAAGTAAGGTAAACTGCCCTTTTAATGTTCTTCATGCAGAAAACTGAAAATATCTCTATCCTGTGCTGCAAAAAGTTAATGAAACCTCACCGCGCCTCACTATTCACAACTAGCAAAAACACAAATTTAACCACGGCTTATTTTACTTCAATTAAAATGTAAAAAAAGAAGTCCTTCACAGCCATAGTTAGAGGATGATTTGCAGAAGCAATATAAGCCTAAAAAAGAACTCAAAATATTTCCAACTTTTTTTTGCTGTTGCTGTTGTTGTTTTAGCGGCTGAAAGCAATATGGCCATGCTTAATATTTCATGCTTTATGAACCAGAGAACATGGCTTAAACAACTCTACGAGTGTAAAAGTAATTCAAAAGCAAAAAATCTGCTGACTCTAAAATATTGTAGTGAGCGCCACTGGAAATGTAAAACATTGCCAGAATTTTCATTAAAAACAATAAAACAAAACAGCAGCAACTACAGCATCTCAAACACCAGCGAAAACAAAAGGAAAAACTGCAACTGTAAATATTCTCCACATAAACAGGCTTTTGCTACGCTTGCAACGAACCTCACCTGGGCACAAGTAAACAAGTGCTCGTTGTACACACATGAGCTCGCACAAGCACCGTGAATATTATCTTGTACATTCCACAAACATGCATACACACATACAAACATGCGAGCACAAGCAAAAATGCTTAGAAACTTTTATGACACCGACTGACCAACATGCTGCGAGTTCATAGTCGTCTAATACAACTGTTTGTATGTACATACATATGCATGTACGAGTATGTAGCACATTTTGTACTTTCACTAACTGTTGTTGTTTCCTCACTCACCGTTCTTAAAGAGCAACAAATCAGCGAACAGTTTCATATTAATGAATGCAAAAAAGATTTCAATTGACTGGACTCTACGTGAGTCATTATTGAAGTGACGGTAAAGTGAGCAACCACTTCCGCTTTGTTCAAAAAAAGGAATGTTGACGAAGAGACAATAACAAAAATAAACTTTATGCATTAAATAGAAGTTTTAACGAAAAGTAATAATTTCGTTGTTTTTACATTGTATCTCTTTAAATGACATGTTTAATCAAACTTCTTAGAATAATTCGATTTGAAAGGAGTATTCGTAGTACCACCTTCCAGGAACCCAACTTTAGCAGATTAAAACATTTAACACATCTAACAGCCAATTTCACCAACTTATTTAAATATCAATTCATATTTAAAAATCGACATTTAAATATGAATTGAATTTTAAATTATTACAACTTAGCGTTAGTTAAATGTAGGATTTTATGGGGCGAATGAACTTTTATCACTATTAAAACTTTATCTTATTCTAAAAAAAAAAATTTGCGATAAGTCAAAGCAAAGTTCGTCCTACCTGGCAGGTTAAAGGTAAATTTTTCATCCGTTCGACAAAAGCATACCTTTAACTAATTCCAAGTTGTAATAATGGCCTTAGGAGAGTTAAATTTTTATTAATAAATATGTTTAAATAATTATGTAGCAAAAGGGAAAAAGTGCTTAAGTCGACTTAAGCTAAAATTGAGATAATTTTCCGCTTTAAAACTACACCTGTGCAAACTTACAGTTTTTTTATGTTATTTTTAAGAAATTTAAAGCAACTCTTTGCTGATTTTATTTCAATATAAGATTTCTTTTGAAATAAAAACTTAACTTGACTTTCAATTTAATATACGAGTACAGTCGAACTTTCCTATATTAAGCTTCAGTATTCCGAATTTTTCTCCATAACGAATTGTTTTTGAGAACACTGTATCTTGTTAAAGTTGAATCAAAGTTATATCATGTTGAATCAAAGCTGTTTCAAATTGAAACAACGCAAATTTGATATTGGAATAACAGGAATAACAATGTTAAATCAAAGTTATTTCAAGTTGAAACAACATGAATTTAGTTTAATGTAGTCATTTTATTTAAAAACAATTAATTGAAATATAAGAAACTTTATTTAATTGAATGTATTTGTGAGCCGGGTTTTACAATGTTTCGAGAGAATGTAAAAATTCTTAAGCTTTCAATTGTTTTCATTAATACTCGTACATGATCTTGCATATTATTGAACGATATATGTACTCTTATTCTTGTCTACTTTGCCATTAATTAATTCAGTGTAAAAAGTGAAAAAATCCAAAATACAATACATTGTTGTAAAAACACTTGTAAAATACATACATACGAGTACACACACATACATATGTATGTTTATGTAACATTTATTTATTTTATCTCTACTTATATTCACATATAGTAACCTTAAGCCCAGTTAATATGTATGCAGCACTGAATTGAAGGCAGTTATTACTGTTTCTGCTTCTGACACTGCTGTTGCTGTTGCTGGTGATGTTGCTTATGGTTATGCAGTTTGGTGGAAATACTAAAGCTGTCATTATTTTAACCGCCATTTTGCGGTGAAGAACAATTTATTAACATTTTCAAACAATAAAAAAAGCAAACGTTTTCTTGTAATTAAAGCATATTTTTAAGCTACAGAAACTTCGAGATAATAATGGTATAATAAGCCATAGAACATGAATAAATGGAAGTATGTGCGACGACAAGGAAGTCAATCAGTCTTATTTAACATTACAATTTGGGAGCAGCAAAATATTAAGAACGCCATTAATTGACGTTTAAATTTTCCCAAATCGTACATATAAATTGTTAAATAATTACCTGCAAATACACAACATACATAGTTCAAATATCTACAGTAGAGATGAGCGATATTTCCAGACCTTTTACTTTTTCACAGTGATTCTAAAATTACTTATCACAACAGCGACTGAATTTATCAATTAACAGGTTTTGAAAATATATTTCCTTCACAGAAACTGTGGATGTTCATGTATGCTTACTTGATTTTAACTATATTTATTGGATCTTTTTATTTATTTGCTTATTTCCTGACGATGTTAGCAAACTTTTAACGAAATATCGAAAAAATCAATTATAATTTTATAAAAACGACCTCGAACGAATATGTATGTTTACTTTACAGTAAATAAAGCTACCACATTAATTTTATCGAGAAAAAATTGTAAAATCGAGTCAAATCGTCTTTTCTGGCAACTATGTATAGCTCTCACATTTTTGTCTTTGCTATTTTATCGCCTCTCTGCCTCTTTTAAGACAATATTCAATATTTGGAAGAGGATGGTTGCTAATTGTTTTATTAATAGCATTTCAAAAAACTACAAATACCTTTAAAGCAGAAGTGCTCAAATGTGTTATACCTCAATCACGGTCACTGTTAAATTTCACTGCTACTTTTCATATTATTATTTCTCAAAATAGCAGAACTGCTACAAACAAAATACTGCTAAACTGTGATCACAGTTTAAAAGAACAGTGATTTGGAAATCGCATTCACAAGAAGCAACATTATTAAAAAAATCACGCGATCGCTCATCTCTAATCTACATTGTCTTTGTGGTCAGCAAATTGGTAAATGTTAATTATTAAGGAACTACTTTTTCTCTACTTTCAAAATATCAATAAACTTATATTTTTGATATTTCAGGAAGTGATTATTAAAACATCAGGTTAATGCTGGGAACACAACTGGGACGAACGACGAATTTTTCGGTGCGAACTTTCGTCATAAAAAATAAAACTCATTTGTACATATGAAAATGATCACAATACCGCCGTCGAACGAAATTCGTCGTGCGTGACGAACGTCGAAAATACAACTTTCTCTCTCTCTCTCTCTCTCTCTTTGCACACACAATAAAAAAACTGTATCAATTATAAGAGCTGAATTCCCTGAGTATATTCGTCGCTGTTGTGCTTCACACCAGGGCTGTCAGATATGGCGATTTATCACCAAAAGTGGCGATTTTTCAACTTGTTTGGCGTCTAAATTTTTGGTTTGGCGACCTGGCGATTTTTCTCTCGATAAATAAATTTGTTGTTAATTATTGTGGCTATTTTTAACAAAATTTAAATTAAAAATTTTTTTAATTCAGCAAAATGAGTTCATTGAAGGAGTAGTTCAAAAAAATATATCCTGCCAAAACTCATCTAAAAGAAATTAAAACAACTTGATTTTGATGATTTTTCTTACATTAATTAATTCATTTTGAATTTGGATGAGAAAGATTTTAAAAAAATTATTTTTGGCGACTTTATTTCTACCTTTGGCGATTTTCTGCTAAATTTCTATATATATAAAAAAGTGTTATATAAGATCAAATTTGTTATCAAATATTTATTAAGGAAAACTACATAAAATTAATTTTGGCGATTTTTAAAATCAATTTGGCGAAATAGGCCAGAAAAAATCTGACAACCCTGATTCACAAGAGACGAATTTATGCAGCGAATTCTTATCGACGAATTCGTCGACGTGGACGAAATTCGTTGTTCGTCCCAATTGTGTTCCTAGCATAAATAATTAAAAAGTAATTTCTTAATTTTTTTCTTTTTGTTATTGTCTGGAGAAGAAGTATATGGAAAAAATTAAGAAAGTTGCGCAAAATATTACAGTGTGTAAGTTTGAGTTTGTTCCACTGTAAAGCGAAAACGGCTTAATGGATTTGGATGTAATTCTACAGGTGGATAACATATACGAGGTACTTTTTAGGTGGTAAAACGGGTGAAAAATTGTACTTTTGGTACTTTTTCTGTTTTTGTTTTGCTGGTATAAACACTCAAACTGCACCTAGTGTCACTCCGCATGGGGATAAGTTAACACCCGTCTGATGCCTCATATTTTGCGTATTATAACTTTTTTTATTTTGCAGTAGTCCAGGTGCTTATAATATCGCTGCTGCTTTCAAAATAATTTATTAGCTGGCTAAAAGCGACAATTGCAGGTAGCGGCACTTAAAGTCGTGTAGTCGTGTATTCATGTAGCTTTCTGTGGTCAATGTGCTTAATGCATTACTCTGATGTATTTAGAAAGTAGTCGAGGCATGAAGTCAGTGTACAATTACTCTTGATTTATTTTTGCCTTGTTATATATGTATATAAGCCTGCTATACTGCAAATAAACATTTTAATTTTTATTAACAACTGTAGAGCCATAAATGCTTTTGTATAAATAAGAAAACACTGTATGTATGCTTAAGTTTGATTAGAAGGAAGTTTTATGTTTGAGTCTAATGTAACGAGTGGCAAGAATTGCAAAATTTATAATAATTTTGCCAAATCGAGTACAACAATGGTGAAAATTAGTCAATAGGCTTTGGCGTTTAATTTAGACAAACCCGCAATGATCTTGTATTTGTAGATGACTTTTGAAATTTAATTTTAAGGACGCATGCCACAAATATGTACATATGTATACGTCTGCAGTTATACTTGGCACATATTTTGCATGTGTTAGTATGTGTGTGTATTCATACCTGAACTTTTGTCCCAAGACTTTTAATTGTTATTTAGATTTTAGTGCACGCACCTGCACATGTTCTAGTTTGTAAAATGAAGCAGTACGTAATGGGAAATAGTCTATAAATTGACCACAAATGCAAATGCACCATTTATTTTAGTTTAAATAATACATATAATGCAAATGTACATATTTCTATGAAAAACAGTAAATATGTTTCGAACAAATTCTTAAGCTTGACTGTAGTTGTAGTGAAAATAAATAACGGAGTTCAACGTTTGGTGCAACTGCTTTTGCGGAATCACAAATGCAAAGTATCATAACTTTTGTTTGCCATCCAGCAATGAACAAGGACTTGGAAGTTTTTCTATTGTCAATTCCGCAAGACCAATTACACCAAATACTGAACTCCACTAATGTCAACACAAAGTCGTAACGTTAATTTGCGACAAAACATTAAGAACTTAATAAACTGTTTTCGGTTAAAACAAGTAAGGAGGCTACTCATATTCCGCATTGCAGAAGGAAATATGTGTATACACATGTACTTTATCAACCTGTAGGTATAACGATTGTGGCGATAGGATCAAGATATTTTGAAATACTTGATTAAACAGAAAGAAATAATCCGTTGTAAATTTAAGTTTTTTTAGTGTTAGTATGAGTCGCACTTAAAGATTTAAGTTTGGATAACACCAAGTTAATGTTTTTAGAAATTCCCTTTAAAACATGCTTTTGCCCTCTGCCAGAATAGTTACTATTGAATATCGTTACCTTAATATAGAAAGGAACTAACTCATATTTTTTTTGGAATCGAGATTTTTGCATTTTTCGATGCATTAGATGTTCTTCTATCGAAATATACAAAAAAAAACTCGATATCAAAAAATAATGAGTTATGGCCTTTCTATATTAAGGTAACGATATGTATTATTTTATTTTAACGAGAACATAAATTGACAAATTTATTTTGTAGAGAAATATTTTTTATGGCACTCAAACATATTTTAGTTACTTCCCTAATTTATAATTTTCGGTGTGGTCTTAATGCTTGTAGCAAAAGAGCTGTAAAAACGATATGCTCAAGCAACTTTTACCATTTATTAACATGTGATATCCTCATGTGGGAGGTGGGTGGTCATTAACCTGGGAAATACTGCTTCTTGTACAAATATTAATACACTAAATAACAAAACTGTTTTGATCTTGAAACTAATTCAAAGATATTTAGAGGCATTCAAAACCAAACAGGAGTTATATTTCAATCAAGTATGGCATCAAAATTGTGGCGTTTACCTCGGGAAGGCAATAAAAGTGAGAGCAATAGTTGAGTTCTCGATTGAGAGCATCAAAAATTTATCAACGTATTTCCGTGAAAAGAGATGGATGATAACCCAGAACAGACCACTTTTTTATAACAAGTAGTAATTAAACAAAATCAAAAACCCCACTGCGACCAACTTTGAACCGTTAAATATCCAAATGGTCCTTCGAAATACCCATTTTGATATAGTTCGCCGACTTTTTATTTTTTCCGTATTTAAAAAATGGTGTCTGTTGGCCGCAATATTGAGCTCTGACTACTGTCATATCTTTAGTGACACTTTCAGGATTAAGATAAATCGATTGAGGTAAGAATCATCAAAATCACACATACATACATACATATATACATAGGCTGATAAATACAATATCCTTCTTTGCACAGTCGGGTAAAAGGAGAAGTAGCACTCAGGCAATGAATGCCTAATACTATTACTTGCACATTAAATTTTAGTAGACATTTTATTTGTTATTTTACTTCGCCACTGATTCTGCTACACAATACCAATGAAGGAATGTGCTGTAATGTTACGTTAGGATTAGTATCCGTTGAAACCGGCACAGTTTAAAAACCACATGAACTTTGTTGGTTATAGTGATGAGCTATTTTGATGAGCGATTGAAAAATCACTAATCACAACTGTGACTGAATTTATCACGTAACAGGTTTTGCAAATGTAGTTCTTTCATACAAACTGTGAATGCTCTTGATTGCTTACTTTACAGTAAATAAAGATACCACATGAATTTATTTGTATACGTTCACCGTTTGTCGAGAAAAAATCGTCTAATCGTGTCAAATCGTCTCTTCTCTCAACTATGTATAGCTCTCACATTTTTGTATTTGCAATTTTACTGTCTCTATGACTCTCATACGACAATTATCAATATTTGGTTAGGGTTGATGCTAATTGTTTGTTCTTGTCGCTTTTCTTATTAGAATTTATCAAAATACCAATCCTAATACATACTTTTAAAGCAGAAGAGCTGAAATGTGTTAAACCGTTATCACAGTCACTGTTTAATTTCACAACTGCTCTTCTTATTAGATTTTGTCAACTGCTACAAACAAAATACTGTTAAACTGTGATCACAATCACAGTTTAAAAGAACAGCGATTTAAAAATCACGTTCACAAGGAGCAACATTATTAAAAAATCACAGTTTCGCTCAACACTAGTTGGTTGGTATAAGTGACAATGACACTTGTCTTGTCTCTTGTAATAAATGTAGAAAACTATACAAAACTGAATATTAGTAGAGTGTTTGGTGAAAACGGAAATAATAGCTTATACCCACACAAACCAAATTTGACATTTGGCTTAATTAACAAGCAAAAGTCAGCTGGCTTAGTGAGGCCACCTTACTGATGCTATGATATTTTTCAATTATTTTTATGGTTTGAAATATTTAATTAGTTGATGTGATTTGTCTAATATATTAAAGTTTACTCAAAATGTATCATTCCTTTTCCAAATCGAATCCTTTAAAGCTACAAATTATTTTTCTCTTCTGACTATTCCAACACAACTTGTTGTCTGCAAGTTTTGCTTATTTAATTAATATTTCAATATCATGGCGTTGTAAAAGTTATAAAAGACTAAACGTACCTCTTAAAAATTAATTTGAAAAGCAGCCTTCATCTTTTATGACAAAAAATATACAAAACGTATTGTTTTCATAGCCACTGTTTATTTGAAAATTTGTAAGCACATCTACTAGCGTATGTTACACTCACGCTGCCATCATGTTGTTCAGTTTTGTGTGTTTGACACATTAATTATGTTGCGTTAATATTATATATTGTTGATTAATTCAAAAGGTGATTCACAAAACAAACACTCACATTAAATGTTACAAGTAACATCTGCCAACGACCAGGCCCAAATGCACACACTCACATTACATACACATACACACATACAAACACTCTCATTCATTTGTGGTTGTATGTATACCATGATTGTGTAGTAGATATACATGTAGTTTGAAAATACACAAGCATACTTAAACGGAAACGGAAATTCGAAACACTCAAGTTAAAGTGCCACTGGCCGGATATAAATTTCACGATAATGTGTCACAAACGGTAAAATATTTTATGTAACAATGAATATTTTAGTGTACATAAATAACTGAACTTCCCAAATGCGTGTGCAATTGTGGACATACGAGTATTTATATAATTGTTCCTATCGAATGTTTTAGAGAGAAATAAATTTAAGTTAAAGTAAAATAGAGAAGATATTTTTTAATATTCTTAAAATAGACTTAATATGGTTGCTTGCAAATCTATAATGTAAATGAATTTAACATTAACTTATATTTTTAATGTTGAATTTGGCTGCAATTTACACCGGTGCATTGCGCCAGATGTCTCCATTACCTGTACTACGTCCAACTATTAAATAAGATCCACTGTCCTAATACTAAGTTTTTCTTTTAATTTTCTACCTGTTCCAAATTTTATATAAAGCTTTGCATGAATTTTGTTAAATTTTTGCAAGTTTTCACTATTCGTTATTATTATATTTTTTTTATTTTGTCTTATACCTTTTTACAGTTTTGATTTCAAAAGTTTAAGTTTTTTATTAAAATTGCAAATTGTTTGCTAATTTTGTAAAGATTTTTTTAATCTGTTTATTATAACTATTTTATTTCTTAAGCTTTGGTATTTTTGCCAAATTTTTGCAATATGCAAATTATGTAATATGAATATCCCTTTGATGTCAAGACACTTTTGGCAGCGAATCTATCTTATATCACCCTACGTCTACACCTGATATATTTTTGTCATGACAAATGTCAAATTCCATATAGCAAAAACAGGTAACATAAAAAAATATTTTTCAATATAAAGTTTGACTTTTATTTATTTATTTATTTATTTATTTATTTTATTTCTTTTCGATGTCCCATACACAACACTAAAGTCTTATATTGCAGTATGGAACTGAGCATATGCAAATACAATAAATCAGATACAATTTCTAAGATTTAATTTTGTTATGATAAAAATATCAGGTGTAGACGTAGGCTTAATATGCAAGGCGAATCCAAGCTAGGTTGCCGCAACCGATCAGGTGACTATTTTCGCCGCTTGTAATTTGAATATACGTTAAATGTCAAGACACATTTTTCAGTACATTTTTTTTACATTAAAAGTATAAATTTCTCAATGTGAATTGAGCCGAGTATACCTTATAATTTGCCCTAATAAGATTTGAGAAATCTGTACTTGTAATATCAAAAGAATGTACTGAAAAATGGGTCTTGACATTCAAAGTATATTCAAGTTACAAGCGCCGAAAATAGTCACCTAATCGGTTGCGACCAGCTAGTATGAATACACCTTGATCCCAACGGCTCAGGTGACTGACCGTTTTCGCTGCTTGCAATTTGAATATCCTCAGATGTCAATAAACATTTTTCAGTATATTTTTTCAACATCTATCTATTTGGGTGGACATTAGTTATTAACACAATAGCTACTTAAGATGAACTTCTTGAATAATATCCGTAATTATTAACTTACTGTACATAAATGCACTTTTAACTATGATTATTCATTTCGGCCTTCATATTCATTTTACGAGTATGTTCTGGTTAGTACGAAGGACCTAAGTGCCTTCAACTGTTTTTGTTTTTCCCTTTTGACCATCATATACTTATTATTTTGTTGTTATTGAGAAGCGGATTAAGTGCGTGCTGGCACTGAAAATGATGCATTCCCTTCAAGTCTAAATTAATTTTACTTAAAATTATTAAGAGTATTAATGAAAAAAGTCATATGCAAAATAAAATTTCGAAGTAAATTAATATTTGAAGCCTTGCAAATTAATACTTGAAAACAACAAAAATATAAAAAATTTCAGAATCATCAGAACCATTTCTTAATCACGATGAAATTTCTTGCAAGAGCTAGTTCATGTTTATTTTTCATAAATTTGTATTGCAGTAAATTTTATAAAAGTTTTTTTTATTTACATATGAGGCGCTGAATTCCAAAACTTGCTACTTGGATTGGACTTTTGACTTTTCCCGTGGTATCCCGGCTCCGGAAATCCTAGGAACTCCACTGATTTTCCTGATTTCCCGGGATTTTTTAAAATCACGGTAAATTACCGTGATTTGTTTCTCAAAAAGCGGAAATTGAAAATTTGAATTTATGCTGCTAAAATTTAAATTGGACACATAGTGCATTATTTCAGGCTTTTTTATCTTATTATGTCTGTGTGTGTAATTCTCAATAATATTTTGCGAGTTTTTCTATAAACTTGTCGCTCATTTACTCCAATAATGTTTTAACTCAGAAAACGTCGTCTTGCAAAAAAAACGCGTTTAAAGTTTTCAATTTACATACAACTCGATGAAGATATAAAAAATATTATTCTCTAACGAGCTGGTAGTACAAGCTATTTATATGATATTTTTACATCAGCCAAAATAAAAAATGTGGTATTATTCTGCATTATTCACTACAAAAAAACGCATTTTTTAGTTATGTAAATAAGCGATATGAAGTTTGTTGGCTTTTCACAAGAACGTTTTGGTCGCAGCTTGATCACGAGTTTCTTAAGCAGACACTACATTCTTAACAACAAATTAAAATTCTTCAAAACTTTGTCTTTTTGATTTTAAAACTTGTTTTTTATATACGGTATTTTTAAATTTCCATTATAACTTATTTGCAAAAATATTAAAATGAAAGATGTATTCAAAATTGAATAAAGGTATTTGTTTTGTAAAGATTTTTATTTTAGGGTTTTAAACTTATTGGGCCTTAGTCAAGAAAAAATTATTTAGGTTTACAAAACGTTTAACAAACACATTTCAGTATACATATATACGTTTAGGTATGTGATTCTCAATATAATATTAGCCCCCATATTGATAAAATTAGTTCGAAATGTATTTTATTTAAAATTTTTCATATATTTTATTTTGTCTGCTAATATGGGGGTCTATGTTTTTAACATATAAACGAAAGTATATAAATAAATATACGAACCCAGTGTGTTTAATAAACTTGATATAATTGTGTACGTTTGTATGTATGTATAAACAATTTAACTTTATTAATTAAGATTCCGGATAGCGACAATAGGAGTTACTCTCGATCAATTCGTGTGATATCCAATCTTCGTATAAAGGCAATCGATTCTTAAGGGTTTCAACTTCTCGTAGTATGCGCACAACGTTGCCACCAATTAGTTTTTTTATCGCTGCATTACCCCAAACGCGATCTCGAGCCAATTCAGCCAGTAGAAAAGCGTAACCTTTCGGAGCACCACTCAGTCCGATATGGTCCACACCAGCCACCTTCCGTACATAATTAATAGCATTGATGGCTTCACGAACACTGATCAGCCGCTCTCCACAGCGCTCAAGATTTAGCATGATAACTCCGCCGTTGTCGGGAAGTAAGCTGGAAATTCATATAAATTGTACTAAGGAAATTGGGGAGGAAAAATTTATAGCAGACCTTAGAACACGATCGGGAATAGCAGCTACGTTTGTACTGTTACAAAAGGAAGAGGGTGCCGAGTTGATCAGCAGTATAGGTGCTTTTGCCGTTTGTAGTGCCGCTATCATTGCAGCTTCAGAGAGGTAAGAGATTTCAATCAGCATTCCAATGCGGTTCATTTCAAACAACATGCTCTAAAATTAAAGATTTTTCATCAATTTAAACCAAAACAAAAGATTTTATCAAGTTAATAAAATCTTTGTTCTTTGCTTAATATGTTAAGTCGGCTGTTTACAGATAGAGCCATGACCTGTTTTTAGGCTTACATTCACACAATCCAAATTTGAGGTATGATTCAGTCATAAAACGAACACTGTGTAGCCAATTTTATTATTAATCTATAAGATTTCGAAATTTTATAATTCTATATACGAGGTGTGTTCAAAAAGTATCGCGAATTTCCAATTTTCGCGGGTTGCGTATATTCGAATTTTGATTGTTATGTTGGTACTCATGTCTCTCACTTATGCCGACAATTTCGGCCATTTTGAATGTTCATTTAATTGTTAACAGCTGCTTTGCTTGCACTTGTTTTGGCTCGTCTTCGATTTTTACATATTAAAAAAAAATGGAAAAAAGAACCTGTATCAAATTTTATGTGAAAAACGAAATTAAGTGCGCGGATGCATGCCGAATGTTGACTGTGGCATACGGAGAAGCTACCTTGGACCGAAGCAACGTAACCCGCGAAAATTCAAAATTCACGATACTTTTTGAACACACCTCGTATATATCTCAGTTTGGAGCTGTGATGTGTTGTTTCGCAGCACAAACTAATTTCTTAAAAACCATCCTTGAGAAACGTAAAGTCTTTTAAAAAGGGTCAAAGATAAGGAAATTAAAAACGAAGTATGGTTGTATAGTATGGTTGTATAGTCGCGTTGCTGCCAAAAAGAAAAATTTTAAATTTATGACACGGTTTTATGAATATATTAAATTAATATGCATAATTTTACTCTTCAATGAATTAAAACTTGTGAATGCGGCTATTGAATAAAAAATATTTGCTCAAAATAAGATTGAAGTGGTAAAGGCTAAGCACAAGTTGAGAGCCGTTTATTCATTAATTAATTTACTATTTTTATTGAATTTTTTTAACATTAAAGTGCTCTTCAACATATCGTCGGGTGGTTATTGGTTTGCCGCAGTAATAATGTCTTTTTAATGTACTTTGCGGCAAACCAGTAACCAGCCGACGATATGTATATGGGCATAAAATGAAAACTACCTTTATATATCGCCATGCTCATTTCAATTCACTTCGAACGTCTGACAGAAAATCCAACACATCACATTTCACATTTTTATCGCCAATCACAACTTAAATAACGGTTTATTTTCTGGGGAAGTACGATACCCCAGGGTCTCTTATATATTCCATCGCATTAAATCCCAGACCAAAATGTCTTATAAAACACCATAGAAATACCTTTAAAAGCTTATCTCTTGAAGTTCCATAAAAATTTTTGGGTGGAATGCAATAAGGGCTATTCAAATAATGTCCATGAATGTTATTGCACACCAATCAATCAATCCATATATGTATTATATTATTATTATTACTTATATTATATTTCAATAAAAACATTTTGTGTAATTCGAAATTCTAAGCTCCTTACCTTCCCAAAGTCGTTGATGGAGTTGGTTGCATTGCCTTCAACGAAATAATCCAAGTTCTTTGTAGATGCAGCCCATGGGGTTGTGCACTCCAAGCTAGTTATTGAAACAAAACGCGCTCCTAATAAATACATTGAACGAAGAACTGCTAAACTAGTGCCTAAAGCATGTCCACCTCCAAGCCCCATTAACACTGCAACTTCACCTCGTATGTGTGTTTGTTCCATTTCGTCGGCAGATTCTACTATATGCATGGAGTCTGTGACAGATGTTATACGCTTAGCCTTATCAATTCCCTCTAGAGCCAACTGCACAGCATCCAAATATTGAGCTCCACATGGCACTGTAATAGGCCATAAGACTGCACCCACATATTTTTTACGCATTTCATGCATGCTGTTACTGTAATTCTGCTCCCGCGTTGGCGTCCAAGAACCCTCGATAAGAGGAGCTTCACTTAGTAGACGTCTTATAAAAGCCAATCGTGCCTCCAGGAGTGAGGATTGCCTGAGCTGCAAAGCAAGTGGAATTCCGCCTGCCATTGCAATACATGCCAACATGACTCCCAATACGATAAGGAGTCGTTTGCTTCGCGACTTCTTGATTTCTGATTCTGTGGGCGACTCCATTCCCCCAGAACTGATGCAAGGATCTTTCACATATGGAGATATTCCACCATTTTGCAACTTTTCACTTCCAATCTTTGTTATTTCAGGAGGCAATTCAACTATGTCCGCAATTTCCGTAAAAACAAAACACTGTTGCTTGCAGTGTGGTTGATGCTGATGTTGATGGTGGGGATGCATTGAATGCACCTCAATAAAACCATGATTTGGCACTGTATTCATTACTTCTTCTTCAACTCAAGCCTCCAAATAATATTTATGTATTTTAATCCGACCTTAAAGCTAATCACAAACAAAAAACTTGATAACTTTATTTAGAGTTCTTGTAGAGATATGTTCTATTTTAAAATGAAATTTATTGATTGTATAAGAATGTATGTATGTACGTACATGCATGTAAGAGCTTCTGCGCAGTTGCTCCAGGGATACTTGTGTACATAACTTTTTAAATATCTTCAAAATTTTCATTATCTTCAGATAAATAGAAGTTTAAATTTGTATCTATTTATTTACTTATAACAAGGTACTTATATAAACCAACATTTTTATACATTTATTAAAGTAATGTTTTATTAATATTTTAAACGTTAGAAATCTCATTTGAAAATATTACAATATGGCAACTCTCGTTCCCACCAACACAAGACGTTAAAATTTTACGCGATACCATGTGAAGTAAAACTTACAAATCGTCGCCCCAAAAGTGTTTTGCTCCAGCGACCATTCTTAAAAAAATTAGTTAGGTATGGAATATATATGTGTGTATGCATATATTTTGAATACGCGTTTTCTGAATCAAAAACACGTTTTACGAAACTTATTATGGTTTCTGAGATATTAAGCATTCATTTTGCTCCACATCAACTATTTTTTTTTTAATTTCAATTCAATTTATTGTGTTTACATTCTTTGGTTTATAGTATACATATGTAAGTGCAAAGAGTTCAAGATTATATCTTTTTCTACTTAATAATATGTTTTAATTTATAAAATATGTATGTATGTACACTAATATAACTAATTAATAGGAGGGAATAAAAAAACCTTTTTAAACATTTTTATATATGAGTTATCTACTAAAATTATGTACTACCTAAGCTAGTGCCACGCCATTAATATGGTCATACTCTGAGTTTGAACAACGGAGATAGAAGTTATGTGTAAGTCGTTCTATCTTATCATTTACTAATTCAATAGTAGCTATATCATGGAGTCGGCGGGTGGAAAACATCATGGAAGATTGAACATCATCTTTAATAACTTATTTAGCAAAATCTGGAGTTTATTGATATGACATTTTCCGTTATTACCCCAGACTGGGGCTGCGTGTAACATGACAGCATGAAAAATTGATTTCATTATAATTTTTTTATTTCTAATATTTAATCTTGATTTTCTATTTATAAAAGGATGCAAAAGACGAATTAATATATTGATCTTATTTGTAAAATATGTATGACATCTGGTCTTTAAATGTTATGTTGTTACTCCTAAGTATTTCACTTTTTGCTCCCATTGAATTGAGGAATTATTTATGTATCTAGGGGAAGAAAACAAGGTTTCCTTTTTCTGCTGAAGTATTTTGCTTGTGTTTTGTCGTTGTTTAACATTATTTTCCATTTATTGAAATATGCAGATATTTCTGCTGCTCTTTGTAAGCTGTATCAACTATTTTTAGGTCTAATAAGTATTGTTTTGCTGTACACGCCACTGTTTGCCGATTGTGTCAAATTCTCCATACAAAAACGTACGAAGTAAAGTTAACTCTTGTTTTGCTTCATTCTACAGGAAATTAACAATAAAAAAGAAGGTGCTGTAAGAAAAATTCAGCGGCTACTGTTAACCAAAAACATCATCACCTAGACGCAGCCGCCGATTACATGTTTTAAACGATCGAATTATTTCTCTGGGCAGCAAGAAAAATAACCAAAACAAAATTCTCAATTCACAGCAGTAAAGTATACGTAAGGAGCACAAAATCTACTTTTTGGAGATAAATTGTGTATTTTTACTTCTGTAATAAATTAACTTCTAACTTCATTCATTAAAATTCACAAAAATTAAAATTTTTCTTCAAAATATGTATCGGAAGCAGTGGTGCAAATACAAAAGAAATTAATCGGGTATATTTTGAGAAAGCTTCATTTAAACCTTTTTTGTCGATTTTCTCCACTCCAACTTTGTGGCGTATGGGCTAAACCAATTCTGAGACGACGAATTCGCTAGAAAATAAATTGATGACATATATGTTATTGGTCATTTATTTGAATCTACTGTATTTTATCACTTCTGATCAATTTTGTTAGACAACAAAAATTGGTTTTTGTCAATACTTTGTGATAATATATATATTACTATAGTAATACCGAAATGGTAGAAATGATACCACAACTGCGGAAAAGTACCGTACCAACGGAAGGAATAATTTAAAGTTTTGTTTCCGAATAATGGTTCAGCATTCGCGGTAATGATGAATAATTAGTCCCAAAATCGTTCAACGTTTTTCATGTCTGAAGTGAAAGAAATCGGTTGATTTGATGTTCATAAAAAACAAACATATGGCAGCACAAATTACAAATGTCAAATCTCACAAATTCACCAATGGAAATAATTGTAAACAAAGCTGATTGCACGTGTAGAAATAACAAGACAAAAATATCTTGAAAACAATGGTTGAAATCGAAGGCTACAAAGGTTTGTAATGTAAAATTAAATCATTTGTGTGTAATAATTCATAATATAAATTTCAGTTGTTCCTTTGCGAATGACCAAAAGTTCTACTAATTGCCATAGCGTGTATATGAGAGAACACTTTATACGTTTGATGGACCCAAACAAACCAAAAGGACGGACTCTGTTTCTGTTGAACGTGCCACCATATGTGACAGAAAAAAGCCTGGAAGTATTTTTTAACAGAACTGGCACAGTGACGTGTGTCACGTTTGCAGAAAAACCTGGAAAAGATGAAACTTACAAATGGCAGCAGCATGTTGACATGTTTAGCTGTAAAGAACCGCCTTTTAAATTTAAAGTTGCTTACATAGTGTTTGAGAAGAGTAGCAGTGTACAGAGAGCTTTACAAGTAAATAGTATAGATTTATTTAATGAAAATACAGGCCAATCTATTGTTGAAACTGGTATGCAACTATGGCACTCGCAGTATCAGCAAAAAATTCTGGATTTAGTAAAGACACAAAAATACATAGATGAATACATGGCAGCTTACGATGAAAGAGAAAAAGAAGCCGAAGCAGCAGCAAAAAATACTGAAGCGGACGCTGACGGTTGGGTGACAGTTGGAAAGCAGGGAAGAAATTCGGGATTCGAGCAAAAAGATACCGTCATTGATAAGTTGGAGGAAAAACTAAAACGAGGCAAAAAGAAAGAATTGGCTCACTTCTACACCTTCCAAATAAGGGAGTCCAAAATGAAAGATATCATTCAACTTAGGAAAAAGTTTGAAGACGACAAAAGAAAAATAGAGTCGTTGAAACAAACTCGAAGGTTTAAGCCATTCTAAGAAAGTTTATAGTTTATATCAAATACCTACAAATAAATAAAAATTCTTAAATTTAGAATTATTTAGACCTCTACTTAACTTTTATTAGCAGAAACAACAATTTTCATTAGACTATGATGAGGTAAAGATTCGAGAGTGCACAATAATTGGGGCACATTTCCATAAACACATTTGCTACTTAAGCCAACTTGGACGGCTTGGGCATAACGTTCTAAGCATTTTTGGTACTCAGCGTTCTCAGATGGCACTATTCCATCTGCCGTGAGGCGAGCAGCATGATTCTTTAACGGAATCGCTATCATAGCTAAATGCTGAGCGCTTAGTGCAGTTGGTGGTACATTGTTCACTATTTCCAAAAGCGTTTGCAGCAATGACAGGTGCAAACTGCTATATGTGTTACGATTTGAAACAATTGGTGACAGAACCGACCACCGGATTAATCCAGCTAGTGGGGTCACAACTGGCATGGCTATGGCACCGACCGGCAGCGCAAGCGGTTGCTGCGATGCTAAGCAGAGAGAAGGATTTTCATTTATCCATTCGCTAAAAACATCTAAAAGACCATCTGGAGGAGCCGTCAAACCACCTCTCTGCTCATTCAAGTATAAATCGGCTACAGCAGTCATTAAATTTGCTGCAAAATGTGGCGCCACCAAAGGTAGTTGCCTCAATTGCTCCGAAATCTTGCGAGAAAATATTATAAAATCGCTAACCAAACTCTGAGCCACTTCTATAGATGGAGACGTTGTACATCCAACTTGTTGCATCCAAGTACCAGCCGAAGATAACAGCGGTGCCACCGATCCAGATACCGCTGTGCTTATAAGCTTGCACAATATTTTTGTACGTTGTGGAGTTAAATTCGAGCCAAATAAAGACAGGAAAACGGCATTTCTAGTTGAATCGGGGCCTGGTTGAGAAAAAAATTCTATCAGGACTAATATTAGTTGGAACTCCTGTATTTTACTCAAATGCATGTTCCCGTACGACTGAGGTGATTGTCCTCTGCGTACGTCGATGTCCTTAGTTCTCTCCAAAAATACAAATTCCGATATTAACTGCATAATGAAATTTTGTTTGCCTCGTCCAATTATAATGTTTTCTGTTATAATTAAAGTTGTTATTTCGTGTTGGTTTTTTATTATACTGATGTAATGTATGTATGTACATACATACATCTGCTTTATTCCAAGGCACATTGATTTACCTAAGGCATATTAAACACAGTATTTGCTGTGGCTTGGATATGCCTTGCTTTATATGTATGTACATCCATAAGTATGGACGTATGCATGTACATGCATACCTCCACTCAATCTTATGTATGTTCATTTACTTACCAATGCGAGGCAAAGCCTCCTTGACACAGGCCGGAAACTCCAACTTTCTTAAAGAATGCTTAATATCTGCTTGATGCATTGTTATTAAAATTTGAATACATATATTGCGAGAAAAATGATGAGGTATTGAACATACACTAAAAATCTTTTATGATTTTGAATTCACATTAGATAAATCCTTTAAATAATTATAAAATATGCTTTAATCACAAACTAATAAACACATACGCACATACGTATGTTTGTTTAGATCTAATAGAACACATAGTCGATGATATCCGGCTTACAGCCGGCGACGCAAATCCTTGGAATCTCACCGCCGCAAATTTGTTTTGTGTAAGCTCATCAGACATAACATAGTGGTGTTCACAAGCCATTTTGTAGTTCTAACAAACAATATAACAATAAATAGGTCAATGGCAGTGTGGGTGGCCACAACTAAAAAATTTTAATACTGAATGGGGCTTAAATTAATGCTAAAAAAAATATTTGAAAATGCTAAAATATAATGCTAAATATTTGGAATGATTTTCTTACTAATTATGTCGTTATAATTACGAACAAATATTTTATTTAATTTGAATAAAACAAAGTTGATTCAAAAATAAAAACTTCAATTCAGGAACATACCAAATACAATTGATAAACTCATTGTTGTTGGTAATTTTCGTATGAAAATTATATACATAAAATATTTTTACACTTTTGTATGTTTTTAATATATTATGATGCCGGCTATCAACATAATGTAAAAGACAGTTAAAATATATAGATTTTGCATTAAAAATTGCAAATTTACTGACGAAAGCACATGAAATTTGCACTGAGTTTGAAGATCTATTAAGCGAGTATGATGACAAAAACAAAAAATCAAAAATTTTTTAAAACCAAACCGAGCTGAAAACCACGAAGTTTGCATTATAACACCATTCTCAAATACCAAATATGACAGCCTAATAGCCCCTTAGGACGCCCTACATTGTAGGGCCTACAATAATTCTATCAGTTAATTGACCGGCCATTTGATCGGAAGTCATGCAAGATATATTCATCACTGCGTAGAACAAAGTTTCTATCACATTATTAAGAGTAAAATGAAAAATGTGATGGAAACGATTATATAGTCGCACTGCAAAATAAAAAATTCGCTGCTACATAAAAATAAATAATGTTAAATTTAGCAGTGAACACGCTAAAAATGGACCAAATGAAAAAAGCCACAAAGTATTTGCTAACAGTAATGCCCTCTGTTTCAAAAGTGGAACATTTCAGGGAGAGAGAACAACAATAACGCATTTTCGTCATAACACAGAACGTAACAAAATTTAATATTAGGTAATTGCATAATTCCTAACACTGCAACGGCAACTCTGCTTTTGCAGAGACGTCAAATATATTGTGCTATCAATTCATTCCGGTAGAAATAAAACATTTTATGTATATCCATATGTGTAACTCGGCAAAGTGCATTTGTTGTATATTACGATATCAAAATATTAAACTTTAATAAATTTGTATTATATGGAAATGAGTAAAGTTAGTGAAAAGGCTTTAGACTTTTCAGGGCTGCACGCATCATTCCAGGTACATACATATGATAATTATTTTGCATTATTCCATTATGCTTATCTTCTCATTCTGCAGGAAGCGTTAAAAAAGGCATTTGAAGAAGATGATGTTAAGGTTTTGCGAAAGTCCTATGATAGTTTCGCACATAACTCCGACCATGATAAAAAACCACCAATGGATCAAGCTTTCAGAGAACTGCTGATATTCAAAATGAGCCATGATGTTCAATTGATTGGAAAGCTAGTAAAACTTTCTGTTGATGCCGTGAGGGCAGAAATCGTGTCAGTTACAATACCAGTGGTGTTGTTGGGGGACATATTTGACACAGTAACTTTAGATAAGTGCGAAAAAATTTTTAATTACGTTGAAGAAATGGTAGAAGTGTGGAAGGAAGAAATATTTTTCTCCTCTTGTAAAAATAACATTCTGCGAATGTGCAATGATCTCTTGAGAAGACTAAGCCGTGCTCAAAATACTGTATTTTGCGGTCGAATTTTATTGTTTCTGTCGAAATTTTTTCCATTTTCTGAAAGGTCCGGTTTGAATATTGTTTCCGAATTCAATTTGGAAAATGTTACTGATTATGGCATAGATGGAAAAGACTTGGATGACACTTTGGAAGATATTGAAGATATTCCCATTAAAATCGATTACAATTTGTATTGTAAATTCTGGTCGCTACAAGACTTTTTTCGCAATCCCAATCAATGTTACAGCAAAGCCTCTTGGAAAATGTTTCAAATCGTAAGTTTTTCTTTCGTTTTCAAATGGTCTTGATTAATTCCGTTTTATTTAATAATCTAGCATGCTACAACAGTTCTAGAGTCTTTTTCAAGTTTTAAACTAGAGGACACCCGGTCTAGTTCATCACAAGAAGATAATGGTGATGATTTAAGTGAAAAAATGGATATAAGCAATGAATATCGTATCGATTTCAAAGCAGGAATAGATCAATCTGTGCAAAAAGTCGACAATTTCTTTGCTAAATTTCTAACGAATCCTAAACTTTTGGCCTTGCAACTTTCTGATGCAAACTTCCGACGGGCAGTTTTGGTCCAATTCCTTATTTTATTTCAGTATCTGCAACTGACTGTTAAATTTAAATCGTAAGTATTTCTTATTCTGCTAAAGAACACTTAGAGAATATCAACATATTTCAGAGACTCAAGTACGTTGACACCAACTCAAACTGAATTTATAAAAGAAACCGAGGCTAAAGTCTACCAGCTGTTGGAAGAAACACCTCCCAACGGAAAACGTTTTGCTCGGACAGTTAAACATATGCTCTCCCGCGAGGAAATGTGGAACAATTGGAAGAATGAAGGATGTAAAGAATTTAAAAAGCCGGAAGAGGAATCAGCAGGAGAGAATCCCCCACCTGCTAAAAAGGAACGCAAAACTTTGGGCGATTGCTTAAAAGAGGCCAACAGACAATCAAAATTCTTTCTCGGAAAGTAAGTGCAATAAAAAATAGATGTTCATATGTGCACAAATATTTTAAGAATATTCTTACTTCTGAGTATTACATTAGAGCTTATATTTGTCTGTATTTGTCTGTTATTAACATACAATTCCGAAAGAATTTAATTTCTTTTTGAATTACAGAATACACTCCGATATTAATGTAATATCTTATCCACTAAATCAAAGTTTGTGTTCAGGTTTTATAAATACAATCAGGTATGTGATGAAAAACGATTTATACACAAAAATGATTTGAAAACGACCAAAATAGTGGTGTTATAAGTTTGTAGTGTGTATATGTGTTCAAGTCC
The DNA here is from genome assembly GCA_936439885.1 of Nowickia ferox. Classification (NCBI taxonomy): domain Eukaryota; kingdom Metazoa; phylum Arthropoda; class Insecta; order Diptera; family Tachinidae; genus Nowickia; species Nowickia ferox. The sequence continues at coordinate 153,246,263 of OW387023.1, read as the reverse complement.
ACGTACAGACCAAACGACTGGACCGATTTTGACTTTTTTTCTATGTTTGAAGCAAATCGGTCCAGCCGTTTAGAAGATATCACATCTTTTCTAGATGTCAGGGGTTCTAAAAAATTTTAATTTTCGTTATTAAAAAATTTTTTAATAAATTTTTATTAAATGTCTTTTCACTGCTCTATTACATTGTTTATCTATTTTGTGTACTTCTTAAAAGTCAATAGTTTGAGTTTGGCTTTAAAATGATTCTCAAAATTCATTATAGCTTTTCAAAACGATCGTTTTGAAATTGGTTTGAAAACGATCGTTTCAAATCACATACCTACTTTTATATTTTAATGCTAACATTTGCAGTCTGCTAAAAATTAAACTCGACTGAAACTATTGTAATTAATGTGGAAGAATTTAAAATTTAATTGATGATATTTAATATATCAAAAAAAGAATTTATAATTTAAAAATCCAAAATTGCGTTTCAAAATAATAATAATAATAATAAGATACATTATTAAAAAGTTTTTATTGAAAAAATTTATTATACAAAAAACTTTTAGCGAAGTCCTAACGCGCTTATGGAACTACTCTCCCGATAATTTACAAGCATGCAAAAGTGAAGAACGCAACTTTTTACCCCAGGTTGAAACCTATTTAGAAAGTTCCAGAGACAAAAGCGACACATCTTTCGAATGGCGAGCATTGCGTTTGCTAGCACGACAATCCCCACATTTCTTTACGTTCATCAATTCACCATCATATAAAATATCCGACTATTTGGAAGCTGTGCGGAAACGGTTGGCTAAAGAAAGATTAGATGCAGCGAAGCAAGCTGCCGCAAGCGCCAATGGTTCCAACACAGAAAATACCCCGACATTATCTGAATCCAATGAGCAGGAAACAGTTGCTTTGCAGGAACAAGAAAACGATCCCGACGGAAATGAAGAAGGTGTTTTAGGAGAAGAGGAAGAGACAAATGATTTGGATAAGGCCGACGAAGATAGCAATGACCATTCCAAACTAGTATCTGCATCCAAAGAACAAATAGAGGAACTTGCTCCATTAATAGGTGATGATTGGAAGAAATTGGGTAAAAAGTTGGGCTACACGGCCGATGAACTACTGTACTTTCAAACAGAGCACGCTGATCGTGACGGTGGATGTATAGCGATGCTGGTCAATTGGTTTGCTGATGACGACGATGCCAGTTTAGACAATTTAGCATACACCATGGAAGGTTTAGAAATCAATACTGCTGCCAAAGCTGTCAAAGCTCTAATTGAACGTTTGTCTACCAAGGCCATTTCTCTTCGGGATGAAGTTGATATTTCAGGAGTCAAAATGGATTCGACTAATTAAAAATTGTATGTTATCCTTTTCATTTCATTTATTTTGACCGAAAATTTAAATTCGATTTACAAAAATTATTTATCACATGTGTAGTATTAAATTACGCATTATTTTTTACGTATGTATGCAAATATAATTATTGATTGTTAGTAAAAAACAAACAAAAATTATAAAAATATTAATATAGAAAAATTAATGTCAGTTATGTCAGTTATGTTTTTACAATATTGAGGACATAGCTTTGTCGTTGTAAGTTTAGTTTTAGTGCTTTCTTTCAATGGCAATTTTTAAAAACGTTTTTTGGTTGGTTTTGGTTTGTTATGCTGCATATTGGCACACTTGGGAATATGACGTTCGGCAGCCGATTCATTAAAGCGTCTGCTACAGTGAGGACATTGAATATAATCAGGATTTTCAGATGGTGGAGGAGGCGGCAAGTCACTCAGTTTACCTCCTTTGGCTAAATGAGCTTGAACCTTTTTCGCTTCTCGAATGGCATTTATAAATTCTTCATGCTTTTTACGCCAATTGCTCTTCTTTTCTTCGGACTGCTTGGCGGCTTGTGATGCCTTTACTGACGCTGTTGTAGTTTTGGGAGCAGAAGGTGTGAAATGTTTGCCTTTCTTCAAATACTTTTCAGCTTCGGTACCTTTAACGCGATGCTTAGATGCGTCGAATATCTTGCGTTTCTTACTTGTCATCTTTCTGCAAACTTCTTCATGTTTATGTAAACGTTCTTCATTAAAGTGGCGTTGGCAATGTTGACATGAGGCCATACCTGGCGGAGGAGTGCTAATTCTAGGAGGTGGTTTAACCGCCTGCAAGCAAAATGGAGTTAAAATTTAAAAACAAAACAGTTATTTTAAATATGTACTTACCAAAACAAATGTTGCTGGCTTAGTGCTGTTGGTTTTGTTGACTGTAGCCTAAAATAAATTTGTACATAAGTAAGTATGTAATCAGGATAAAGCATGAAAGTAATACATATATACATATATATATATATATATCGTTGATCTCAGGTAGAAGGTCCCTAACTCAAATAATTGTAACTTTACAGGAGAAGGTAAACACATAATAGAAACTGTAATATTCAATATGTAACTTTTTTTGTACAACTGCTTGTAAAATCGTTATTTTTTATTAATATATAATACATATTGTATTAATTTTTCAATGAAGCCACTTTTTATGGACCAAGCAGTTAATAGAGCCATAAATTGGAAAAAAAAATCCATAACATTTTCTAATGCAAAGTCGTCCAAAACCAAAACGCCAAGAAATTATGAAAAATATCGTTGAAACACTTTTCATAAAAATTTCATGTGAAAATATAGAATTTTATCCTCCATATTTATAAAAAAAAAATGTATTTGAAATCCATTTTAAGAAAGTTTTGTATGAAGAAAAGAAATACATTTCACTCATTTTAAATTTTACGAATATGGGGCAACATATCGTTACCTTAATATAGAAAGGTCCTAACTCATTATTTTTTTTGAAATCGAGAGTTTTGCATGTTTCGATAAATTAGATGTTCTTCTATCGAAATATATAAAAGGCTCGATTTCGAAAAAATAATTAGTTAGGACCTTTTTATATTAAGGTAATAACTATATGTATGTATGTAAATAAAAAAAATGTCGTTAATTAAATTTTTGTGTGTGTGAAGATTTTGAATTTAAATTTGAATATTATTACCATATTACAACAATCTAGTTATTTTAATGATTTTAAGACGAAAAATATTTGCAAACAAAATTCAAATTATTCAGGGCATTTTGGGCTATAATCAGTAAGCATCAAAACGAGGTATGCTAAAGGAACCCAGCGAGACGCGCTTCGGACGGCTGCCAATATCATAACTTAAGAATGTTAGTGGTGTTGCATTTGAGATTTATGTAGGTTCCACACGCAATTTTCTTTTCATATACATAAGAAGCTCAAGTTTAAGGCATAGTAAACATACACACATATTCGGCATTATGTGTAATGAAAAAACTGATATAAATTTGGAATAAGTTTCAAAATTTAATATAGTCTTAACGAGTTTTGCTATATCTTTCTTTGTTTTTTAATTTTTTTATTTGTTGAAAAAATTGCTTGTGGAACCATTTAGGTCAAATATAACAATATCTAATAATATTCATAAGTGAACAAATGCTGCGGTGTTCTTTAATCGATTTCAAAAAACGTCGTAATTAAAGTCGAAATACGTTCCACAAGATAAGGGACATGTACACTATCAATTATTGCACAATAATATTGCAAATGCTTAAACTTATTATGACGTAAATTTGTAATACTTTGGCTTCTGTGTATCCAATTTAGAATTACTGAGTTCCTGCTCAATATTATCTTCATAACTTTTGCAACATCCTTAACAGCGGTAAAGTATGACACATATGTATGTGTACGAACATATCGCTACTTTATTGCAACAGAGGCATAACTCCAAAACCAACCATAACTTTAAAATCCAAGTTTTAAGTTTTCAATTTACATACAACTCAATGAAGATATAAAAATATATTCTTTTCTCAAGAGATGCGTGTACAAGTCTTTTAAACGAAATTTTTACACAATAGTAAATTTTATATAATGATTTTTTCTTTCTTTTCTTTAGAAATGTCTATGTTGCAATAAACGAGCGATCTGTATGTTTTATAAAGATATAATTTTTTACCTTAATAGTTTTATTTGTAGTAGAAGATGATAAATTTGCTTTAGGTGGTGATCTTACAGAACTGGTAGTAGTTTTGGATAGCATTGATGCTCTGCTACTACCACTTGGGGTTCTGCTCGTTATTTTGCCAGCAGTTGAGCTTGTTGGCGATTTTCTTGTAATTACAGGATTTAGTTTGATATCATTCATTTTAGGACTAGTTCTTTTATTTATTACAATAGTTCCACCAAAAACACCACTTTCGTCATTGTTATTGCTTTCGGAATCGTACGGTTCCAGGCAGTCCATAACATGTGTACTGTTCAGGCTTAACAACGAAAACTCCTTGGGAAATGATTCATTGTCTATATTGTCAACTTCATCCAAATTGTTGTGAAATATATTATTATTTCCGTTCGTTATTAAAGAACTGTTATTCGAAATAATACGGGTTGTAGATGAGATTTGCATTGTTGTATTATTGTTGTTAAGCCCTGGTCGTCTTAAAGTGGTGGATCCACCCACTATGCGTTTATTGCTTGCTAGTTGTTGCGTTGTAGACTTTGGTGTCACATTCATTGATGTGGTGGTTGTGGCAATGGGTCGCAAAGGATGACTGCGGTCTACACCAGCAACACGACGGCGATCATCAAACATTTGGCGTACCTTAAAAATAAATGGCATTTAAATATTTATAAAATATTATTTATTTACATACATACATATGTATGTAAGTACATACATACATACATATGTATATATGCACATATTTATCAACATCAACATCTTCATGGTGTCTGTCTACACCTAACGAATTTATATTATGATATGCATGGGTTGTATTTCAAATATAATTTCGATGCTCGATTTTCAAATATGGACTTTGACAATCATCGTTATACAAATTCATTAGTTGTATCCACTAGGTGCCCCGATATCGACAGAAAATATTATTGCGGAAATGTATACTGAAAGCAACAACAAAATAGAAACGTATTTTTTTTCAATATAAGTTTTCGCACGAACGTTTTCTTTCCACATCGTGGGACATCCTGATAATTCCTCAAGAGAATGAAGAATCATAGAAAAAATAATAAATATCTTGTACAGGCATACGTACATACAAAAAGTATATTTCAAAACTCATACCTTTCCGTTGCCAATGGTACTTTTTGCTGCCTGAGGAAAATCCCCTCCTGTCAATGCCAGCTTTTTCTGTTCTCGTTCCAACATTTGTTTTCTTTGAAATTTCATCTAATAAATAGAGAATAAGTTAAGTTATTAATTATTATCAAATTAAGCATACCAGTACATTTAAAATTTGATTAATGTGCTCTAGAGCAAAATATGTTGTTAAAAATATAGTATGAAAGTGCATGTACACTTACATCCAAGGATGAGCTGAATTTGCTGGGAGGCAAGTGGCTCAGTGCCTCTACAAGGCGCCTGCCAGCCCATGATTCATTTAATTTTAAGGGTAGAGAATTATCTGTATTCAAAAGGTGCTGGTTATGTTTTTGACTTTCTTGCTGATCCTGATACATTTTTTCTTTTAAAATTCACAGAAATTTTATTTCATTTGTGAATAAATTGTTTATGTACATATTTGGCAAAATGTTATACACGGATTCACTTCTGAATATAAGCACATTTGACCATACATACATATGTATGTATATAAGTACAGACGTATGTATGAAAGTTTGTATGTAAACAACTTAATTTTTTTTGTCTGCATTAAAAATTATTGTACCACATGAAAATAATAAAGATGAGAGTTGAATCTCTTAAAAAAAACTTTTAACTCCATGAGGATTTGTGTGGAATTGAAGACGAATTACACCAGTCACTTGTGTGGACACAACAATAAAGCACTAAAAAGAAAACAGGAAACAAAAGCATAAACAAACAGGCCGCAACAATCAGTCCACACAATATTTATAACACAACGTATGAGTAATAATAATAGATACCGCCTTTTTTTTCGAATATCTATTGTTGAGATTGTTATCAAACTCACCCTGTATGTACATAGCTCATACACATGTACGAGAATATCGGAGCATTTGCTGCAAGAGAGTCATAACGCCAAATAACTTGTTTTACAGAAATCGAGTTTAAAGTTTTGCATTTACTGAAAACTTAATTATTTTATATCGCACACTTTGAAGTAGTTTATCGTCCACCATTACTGGTTAAACATGCATATGTATCTGATTTAGAAAGCATTTTTCTGCAGATATGCACAACATAAATAATTTTTTTTTTCAAAATACTTAGCATAAAAGTGGTACAAAAGCGTGTTAAATTTGCTTGAAAAGAAAACACTTTTTGTAAAATTTTTGTTTTGTACTGTTTGCAAGTACACCTGTTTATAATAAATAAAGGTATTGTTTTCGAATTATTTATTTTTATTTTCGAATGTGAGTCTAAAAAATTTTGTATGAAATTTATACACAATATAAAGAATATTGATTAAAAAATTTTTTGGAGTTATGACTCTCTTGCAGCAAAGATTCGAGCAAATGTATGTATGTATTTATGAACATAGATGTAAATACACCTAAGAATATATGTACTATATGAATAAATATGTATGTACATATATAGATACATACATATGTTTGTAGTTCTGCCTTGACGACTTAAATTCTCTCTAACAACTGCAACTTATTGAATGATTTATATATTTTGATGTTTTTTTTTGTCTAGCGTTTTTCAAACCGAAATGACTTTATTAGAAGTACAACTGCCACCAGCAGATAATACGCACTGCCTTCCAGCAAAATTTAATTTATTTTTGTAATCAATTTCTTGAAAAAATCTATTTTACCTATTTGTTTGCATTTAATCTAATTATTGTTTTTATGTACACTTAATATTTTCTATGTTTATTTATACTTACATAATAGTTCTACTAGACAAGAAAAAAGTCCAACCCCTAACTACAAACAATTATTTTTTTTTAACTTGAAGGACAATTTTTTGTGGTTCAACAATTATTCGTATACACATTTTTCTACTCATTTTACAAATGTTCAAACTTTTTGAAGGTTGAGTTAGATTTGAGATATTCTAACTTGGCAGATAAAGTCAAACACTGAATATATTTGTGCTAAAATGAGAGCTTTAAGGCCGTAATTGTTTTAATCAAGGCAACTAATTTCGAGTTGTAATGTTAATAACATACAAATTCGAAAACACTTTCTTTCGTTTCGAAATACAGAGTAGAACACTTGAATTTATATGATTTGTTTATTGTGAACTTAAAAGTTTTGTTTGATGCTCTTCAACTTATTATGTTTGTGTAGGTAATTCTCAATAACATTTTGAGAGTTGTTCTATATTATAGAATCTATAAACATATGAAGTTGTTTAGCTTCTCCCAGAATTGTTCGATTGATGTCTACGGATGAGTTTCTTTAGCAGAATCGAAATGCTTAACCAAAATCAAATAAACAAATCTCGGTAAAACGAATCTCGCTTTAACGAAAATCCAATATAACGAACGTCCACAACGTGTTTACATTAACAACCTTATATAGCGAATATTACATGTATTTTATACTGGATACTCGTATAACGAATGATAAAAAATATCGCAAAATAACAAACAAACCTTTGCTAGAAACACATTTCTAACATTTTCTACTCGCACCTTAGACAGCGAATGTTTTGATAAATATGTATGTGCTCTGTATAACGAACAGCAAACAATGAAAAAAATGAAACCTAATCTCCAGCAGCAATATAAATGCAAAAAAATGTGGTACCGTTAGTTTGTATTTGACAGTATATTTGAAAAAAATGCTACCATTCTTTTTATTTCAATAATAAAAATAACACTTAAAAACTTTGCGAACGAATTTTGAATTCGGTATAACGAATGGGCCTGGCATTATATCGTTCGTTATACCGGGGTTGCATGTATGTACATACATATCGTTGCACAACATACGAACTGGCATATCTAACGTTTTGTATGTATATTTTATTGCAGTAGCAAAAACTTATTTAACAAATAATCAAAATATTCAATATCAATTTTAACTATGCTAATTAAATCGTTATTTTTTGTGAGTTTAAAAATATGCAAAACATGCGTTCTCATACTTAGATATCGTTACCTTAATATAGAAAGACCCTAACTCATTATTTTTTTCAAATCGAGATTTTTGATTTTTTCGATACATTAGATGTTCTTCTAACGAAATATGCAAAAAAAACTCGATTTAAAAAAAATTATGGGTTAGGGCCTTTCTATATTAAGGTAACGATATATACGGGCATGTCACAGATTTCAACTCCGTTCGGAATCGAAATTGAATCCACTTCAAGATGTCAAGCCCTAGCCAAAGCATATCCCTGCAAGCCAGTGCCCCCTACAGTCTGGACACACCTGACAAATTTCCATATTTTAGTTTTCTTTTTTAGACACCATCTGCTACAAAAATGGAGTGGATTGAATTCCGTTTCCGAACGGAATTGAGCTCTGTGACATGACCGATACATAAATATCGTGCCATAACCGTCAAAAAAGCTTAAGCGACAGAATTTTCGAATTTAATTTTTTGACCAAAATCGCTCATTTGCGATCGTAAGTACATAATCGATTTTCGTCAGTAAAGCGAGGTACAAAAAACGTGTCGGTTAACTTTTTTTGGCGGTTATGGCTCGAATGTACATCCATACATAGTATGATGTTCAAATATCTAAATAATTTTATATAATTCTTGCACATCCATAGATACGAGTACAAGTACAGTGAGTATCTCAAACAATTCTGATATACTACATATGTACATACATACATATGTATGTATGTATGTACATACGTGGCTTAAACATCTACACGACTTACCTGCATTTCAGCCAACCGTGAGTTGGCTGCTACACCTTGTGACGCCATCGCCAAATATGTAAGTGTGTATGTATGTATGTATGTAAATGATTACAGACGACGAATGTTGTCACTTCTCTGTCGTTTTCTGCTGATGTTGTTTGAAGCTTTAAATGGCAAAGCTGAAGTCGTTGTATTAATCAGAAAGAATCTAACCAACTGTTTGTGTAACTGTTGAATGAATGACTAATTTCGCTTATTGTGGCTGTAGGTAGCGGTAGTAATGCAAAACTTTTTTTTCGTGTGGAGAGAGTACTATATACAAACTATTGTTTCTTTTTTTAATTCCAAGACTTTTGTGTGGGTCTCAGTCTTAGCGCTTATTTAAATTTTAAAGTATATTTGGGTGAGATCGTCCAAAATCAAAACTCGCTTTTTCATTCGACTTTGATTACTGCTGGTTGGATCGCTCTTTAGCAAAACTTATTTGTTTCTTTTTGATGGTGACTCAGTGTTTGTTTTTGTGAGACGTGATTTTCTTTCAAATGTCAAGAAATCAAATGAAGCTGATGACAACACTACACAAACATACATATGTATACATACGACATACATACATATGTACATATGTGTGCACGTGTGTATGTACTAGAGATTTTTTAAATATAATATCGCAGAGTTTGTTCGTTTTAAGCAAAAATATGGTTTGTAAATATAACTTGTTAATTCCTTTTTTTGTTTTTTTTTGTTTAAAGCTTTAAAAAGGAATATAAAAAGTCAACTGACCTGATTGATTTAAATGCGAACTAGGAATGTAAAAAATGTATAAAATTATCAAGAGAAATACTTACATACAAACATACAAGTGTATCACTGCCCTACATGTGATGCGTACTGCACTAGTAAAAGTATCGAAAGAGTATTAGTTTCGCAAAGTTATCGTGATTGCAAATTAGCTGCAGAGTAGCGATGTAGGTACATATTTACGTAAAAGCTAATCACGTGAGTGTATCAGATGCAGCACACTGGATTGTACAGCACATACATACAGAGTATTTATGTACATATGTAGGTATATAATATGCAAAGATAACGTAATTTTAGCACTAAAATGAATTTAAAGTAAAATGTATCAAGGTCGATATTTGCTGCCTATAAAAATATCACATGCTTTATAATTTTGCTATCTATCTATGTCTCCCCGATTTAAAAGTTCACTTATTTTAGGTGGTAGTTTTAATTGGTAATATATCATGAATAAGCGAACACTAGAGCAACATTTGCAAAAGTATATAGAAAAAGATATTCCTGCAATCAACAACTTTAATTGGAAAATTTAAACCAAAAATCAATTAAAAATGTTGTAAGTTAATTAACTTTCAATAAAAATGGTTTATTGCAGGTATATATTTTTTCTGTGTACTATGTGAATATTTTGCTTTTTTAGCTCGCATGATTACATCTGTAGCGATGGTAGGCAATTCACAAGCTGCTGCAATTCACGTTTTGGTCGAATAAATGGTCCTTGGCATTAGTGAGCAGTGCAAAAAATCCCCTACTAACATGTTTTGGCCTCAATTCCCAGTTAGGCTAAGTTAGGTTTTACAGGTTGTGAGTTGCATAGAAAAGCCTGGAGGTCTTTCGAAACGAAAGAAAATTCTTTCGAATTTATATGTTACTAGGATCGCCCGTTTGCCTAAGTAAGACCTCTTGACATGTGCATTTCAACTACAAAATAAAAACGAAATAGAAACTTGTTTCTTTCAAACAAATTTAAAACACTTTTTCACCACTTGGATGTCAAGAATTAAAAAAAAAAAAAACAGTTATATAGTGCACATCTGCAGAAAAATACCTCTTAAATCATACATATGTATATGTTTCGCCAATATTGATGGATGATACGATACTGAAAAGTGTACGACAACGTATTTATAATATAATTATGTATATACGATTATCATTACAATTCGAAAACATTTCCTTTCATTTAAGAGTGGACCCTCTGATTACTTGGGCACTATTAGGTCCTCTTGTGTTACTGTGCGCAATTCGGAGATGTCAATGTTGCAAATTTATGATTTCAGCACTATGGTCAGATACGTAACAATATTTTCTTTGGATATACATATGTCCATATCGTCATCTAAAATCCATATGGCAGTAGCAACCTAATAATTAAAAATATACTTTTTGATTGATTATGATGTGATTAACCAAAATACATCTTTCCTTCAAATTTTACTCACACATGTTCAAAAATAGCGGTTTGATTCGTTAAATCCAAAAGACCTTAATAAATAAATAGTCTTAAATTTATAAGGTTTTTTGCTTCTCCTGTTAAAAAGTAAAAATTGTACTTAGGGCATTTTAGATTTTAGGTGACGATATATATGTGCATACATACATATGAAAAGCAGTATTTCTATGCTCATGACCCATCAATTGAGCACTTGAAGGTTAACATTCGACACGTTATTACGATATTACAGACTATTTATTTATATATTTAGATTTATAGCAAGCAGTGCCTTCAGTATGCATCTTGCACATACTTTTCATATTTTACTGGGTGCATTTGTCTGCATCTTGGATTAATAAATTAATTAATAAACATGATACGCAAATTTATGTACGTACATATGTATGTATACTCATATACATACAAACTGAACTGGCGTAAAATATGTATACATACATTAACTGATATTAAATACTTTCTTACAATTGGCAATAAAAAATCTTAATACTCCTATATGTATATACACACATGCATATGTATGTATGTACATATATACATGTGTACATACATATCATATGTACATATGTTTATACCAATGCGTTAGGGAACGGGAAGGAAAATATGAACTATTATAAAAAATACAATTGAATGTAATTACGCGACAATCGATACTTTAAGTACGTGTGGGTCGAATTGCCGACTGCTTGCTTAGTCAGTGTGGTAAAAAAAATTGTATTACAAACCGATTATTAAAGATGGCATTGGTCTTACCAAAAAAGGTGAAATGGAAACTGTAGCTGCTTTTGCGGTACAACGTTGTTTTATTATCGTTTGATTTATACGGGCAGCTGTTATTTACTTCTATTTTAGATTGTTTTTATAAAACCACACAAATATAAATTGAAAAACACAGCAAATTTATGACATTAATTAAATAAAATATATATGTGTCTTGTTAGATTAATTATTATTTTTTGTTTATACATACATTGTCGCATTTGAGCAACAAACTTTATTAACCCTAGAGTGTACCAACCATGTATTAATTTAATTTAATTATCTTTATGCACTTTTTTGCCCAATTGTTAACAAATTGTTTTTATACTCCATATTTAGTAATTACCTGCGCTAAAAGTAGGCAATACTATTTGCAAAGATTCTATGAAAAGTTTCGTGACTTTTACTAAAGGAATTTATAGTTTTCTTCCTGATCCGGAAACTTCCAGAAAAAGACATACCCACCATCCATTTAATTGAACAGCTTGAGATATCCCTATTTTTTTAAATACATTAACGTCAATTGGTATTATCAAGAAAATTCTGATCATATGAAACGCTGAATTGCGCGAAAATATAAAGTATTTTATTGTTTAGCACCTTTGAGTATAGTTTACTTGAATTGAAAAAAAATTAAATAAAATTTTTCGAAAAAACCATAAATGCACATTTCATATTAAAATATTTTTCTACAAAACTGCATCATTTGATTTTTGAAAGTTAGCGGTGGGAAGATGGATGTTTTTTTGAAACCAAAATCCCATTGTGCGTCGTTATACATGAAATATTTGTTTAAAGTTAGTACTCGTTTTAAATTTTGTGAAAAATGTTGAACATGTTGAAAATGTTGATTATTTCGTTCGAAAAATTTTACATGTAAACAATATTAACTAGCCCCAGAAACTATGGCTCAATTTCTTACGTTTTTGTAAAAACAGCGCATGTGTTTGTTATAAATTTCAGTTGACACTCATGTTTTTTAACTTCTTTGGTACAACAATTCCTTATGCAGTCAACTCGTATAATTGCACCATGGTGTCAAATGTGAAAAATTTCTTAAAAAAATTATAATGATTTTCGATTTAGTTTTCAGGAGCAAGTTTTTTATAATATTCAAATATAGTTTACATACGCAAACTGTCACTTACTATACAATTTTTCAGTCTGTATCTTAAAAGTTATCAACAATCTTGCGCATTTTGATAATGCTAAACTATGGGAAAGCCCATACAATTTTAATTTGAACAAAAAAGTTTAGTTTTTACTACATGTTGCTTACGATTATACGGATCGATATATAATTTACGAAAAAGCCAAACAAATCACTTTCTTTTACAGGCCTCTAAATATATATAAATAGCTCAATATATATATGTATGTATGTACATACATATGTATGTATATACTCGTACATGTGTGTGTGTGAATGTACATAATGCCGGCCCTTCACATTACGGTACTTTTATAATTAAAATGTATCTCAGAAATAACAAATTTTTTGTCTTTACAGAGAGCTTTGAAATTATCGAGTTAATACAATATTTTGCATGAGTGCGATATACATACATATGTACATATGTATGTATGTATGTACATATGTACATGATTGCGTATGTTCATGTGTATATAATTGACACAATAATAACACAACAGGAACCTAAAAAGTCGTAAAAAAGAAATCGAATAAACTAATAAATTAATTTATAATCGATTTTTAATAAAGGAATTCATATGTATGTATGTATTCATTTTATTTTAACTCATACACGCAAATACGTATGTTCATATGTATGTGTATGTATAAAATAGCCTGAAGTAGTAAACTATTTCTTTAAAAGTATCGATATGCATACTTATAGACGTATGGACACTTGTATGTGCGTATGTTTAGGGCGAACGATTGTTCGACATTTTGCAAAGCCCGGTTTTAGTATTCGTATTTCGAATATTAGAGAGTTAATGAAAGCGCAAGTTCGAAAAAAACACTCTGCTTTCTTACTGATATTTTTATAGTGACAAAATTCACTTTCAGCTTTAACTGAAATTTTTTAAGAAAAAAAATTTTTGTTTTCTATTTATTTTTTTAACATACGAAATTCCAGCATTGCTTTAAATATTAATTATAAATCTAACATGTTTTAAGGTGCATTCACTTCCAGGTAATTGAAAGATTACAAAAATACAACAATCAAGACAAACAACATGGCGTTTTAGTCTTAACTAGAATTTCTTTAACAAAATAAAAACATTTTTTTTTGTATTTAGAAAGAATTTTCATATATGTGCATACAAGGTCTATTTATAAGATCTATGCAAGTCGTTTTCCTTCTGTGGAAAAAACAAAGTGATATCAAAAACAACTGAAGAAAACGTGTGGAAAGGCAAAGGCAAACTAAATTTATTATTAGCCAAGGAAAATTCACAATGATTGGTTTTGCGTAAAAATGGCTAAATATTTCGCGATAAATTTACACAATCAGTTGCTCTTTTTAATGTTGAACTTTTTTATTACAAAATTATATTATGTGTTCTTTTTATAGTTTTTCTGTATACATAATATAATCACTCTTATTCCAGTTGTCGACATCGACGTCACTTTAACACAATTATAAAAAAAATGGTGCTTGTGTATTTGTTGTCGATAAAAACTGACTCCTGTTGGCAGTTTTATGCTATTTTCTATACCTCAGGGAACGAAAATAGATTGTCAGTAGCACAAAATTGTTCTCGAGAGCGAGTAAGCAAGCCCCAACTTTTTTTGTATTGTGTTAAAGTGACGTCGATGTCGACAACTAGAATAAGGGTGAATAAAATAAAATACATTAAAAAAACCAATTTTTGACAGCCTATCGTTTTCTCAAAACGACAAAAAAATTAATCACCTAACGACTTTCAGATACTTTACATACACACATACATATGTGTACATATGTATGTATGTATATACTCTCAATTCTCCCTTATTCCCAACTATATAATACTGCCAATTTTCATTATAATTTTTCCATTTAGCAATATTTTTAAAACTAACTTTAATATTTCTTGCAATTAAAAAAAAATTCTATTGTAAATGCAGGGTTAGAATATAATATAATCACATTTGAAAATTAGGAAAAACGAATTTTTTATGAATACGGCAGTTAATCTTTATATTTAAATTTTATTACAAACTTATTTAAAACATACATACATACATATGTATGTATGTATGTATGTATGTGCGTATGAAAAATTGTAAATTATTTTGCGCATGCTCCTAAAAGCATTGTTTTATATTAAGAAATGCAACTTTAAAGTACATTAGGCGTAAGCAACAATACCCGCGAAACAGTCACACGGATATGCCAATCGTGTTCGCTCATTCACGATGGTTTTTATTTTACTCTTGCTCATACACACTGACGTTAGTGAAAGGCGAAATTGGTCAGGATCTCGCGTGAATCATGCAACGTATTAATGTATGTAGTGTATAGATATATTTTTTATTGTGTCAAGGAATCTATGTATAATCAAAATGTTTGTCAAAGTTAGCAGTGGCGCAGATTTCTTTTTTTTTTGTTTTGCTTTTTACGCTTCCAGAACTGAGACACATTAAATTAGTGATTAAAACGTTAAAAAGTGTCAGCTGTTACTTTATTTTATACGTGTGTGTGTATGTATGTAAGCCAGAAGTTGACGTTTGCTGCGTAAAAATCCATTTTCTGTAGATTTTTATATAGCAAAAGTTGCCAACACATTTTCAATAAGCATCAACATGCTTGTTAAATGTTACGGATTTTGACAGCTGACACGCAACAGCACGATACGATTGCAGTAATTCTACCATTATGCTACGTTGGTGGGTTTTACATATGCAAGAAATAAAAATGAAAACAAAATTTCAAGTTCCGATAAAATATGTTAATTCTTAGTTTTGCAGGAAATCTGTATTGGTGTATATACGAGTATATACAGCTGTTGCTGTAAAATGTGTCACTTTTCGGTTGACCATGTTAGTTAAGAGATCTTAAATATAAATTTTATTATTATTCCAAGCGACATCGGATATTGGTAAAAACTCTCTCTCAACTTAATTTTAGCTGAAGTGGTCTTAAGCAGTTTGATGAAATCCATTTTTCACATTAACATTTAAAAGCCGAGATTTGCTAGTTAAAAACCGGTTTCTTAAGCCTTCGGAAACCCCACATATGTATGTACATATGTTTGTAGATATGTATGTTTCAAAAATGCTTTTGTTGGCTTGCTCTTTTATGAACAATTCAAAACTTTCTTCATTGGATTTATTTCTTTTAGAACTTCAAAAATATTTTAATGGAATAGGAAATCATGAGGCATTAAATTAAACTAAGAAAATTTAAATATATTTGTAGTTTGTTATTGTTTTCAATTCATGGGTGTAATACACATTTATAAAAGCATTCTTTATACAGCCATACATTTATACACATGTACATACATATGTATGTATATGTACATAAGTACAAGCACGCATGCCAACATACAATAAGATACTTCAGATTTCTGTTATAATCTTAACTGAATGTTATGAAAAAATTCAAAGTGCTGCTGCGCCTTGGAATACTTAAGAGGGTGTGTTGTTCAATTTAAAGAGTAATATGCACTGGCAGTTTCGCAAGAATGTACTAAGTGTTCACATTTCTTAATTAACTGACTGTCAAATAAAAAGCACTTGTTAGTTTATTGACTTCTTCAGATGGTGACTTTAATTATTTAAGATCTACATAGTTAGTAACAGTAGTTCTGTCCGAGTTTGCACGTATGTAAATAAGTAAAGACATTACATATCTAGATACCTATCTGGTGGTTTGAATCAATCAAACTTAACTTTTGCATATGTTTGTTTGTATGTATGTATGTAATTATCCTTAATTTAGTGACACTTCGTATACATACATATGTACTTATATATATGTGCATATGTTACATTTAAATAACATTCCGTTGTCATCAGCTGACCATTTAAACGAAGGTTTCTAAAGATATTTTTAAATTATTTATTTATCACGCAAAGTATGAGTCTTCTCCGTTGCCGTTTACTTAGAAGTTTATACAAAGACTAACAACTATGGAGCTAAAAAGCATTCAAACAAAGTCTCCGACCACAATTGGCTTCATTAAATTGCTCATATCTACGTATACATACATACAGCATGCATACACACATTACAGGGAGAGCCCGATATAACGAATATATAATGTTGTGAGTTTCAATATTAAATAACTACCTACCGTCAATGCATCTTTAATTATTTTTAAAATACATATACACATGCATACATACTAGTGTTATCATTCGAACAAAAATTATTCGAATATTCGAACAACTTTTATTCATTTTTAAAATAGAATAAAAAATTATTCGAACATTTTTTGTAGAATATTCGAATAATTTTCTTAATTACTTTGTATGAAAAGTATTTTACATTTATAACTTGTTAATTTGTTAACAATAGGATGTTAGTTAATCTAATTATCATGATAAAGAGTTTAAAAAAGTAACAGATTTTCTACAGATGTAATCAAGAGCCCCATGGGCTCGGTTAGTTATTGTTATAAATAAATAAATACATATATACATACTTTATTGAATTTATTTACATTTTCGATTGCAATAATTTTTACCACTTTCCTATCTTATTTACGGCCATTTTCACAATGTACAAGTAATAAAACTTAACAGGGCTTTAACGGCAAGGTTTGTATGAAGAACTTGCAGTTAAAATTCACGTTAACTCTTGATCATATATTGCCAAAAGGGACATTAGTATAATATAACAATAAAATAATAATTTCAATATTTTATTATTTTTTTGAGTTTATTTGTTGATGGCTTAGCAAGTTTCTTAACCTTCTATGATTATAGTTTTGTAACTCTCAATAATCTATTGAGAGTTTTGCTATGGGCATTGAGGTTTTGTAAGCTCATTTTGAGGTGTTGCTTAGCTGGAACGAAATGCATCTAGACATGCTGATTCATCAACAATTTTCTTAAAATAAAATAATAATAATAAAAAATAAAAAAAAAATGGAGAAAATTGCTTGGAGAATTTATAAAACAATTGAAAGTAACACATAGCAACACAAATGTTCGGTTTTAAATGCATATCATGTGTTAAATGAGCTTATTTAACTGGTGCGAGTGTTGTTCACTATTAAGAGCCACCATTGTTCACCATTTAGAGAGTTCATATAAGAAAATGGATGTTCACATTAGTGGATAGTTCGGTATTGTGGAAATTCACATTACCGCGAGTTCATTTTAATATTATTCCTAAGCTTTCCAATACTAACTTTTTAAAATATGCCGCAAAAAGCGAAAAAAAGAGTACGCAAAATACGAGTACTTTGATTTCACGATTATTTTGTAATATAAATTTCGCAAATTGTCTCAAGTAGGCTGAAGTATTACATGAAATTCCTGATGTAACTGATAATATTTTATTAACTGATCTAAAAAATTTGATCAATAGAGTAAGAAATTGTCAATAATATTGAGGTTGATTTAAATTATTTGGAAGTATAAAAGAAAAGAACACACAAACCGGATATCAACAATTTTATATCAAAAGTAAAAAAGAACCGTCACAAGCTATAAAGTTGGATTATCTGCTATTTTTAAATGACTATTTAAAAAAGAAAATGACATTAAAAATTTTTGCAAATGTGTATGAAAACGCAACTTTTTTAACGAATTTCATTTCGGTTTTTAATAATATTTCTAAGTTTGTTATTAAAGCTACTAATTTTTCTTGTGTAATAAATTATTTTTTGTTTGTTAACAAAAAAAAAAATAATAATAATAATAAACTCATGCACATGCGTGTATATTTTTTTTGCGAACTTTTTTAAATTATTCGAATACAATTTTTTTTTATTCTTTTTTCGTTCGAATATTCGAACAAAACTTCAATATTATTCGTTCGTTCGAGCAAGAAAAAAATCATAAAATTCCATTCGAACAAATATAAAACACGAGTAATTAACAACACTAATACATACATACAATGTAAAATAAAAATAAAAATATTGTTAATTAATAAATTTTTATATAGAAATTATCAACAACGTTTGTATAACTTACGACTCCTACAATACCTTGTGAATTGAGAAAATGTTTTAAAATTAATATTAAAAAACAAAATTAAATTGGAATTTTTGCTTGTTTTTGGTTAAGCAACGTCTCAATGCATTTAATTTCTCCATATGGAACGAATCAGTAGAGTGCAAGCCAAAAGTTTTTGAAATGAGCTAAAAAATATAAACATTTTACGAATATGTAACTTGATTTTGCTTTGAGAAATTTGGTTTGAAATAGTTTTTTGTTCAAATACAAATTTAACACATTGAGTTCCACGTCGTATGTTACCGTACGACACCTATCCCGTCTTGGAGTGCCATGTCGTACGTTTCCGTGCGACAGTGATTGTTTTTGCAGTTCTCTTCTATACGACACTGAGTGAAATTTGTTTTAAATAAAGAATCCTTTACTGAACATTTTTGCAAAAGCATTCATGGGTCTGGGATGATTTTTTGAGGTTTTATAAAGTGAAAAATATATGAAATGTACAGAAATAGTAAGGGGCAGAATGGACTAGGGATATCTCAGAAATCACTAATACACTCATTTAACAAAAATAATTTTAGACTTCAGGGAAGCGGTTTTCGTCTAAACCGCTTGGCACTCAATGTGTTAAACGATACAACAAGGCTTGTGAATTGAGCAAGCACATTTTGCAACCAAAAACAAAAATCTTTACAAAACAAGCAACTTAATTCGAAGTTTTTTTTTACTTATTTCAAAAACTTTTGTCTTGAAGTCTACTGATTAGTTCAATAAGCATGAACGAAATGCATAAAGACGTTGCTCAACTAAAAAAACAAACAAAAATTCCAAATAAATTAAAGACTAAACGTCTGATAAATTTACTGCGGTATTTCTTTTTCGCCCGACTGCGCGACGCGAAGAAGGATATCAATCGATTTGTCTTCTCCTGGGAATGTCACTAATGATTTGATAGTAGTCAACTCAATATGGTGCCATTTTGTAAATACGAAAAAAAAAGTCGGCGAACTATTACAAAATTTGATAACATTTGACAGGTATTTTTAAGTCATCTATAGGTTTCTCTTTTATTTCGAATGACAATTATTATATTTAAAGGTTCAAAGTTGGTCGCAGTCGGGTTTTTTTTTTCTATTACTACTTGTTTAATATTACTTATGAAACTGACTACATAATGAAAATAAGAAAAACACAAAAGAAATTTTAATATGTTTATAATAAAATAATTTGAGTTCCCAGTAAATAATTTAGCAGTTTTATTTTACATTTTGGATTTTTTTGAAACGAAATCGTAATAATTACATATCAAGCTTTGACTGTAGATATTTACATACATACACACGTCTGTACGTGCATACATATGTACATACTTACTGTGTAGATAAGTACGTACTAAATGTATGTATGTATATTTATTTTTTAAATTGAAAACTCAGACAGAAATACAGAACCTAACACGTACATGTATCTCACTTCGCCATTCAGTCAGTTAACTATGCTGTTGTCTAGTTGTTAGCCTCTTGAAAGTTTTTGAGAGAAACTCACCACACATTTATTTCTATTATTATACTGGTAAATAATTAATAATGTATATATAATAGTATCTTTTATAATAGAGTAACGAATTTGCGTCCGTTAAGTATGTTTCCCCCATTTTGTGCATACATTCATATCTACATACATTAGTGAAATATTTCTTAATATCTATTATTATACTTATTTTGCAAATAAAAATTGGAAAAAATTTACATACGAGTATGTATGTAAACTACAGGGAAGTTTGAATGCAAGAAGCTAATCACGTCACAACGCGTTGTTTAAGGCCGGTCCGGTATTTTTTTTTAATTTTTACAAATTAAATAAAAAAGATTTTCTGTAAATCATTTCATGTGTTATTTTCTTTCACGATAAATTATAATTGTACTTAATTACGAGTTCTTTTGGAAATTTCACATATACTAACATACGTTTACTTTGCAATCTGGAATACTCCTTTGCTAGAACATTTCCGTGTATAAATGATTTAAAGAAAAAAATTTTTTTGTTCAAAGTTTAAAAAAACGGCCGTTCTCAAATGTTGTTGGACGAAAGAGCTTTAAAGCTACAAATTTTCGAGAGAAAAAATCGATGAATATACACTCATATTCAAAAATATGATTTAAGTTTTCAAATCCAAAAATCTTAATCAAACCCTCTTGAAAATTTGTTTTAAATTTTTTCGGAAAAAAAATTTTGGATTGGAATTGGGACTAATATTAAGAAAGTTATGAACTAATTAAGAAAATTATAAAAAAAATTTAAAATTTACGAGGTAGATAATAAAAAAATTGTTTTTCAAACCTTCCGAATTGGCTCCGTATTTACTTACAAATTCATGTTGTGCTGCTATTTGCATGAAGAACAAGAACCTAAGTCAAAAAATTAACTTTCTCACGACATCCAAAATATTTTATGTGTTGGAAACTACGGACAGAGTGTACAAATTTCTCAATTTTTCCTAGATGGTTGTGCAAAGATAAGCCATAAAAACATGTATGTATATTGAATTTTTAGTAAAAAAAAAAGTTAACTGGACCTAAAGAAGAAAAAAAAAGTGAAAACCACAAATTAAAACAACAACCGAAAGAAGGAAAACCGTACAAAGTATCTTAAGTTCTTATAGTCTGAAAAGTACAAATTAAAGATAATTTTTAAATGTGTTTAGTGAAAACAATACATGTTCTATATGCGCGTCAGAAAGGAAGCGCGTGTCGACATAATTCATAAACTGTAAACTGAGGGTCGATAGGAGATTCAATGCCACAATTCCACCCAGGGCATTGTGGTAGGAAAACAGTCCTACTGGGGATTTCAGAAGTTTACGGATGGATACAAAACGGAAGATGGAGTCTTTGGGCAATCACCAAGTGTGTTCACATTTATTTAAGTAGTGCCACCAAAGGCGCGCATATAGCTTTCTTTTCCGATAGTCAGACAGCTGTTAAGTACCTCCATCCTCCATCCGAATCATTCGGAATAAGTTTTCTATTTACTGCACACCTGGCCACAGCGGTCAGCCGAGTAACGGGGAAGCGTATGAACTGGGCAGGAGTCCTCTGCTACTCCTTTCATGGGTCCAGAGCCGTTATATGACGTACGTTCGTCGACGGTAATCTCTCTGGTCGATACTTAGACCGTAAGGGAAATGCGGCTGACTTCTTCTGGCTTAATGCAGGACAAAGTATATAGTTCCTGAACTGCAACAGGAACGATTTAGGGCTTGTTTGATGAAGATGACGAGACAACGGCATAAGGAACGTTTTACAGAGCTTGATTTAATTTACAGATCTATGGCACAAAAGATCTATCAGTTGTGACACTTCCGCTTTTTGGGCCACATGTTTCTCTTATTGTATTCTAGTTTGTATGTACTGAAAATTATTCGAGCAAAACAGAATTTATGTTGTTTTTAAGCAAAACAAAAATCAAATGTATTAACAATTTTCAATATTATTTTACTACCTTTGAAATTAATAACTCGAAATCTACATAAATTGGGCTTCCTTGCTGGCATCCTGTACAGGAATAACCGAAATTGTCGCTTTAAAGTTTAATCCTCAAACCTTGACTCCTGAGGGTTTAAGATTTTTTTTAGCAAGTTAAACGTACCAAATGAAACGCAAGAATTAACTAAACTATAACATTTATTAAAAAATACTCTCTAAAAAATCAATTACAAATTTACCAATATAACTTTTACTTAAAATAAACTACTCTTAACTCTAAACATACATGAGTTTTGTTTTTCATCAGTTTCATATCTTTTTATTTTTTTAATTTTAATAAATTTGTTATTTTCTTCTAAATCTGTGCTAAGATGTACTTACTACATACATATACATATGTATATGCACATATGTATGTATGTATATAAAACTGGTGGTATTTGAAGAAACAAAAACTTTTGGATTTTGTACGCAATCGCAAATGAAACCACGACCATATTAAGTTGTCAAATAAAATGGTAACAAAATAAATTCACAATAGAAAATAATTATTTAATTTAGCTCCCTAATATTTTGTTTTGACGACAATTAATTAGTAAATTGTTTTTTTATTGGCTTTAATGACTGCTTCAACGTCGATTCGTTTTACTATAATTTTAATAATTTCCGCTATTTTTTTAAGTTTATTTTTATCATCTTTTAGTGTTTTTTTTTAAATAATTGTTTCTCTCTTTATGTTCTATTTTGCTTTAGTGTTTGCATATATTTGGTGTAGAGTGTAATTTTAAGCGCATTTCTTTTGGTTATGCTTTTGTTTTGCATTTGTTTTGTTTTTTTTTTTTTTGCTTTTGTGTTTTGTTTTTACTCTGAGCTATGGTGGTAGTTGTGTGGTGTACATGTACGCACATATACAAATACAAATACGAATACATATACAAAATACATTTGTAACAATGACATCAACGACACGCAAAAATACATTGACGATGACGACAAACAACAAATTACAACAACGACGATGATGACAACTACTTTACTTAAGTATAAGTAACTATAATTACAAACTTATATGTACACATTCATACATGCATATATACATACACACATTCATTCATCCATACACATGTGCGTTCTTATTTTATCATATTCTCACATATAAATTTGTTTTACATATTTCCTACATTCGAGGACATACATACTTACACATGTACGTATTACATAGATTTTATAAATTTACTGTTTTTTATTTATGTCTTGTTGTATTTGTAATATTATTACCGCAAACAAAATTTAAATAAAATAACATCCATATACATATGTTGCATACATACACACATATGTACATATTTTTATATCCGTCTTGTCATATTTATTTTGATTACTCGGGTCAAGTACATATATGTACATACATACATACAGACACTTTGCAGGGGGATCAACTCATAATTTTGCAAGATAAAATATAAAGTGGTCATATTAGGGTATTCATTCGGTTAACCGTTAACCGTTTAAATACTACCCGATTAACTGATCGGTTAATTTAAAATTGGCTTTTTTCCATTAATGGTTAAACCGGATAATTTCTGTCGATTAACCGAAGTAACAAATTTCTAAATATTTTGTGTGTTTAAGTTGTTGTTTCGTCTCATATACAATAAGGTAAGTGCTTAGAAATTATTTTTCATATAAACGACAAAATATTTCAAGTGATCTAACTTAAGTAAAACTTCAAAGTCGTTGGACGTGGCTTTAGAAGATCTTACTAATGACGCTGCTACTCTAATTCAAATAGAGAGAGTTATTAAGTTATTGTTTGTTGCCAACGGTTAATTATGGATTAGATTTAATGAGAGACGAATTCAATTATTTTATACCTACCCTCCTAACTAACTACAGTGTTCTAAAATACAAAAACGAAAACTAAGAAATTCAGAAATAATTTTTTTTTTTTGCATAATATAAGTCGATGAGCTCTGTCAGTATGAGCCATCTGAAAAAAACTATCGATATTAATATAAGAAATGTTCTGACAAAATTAACCGAAACAACTAGAAGTTTTAAGAATTAAAAAAAAAAATAAATAAAATAGGACTCTAATGACATAATGAAGGATATGATTTTGTTTAAGAATTCTTATGTTGATTTTTTTGGTTTAACTAATAAACTCAAATTAATAAATAATATATGCACTTTCATTTATTCAAATTACTTGATTTATGAAAAACTTTATTAATCGGTTAACCGGTTAATTTCGAAATTAACCGATTATTAACCGATTAAGCCAAAACTTCGATTCCCGAGTATCTACCAACTGTAAAAAATTAACATCCTTTTTCTACTCTTTCGCCCAAAAAAATATAGTTGTATAACTCTTTGTGATATAGGAGTGCAATATTGAAAAAAGTATATGTAACATAAAAAATATAATTTTGTTTGTTATTGGTTAAGCAATGTATATACGCATTTCGTTTCTGCTTAAGAAACTCATCAGCGGACTTCGACCAAAAAACTCTTCATGTCAACACATTACAAGCTTAACTTCAGATAAATGAGGCTTTCAGCGCAAAAATGGTGTAACCCCAAACTATTAATTATTTAATTGCTGTATTACCACTTTTGGGCTGATGGCCTCAAATATACATACTTCGGTATTTTTTAGATTATAAAAATTAAATAAATAAAAAATATATAAGAAATTTATTATTTGACATATTGTCATGAGTTTACTTTAATTGAAATTTATTTGCTGGTGGTTAAGCATTGTCTGTATGTATATATTTCATTGGTGCTCTGTCAAATCATCAGTGGACCACAACCACATATTTTGAACAGTCACAAACCTCTTATCTTATGTACGGACTTTAAAAAAATATTTGAGAATTCACAAAAAATTATATTTTTTTAAATCGCAAAAGAAAAATAAGCGTAGTAGGCTTAGAAACTTTAACTAAACCCAGCAAATAAATTAAATTCGATATGAATATAAATAACTCAAAATTTACTAGTTTAAAATATGTGCATAGTGGCCGCCCTGAGAAACCGGAAGTGATAATTTCAATAAAAAAAATTCCATCTTAAATCCAAAACTTTAGTCCAAAAAATTGTTCCAGTTTTATGACTACAGTATACTCTAGGCCAATCATGAATTAAAACAAAAAAATAAACAACATTGGTTGTAGTTCGCAAAATTGGAGTTCAAAATGTTCACTTCAGGGTTTTCTGTGTATAATTGTGTACATAAATTTAAATAACTCTTTAACTAAACCATTTGAAAAGTAGATTAATTTTATTGAAATGTTCAATTATTTATACTCGTATATACTTTTAACTAGTTTATATCCTATTTCAAAACGCTTCTAGTATTAGAGTATACGCTAGATTAATTTCGAAAAAAAAACATTGAGACAAAATCAAAGGCGTAGAAAAGCCATTCTGGGGCGGCCATCCCCCCTCGGAATTGCTACTGCCCGACTAGAATTATTAAAAATTGCAAAAAAATAAATTACAATTATAATAAAATCGTCTTAGGCTAATTTTGGTAAAAAATAAAATTAAAAAAAGGAATCGCAGTTAGAAAAATTTTAATGTGAATTTGTCATTTCCGGTTTTGCACATGAACAAAAAAATAGATTTTAGTATTTTTTTCCAAGGTCAGGCAGTTTTCTATAAAGATCATAAAATAATTAAAAAAAACAAAAACGGCATTTGTTGTCATGTCGGTGTAGGCAAATTTATTCAAAATGCTGTTGGTAACATAAAATGTATCGATTAAAGGATATCTTTAAGCGTGTTATTTGTTGTGAGCTGAGTTAGTCTATATACCTGTAAAAATTTTCATGTGTGTATGTAAGTATGTATGTATGTAGCTACATATGTATATAAGATGTTCCTGACAAAAATCGAAGCAGCTTTCTAACTTCAACTTTTGCGGCATCAAACAACATTAAATTCTTAGATTTCTTATTTATTAAAGTTTTATTTTTATTCAATATACATACATAGCGTTATCTTAATATAGAAAGGCCCTAACTCGTTATTTTGTTTTTTTTTTAAATCGAGCTTTTTGTACATTTCAATAGAAGAATATCGAATGTACCGATGGGTAATAATTAAAAAAACTTGTATGTATGCATCTATTAATTAATTTTTTACTTTCTGGTATCTATAAAAATTATTGGTTTAGATAGATACATTTATGATTTAAAACATTGGATGCGCAAACACATTTTGTAACATATCTGTTAATACTTAAATAAATAGAATAAAAGGAAAAGAAAACAAAACATCTTATACCCAGAATGTGAGATTTGGTGGACATAAATATGTATTCAATATTTAAGGCCATGTAATGGTTGTGTCCACCTCGAGAATTTCACTTCAAAAAACTCTACCCTTTATGTCTATAGTGAAATTTTGGTGCGGTGCCTCATTCCATGCTCATTCATTTCACATTTAGAATAACGGAAAATCTTTGCTCTATTTTAATATGCTATAGCATTTCAAAGTTATTCAAATCACATACACACACGCGCAAAGTTTTCCGCTTCCTTTAAAACTATCGACAAACAACGAGTTTGGATAATTTTGTTACTAGGGTAAAATTAATTAAAGTATCTAATGCAAAATAAACAAAGTGCTAATAAATATAGAAGTTCTAAGCTAAACAGCTTATATTGAATGAAATAAATTGGAGGGCTCTTCGATAATCGCTGGCACAGTTTTACGCCATTTATTGAATCTTCAATTTCAGAGACTTATTTTTTTAAATTATAAAATTTTTCAAACGCTTTATTTGGTAACATGTTAGAAAAAATAAATTTTTTTGAAAATAAAATCTTGAAAATAAAATCTTGTTGGATTAGCATATGTCTATATGCATTTCGACATGTGTTAAATAAAAATAAAATACTGAAATAAATATATATATGTACCAATACATAATTATAGTTGTAATGTCGCGTATTAATTCATAAAGTGTCACAACACGAAATTACCAAAATGGTTTTTTATTCTCATATCCCAGTTCACTGAACAAATCTCTAATGACCGACCGCACAAATTTCTTTTGCCACACAGTCTTCTTGAATGATATAAAAGAAAGTTTTGCCCGTTTTTAGAATTTGGTAAAACTCATTTAGGCCGATGGAATGAGTTCGGCCGAAGTTTACCTGTTTTGCGTCATCAACAGTTTTTTTTTGCCACTCCTGACTGCCAATGTTATATGTTTAGTGTGAGATATTACAAGATTTTTATATATGCATACGAGTACATATGTAAATACAGCTGAGCTGCTCAAGGCAGCACCAGAGTTTCGAACATCAATCGGCTTCTTATACAAATGAATACACATACGCGAATACAGTAATGTCGTGTTTCTCTCGGTGACTAGCTCTGATATAAATATGTATGTGTGTATTTCATTTCATACACACATGCATACAGAGATTCATGCATGTATGATACAAATAAGTAGACTTGTATCGGACTCTTTCAGTAGCTCGTTTTAGACACAAACCTTTAATCAAACCCATGATATTTAATACTATGTTCACACTTACGTGTTTAACGTCTCATTCGTGTTTATGAGCGATTTTGAGATGTTTTACCATACATTGACTTGTTTCGCTAAACATATCAAATAAAGTGTTTTAAGGTAGGATCACACGATTGCCGCAAATACACCAATTTGATCCAATTTTTATTGTGCTGAATTTGATTGGGACAAAATTGTCCCAATCAAATACGCTGCAGTCACATGATTGCCCCATTTTACAAAAATTTTATTGATGCAGATTGGCGAATAATGAATTTTTGGAAATAATTGCCGCATCCTAGTCATACGATTGATCTAACTTGCGGCAACACAAACAAACAGCTGTCGTGGTAGTTTTTAGTTTGTTTTGTTTTACGTGCAAATAGTTTTCTTTTAAAAATACATTTTTTTTCTGTTTTATTTTGTACGTGAAAATGTTTTATTCGTTTAAAAGAAATAAAATTGCCTCTGCTTTGTATATTTTTGGATCACAGTTCCATGTTAACGTTTCAAATAAGTTATAATTATACGTAAAGTAAGTTGAAGTTTACAGTACTTACGAAAACACTTCAAAAATTGTCGCGTATTGGCTTTTTTGATTGCCGCTCGAGAACACAATAAATATTGGTGCATTTTTAGCATTTTTATTGGGGCATGGTTGCCTATCAACAGTTCACACGATTGTCGCACCAGAGTTGCATTTGATTGCGACAAATCAGCAGAATATTGTTCTCGATTGTCGTATGAGGCAATAAATTGTGAAATCACACGATTGACATATAAAATGAACCAACAATTGGTGCATTGCGGCAATCGTGTGATCCTACCTTTAGATTTAAACATTTCGATAAATACGTAAATGAAGTATGTTCAGTGAGTTTTTCATAACTCTGGCAACATTGTGTTGTTATTAAAAGGCGGCACGTGAAAAAATTATTTGATATACGATAATTGAAAATTTAAATTATTTACAAAAACAATTGTAATTTGAAAATAGTAAAGAACGAAATTTCTTACAAACACAATAATTTTTTGACAAGACGTCAACCTTAAACATCTCAAATATAATGTGAACGGTTGTGTTTAGAAAACTCGTCTTAAACATGTTTAAAAACATAAGTGTGAACATGATAGAAATGGGCTTGGCTTGGAACTGGGTCCAACTGGTTCATTTTAGATACAAACCTACACTACATATGATAAAAGTATGTAATTTAAATGGGTTTGATCATAGGTTTCTGTCTAAAATGAATTAATGAAAGAATTCAATATAAGTTTACACATAAGCATACATACACATACTGAAGAACATTTTTTATTTTATTCACCTTTATACCAGTTGTCAACATCGACAAGGATGATGTCGATGTCGACAACTGGAATAAGGATAAGTTTTTGCTCAATACACAATAGGGTTGTGGTTCGAACTCATTCAACCGATCATTTCAGACACAAACCTATGGTAAAACCTGTGTAATTTAAATGAACTTGATCATAGGTTTGTGTCTAAAATTACCGTCTGAACCAGTTCGAATAAAATTTCATTTTGTCCTATAAAAACAAAACTTTTAAGTTTTTAAAAAGTAATACAGTTTTCGAAAATAAAAAGGAAAACCTAAGACTTTCGGAGAAGTTCACATTATAAAATTTTAACTCAAAGTAATTTTTATACAGTTCGCTTATTCTCTTATTCGTGCAGCAGAATTATACAACCAAAATGTAAAAACCAAAAACTGCAAGTTGTTATTCGCAATCAGGTCAACTTGCTACCATTGATAGGTACTGGTGTCGAAACGTAAATAATTATTTGTTGGCTTTTAATTTACATTCATACATGTATGTATGTATGTATTTACATTGTATAAGTAAATACAAAATGCATTTGTATTTTCATCCAATGAACACATTTAATAAGGCAGGCTTTTTAAGTTGTATTTTTTCTTTTATTTTTTAATTAAAAAAATTATAGGCGTGGCTGATAATTGATATTTGTTAACAATTTACAACATAAAGCATTTTCTTATTTCGGTATTATGAACTATTTGTTATTCCATAATAGTTTTTGTATGTAAATCCATTCAATATATTTGGTCCCTACGCCCAAAACCAGATCTCGTTTAATTTTATTTATTTAAAAAGAATATTTAAACGCACTTAAATAATTTTATTTAGTTGTCATTCATTTCTATAAAACAGTGATTGTCGGAGTGTTTGTTTGCGCATCCATTCGGTTCATTTCGTAATTCGAATTTATTACGAGTACATTCATATTCAGAATAATCAATTCATTTTAGTGTGACTTTATATAATTGTTTTTTATATCTTATGGTGAAAACATATAAAATCATCTATAAATACTATTTTTTTATATTTATGTACTTAATTTCTGAAAATTATACATATTTAATAATTGTTCTTACTTTATTTTTTATTTCGTTTATAATGCTACATTTTTGCTATGAATTATTTTTTGGTTTAGTTTGTTTTTTCTTCGTTTGAGCCAACATATTTAATGCTCTATTAACAGACATTTATTTTCATCTATAGTTTCTTTATATTTAACGTCCTGACGACAATTGCTTAAGTCTTTTTTAGTCTACAGAAAATATACATAAATGTATATGTGTGTGTATAAAATATATACAATTATTTTCTATTTTTACACATAAATAAAGAAGTATAATGAAAGTGATTTCTCTTTTATTTTTCATTGTACACTATATAAAATTAAGCTGAATAGCACGTGTGTTCTTTATAAAAATGTGTAATGTGTAATTATTTTCAGTGTACATATTTTTAAATATTTAAGATTCTTTGGATTGTATATTTAATTTTCATTTTAATTTTTCGCACTCAACCATACATACATATTTACTTATTATTTCTGCCTCCTTATTTTTAATTCATAATTATTACATATCGAGAATAAAATGCCAAAAAGACGTAAACGCTGAACATAAAACTTTTTAAGATCAAAATATTACAAATTATTAGTCGCCCTTGAAATAAGAGTTGTAAATTACAGCACTGCGAAATTGCTTTTATTGTAAATTTTGTAATGGCACTTTTCATAGTTGCGAAAGAAAACGGCCAGATGATCGTAAATTATCGATTGTCATGATGAAATGAAAATTTGAAAGTATGTCGCTTACGGCTTTTTGGCGACAAGGCCTCGATATTATTGAAACCTGCAAATTGTAAAATGTTGTGAAAAATAATTAAGGATCTTTTGCAATTCAAGCTTTTGGTTTTCGGAGAGTCAACCCACTGTGTAACACATTGGAATTGCTATTCACAACCTAAATAATGGTTGCGGTTCATCTCAAGTAATTCAAGTAGTTGTGATTCACAATACTAAAATATAGTTGGGTTGTGTCAAAGTTGGGTTGAGAACGGCAATAGGGGGATAAAGAACGAAAGAAATACAAAGTTAAAAATTGACAGTGCCTTTTTTTACTAAAAAGACAAAGGAAACTACGAAGAATTAAACACATAGACTACAACAGGCTACCAACTACAATCTGTCAAAAAATATTATCTTGACGCCATCACAGCTACTCGGCTTTATGACCACTTTTATGGATGTCGCCGACTTAGGGAGACAATCCGCAGATGCAGATGCTGCCAATATAATACAAAATGTAAAATGAATGATAGTTTAAAGAAAAAACATCTAAAAGTTTATATAAGGAAGTAAGTAAAATGTAAAACAGGCTGCTGCTTCCTTTGTGAAATTATAGGTACTTCCTATTTACTCTCAGCCAAAAATACTGTTAATAACATCATGGGCGTATGCACTTAGTCACTCTGCCCATTTTTGGCAATTTTTGGCAGCCATGTTTTGCATTTATGCTTTAAATACAATAAATAAGTATTCATTCTGTAGAAAAAATTGACAACGGTAACAAGGATCTAAACGTCAGATTTGAAATTGCTTAGATGAATGGGAGTAATGGCTGCTCCAACTTTCGTGAGAAGTTATTTAACCTATTTCGCGAAAAGATCGCTACACCGTGTTATGTAATAAAATAAGAAATAGAAAAATTATGTATTGGCGCCGATCCCAGATTTTGTTATTTAGAGATATCATATATTGAACAGGGTTTCTACTGAGGGGAAATGTATATAATACATACATACATACACATTCTATACATATTTGTGTATGTAAGTACATATGTATGTATGTATGTATAATAATAAATACCCAGTTGACCAAGACTTTGATATCGATTTCGAATATATTTCGAACATTTATCGTGTAAAACTGTCAAGAATGACACTGAAAAATCAATCGGAAAAAGTTTATGTGTCGCTCAGTTTTTTTTTCCAAAAAACATTATATTTCAAAGGTTTGCTAGCAAAATCAAAAGTAAGCCAAAAAAGTTATTTTATTTTTTAATTAATTTATTTTTTAATTCTTTAATTTATGATGCAGGATTTGAGCTCGGTATCTCCATTTAACATTAAAACACATACATACATACATACATACATACATACATACATACGTATGTCTGTATGTATGTGTTTTTGTTTAATTCTTTAACTAAGGGTACAATTATGGCTCGAACTCGGACTAACAGACTAGACTAACAGACTAGCGTACGTACATCCACAACACTATCGTCAGCCATTCGATAAACTATAGAGAGAAGTTCACTTTAGCGAACATTCGAATTTTTTTAGACTCGCGAACAAATAAATTTCTTCGCTTTAGTGAGCATTCGTATCTCAAGTCATGTGGGTATATTCTAATAGATTTGAAGGAACTTGTTCAAAGTTTGTTGGTGTTATTTGTAATTAGGCGTTTTGAAAACAAGTACATATCGCTGATTTATTGCAACAGAGGCATGACTCAAAAAAAGCTAGTTTTGCAGAAAATAACTTTCAAGTTTTCAAAAATATTTTCTTTTCTCAAGAGGTGCGTGGACAAGCCTTTTATACGAAATTTTTGCACTAGATAAAGTATGATATAACGATTTTTTCTGCGTTGTTAACTTCAAAAGCATATGTACTTTTATTGGGAGGCGAATTGAAGTTTGTTTCCTGCAAATCCGATAAGTAACCTACAAAAAACTGATGACCTAAAGTCACACGTACGCTGATGTTTGCATTAACTATGTCTTTCATATTGACCACCGGCTGTTCGTTCTTGTACATTAGTTTTTGTTAACATGCCATTGTGCGCAATAAAAAAGCCTTGAATTGTAAACTAATCGAGTTCGAGTTTATACAAAACGGGAATATAATTAATGGATATGAAGCCCCGTTAATTTGACCGTTTTAGATGCACAGAAGTAAAATTAAATAACAGGGAAATAATTTTACAATTTGACTTCAAACATCATTTTTAGAATGATATTTTATTTATTTTTTTTGGCAGTAGATTATAATTTAATTAAATGAACATAAATATGTACATATTCGCGGATGTTTCATTCTATTTTTGTATATTTTGTTTGCACTTTTAGAGTTCTGCCTGCAGAATTAGTGACTTACTTTTAGAAAATATACATGCATACATATCTACGTAAATGGTGGAATGAGGCATCCCAGTACATATTGAGAATGATAATGGTATTTGTATCTAATGAATGCTTGCACTTAAACTAACACACTCATGCTTGTACACACATAATCGCACAGCTCCGCATGCATTCGTAAGCGCACACACACACACACGCACATAAATACATACATACGAAGGATTTATTTGCTAAGTTTTGAAATTATTTGTAGAGTTTATGTTTTTCCATAATTACTCGTATTTGTTATGTTCTTTAGCTTTTGTTTTCATCGAATCTTCTCTAACAACAAAACTATTCTACAAACATCGATTTCTTGTCAAAACAATGGTTTTGCGAATATTTTTTTTTAATAAATTGCTATAAAATTATTAATATTACTTCCATTATTGTTAATTGTTTTATTCCAATGTAGGTATTAAACGTTTTAGAGGTTCTGTGTGTATTTGAATTCTGTTTGAATTTGTGTTTTACTCCACTCATGTCTCCATTTTGTTTTTTTTTTCATTGTGTTTTCTGCTGGAGATGGAGTTAAAAGAAAACATCTTGATTATTTGTTAAAATAAATTCTTTTAAATTAAATACCCGTATATAATTATCATTAGTGTTTTATGGCTTGAGCTTTACGACGAAATGAATATTCAATGATCATTAACGGTTTTAACTCTTATCAATTCAATCAATTAAATTTAATTCGAACAAACATCTATTACAACAACTATTGTCTGCAGTTGTTACATTTTACGTTGCGTTTATACGACTCAGTTTTTTTTAAATATTTTTGTTGTCTTTGGCTTTGTTTTTATGTATTATGGGTTTCTTCTTCTTATTATTTCTATCAAATAGAGTTGGCTCAAAAGGCTGGCAAAAGACGTTTTAAGAACGTTTCTATATAATTAGGGTGGGGTTGGTTTTTGTTTTTGGCGTTTGAACTAAGGTTAACCTGACTGACTTAAAATATAAAATCACCACAATCCATAGCGTAATCGAAATCTTCACCTCCTAGATCTTCCACTGTAGATGAATGGAAGTCGAACCCGCCAATATCCGTGTGATAAATGGCACCGCTGCAAGAAGTGTCAATTAAATTTGTGCAGTGCGTGGTTGGCAGTGCGTGCAAAGTGAATGTGTCTTCACATTGGGACCAAGTCAATCCTGTAAAAAAAAAATTTATTATTATACATATGTTATGAGTGTAAACGATTGTAAATATTTTACCTCCACTCCATACTCCATTGGGCAGTGTGGCCCAACCCCAGCCATGGCCCCAAGGTAAAGCACACGCAAGTGAAGCTTTCGAATCGGGATTTTTACTCAAAATGGCAACGGCAGCATCACTTTTCACCAGAGGGTTCTGATTGTAGAAGGCTCTTGAAGTTGCCAAAGTCGAATGTGATTTACTATTTGACTTTGCCAATGATTTTCTTTGTTTAACTTCTGATGTTGTTGCGGCTGGAAGATACGTTAAAAATTAAAATCAAATTAAATTCACAAATTCGTTAGCTAAATTTAAAATAAAAATTAAAACTTCACTCTACGAGTAAAATGATAAGCATTAAATGTTATTTTTTTAATATAAAAAACTGAACGACCAAATAAAATTTCGAATCGGTTACATTGGAAAGTGAGCTGGGGTCTACTCTGTAATTCGAAACGAAAGCAAATCCTTTCGAATTGTAATGTTAATAATGTACAAGTTCGAAAAAAAATTTTCTTTCGTTTCGAAATAAAGAGTCCTACTTTCAACAAAAATCATGATTTAACATTAAATCGACTATTCTAAAATATTTTAAAGCAGTACTTACGTCTTATGCGCACCAATGGCCTGCGTAGAACATTCATTAAATGGGGCTTGTCCACAACTAGTTCTATTTGTGGTGGAGGCGGCAACTAGAAATATGAAGTGAAGAAATTTAATTATGAATACGAGCAAAATAGAGGGAAAAGTTAAACAGTTAATAATGAAGTTTTAGTTTGTATTCTATTATAAATAATTCGTTTCTTAATGAAAACAAATTACACATACTTACTGTTTTTGTAATGGCATCGATCCATTCACTGAAAATAATAACACAATAAAAATAATTAATTTATACTCGTAAAAATTTGTTAGTTGTTGGTTAAGCATACATTTCGTTGCAGCGACGGGAATTCAACTACAATTCAAAAAATGCTTATAGACAAACCGCCAAAAAAGTATCTATTGAGGAATACAAAACTACTCGTACAAACACAGTAGATCAAGAAACTTTTCGACTACCTCGTTCCACTATATTTTTACGTTAAGGCAAATTTTGTTTGTCATTGAATACTGTACAAAGTTAAAAATAAAATTTTAAAATGTTTCTTCAAGATTTTATACTTTCTAATTGATTTGAAAGTGAAAACTTTCATCCTAATGCTGATTGCACATTTGGTATTCCTTTTGTTGTCATTTCGTGGTGTCATTTTCAAAATGTGTGCAATGCCGTTCACATTATGTATTTAGTTTGCTCATATTTCTACAACATAACAGACATACCTGACTTCTTCTTCCGATTTTGCCAACATCCAGTATACTTTTGAGCGTTTCCTTCGCGATCCCAGTGCTATCAGATGCGAGACACTACATCCCTCAGGTAGTGGTGGACGTCGTGGTATTTGTCCCGTCCAGTGGGCTATAGCTAACATTTCTGGTGCTTCTTTTACCAGGATTTTTCCTGATGGTGAGGATCGTCCAGGCTCAGTAAACCATGCCATAGTGGAGTCATCATATAGAACGACCCATTCTTCAGACCATCTGTTCCAAAGGAGTTGCTCTAAAATTGCAGAAAATTATAATACCTTCGTATAAAAAACGTATTGGCTCTACTACAAAAAAAAGTATGATTTACTTATGTATTGTACATTTATATTTTGCTACAATTTTATGTCAATTCGATTATTATACGTACATACATACTCGTACACATGCTGATATATATCATAAAAAAAAACTTTTAAACCAGCCAAAGTCCGACAAGACAGAAAATCATGGCTCAACGAAGACAATACCTTACATACTCGAATGCGTGTGTATACACAGAAAAAATTGTTCACCAATTAATATTTTCAACTAAAAATTTATTCGATTTAATAAAATTTGCAACTGCTTTGATAAATTCGAGTATAAAAATTGCTCTTTTATTGCAACATAGTCACATCTCAGGACTTCTTTATTGGCAGAATAGTGGAAAAATATTCCTGATTGCTTTACTTATGCTAAGGATATGGGAAATCGTAGCCATAATATGAAAAAAGTCAACAAGGAAGTTGCAGAACAAAAATATAATTCACTTGTAAATATTTGGTTAATCCAACAAATTTTTATTTTTATAAACTTATAACAACAACAAATTATTTCACTACACACGTTTTTAAGAGACTATTTTCCTTTCTTAATATACGCATATACTATGTATATTTTCTCAATTTGACTGATATTATCTAAATGTCAAACGCAATACAGAAAAGTCGAACATAAATTAACACCGAGTTAGACGTTTTACGTTCGCAGTAATTGTCAACGAAAAACTGTTCACAATTATTGCCGCAATTATTGCAAACACTGGCAATGAGCTGTCTCCATTGGCAATATCAATATTTTGACATTTACTGCAATATATGTTAATGAATTTATTGCCAGTCTAGACGGGGGTTACATTAAATTTAATCATATATAAAATATCATATATTTGTGTACGAGTATATAAAAGGCTGGTTTGCACATGCACCTATTGAGGAAAAAAAATGTTTTCCTTCTCCATTGTGTGTAAATTAAAAACTTGAGACTTATTTTCTGCAAAACTAGTTTTTTGAGTTAGGCTTCTGTTGCAATAAAAGAGCGATATGTGAATGTGAACATTATTTCTATTTTGAAGTAGATGTAATGCCCGTGGATAGAAAACTTAGTCTAGTGAAAATAAATTTTCCTGCATGTGAACACTCCGGCTAAAAAACGAATTTTCTCTGTAATGGGTAGAGCGATTTATTGGACTATAACAAATAGGTGTGCACGTGTAGCACGTGTTGTGCCTAAACATGTGCGGGTTTCAGGACATGATTTCATTCCCTGAAGACATTCCATATTTATTTTATATATTAATTTTATTTTTTTTAGCGTAAAAATCACTTTGGTGACGTGATTTAGACAATTAGGCCTTATTGTTCGAATATTACAATAAGAAATAAATTCGTGACAACCCTACATATAATGAGAGCGGTTGCTATGTTCATACAAAATTCATTATCGATCGTAAAAGCTGATTTATTTCCAAGATTTTCATACTGGCACATTTTGAGGTATGCAAGTACTTTGAATGTTTTTACAATTCTTACCATAAGTTTGAATATATTTCCGTTTTCCAGGATTTAAAACAAGTCATTTTTAATGAGCGAGATATCCTCAAGTGATTAAAGTACTTTTAACTAACTATTCACCTTAATTTAGCTTTAAGAAATACTAATATAAAACATAATAACATGCGTGTCAATTGTACTAAATTTATGTGCGTATGTGTATAAAAATGTTCTATTAAACGAAAATTTAGCAATACAACATTAAAACAAGTAGTAATTAAATAATAAAAAATAAGTAAGTAGTAAGTAAAAAATTAAGAGAAACCTAAAGATGATTTTAAAATACCTGTCGAATGATACCCATTTTGATATAGTTCGCCAACTTTTATTTTATTTCGTATATACAAAATGGGGTCTGTTGGCCGCCATATTGAATTTTTACTACTGTCATATTTTTAGTGAAACTCCAAACAAACAAATGAAACAAATCGATTGACGTAAGAATCATCAAAATCGGTCCACGCGTTCTGTTTATATAGTGCCGCAAAGGAACACAAATATGTACATACGTACGCTACTGTGTTTATCAGCATATATATGTATATATGCTGATAAACAAATATGTACATACATACATACATACATACATACATACATACATACATACATATATATGCTGATAAACACAGTAGTGCAGTCGGGTAAAAAGACACGATACGATATTTACTACCATGATCATTAATGAATATTAATAATAGTAACAGCTCAAGGCGACTACCGTGAGGTACTTCAGGTGAAAGAGATGTATTTTTGACATTACTATGCCATGTGGTCCAGCCTTAGGATATTGCAATGCTAAATCGACCATGGTTTATCAATACGTTTAGATTATAGTTGTATTAGTACTGATCCTTTATGGAGTAGTTTTTACATGCATGTATGGACTAGTCGCATTATTTACAGGGA
Organism: Nowickia ferox; assembly: GCA_936439885.1. Lineage (NCBI taxonomy): Eukaryota > Metazoa > Arthropoda > Insecta > Diptera > Tachinidae > Nowickia > Nowickia ferox. The sequence goes on along the minus strand of OW387023.1, from coordinate 153,207,485 downwards.
GACTACCAACCTAAAGCAAATTCCATTCTAGAAACTAAATTGTAACTAAAAAATTTCTAACAAAAATGTGACCCAGATATGCCTTTTGAGCTGAAGTGAAGAAACCCTACTAGATATTAGATAGCGATCTCGTTCACCGTTATTAAAATCAAAAAATAGAAAATTTTAAATTTAAATATTTGATTTATATTAAATAAAATAAAGACAATTCGGGTCAACAATATTCCTGAAGTTATGACTTTTATCAAATATTTGTACGATCATATAAAATATAAAAAAACTTTCAATGAAAATTCAATACAAGCGAAATTGTTTGTGTACTTACTTTTATATCGTAACAAATATCCTCCCTTTATTTGTTTGCCCACATTACCTAAAAAAAGAATAATAAAATTGTTTTATTTTTCATATGTATTGATAAATTAAAAAAAAAATCTACTATCAACTTAAAATAAATGCGACATCTTAACAATGTTAATGATTGTACTAAATAAAAAGAAATCAGTCTAAAGGAACCCACACATTTGCAATATTATTGTGCAATAATTGATATTGTACAACAAAATTGCCTGTGTGTTGGTATATGGCACAATATATTGAAAAAAAATTTCAAAAGTCCTTAGATTTTTATTGCGCAACTAGAAATATTTTGTAATAGTTATTTCCAGGTAAATCACTAAATATTAATTTTCTATTTTTTAAATTGCTTTATTAAAAATTATTTAAATTGTTTATGATTTTGTATGCACCTTTTACATTATATACAAATTGCGTCATATATTTTTTTTAAATATTGTGCAATTTATAGAACAGTGTGGGTACCCATATTAAGGTTCCTAACGACATTTTATTTTATTGAAATTTTTTTGCTTTTTTTTAAGTTAAAGAGTTGCGTTTTTAACTATTTTATTAAGCCCCGACCAAAACAAAGGATGTTATAAGTTTGTAGTGTGTGTCTGTGTATCTGTGTGTTTGTCCGTGTGCACGTACAGACCAAACGGGTGGACGGATTTTGATTTAGTTTAGTTTGATTCTGTTTGAAAGGTGACTTAATCGAGAGGGTTCTAAGTTATGTTTTAAGAAAATCTGTCCAGCCGTTTAGAAGATATCACATCTTTTCTAGATATATCGGGGGTTTTAAAGTTTTTAATTTTTGTTATTTTATAATTAAACGTTCGTATGTTTAATAATTTTAAACCAGAAATAGTTCTTATTTGTTGGTTTTTTCTTATTAGTGAAGGTATTTTAAATAAGTCTTTGATAATGTATATTTTGTAAAAAAAAAAGAAATGAGTATGCAATAGGACTGGTAATGTGTTTGCTCAATAAGGTCTTATAGAAGGCGTCTTTACTTCTTCTTTTTATCGTTGTGTAACTGAGCCATATGTACATACATACACATGCATACAAACGTATTTACCAATAAGTAAAGAAATTTGCAGCAACTGCTAAAATCGTTGAACAATAAGATAAACTTATTCAAGGTAATTCCATTTGCCACAATTGCCTTTAGAAATGATGTAAAAACCACATGACAATAAATGGAAAATGGTCTTTGCAATGGCTGTAGGTTACAATCCTTAAGATAACAAAGAAAACAAAATTAAGTTGTAAGAATAGCTGAAAAAACATTTTTATTTGTATTTAAAAAAATGGATCAATATAAAGGTCATATTTAAATATGATAATTAGACATACGAGTATATATACATTAGAGCGACTCAAAAAAAAAGTGATTTTGTTACCCCTCTGAAAATAAAGCTGGATATGTTTTATGATGATTCCCAAAATATTTTGGCTCTAGCGTTGACCATCCGTGAGCTGTACCATTTTTAACAAAAGGTCTTTTTTCAGTTTTTCGATTTTTTTTTGTACTTTGCTCTAAGACGACATAAATAAAATTTGGTATCATCGAAAAGAGTTTTTGAAGCAGCATCCAATGGTATATAAAACTTGACCACTTGCGACCTACTAATTGAGATATTTAACTAAATACATATTTTCGTTTCGGGTTTTTATACAAATTCTACGTATTTGGAAATAATGTTTTGCTTTTCAAACTGAATCTGTTTTAAAATAATGTTAATTTATTTTTGTTTTGTATCGCAATGTATTTTATCTTTTTTTAATATAGACAATATGGGTATAAAATTTTTTAATTTTTCAATTATAATAATCTGGTGATAAGCAAAAGATTTGTTTTCAAATCTAGGATGCTGTGAGATATATTTAAGTTTTCAGATATTAATTTTTTAGTTGAATACATATATAAAATGAGAAAATGATATATGTATTCAACTAAAAAATTAATATTTGATAACTTAAATATATCTTACAGCATTCTAGATTTGAAAACAGATCTTTTTTCTCTTCCATACAAATTGAGTCGGTCTAATATAGATATATGTACATATTTGGTTTTGAACGCAACATTTCAAAGTATGACAATAATCTTAAATAAAATACTGTATTTCATCTGCAGTTGGCTTGAGGCTGATTGTTGAAAATTGTTTTGAAATTGCAATTTTCATTTACATGATAATATTTTATATTTATGTACGAGTACATATGTACATTTAATAAGCCGTACAAAATCTACGTGAGAAATCCGGAATTTGTCGGAACTATTCCCAGTTTTCTTTTAACGAATCATTTGATTAGTATTTTGTTTTTCAAAAAATATAAATAATCAATTAAAGATTTAATTGCGTCAATTGAAATTTTGTTTAAAAATATATTTTATTATTCAGCTTTCGACTAAAGCTAAGTTGGAAAAATTAAACTACAAAATATTCACTTCATTCAATTTCAATTTTACAGTATAATAAAAATATTCTAAGCTAATTTTAATAAAGATATAAAAACAAGAAATATGAGTGGGAGAGGGAGCGTGCTTCTTCCAGATTCGCTATGTCTCGAGAGGAAGCATGTTATGACACTCGCATGTCGCATAACATTTGCGATTTTGACTTGAAATCGCAATCCCAAGACTCTTGGCGAGTTCAAATCGCAAGAGTATTCTGAAGTGAACTAATGAATTTAGCCTATAGCAAACTTAAAAGAAACACTAAAATGGTTAATAAATGAAATTAAACATGTTTTCTTTCGATTTTAATCAAAAATAGTAATAGTTTCGTAAAATTTTTATTATAAAATTGAAATTTATAAAATGCTTTCTTGCTTTGTTAATGTTGTGTTTCATTGCTTACTTATACACTGACGATTTCAACAAACAGCTGACGTGAATCAATATGGCAAGTCGCAATCAAAACGCATGAGCTACAAAACATGCTTTGCGATTTGCAAATCACATGCGATTTGAAAACCATGCGAGTGTCAGAACATACACCTGTATATGAAAAAATAGTTAGGTCCGATTAATAACAACCACGGCTACTCTTCATCGAGAATAAATGAAATTCTGTTACTACTTACCGCTGCCAAATTTACTTTTACTGGGTATGTTCTTATTTTTCTTAGACGCAGTTTGTACTGTGTCTTTTCTGCTAGCCTTTACAGGCAGCGTTTTTGAGTTTGTTGGCGAGAGGTGTTGAGAAACTTGCTGAGTAAACAAAAATGCACGAAATTAAAATTCGAGGGGATTTTTGGCATTTCTCTTTTTCTGTCATGAAAATTTTCAAAACAAGGCAGCCTAAAAATGCATTGTGTGAAATTGCTCTTAATAAACAAGTGATTCATTTTAAGAAACGTATACGTAATAAATTTATTTGTAGAGTATACGGCCCAGTCAAATGAACCTTTATGCACTGTATTTATTGTTCATTTGAACAAAATTTCAAATGTTCAGCAAAAGCAAACAAATTGTTGATGCGGCACAATAACATAAAAAATAGACATAACGGTGTTGCAAAATAAATTTTTGTGTTCGTTAGAGATTTATTACATGAACTGGTAAAAATACACATTTTTAACTTTGACTGTTTTTGATGCGATATGTACATACATATATATTTGAAACGATAAAAATCATAGATATGGAAGCCACAAGGCTTCCGTGAAGCTAGTTTGGAAGGCACTGGAGTCTGTTGATTAGGCACAATTATCATCAACTTATCTCACGAGCTTAATTTCTTTTTTTATAGCAAATTGTGACTTCAATATCAGATATAAATGGAGAAGTATTACAAGAAATAGATTGAACAACGTATGTTTCCGCTGGAATTTAATAAAATGCAGTTATATTAAAACACGTGCAGTTTTCTAATGTGTTAATATTACAGAAACTGAAAACTGAATCTAAATATCCCAAATCCAATACAACATTATTGCAATATTCAAATAGAAGAAAAAACTATGGAAGTCTGAATCGTATGTTGTATCATTAAAGACAAAAGCAAGTTCATACCACCTTTACATTCCTTTTGCTGAGTACACACTTGGAATTTCTTTTGTTGTCATTTTCAAGGTGTTTGCAATGCCGTTCACATTCGGCCAGGTTCTGAAAACCATTTCGTTTTGAAACCGACAAATTTCAGGAAAAAATTCAACTAATAAGCTCATTTATTGCATCTTTTTATTTGGTTTTAAGGTTTCATATGCTTGACATATTTTATCCGCACTTAATTCCAAATGCAATAAGTTATGCGATCAAAAAAACACTGTCTGCCTTTTTTGAACTTTTGCCGATTACGTTTTTGTTTAGAACGCAATGGCACACAACAAAAAATATTAAAAATGACAAACGTTGCAACTATGCCATAATGTGAACTCAGCATTTGTTCGGTTGCAGCAAGCGATACAAAACCAATTCAAGCACTGTACATTTATATACAACAATGATGTGTGTGTGTGTCTGCGTGTGCCTTCCCTGCAGGGAATGCGAATAGTGAAATTGTAGTGATTTAGTAGTGTCATTGTCAGTAGTACTACTGACCAGGTGTACCCCAGCCAATGTAATCATCTATTAACATTTAACATTAGCTTGTCATTGAAACTTCACCACTAGACTATAGCACTACTTACTAAGTAGTTCTTATGGGACCACATGGAGACATTGGTACCAATGATTCACTACTAAATTTAAGGGGCTATAGTCTACAATATCGATATTTCCTCGCTCGATATCAATAGTAAGATTGTAGTGACATTGTCAATTGTACTACTATGTGTACCCCGGCCAATGTAATCGCCTATTGACATATAACATAAGGATGACATTGAAAATCTACCAGTAGACTTTGGCACTATTCTTTTACAACCGTAAGGAGGCATTTAAACCAAAGATTCACTAGTGCATTTTAGTGACCCTCGTCTACAATTTTATAAGAGTTGGGGCAACTAACTTAAACACATACATACATATGTATGTATTTTTGCACAGCATAATAAAAAAGAAAAACAAACTATTGACGCGTTCATTGACAATGTAACCAAAAATACACTAGAACTGTTGTCTCGAATGTATCTCTACTCGCGCATAAAAGGAAAGATTTCGACATTTCAACTAGTGTAATTGTCGCCAGAGAAAATAGTGTTGACATAGAGACATATGGTTCCAGGCTGACTAGAGGGTTGGTTTGCATACGTGCGTGTATGTGTTGGTGCATGTGTAAGTGAGCTTTTGTACGCTTCCATACAATGTTGGCTAAAAAATTTATACTAAATAGATTAAAAATGTTTGCGATGCTTTTATTAATGAATGAAAACAAATCGAAAACCATAGAACAAGGGTGGGCATGCAAAATTGTTAAAGGGCCAAACTGGATATCTCGGGGACATTTTGCATTCCGCATGTTAACAATATAATATACTTGACCATGACATTCTGTAATGATAACAATGCCTTCGAACGTTTGTCAACTATATCTCGAATTAAATTTCTCGAGTTTACCTGTAACGCATTAAACTTGTTTTTTGCTGCTGATAACATATGAAGTTTATACCTTATTCTGAAATTTTCAAAGGATCTGCACATACTACAAAGTCCCTGAATTATTCAGACTTTTACCTTTTTTCTCTAACTAGTATAGTTACACAACTAATCGAATCCAAAGTTAAGTGCAAAATTTCACAATGTTTCCATTTAAACTCTATTCAAATATTTTGAAATTATGTTTGGTATCGAATGCCGCAATTTTCCCTTGGATTTTGTAAACAAAAAATTAAAAATGGCAACAACAAGAAATAAATGTTCTTTGAGATCAGAAGCAAAACAACGACAGATATAATATTTTCTTTTTCCGTTGTGGTAAGTAAAAATAATTAATGTGATGATCGTAAAAGATAAGCAAGAATAAATAGTTAAACATACTTAGGTAGAGTGACATAACTTCGTGCTAACCTGAATAGAAAATGAAAAAACGGATAAACAGAAAATGAATAGTGATACTTACAAATGTGTTTACCAAAGGTAAATCAATAATTGTATACACAATATTTCTCATATGCCATTTCATTGAAAATTTGCGTTAAATAGCTGATGTTAATAAAAATCTCTACCCTAGTAGTTAGACTTGGGTACTGATGAAGTGCGTGGCTGCACAGAAAAATATCGGTATTTCCCCCAGCTAATAAAGTCTAATTTAATTTTTCTTCTCTTCTTTAGAAACTCACATTAATTAATAAAAATATTTCATTCAACAAGAATTGAAATTACTGAACTTAATTATTTCTGATCAAAATTTTCTTTTTCCGTTATATTGAAGTTACAAAATCTGATAGTTTCTGAATGTAATCAAACATACACAAATTAAAGATTCTGAAAATATGCTTCTGGCCTGTATGGGGGAAATGTATCTTCAACTGCTGAAAAAGTACTTTTTATGAAGAAAAATACCAGCGAATTTTCAGAGGATGCTCAAGAAGCGAAAAACTAACAATAAGACATACGAGTATAAGATGGTTTCATTACAAAACGTATCGTTTTAACAGATATCTAAGGTTTGTGAAAAGAAATTAAATTTGTTTAAATAATTTTCTCGCAGTTTTACTTGTTTAACCTCTAAAATAAAAAATAAAATAAGATTTGTTGAAAAGTTTTAACCCAATCCTAAAATATAGATTTTATACAACTAACAATACCAAAGATACGAGCATCATTGCCCTCACTCAGTTTATGTCAGTAAATCTTTTGATCCGAAAAGTTCGTTCGTTCTTGGTATCAACAGCGAATCTTGGAAATATCTACAACGAATACCTTTAACGATATCAATGAGTACTCATCAATATTCTGATATCGCTAAACATTAAGCTCTAATAGTTTGCCTTCAGTTCGAAAACGAAAATTTTGTAAATATGTATATGAGAATATTTTATTTTTTATAAGAAATTAGTAGCGATAGTATTTTCCATTACAAAAAGTCTTCACAAATAGTTTGCTAATTTTTGTTTTTAATTTTTATAAAATTAATCGCTTTAGCGCACTCTCACACTTTAAAAATAAATATGTGACGAGAAAAGTATTTAAAAGGAAAATAAGTTGACATGTTGAGTACAGAAATATTTGATCCTAATACCTTTGATTTTATTATTTTTCATATTTTTTACTTTTAAAATCATTTTTAAATGGTTTTTGGAAAAATATTGTCTGGGCCGCAGACTGATGCTCACAGTTGCTATGGAATAAAACGCATTAAAGTTTTTCCAAATTTAAGTATAGAGCAGTAAAAAGCACTTCAGTGAACACACATACATGTACAAATGACACAATTGCTTTTAAGCCTTGTACAACCCTGCAACCTTCAAAAAAAGAACCATGCATTTAGTATGTGTGGCAGGCTGCAGACAGATTAAAACTATTGTTGCATGTTGCATTTACTACTGCATTGAGGACGATTTCTGAAGGTCGTAAATATGCTTAGAAGTAGAGGCTGCCTGCCTCTACCAAATATAAATACTTACATACTCGTACGAGTATATACATGTATACACATTCTTACATACATGTACACATGGCATATTTCAATTAAAATTAATTTCAGAATAATAATTTTTAGCTTTCCATTATTCAATAATTTTATGCTATTTTGTATGAAACATTAAAAAATATGCACATACACACACATATTTATTAATCATTTAAAATGAAGTTTTTGCAGCACAAGTTATTGAAACACAACTAGAAACCATTTTGTGAATATCGGTTAAAATATATAAATAGTATGCAAATATTTAGATTTTTTAATTAAGGAAATATGAAAATTTACCTTCTAACAAAATACTAAAAAACAATCAGCAATACGCAGCAATTTGGTATCTTAATTTTGCGAAAAGTTTTTTTCAAATCTCGAACTAAATTTTCTCAAATCTCGAACAAAGGAATAAAAAGTACTACATATACTTTGAGAAATGAAGAACGAAAAGTTATCAATACTAGTACGAAAAGATAAAAAATACCAGACGTTGTCGAATCGAGAACGAAATTTGTTAACTGAGGAACGGATTTAATACAAAAACAAATAGTAATGCCTTGTTGTCAAATAACGAAAAACTTGAAAACCGTTGAATTGTTATTATAATACAAGAACCATAACTGGTCAAAATGAGAACACTTGCTGCCAATAAAAAAAAGGAACCAGTACCTGTGTTCTGTAACTTGGGAGAATGTTTCGCGTCGACAAAAATCAAACAATTATATTGGTTGGCCTGTTTTTCACAGGCTGATTCATATAAAACCTGAAAGAAGCTTATAAGAAACATGAGCATGGACAGTGATGGCAACTATTTATACCCCAAACGCGCTATTCCCCTTCGCAAAACGCGCTAAGTTACAGCATTGTCAACTGTTTATAGCCAAAACGCGCTATTTTCCTACGCGCTAAATTAAATTTTAATAAAAATCGTTCTATGTACATTATTATTATTATATTATATTAGTAAATACAATTGATCTTTTTTTAGTAGCTTTTTTCAGATTTTATAATATTATTTTTTCGAAATTATATCCTAAATAACTAAAATCATTTAATACAGAATCAGACTTGCCTTCCAAATAATCGAAATCCTTAGTTTTTATTTTTATTTATTTGTCAGACTTTTTGACAACTTATATAAATTGTCGAATAGTTTTGCGATTCAATACTTCAGCTGGAATAGATGTTTAATGAATTGTATTAATTTTTTGGTCACGAGTACGAGTACATATTTTTAGTTGTGAAATTTCAAAATATTTGCCATTTACAGTATTGAAATGCGTTTTTAAGTCTCACCACAGTCAAGGGAATTTTATTTGCGACAGCAGAATCATTAACCAATTTAAAACATTTTATGAGTTTTGAATACTAGAAAATTGTTAAATTTATTCAAAAAAAGTTTAAAAAAATATTGAACTGAAATGATGATGACTTTATTAAAACGCGCTTTTTGTACTAAACGCGCTAAGACGAAAAAAAGCGCATTTGTCATAGTTAAAACGAAACGCGCTAAATTTGCATCGCTGAGCATGGAACTAAGTTTTGGTTACTCATCCTGTGTTTCACAGAATGATAACAAACTTTTCGTCTGGAAAAGTTCTCACCAAAGTTACAGTACATAGGCACAGGTCTTCTTCAAATCTTGATACATACCATCCTTTGTTAAATTTAAAATTTAATTTCTTGTTTAAACTTCAACAATATCAATTTCATTGTTTCCCGACTAGTTTTTTCTTTTGTATACATAGATACGGAAATATCTTTAGCTTATAAGTGAAAAACAATATTACTAGCAAAACAACATACATACATACATATGTACATACATACATTCGTTTACAATGTACCTAGGTATACATATGTAGTTATTTCAATTTTCTTACTACATATTTACAGCATACCTATTAATCATAAAAAATATACATACATACGAGTACATATTAAGTACGTAATGCAATTATTTTATTTTAATAATATTTTGCGCTTTATTTTTTCGTAATAATTCATGGCTTTATTGTCGCAAAATTTAAATTTTTTTCATAATTCTTCTTGCCAAAAGCTAAATTTGTATATGCATGTATGACATACATACATATACATATACACGTATTTACATACATACATAGGTGCATGCATACATGTCTTGTGTGCTCATATTCTTTGACGTATGTACATACATACATTACATACATATTTTTTGTTATATTGAATGTAAGTCACGATTCATACTATGAAATATTTTTTTCAAAAAGTGTGAGTCTGTGGCTGTGAGGAGAGAGAATAATGGGAAACATTTTTTATTAAAATTTCGTTAAAAGATTTGAGTTAAAAAAAATGTTGATGAAAATATCAAGAAGAATAATAATAATAACATCGTGTGAAAAATTCTATATTAAGCTGATTCTTGCTAAAATTAAAAAAAAAACAAGCATTATTGTAGTAGTGTATGATTTGGTGATGAAATTAATTGAAAACAATTTTAATTTTGAATACATTTTGAATACATATTTTAGCTAAAATTTTTATGTAGTATTTCTTTTTTCTGTGTAGTATGATAAAATAGCGAAACGCTGTTTGTTTCCTAATAAATATATAAAATAATTATGAATTTTCCGAACTTTTGACGATTTTTCGAGTATGAAATGAAGATGTTTTTATGTTTTATCGGCATTTGGACGATTTTTCAATAATTTTATCTGGCAGCCCAGCAATACAGCTTGCTGCACGCATACACACCCTTTATAAACTAGTGTTCTCAGTTACAGGGATTCATCCCTAAACAAGGGATTCTATTTCGGGTCTGGGAATAAAAAATTTTAAGCTACATATATTTAATATGTATGAAGTTTTTTATTAAGTTCATTGCTGAACGAGCTCGTTCCACCCAACAACAATTTCTCGTTGAAACATAAAGGCGCTATTTACGTAAAACCATATTAGTATGCGCGATTCCCCAGTTAAAAAGAATAGTTTAATTTGTCTTCTCTTCTTTAGAAAATCACATTAATTAGTAAAGATATTTCACTCTTCAGCCCGATTAAGAAATTATTCCAGATTAAAAGTAAAACTATATTTTTTTGAAATTGTATTATAAAATATTACATAGAACAACAACAACTAAAATTATTGATAATGCTGGAGTGATTTGGAATGAAAATCATAAAATAAAACAGAAAATAAAAATCCTCAAAAATCTCCAAAGTATGAAAAATATCCTTAGGAGATTTTTCAAGAAAAATATCCCCGATTTGGGGATAAATCCCCTGTTCGAAGGACACTGCATTATGTATACGAGTATGCATTAAGGAGAGAGGAGTAAGAAAAGTCTTCATTCAAAACTTTTCATTGTGTTTGTTTTTTGTACAGTTGATGTGTGCGTGTGAGTTTCCATTGAGGAAAATTGGGGAGCCCGCCATTAATAATGTCTGCTACGCGCAGTGTGACCAGATCTAAAAAAATTTTGTAGTTAAATATGCTTTACGACAAGAATTCAAAGTAATAAGAGATAGTACTTTTCACCAAGAAACAAACCATTACTGAAGCAAGAAATATCTCAATTCGCATAAAATATGTATAAGTCGGCACCAATATTTACAGAATATAATGATTAATAAATTATACGTATTAGTACACACATTAAATTTGGATTAATACATTTCAGCTTCCAAGGCTTTCTTCATATGCCGTAAGTATTAAAATTTAAATTTTTAGTTTTTATTTATTGTGTATATAAAAACTAAACTTTTTTTAAACTTTTAATACAAACAACAAATTATTTAGTAAAACTAGATCAAAGTTAACTAACGATGAAAAGTCGAATATTGTTTACCAAATTAACTGCGATGGTGACGGATCCAATATATGCCCGAAAGTATATGTTGGCACAACAAAAACAAAATTAAAAATTAGAATGGCTTCACATTAGTCCGATAAGTGCTGTAACAGTTCATAAACCAAATTTCAATAATATTAAAGTGTTAATAACAGAAAACAACTACAAAAAGAGATATACTCTAGAAATGCTTCACATTATTGATGCACCACCTAATAAGAGATTAAATTATAAGAGTGATGTAGAAAAATGCGCGCAGATTTATAGAAACACAATAAACAAACACAGGCCAAAACATCATTAGAGTTCTATTTACAAAAGAGACGAGGTGTTTAACATAAAGCTTTTTTCAAACTTTTAAAATTAATAACAATTACACCAATTGTTTTATAAATATAATTATAACTTCATTTGTGCAATAATATTAATTAATGTTTGTTATTATTATATTTCTATTTCTGTTTTGTGTATATGTTTTAGATCCCCTGAAGATGATCAACGGTGTTGATCAAAATATTGGGAAATAAAAACAAAAATTAATAAAAGCTAACATTTTTTTTAATGTAATATCATTTCTTAAATAATGATGTAAAGGATGGTGTAAATCAATGGATTAAATTAAATGGACGAAATTGATTTACGAAAAAGTGAAGTGAACTTGTAAGAAAATGATAGACGTTGAAAGACTGACAGAAAATAAAGCATACAAATGCAATACATGATGAAAATTGAACATCGATCATAGAGATTACGTTTTCTCATAAAAAAGCATTATTTTAAATAGTCTTCCTTTTCATAAATTTATTTAAGCGAATATACTTACCCATTGTTTGTTGCGGTTGGTGTACGTTTGCAGAACATCGAGGCTTCACTTTGGAACACATAGAAAACATTATGATTTTTTTTTTTCGTTTTTTTCTTCTGTTTTTTGGGTTTAATAATATTCTACTAGTTTTTGTTCTTCTTTAATTTGAATTCGGAAAGGAAAGAAAAAAGGTAGCGAATAAGTGTTTGCGAACAAAATACGTAATGCGATTACTAGAAATACACTGTAAATAATAACACCACGCACAATTCGGGATCAGGATTTAGCGAGATTAGGTAAATTGATATTTAAAAAAAGCGAATTTTCATATTTGTTTTTGTTATAAATTTATTTGTAGTGCATTTTTTTAGAATCAATTATGGTGTTATGTTAATGAACATGACATGTTTTTTTGGAGTCATAGAAAATTGCTGAGTTGAAATGTATTTTGTTCAAGTAATATTTTCATCATTTTCCAATAAATTTTTTTTGGGTGTTAGTAAACGTTTTACGCATATGGATTGAAAACAGTTCACCAACAGGAGACGAAGCTGAGGAAGGACATACGGATGATGATGTTCGTGATGCATAAGGTTCGAAGCAAAAAAAAATAAAAAATAAAAACATGAAGATAAAAGCAAAGTACTCGTATTGCTTCGAAATTTGTATTAAATGGGCTACACAAAACAATATCTATTCGACTAAATGCGTTATTTTAACCAAGGCGAATTCAATAAGCTGAACTTATTTTTATATGAAATGCAAATTTGCAGAAAAACATGTATGTATATTTGTCAGTGTAAAATTTCCTGCTGTCAAAACATCTCTTGCTTGATTTGACAGTCGAGTAATTTTTGAGTAGGTTTTTTAAAAATTTTTATATGAATGCTTGTTTATTTTTATTCGTTTATTGTATATGTCAGCCCATACCACAACTTCGCATTCACTGCAGTGTGTTTTTTGCAAGTAGTTGATTCGCAGTGTATGTTTACGAAATATTGTTTATAAAATTTACTTTCAGCAAAACATGTTAAAAAATCATAATACTTTTTTTGTTTTACATAAATTGTGTGCAAAATTACATAGCAGTTTAAATAAGTTCCACCCAAACATACATGGATATATACATATATACACATATATACATACGTACATACATATGTATAAATATATGTATAATGTATACATATCAATATTTTTAAAGACAAGTAATAATCAATTAATATGCTTATAATATGCATACATAGTGATTAGACCACGAAAAATGTCTGTTAGTCCTTTTAATATGCAAAGTTCCTTGTGAGCTTTTCTGTGCACATACACACTCACACACACACACACATACATATGTATGTGTATGTGCAAGTATATACACACATACATACATATATACATACATATGTACATGTGTGACTTGTATGTATATTAAGTAAACGTAATTTAAGACTTGATCTGTTTGTCTACTTTTCAGTTCATTTTAATTATAAGAAAATTCTAAAACGAATAATTAATTAATTGATTGATAAAATGCAAGTTTAGTTTCAGGGACATTTAAAGAGTATAGATATAATGTTTTTTTCGCTCGTAATTTAATTTTTTTAGATACGAGTACATACAAACTGTGTATAAACATCATTCATTATTCTTGTTGGTTTTTAAAAATTGTCTATTGAAAAAATGTGTCCTTTAGAACAAAGGAAGCTATTCTTGTGTTTGTGTGTGTATATTTTCTTGTATGCGACATACATATGTACTTACATACATACATACATGTGTATGTATGTATGTATGCACTGGAATGGTGAAAAATGATGTGATGAGTCTGCTGTGGGTTAATTATGATTCTTTATTTTTTGTGCCAGTCAATATATTTTGAAGTGGCAAAAATGAGATATCCTTATTAAATTTATATTATTTTGCTTGTTTTTGTTTCCTTTTTGTTTTTAAGAGAGAGAAATGTGTTTATTGTCTTCTTCATATTCGTATAGCTACAAATCCATACATATCAACGCTTCTACATATCTACAAGCGTATAGTACATATACAAGTTTTATGATTTTACACATAAGAGTATATACTAAGACTTTTTAGCATGTAAAATGTATGTATGTAAGTATGTAATTGGAATGAATTCTTGTTTTGTTCTAATAATTTGTCAATTAATTTTATTTGTTTATTATTGGATGTGTTTTTTTTATGAAAATAAATATTTTTTGCAAATTTGTTTTCTAATACTTTTTTATATGCAATTATTGAAATTAAATCTTTTCACTTTCACACTTTATTGAATTTTTTTTTGTTATATTTGCAATTTTTATATATTTTTTTCTAATTCTTACACACACCTTAATTTAAGTAAACGGCCGAGATTCAACTGATGAATACTGTAAAAACGTTTGTCTGACAAACCTCGCAAGAGATGATTTGTACTCCTACTCGCAGCTGCTGAGATGGCAAGATGAATGTCGGCAGAATAAGCAGAAAGCTTTATTTTTTTCTCTAACGGGGAAGCATTCCTTATTCGTCGTGCCGTTTTTCTAATGTTTTAATATTTTTTTCTTGGCTGATACCAAGGATAATAGTTTTGCTTTTACATATGCAGAAGGTACATATAAATACATACATAAATGCATATAGTCATACATACATATGTAGGTATTTACATGCATAAAAATTTTCTTATGTACATTGTAAATAAATAAATTAGAGCGGTCCTTCTTGTATGAAGATGAAAACGACGTTTTACCTAAACATTTTGCAAGTCTAGCGCTTTTCTTTCACGAACCACACCAAGTTTAAAATATGTCTTTTTCAACACATCTTTTATCCATATTATTATTATACATATGGGTAATTCCAGAAAAAGGTCAACAATAAAAACAATTTTTTGCTTAAAAATTTTTGTTTTGCTTTTAATACGAGTAATAAAGCTGAAAGGTCTATAATTTATAAGTGCAACAGCATTTTTAATTTTTGAAAGTTTTAGACCGAAATATGCGACTGTAAAAACACTATTTTTTATTTGCTGAGCCTTTTTTAGCGAATAATGTAAGTAATAGGTAGGTATTATTTTTTTTTTTTGTAATTTAAAAATTTTCTTCTAACAATAATCTTACGCATTAGCACAAAAGAAGGAGAACGGAGTTGTAATAACGGACGTTTTTTGAGTTGGCTTTCACTTGTACCTTAATGCCATTTCTTTTGAATTAAAGTTCAATCAATATTAACAAAGTTACTGCATTTAGTTCTCTTGAAAAAAATTTTTTGCGTCCGTATTTGTACTTTATCCATTAATAAAAATTTATGAAAAATTTTCTTATTTCAAAAATCTACACACAAACGATCTTCTTTCATCTTCATTTCTATATTTCATCTAATGTATGAAATTAGTATGACACGTCCGATTTGAAGAATGCTTTCATTTTAACAATTGTTTGTGAATGCCGGTGAAGTTGTCTAGTAAGAACTCGCGAGCGGTTATTTTTCGATCCCCAAATTGGTTTGAGATTCGTTGTAAATCAAAATTGTCTATAATGTGAAACGCACAATAATATTGCAAGCACATAATAGTATTAATTTCTGAAGTAAAGGGTCTGCTGAATTTCAGGTCAATCGCTCAAAAGAAAGAGGTCAATCGCTCATTTCAGTTACTAGATTTGACCCCCCAAGTCAAGTTAAATAAAAGCGTTTAAGACTTTTAAAACGTAACTTGCTTGGATAAATCACAGTCATAGCAGAAATTACGAAACTTCAGCTTGAATGTAGTAAACAAAGAAATAGAAGTTGCGAAAATTGCAAAAATCACTTCAATGGAGGATATTGGTTAAAAGTCCTTACAACTGAAAAAACCACTACAAACTTTGCAAAATCGGTATTATGGCGAAAATTACGGATACTTGAAGAAAATCTCCGAAATGAAAATCCCTTTCCTGAGCGCTTCTTATTCGATATTAAACTATGTATGTGTGTATGTATGTGTGTACTTATGTTTGTATGAATGTGTGTTTGCACATGCAATGTGCAAAAGAATTTTCTTGTGTGTTAATGTGCTTGTGAGTGAGTGTTTGTTATCCTTGCATAACTGACACCAACAGACATATTTTGGCGTCCTTCAATTCAATAAATTGTATATACTTTTTTTTTCTTTGCTAGGTCGTTTGTGCACACATCAAGTGTCTATCTTGCATGCGTTGGCTGCTCAGTTTTAGCGGCAACGACCCATAAACGTATGTGTGTTGGTACAAAAACTGTAAATACAAGCATGGATGCATACTCTTGTTATAAAAATGAAAAGAGAGTAAATGAGACATGAGGAGGAAGGAACACACATAACATAAATGTCCTAAATGCATTTTATTCTTTTTACACTAGCAATGCAGTAAAGCTCAAAACCGTGGGACAAAAAACTTTTAACATAGATGTAAAATGCTGATAGATAACAATTTGGGCAGGCTAAACATGTATGTATGTATATAAACTTTAATTTTTTGCAATCTCCTATGTTATGAAAAGAAGAGAATGTCCAGCCTTAATGATAAAAACTGGAACAAAACGGTGAAGCATGACAGTGTTATGTGGTGGTAAGGGGATCAATGGGGTCGATGGATTATTTAAAAATACTAAAATATAGTTTAGCACAATTAGTTACCAAATTAAATATGTATATGTATGTATGTAGCTGGAAATGATTGATTGGTTCAGCATAAATACCCGAATATTTAGAGAATGCCTTGCAAACCAAAGGTCGTGGGTTCGCATTAGTGTCCTTTTGTGTCGGTTGTTGTAGGAAAGATCAAGTCATGAAGGCATAGACACTGGTCACTGAACTCCTACACCACCGGCTTCCGCGGATACTAATCCTAATGTGACATCAGAGAACCAATAAAACGGCTACTAAGCACAGATTCAAAAATTTAATGCGCCTTATTGAAATCGGAGGCACTGAAACACTGCCTTTTTAAAGAATCCTGCAAAAAAGCAGCGTTGTAAAAGAATGAAGCTTTCCTCTATCTCTTCCTTCACCGACAGGTGGTTCTCTATCACCATCCCTTTCCTATAGAAGGTAACACCTAGCAATAGTAGTAGGCATCAGGGTTGGCAAAGTTGGTATAATTGTACTTTTTTAGTACTATTCAAACTCGGAAAGTACAATAGGACACCAATGACTAATTTAGTACATTTAAGGAATCTCACATATGTCAATTTTCACTTTTGAACAATGAAACTCATGTTCTTCACACTTCAAAACAGTTTTATGAAAGCAAACTGCAGCGAGAAAATCAAAAACTATGAACTCGTCCATTAGCAAATCATGTTTCTTCTAAATTCGGATGCTACAGCTCATGCTATTAATTTTTATATTTTAAATTTCAACTTAATGTAACCATATGCTTTAGTTAGTTAGGATGAACTTACAAGAAAATTTTTGAAAACGATTCGGTAGCCAAAACAAAATCGATTATTTTAATAAAAACAAATGAAACTATGTAATTTGAACTAAAATAATTTTTTAATACAATTCAGGTCAAAAAAGTAAAAATGTTTATAGTTTAAAATTCTCAATGCCATCCCTGGTAGGCATTCATTGCCTGATTGCAAAAAGGGGCACAAAGGAACTCTGGTCATATGGGGAAATATTCCTCCTAATAATCATTCCTTGTGAATAATGTACATATACGAATATACTGGATTCTAGAGGTGGCCACATTTAGTACAAATTTTTAATCTACTACTTATTTCATGGCTCCTTTCTAAAGGAAAATTTAGTGTACAATTTGTTTTTTGGTTCTTGAAAATTAGAGTTACGAAAAGAAAGATCTTCATACAGCGATATACATGCATATGTACTTATTTATGTACATATCGTTACCTTAGTATAGAAAGCCCCTGAAATCGAGATTTTTGTATATTTCGATAAAAGAACATGTAAACTTATCGAAAAATGCAAAAATCTCGATTTCAAACAAATAATGAGTTAGGCCCTTTCTATATTGGGGTAGCAATGTGTAGGTACATATGTATGTATATGCAAATGTTCATTACATCGTGATTTAGTTCTTTTTTATTTTGTTTTTTAAGTTATCCTTAACAAACACTTTACATACGATCAAAATAAAATAAAAACGAACAACAAACAGTACATTCATACATACAAACGAAAATTTCCAGAGATGCTCTTCTAGTAGACTTGCGTTGTTCTCATTTGTTCGAATGTCCTGTGTTTGAGGAGAATGTTTGGGTCACATTTGAAGAAAAGTTTTCTTTTTGAAGCTTTTCAGAACTTGTACAGATGAGTTCTTTTTTTCCTTTGATGCGACATTGACCGCAATCCATACATTGAATCACTTTATTTTTTGCTTTCCTGTGTGTGGGTATAGTTTGTCTCAAGGTACATACAGACATGCCCATATTTACATACATATGTATGTAGTTATGTATGAATGTATGTATGTATGTACATACAAATAATAGTTAACTGTAAGTAGGTTATGTGGACACATTTATAAACAATTTGCAGATACTAAACACACTTATGAGGGTCACAATAAATGTCTCCTAAAGCTGCACAGTGGCATGAAAAAAAATTATGCAATTTTACTTTAAAAAAAAATATGTTTGTGTTTAATCTTAGGAGTCCAACTAGTGTAAAGAGAACAATGTTGAGCGTATTCCTTGTTATCATCGTGGTAAACTTCATAAGGAAATACTTTGTAATATAAAATTTAATTTTCTGTATGATTATCTTTTTTTGAAGTGTGATTATGTTGCAATAAAGAAGGAATAACTAAATAAAAATTAAAGAAAATATACATTATGTAATTCATATGTAATTCGCAATACGCAACGTTCTGAAAGTATTCAAACCCGATTTCAGTTTTTTCCTTCTTACATCATAGCATATTGATCCTTTAATGCACCGTCATTAAAGTAACAATATGTATGTATGGATGTGTTCATACGAACATACATACATATGTATGTATGTACACGTATGTAAGTACAGTGCGAGCTCGATTTGCACAACTAGCGATTTTTGCAATACCCCGATTAGCGCAATAGGTAAGTCTTAACAAGTACATATGTAGTATGTTAAATTGATTGCCCAAGATATTAAGAAAGCTACAATTTCTCAAAAAATATGAAAATTTATTTTATTTTCCAAATTACTACAATACTTTATAAACTAATTTTGTATGTTAAATATATCGATTTCTGCGATATCGCTGCTATTAGCAAATAAAAAATTGTTCAACAATAAAATTTCATTAGAAAATTCATAATGTAAATTAGGTATCTATTGGAATTAGTTTACGAAATAAATTTTTCCATGAATTATTGCATGAAACTTTTGTATGTCAATAGAAGGCGTGAGGAAACAAATCACTAAAAAAACAAAAAGGTTAAAATATTCATGCTAACCAATTTTTCTATGTCACTTTTCCCTATACCGCTTTTATCAGCAAATAGAAAAAGTTTCAAGCAACAAATTTCTTGAAATTTAATTGAGTGAATTAAAAATATGTCAAGATATTTATGGATCTAATAAATTTTACAATTAATCAAAAAATGTCATAATTCAAAAAATTAAATTTTTGAGTTAGTGATGCAAAATTAATCCTCATATTGTATAATAATTTGAAACAAATATCAGTAAACAAATTCTTGAAAGCAAAATAAAATTTTCTTTTCCATTTCAAACAAACTAGTTTTCTTGAGTTATGACGTTGTTTGAACAAATGAGCGTTATGTGCATATCGTTAGCTGATATGCAAAAAGGCGTAACTAACAAAAATATAATTTTGAAGAAGCAAAAAACAAACAAAAAATTAAAAACACTTGTATGTACGAGCCTTTGTTTTTTGTTAATAAAAGCGTTATTTTTGACCGCAGAAGTTTCAGGAAATGTATTCTAATAGTATTCATAAAAACTCGATTATGATTTTTTTTTTGTTAATTACGCCTTTTCGAATTTTAGCGCACGAGACGCTGAATATTTAGAAATGTAAAATTTAGTAAGAATTTGAAGTTCTAATTTTTTATTGTGAAATGTCTAGTTTAGGTATTCGTATTGAAATTTCTACTCTTTTATGCATATCAAAAATACAAGAACGAAACTAAAAGATAACATTTTCAGATTCCTTGAACTTTGTTGCCGCGAAAGAAACTCCATTAAAATTGTTCCTAATTGGGGGTTTAGTAAGTACACTTTTTATATTGCGGTTGAGCTGCCTAAGCAGCAGCGAAATTCATCTAGAAATGCTTAACGAACAACAAACAATCTTTTTCATATTCGTATTCATTTGTACAAAAAATGTTTGATTATTTTTGATAGGGAAAACCAATTGTGGTTTACTTATATAAATCACAATTTTAAGAAGCAATTTTGCTGAAAAATATTAATAAACGTTTTTATAGCTTTTGAGCTTGTAGTTGTTATCATATTACAAAAAATTAGAGTTGGAAAAAATAGTTCGTTTTGCTGAATCGTCCGGATCAAGGATCGCAAATAACGATTATTTTCCAAATTTAAACTAAAAAAACCAAACTAGTAGAGAAGTGCCAAGTGCACAACGAATACACCAAGATACTCCTTGTTACATTTATTTTTATTTGTTTAATTTTTTATTAAAAAACTCAATTTTACCGATTATTTCTGATTTTTGCTTCTTTCTCAGACAACAACAGTTATTTCTTGATTTTTATTCATTCATCGGAAAATTAAAGTTATTTTTGGAGTTTTATTTCTTGCTTAGAAAATAACAGTTACTTTTAGATATTTCTTATTTTTTTCTTAAAAAAAAACGATAATTTTAAAACTGTAGAATGCACATCTTCTGCGCTAAAATTAATATTAACCGATTAAAAATCGAATTTATCTCCAGTCTGTAAAAAAAAGTAATTTTACTTTTTTTATATTTTATTCAGTTTAAAAAATAAAATTTTTTAAGCAAAAAAAAATAAAATCTTTTCAGCAAAAAAAAAATAAAAATCAAAAAATAACATTTATTTTCGAAGGAATAAATAAAACTAAAGAAATAACTTTTATTTTTTGTTTAAAAATTAATCGGTCGATTCGATCTGCGTTCGATATTTGTCAAGACAACCCGCCAGCTTGAAACTATATGAAAAGAACAGTGTTGGCAGAAAATTACGATGCGAGACTTTCGAGTATTCGATGTTTGATGCAAATTTTCGTGCGTTAGTGCAAATGCAATATATTGTAGCTTTTCTTTGGATTGTGTGTGTATTTTGCTGTTGTATTTTAAAGAAAAGCTACGATATTTTGCATACCATACCGCCATAGTGTTTTTAGCTTGTAGTTGTTATCATATTACAAAAAATTAGAGTTGGAAAAAATAGTTCGTTTTGCTGAATCGTCCGGATCAAGGATCGCAAATAACGATTATTTTCCAAATTTAAACTAAAAAAACCAAACTAGTAGAGAAGTGCCAAGTGCACAACGAATACACCAAGATACTCCTTGTTACATTTATTTTTATTTGTTTAATTTTTTATTAAAAAACTCAATTTTACCGATTATTTCTGATTTTTGCTTCTTTCTCAGACAACAACAGTTATTTCTTGATTTTTATTCATTCATCGGAAAATTAAAGTTATTTTTGGAGTTTTATTTCTTGCTTAGAAAATAACAGTTACTTTTAGATATTTCTTATTTTTTTCTTAAAAAAAAACGATAATTTTAAAACTGTAGAATGCACATCTTCTGCGCTAAAATTAATATTAACCGATTAAAAATCGAATTTATCTCCAGTCTGTAAAAAAAAGTAATTTTACTTTTTTTATATTTTATTCAGTTTAAAAAATAAAATTTTTTAAGCAAAAAAAAATAAAATCTTTTCAGCAAAAAAAAAATAAAAATCAAAAAATAACATTTATTTTCGAAGGAATAAATAAAACTAAAGAAATAACTTTTATTTTTTGTTTAAAAATTAATCGGTCGATTCGATCTGCGTTCGATATTTGTCAAGACAACCCGCCAGCTTGAAACTATATGAAAAGAACAGTGTTGGCAGAAAATTACGATGCGAGACTTTCGAGTATTCGATGTTTGATGCAAATTTTCGTGCGTTAGTGCAAATGCAATATATTGTAGCTTTTCTTTGGATTGTGTGTGTATTTTGCTGTTGTATTTTAAAGAAAAGCTACGATATTTTGCATACCATACCGCCATAGTGTTTTTAGCAGTTTTTTTAAACTTTCACTGCTAAATCTAGCAGTGGAAATGCTAAAATGTCATCAATGGAAAAGAACGATTAACGACAAAAAAGAAAATAATGATAAAATCGCTCGAGTGACCAAATTGATCAACTGAACTAGTTTGTTTATAAACTACACAACATCATGCAAGGTTATTATTTTTAGCTTATGTTTTCACATATTCAGTGAGTGCAAAGTTCACAAGCCATTGTGGGGGCCCTAGGTTGTACAAACGTTGTTGGTATTTTCTGTATAAACATGTGTTTATAAACAATATATTGAAATTACCAAAAACTCATGCACGAACTGCGACTTCTATAACAGGTTGCGAATTTAGCAAATATTAACCAAAATCGTTTTCAACGACTTGCTGCCAATAATGCACCACTTCTGTTTGTATCTCCCAAGTTTCCGCTAGTTTTTCAGTCATATCAAATTACGTTCAGAGATTTTCAGTTACGAGAATTCAGGGGTCTAATCGTCGCTTTCGATAATGAGCTGATTCGATCACGTTTTTTCAGTTTGAGATTATGGCATTCGCTATCGAACAATGTAATAATATGGTTAGATATCGAATGCCATATCAAACTGAAAAAACGTGATCGAATCAGCTCGTTATCGAAAGCAACGATTAGACCCCTGGACATGTAAATTTCACTCAACGTCTATCTAAAAATATTACATTATTTTTTATAACTCAATAAAAACGAAAATGGTTTTATAATATACATATATTACTATACCAACTAAAATTTCATTTTATTTTGTCCACAATTAGTGTTAACAACAGCTTCTTCTATAATATTTTACAAAATTCAAGTTTCAAAATCTAAATACATATTTCAGAAATACATACATATGTATACAAAAAACTGAGCAGCTTTAAAATGTTCATTCATACAACGTGTACGTACATATAAATAGTCTGTCCATAATTCTCAAATTTAATCCTAGTTTTCAGATTTATTTGTCTTTTCAAAGATAAAAAATCGTCACATTTTCACTTAAAAATATTGTAGGCATAATTATTCAACAGAGAAACAATAGAACGTTTAAATAAAATATGTTTCTTTTCAAATATAGTTACGAAGGCTAGTAAGGGCAATTTCCTTCGAAGTTGTTATATGTAATTACATGCGTTAATAAGTATGAAGGCTATGACAAATCATAATAATATTAACAACAATAATAATAATAATAAAATAAATTAAATAAGTATTATCAAAAACGTGAGTCCATAAACAATCATTCATAACATGAAATTGTTTTTATTTTAACGTGCAATGTTAATGATTAAGTTTGAATAGCTAATTAATTTAGCTCTTTCTTCATACGAAACAAAAAAACAATGGACTAAAAAAAAGGTGTGTGTGAATTACTTTAGCTTTTTTCGAAATTTTATAAACATAATCAGTCGGTTTTGCCGAAAAAATTGAATTCTACTGATATTCTGAAATTTTGCAAGCAGATGTATTTTAATCAGAGTTAATACAAGCCACGAATTGAATTTTTTTTATGATAGGATGATTTGCATTTCGCAAATGATACTGAAAAATTTAAACGAGTAGAATTTGTAATACTGACAAAATCTGGCTATTAACTTAGAAAACACAATCTATAACGTGGTTAACGTGATAATTATGCAAGTATTAAAATAAACTTGATAGTTATTAAAGCCTCATAAACGATATACATGTGTATTCATTCATCTTTTCACTTAAATCGTAGATCGTTTCTATATTAAGAGACAAGAAATAATAAAAAAAATAAAAATAAATAAAAAAGTATATTTACTTCGAAATAAGTTTTAAGAGGTTTGCGAAACGCATGTTTGGATGGCGACTGGTTGATGTGAATTCTGGATCCTGCCCATTATGGGACTGTAAGTATAATTTAAGTTAAATACATATTTACAAAATAT
The DNA here is from genome assembly GCA_936439885.1 of Nowickia ferox. Taxonomy (NCBI): domain Eukaryota; kingdom Metazoa; phylum Arthropoda; class Insecta; order Diptera; family Tachinidae; genus Nowickia; species Nowickia ferox. The sequence goes on along the minus strand of OW387023.1, from coordinate 153,182,838 downwards.
TCGAGCGTATGAATGAAAGTTTGACAAATTGGCATATTCCATAGTAAAATATGTCTTTTAGGTATTTCGTGCGAAAAAAATTGTTTGGAGTTCTAAACAGTCTGGGAAAAGTAAAAAAGTGTGTAGGAACAAAATAGCAAGAATTTCTTAAAATTAATTAAAATAAATTTAATTTTCTAATGCACTGCGAATGAAGGTATCCTTTCTTTTGGCTCTATTCTCCACAAGACGTTCCATTAGAGTAATACGTTTTTTGGGAGTGGCAGGTGGTGAAGACGGTTCAATAATTTGTTTACCGTTTGGTGTAACGTCCTTTTCTTTTACATTCGATTTTTTAAAGCATGTACTGTTCTTAGGCGGAGGATTTTGGAAAATATTATTTTCTGTGCTTTTTGCATTATGTTGTTTTGATGCATCGAACTTTTGTAGTATGGAGTTAAGAGGACTGTGTTGCATGGCCAATAGTGGCTTCATTTTAAATGAAGGATTTGATTTCTTTGCAAACTTTTCTAAGAAGGAATCGTCGAAAAATGTTGATTTTAAGCCAGCAGCTTCAAGTTCGGATGTTTCAATAATGGGCACATGGTTTGAATCACTACGTGAAGATGATATGAGACGAGAACGCATTTGTGGTCTTTCAGTTGGCATTTCGGGTAAAGTTGAAAGGGCAGCTAAGCCGTCATGAATCACATTCCGACAAATATTGGCAGCAACCCCTCTAACAGAAATCTTATCTGCGGGAATTAACGGTTCTGTTCTCAATCTGTAGGGTGATATTTTGATGGGAGGAGGCGTGAGCTCGACATTTATAAAGTTATTTTGTTCAGTCATAAAAGTGTTACTACGCTTAAATGCTACACGTGATGTTTGTTTCGGCTCTTCTTTAACTGTAAGTAGATCATATACAAAGTCCTGGTTGACGGTTTTAACACGATTCCGTATTGGCCTCTTTTTCCCTTCAATTTGTGTTTCAAGGGCTTTCTTCAATTTTCTGCGAACCACTTTTACATGAGATTTATCCTTTAATTCGATTGAATCTTTTTTTAGATGCTGCGTAGAATTCTTGTTTGGTTGCAAAATTTCTTTTTTCCTCTTCTCATTTTTGTTTAGTGCAACTCCTGATTCAGAGCCATTTTTTTCTTTCACTATTTGTTCAGGAGTCTTTCTTTTAAAATGGTCAGACACTATAGAATCATCATTAACTACCACAATATCACCCTCAACATCATCTTTTGAATATTTTATTTCGTGAACCGTAACATATTCAACAGCCATAGATTCGCGTTCGCCAGTCATTTTATGAACAAACGTAAGATGATTAACAATATCATAACGTCTGAAGGCACGATAATCGCATAAATTGCAACCAAATCGTTTAGATCTGTAGTGAAACATTGAGATGTGACGTCTGAGATTGCTTAATGCAGTAAACTGCTTATTACAGATTTTACAACGACAAGCCATCTGCTTCGAAGCCGAGACCATACGAAAACGTTTCGCTTTTTCTTTTTTAATTGATTTGCCGCGGCTCACAAAATCATTTTTAGACTTTTCCTCATTACTTCGATTGGTACAAGAATCGTTTCCTGAGTTTTCTTCATTTTTAGTTTTTCCTTGCGATTCTCCACTGGTTTCATTCGATTCGTCCACCATTTCTATATTTTCTAGGCAAACTGTATGTAAACCCTTACCGAATGTTTGATTTTCCAAATTTTCGAACAATCTGTTTATATGTAAACTGTTGCCAGTTGAGTTGAGATCTTCTTCAGGTTCTTGTTTAATATGGACTTTAATTTCTGTTCTTTTTTCATATTTATTACAGTGTTCTTTATCTTTTTTACTATTGTTTTCTAGAAGTTGAGCAGGAGTAGAGATTTGGTTTTCAACTTTGGTGTCATTGCCTTGCTTATTTGTTAAATCAGTGTTCTTCAATGAAGTCTTTCGAACGACACAGTTTAAAAGATGAGTAGCCAAAGCTGCTCTTCTCTCAAAGTTCTTCAAGCAATAAGAGCACGATGAAATGGATTTGCTTTTCCGTTGATCGGCCACATTAGAGCAATCTAAGTCTTTGGTATACGACATCTGAAGACGTTTTACTTCCCGGTCTACTCCTTTTACTTGCACATCTCCAATTTGTATTCGTTTCTTGAGAATTGTATCTCGCATTTTGCGTATCCGACGCAATGGTTTTCTGTAAAGCACAAATGCAAGATATTTATTTTCAAACCAATTTTTTTCGATAATGTAACTTTACTATGGAACGTATAAAATATTTGTTTCACGTGGTCGAAATTGGTCCATATAAATATGTATGTATATTTACATACATTTAAATTAGTGTATATTTTTATCAGGGTGTACATTATTTGTACCCACCGAAGATTTTTTTTAAAGAAATTTTTGTTGCAACCCCCTGCGTTACACTAATGCTAATGTAACAGTCTCAACTGTTTTGAGGTAGATTAAAAGTTAATCAGATTCCGTTAGCAATTTCAAACTTTTTGAGAAGAAGCGCTTACCGTTAAACAAATTACAGACGGAAAATGTGTTATTTTACATTTTGGGTGCTTTTAGAACCGGCTGTGATAGTGACTACTTTGAATTAAAAACAGTCACAACACAAATTTATGTTATTTTTTCAACTAACCAGTTATTTTGCATACCAACTACAGTTCCTCTACAGCCTTGTGAAAATTTATGAAATTGTACGGCCCATTTTGAAACTGCAGATTTACATCTCATTTTTTTTCATACACAACACACACAGTTTTTTCATCTCCTGAATATTAAGGGATTCTTTATAAGTGACTATTTTTGATGTAGTGTTTGATATATGATCTTATTGTTTTAAAATTTGTTTGAAAGAAAAACAAAAACGATTTGAAACATTATGACAATATGACCTTTATGACTACCGTTTGAATCCCCCAAATTTATTATATGTACATATACACATATTTATGCATGTACATATTTATTTTTATTTAAATTTTAGAATGCTAGTAAAATTAACTTACTTGTGTTCATTGGCAAGATGGCGTATTACGGCAGCTGGTTGTAAAAATGTCATTGAACATGTGGGACATTGAAAAACATACGTAGATGATGTATGATTTTTTTGAACATGCATTTTTAATGTTTTTTCTGTTTGAAATGATATTCTGCATATTTTACAAGAAATTTCTGGCAACAAATGTGTTGTTCCACAATTATTTTCATCCGAAATGTTGTCGGACGATGTAAAAGATTTAAGTGGTGTACTGTTTATTGCTTTGCCATCAGGACCTAACATAATTTTTCGATTTGCTAAAAGATTACGAACTTCATCCAACTCCGTTTTTATGCTGTCTGTATCATTGTTTGTTTTCAAAGTCTGATACACGGCGTGCGAGTTTGTCGAGACATGTTCCAATTCTAAAACAGGGTCTGGCGCTTTTGGTTCCCTCGAAGGCAGCTCTGTCTCGCTCTTAACTTCTAGAGTTTTATATCGACCGCAACCCGATGAAACCTCTACGCGTTTTAAACGTTCAATTACTTTGCTTAAATCACCATTTGAAGATTTTGTATTTGGAATTGGTGAATTGCCTGTACTGCGACTTTTAACTAGCAGAGGTTCAGAACGTTCAACAGTTTGTATAAGCATGCTGGAATTTCGATCCTAATAGGTGTATAAAATATTCAATATAGTTATACAGTGAAACTTAAAAGATAATTATAGTATTATATGCACTATATATGTATGAACATGTATTTATAAATACATGAATATATGCGTATCTTACATACCGGAAAGGAATGGAAATTATTAGCTGTTGTACTTTTACAATAATGGCGTTTGTGACTGATAAAGTTTGCCAAACTACGAAACATATTGCGGCACGCATTACACTCATAGATTAAAGAGCATTCTTGCATAAGTAGTTGTCTAACCTGGAATATTTAGGGTTTAGAAATATAATCATTTATAAAGAAATGTATATGTGCATGCATATTTTACTTTCATTATGGATTGCAATTACATACATGTATAATTATTTACATTTGTACATACTCATGTCAATTACGATATGTGTTACCTGCTTACCTCATCTGTACCATTTTCGTACGCCTTTTTTGCTTCTCTAAATCCTAGACATGATGTTAGTAGCGGCTGCATTAGCAAGCTTTCATCCTCATATTTAGCCTCCGAATTAACTTCATTTTCTTTTCGTTTATATTTCCCATTAGGAAAACCACATTTAGTATCCACCATAATGAATTTTGTTTGTATCACGTACGCCTTCCTTTCTTGAAAATTCTTGAAATGGTATTCTGCTACACCAAAATCAGACAATTTTGTACTGTAACTGTATTTACAATAGTTTAATTGAATAAGACAATTATTTTTAAATTTACACTGTATTAAACTAATTTGTTTTATCTTAACAATAACAGAATTCTATATCCATGTTTCTAATACATACTTGTGTGAGCGAGCACTTACATCAAATTAATACCTTCTTTCGATATTGAAAGGACGAATTTACACATATATTTTTATCTATTCACTTTGTTTCAGTATTTATGTTTTTAATACGTTATTACATATAAACAACAGAGATCCATTTTTTTTTTTAATTATTAACAAACTTTTCACACCAAACGAGCTCCATTCTTTATCATTATTTATCCTCATATTCTTTTCACATCTTTTATCAAGAACTTGTTAGAAACAGGGCTGCCAGATGGTTGTGGTAGTTGTTGACGGCGCCACTTAAACGTATTGTCGGCTTTGCTATATTTTTCTGTCAGTCTTCGTCCACGCTAGGGAACATTTTTAAATTCTCTCTTAAAATTGCATTCGGCACCTGCAGCCTACTAACAACTCAACCACCAAGGAATTTTACAAGACAGTGAAATCAATGTGCATTTATTAGGTTTCAGAACTGAATCAGGGGACAAATGTCATTATACCAAGCCAAATGTCAGATTTCGATTGTGTTGGTATAAGTCTAAAAACATTCTTCTATTTGGGTAATCCTCAAATACCTAACGAATATTCAATTTTGTATGGTGTTTGACATTTCCTATAAGAAACATACACTCTGACGATGCTATATTGCTGTTGTAATTGAAACTTTGAGAAAATGCAGAGTTGCTTCTAATGCGTGCCATATTAAACAAATACATAAATGTACTTTGGCTTATAACGAGCAATTTTTTTTTTGACAATTACTTATAAACCTTGCATTTTGCTTAAAATTTTTTGACAATTACTTTGTCAAAAGCGTAGTAATGCGAATACCTGTGTATAATGTACCTTGAATTCAAGGCGAATTCAGTATCAGTATCAGGTGAACTTATCACAACAACATGTAGTTTGCTATGCTACAAAACCAATCTGTCAGAAGATTTCTAAGCAAATTTTGACATTTTGGTTAAAATCAAAGTATATTAATACAAAGTGGCCTTATCATTACAACAACATACATACAAATTTGTTGTAGGATTATTTTTATTTGAATGTTGACAGTTCAGGTTAAGATTTTATGCTATTGCATATGGAGTTTGAAGAATGGGGTTAAGTCAGCTGACGATCAGCTGCGCTGATAACGCCACTTGATATAAATACACTTTGGTTCAAATTGCTCAATTTGGCATCAACACCTGATAATCAGCCGGGCGGAAAAGGTCACCTGATACTGAATTCGCCTTGCTAGCATTCTATCAAACTAAATGAAATGGTAATAAAAAGAATACCAGCTGTTTTTCATAGACTATGCAGTAGGCTATTAGCATTAGCAACAGTGAAATGAGCATAGGATCCAGACAACCTCTCAATAATCAATTTCAAAGCATTTTTAATAAAAAACATACTTTACTGAATAATAATTTTGGATTATTAGGGTTAACAAACGTTTAACTTAATTGTAACAATTTCCAAAAAACACCAGTTTTGAAATAATTTTTGAATAACAGGAAACAGAGAGGAAATATTAAATTGATGCGGTAGCGCAATCACCATAATCCTTATTCTTATCAGTTGATCAATGTCAAAATGCGTTTTAGCGCTTTTTTCCTCTTAGCGCGTTTCACAAAGATCGCAATAAGCTAGCGCGTTTTTAATAAAGTCAATTCAACATTTTTTACTTTTTTTCATAAATTTGAAATTCAAATTTTAAATTAAAATGATTGAATTAATTAATGACGTTTCAGCCGTCACAAATAAAATTCTCTTGAGTGTACCAATTAGATGACTTTCTATTGAAATAGCATTAAAAAGAATATTGGATATGTGGTTAGAATTAAAAAGGTATTTCAATATTGTAAATAGGAAATGTTTTGAAACTTCACAATTAAAAAAATATGTACTCTTATAATGACCCTAACCCCCTATTTCCACAACATGGACGGTGGACTTATGAAAAGCACTAAATTTTTATAAAAAAAAAATTAATTTTATTAACTAATAACTAAGAAACTATTGATTTTTTAGCTTCCCGTATTTAGATGATTTGAAGCAAATTTTATTAGTTAGCCTTCGAGTTGTGATGAATTATAATGGTATACCTCGTCAAAATATTAGGTAGGCTCATAAACGTTTTTTTCTGAAACGTAGTACCTAATATCAATCCGAATTCCTTACATTTTTAAGGGAAAACAAATCGTGGGGTTGTGTAATTTATAATAATTTGAAATACAATGCCAACGAAATTTAACAGATCGTTAATTCATTATTATAATTTTTTTTTAACTTTAATTAGGATGTTTCAAAATTAATCAATTGAAAATATAAAAAATACTCCATTCAATGGTCATATATTGGGTTACGAACAAAATAATAACTTAATGTGCATTGACGCGAACCTATATTGGAAAAAATAAAAATAAACTTACCATTTTAGGCAATTCAAACAATATTTGCGAATAAAAATAATACTTACTGTGGGCAAGCTTATTTCGGCAAATATTTAAATTTTTGGAAATTGAATAAATAATTCTTTACCTGTATAATAGAAATTGAAGTAAAACTGATTGTTTCATTTTGTTTAAAAAAATCTTTCTTTATTGGCTTTTAAGCGTGACATTCATCGTTAATTCAATAAATATTGCATGTGGATGGCCTGCCTACAGTGGTACATTTTTGTTTTCTGTTTATTTAATAAATTTTTGAATAGTAGTATAAGTAGCATATTCGCCTTTTATAGATTTTTTATATTATTATTATGATTTTTATTCTTCTTAATATTGCATAGAAAAATAAATATTTGTAGTTATGTATGTAAATGGATGTACATACATACTTATGTACGCTAGTAGCGTTACAAGTATTGAATGATTTTGAAAAAAAAATATCATATTTATTTAACTAACAGATAAATCTTATTGGCTAAATTTTGGAGGCCTTAAGGTAATATTGAAACAAACATGGATAATGAGTATACATATAATTATGTACATATGTATGTATGTAAATTAGTTCCATTAAAAAGGAAAATATGGAATCACTTGCTTAGACCACGTCAGCTAAAAGTATAATAAATACACATTCATACATAATAAAATAATTTTTTTAATATGCATTATTAATTAAATTTTTAGTGACTCACTGAATAACGATTACGAAAAATTTATGGCTTAGAAATGATTTACAATTTTTTTTTAACCGTGATCAGTGACTTAAGTATTGTAAAATTAATAAATAAAAACGCTTTTTATAGAATTTAATGAAATATTTTTCTTTGGAGATTTTTAGTTTTTCCTTTGATTTTTTATTATAAATTTTTGTTTTTTTTTAGGTATTTCTGAGTTTCATTAAATTTTATTACATATTTGGTTTCAGTATTAAATTAAATTAAATTAATGTTCATATTTGTCATAATGTGTATAGTTATCTAGTATGTATATATGAATATATTTTTTACAGTGTACTCTTAAATAAGGTAATGAGTTAAACTTTAGTAAGGCACTAGTTACACGTTAAGCTATCTATGTATATACTTATGTTTGTATATAAGTATGTATATGAATATTTTGTAAATACTTTTTGTTATTCAAATAGATTTTTTCTAATATATTTATGTACTTGTCTTTAAGTTTGCAATTTGCTTGAATTTTTTTAACGTGTAACTACTGACTACGATTTTATTTAATTATTTTTTTACTTGTTTTTGTTTTGCAATTTGTTAATTTAAAGCTACTCAATTAGCAAAGTTGATTACTTTTTTTTTGTTTGTTTGCAGGTATGATGATCTTATTTATAAGCACGCATCTTTATGCATTTCTTTAGCTTAACACACTTACATACATGTACTCGTATACTTACATATGTATACTACTACTCATTTGACATATGAATGCAAAAATATAGACACATACATATATGATTGATTTGTTCAATTATACTTTCATCAATAAAGTTTATAAGTTAAGCGCTTCTTAAATTTAATTTAAAGCATTGAGAGGGCCACTAATAGAAAATTTACATCTAAAGCTAATGGAAAGCGGAAAACAAAACTAATTAATAATTTTCATTGATTTCACATAAAAAACTATGTTAAACCAATTTCAAAAAGGAACCATCTAGATTCTACTTGAATGCCTGCGTGAAGTAGGCAGCCACGTAAACCAACTAACCAGTGTTAAACCAAATACTTGGATGAAAGAAAAATACCAAATTCATATTCATAACAAATGATTATAAACTCTTTATATAAACAATTTTGTATGAAAAACTTTTTTATGAATGAGATCTATATTCTAAATAGATGGAACCGATAACACTGTGGGAAAAATTGTAATTTACTTTGTTTTTGGCCGCAATGCGCCTATACACCCACTAATCTGGGCACAAAGTATAGTCAAACTATGTACTTGGGTTTTCTCTTTTTCGTCTTTTGCCCTTTTCTTAATGCTGCTTTTTTAAATTTTTTTACATTAATATAAAATATTTGTCAAAGGTATCTTTATATGGCAATACATGTATTACGACATGTCAAAAATCGCTGCAGAATAAAAGAATAGTGGCATAAAAAAAAAAGAATAAACTCTGCAAAACTTCATAAAAAATTTTACTTTACTTGTCCTGAACAAAAGTATTAAAAAATCCTTCAATATCCTACAAAGTTGGCACACAAAAAAATTATGTGTTGTGGCCTTATGTGAGCTCTATCAGATTTCTATATTTTTTAATTATTGGGCCTGTTTTGTAAAGCGACTTGTTTTTATAAATGAGACATTTTCAGAAACGAGTATATAAATGTTTATTTGGTGTTCTACAAATTTCTCGATTTGGTAGTCTTCAAAATTAAGTTCGAGTAAAAAATTTGAACGTCAAACTCACCGACGGATTAATTATCAGACCATTCAACCATCTAAAATGAGTTTTTATTCATGTTTTTTATCATGAAGATTTTGTAGTAAATTTTTAAATTGAAATTTCATTTGCCTTAGGTTGTAGATCATATAGCATGGCCTGAAAATTTTCATTCAAACTTCATCTTGTTTCCAAATTGCTTCGAGCCATAATCACCAAAAAAAAGCTTAAGCGATATGTTTTTTAACTTTGTTTGTAGACGAAAATCGACTATATGCGACCGTAAATAATCGATTTTCGTCAAAAAATAAAGCTCGGAAATAATGTCGCTTAGCCTTTTTTGGCTGTTATGGCACGATATGACAAGGGTTCGTGCTTTATCATCATATACACACATACATTGTATTGGATGTAGTTTGTGTAAATGGCTGCACCGGACCATGCATAACACTCAATAATCACCTGAGCTTAAGCTACAAGCACCACATGATTCACCATAGACCCCCTATTTTAGTTATTCTAGGCTTGTGCCATTCTTGAATGAATTAATTCAACTGAATGATTCTCTCAAGTGAAAGAATGAAATATTTCTATATTTTCTCTATATTTCTTTCATCTTTCGGTTTAATTTTTCTGTTTTTTGTCGTTGGTTTTTCATTTTTCTGCTTTTGAACTGATAGGAATCAAGACTATGGAGTTGCCTTGAGAAAATGTAACTTCAAATTTATATTAAAAATGTCTGCTTTTAAAATAACAGTTCACGCAAATGAAAACATTTTCTGAAAAGAAAGAGGAGAAAGAATTACTTCACTTAACCTTTCTGAAAGAGAATGAACGATTCTCACAAATGAAAGGTTTTGCCCAATACTAAATTATTCTATAGTGCAATGTGGGACTCTGGCCAGACGTGAGTATGAGAACGCCCTCTAAGTGTGGGTATAATACAGCTCGCAGCTTTACCCTGATATATAATGTTAAGGCATCAGAAATTTCTGTGCGATTTGCTGATGAAGAAAAAATCACTAAAGGTTTGTCGTTTGAAAAAATGTTGAGCAAGTGGGGAAGTATGTATGTATGTACCTCTTAGTCGTCTCCGAAAATAGTTAATTAATCGGCTTGCATCATCGGTATATTCTTTTACATATAATTACATGAGTCGAGCCTGCACTCTTATGAGAATTTTAGTCGTAAAAAGGAGAAAAGTTTTACTTAACGGTTTCGCATTTCTTTCTCAAATAAATTTGTGATATATATCTTTTTTTTAATTTAGAAGAATTAAATATATTCTAAAAATAAGGTTTCCTATTATGATTGTAATTGTGGAGGTATTTTTTTGCTTAGCGCCCTCTTAAGAATACCAAAATGTTTGAAATTATTGCATTTACATATGTACGCATATAATAGAAAATAATTTCAAAGTTTAGTTTCCTGTTCACTTTTATTTTATATTTTCATGGACTTGGTGGGTGTAGTATTGTTTGCTGCTATACATCTGCATGTCCTTATGTATGTATTATATGCTTTACTTTAAATAACTTTTGTTTTTTTTTTTGAATTAGCATAAGATAAAAATATTTGTATGTAAATTAATAACAGAGTCGAAATTATACACACACACACTCTTTGTTTCCTCTGTTAAAGTTTTGTTGTATAATTTTTGAGTATTTTATTGTTTCTTAATCTGACTTTTAAAGTATGCTTAATTTATAACAATTATTATGGAATATTAAATTAAATTATATGTAATGCCAAGCTTGTATTAAAATGTATGTATGTCAAACAAAAATATTTGTTTTTTAATTAAAATTATAGTTCATTATTCTATTTATTTGGAAATAGGGCAATTCTTTCAAACCTTTCTTTGGGAGTATCAGACATGACATGAAGAGTTGTTTGGTTTCTTTAAATTTGTATACTGTTCGCAGGTTTTGATTTGGTTCGATACTAGGTATATAACTTTTGCTTTTACTACTTTGAAGGGAGTTTGTATAAATTGCTATGTTTATGTCTAACCTATAAAATTAAATGTATATATAATATATGTTTAGATTTGGTTGAATCATCGTCATCATCATCATCATCTTATCATTATCATTATGATTATAAATAAAAGCAAAATGTATGTGTGTAATTAAAAATGGTGACAAACCAGACAAACGGTGAGATGTTGAGCCAGTGTGAAAGGAGGGTTGATTTTATTAATTAATAAATATTTAACTGAACGAACAAACAAACACTTGAAGAAAACTTGTTTTGTGGAGTGTTTTGTTTATTTATATGAAAAATAATGCATACTTTTAGGGAAATTTAACTTGTAATTCTACTAAAATAACACCATTTGCAATAAATATAGTACATATTACATTTACATTTATCTAATAATAAAAATGACATACATTAAGTTATTTTAATTTAAAAACCAGCAAAATATTTATGAGAATGATATATACCGATTGCTTTCGATTGCGAATTTATTAAGGTTTATTTATTTATTGTTGAATTTATGCAAGTACATAATTATTTGTTTTCATATGCGTGATGTGAGAAATTAATTTACAAATGAGTTTTTCCATTTAGGAAAATACATTTATATGGACACATTTATTTTTATTTTAACGGCAGTTTTTGAGTAAATAATTATTTTATAATGTACTACAACATATTTGTTGTACTTTTAATTTAATCTTTTATTATATAAGGATGTAGTATGCTTTTAATGGTTTTTTTTCTTTGTTTTTATTTGTGATATTTTGAAATTTGAACATACGATAATTAAGCTTGCAGGCATTAATGATGGGATGAAGAATTTCTCAGTAATTGATTTAAATGATTATTGCGGGAATTCGTGATTATATTTTTAAGAAAATAAGAAAGTAAAATATAATGTATATAAAATTATTTATTTTTATTACTTGTTCACTGTGTGACAATTATATTTAAAAAAATAATTTTAAATTAATAAATATACACATACATACATACATACATATGTACAAGCCCTCGAAGTATAAAAAAGGGTCTACTCATAGATCTATCATAACGCTTTGTAATGGGCCTTATCATAATTAATATTTCGACTTCGACTTCGACATTTTGGTCCTACACTAAAGACATATATTACAAAAACGTCGTAGTCGAAGCCAAAATATACCAATCACGATAAGGGGTAATATATTAATGATTTTGTTACAACGTATTCTTGTGATTTTTCTAACTAACTCATTAATTATACATAAAATTACTCTTTTTAATGGCTTTTTGCACGATTTCACAGCAGAGTTAAATTCTCGGCCGTATTACAGTTTCAGTATTGCTACTGATTACATTTACACTGTTTACAGTGCTGCAGTTACGGACTGTATGCATGATAAAGAAATTAAAATCAATGATAGCTCCGTCCTAGAAGTTTTTCCATAAATGTGAACAAATGAGAGTTAACAATTATCGACTATCTCAAAATGTCTTAACTCCCAATTTCCAGGACCACTTCTCTGAAACAAAAACATTTCTCTTATGGTAACTCCTTGATTCCGATCTTCAATTTACGATTTTAGTCTTACAAAACTCATGAAATAATGTACTGTTGTAAACGAAATGTGCACTCTTATTTCCATAAAATATATAGATATAACTATCGGCCATGTCACAGATTCCGTTCGGAATGGTGTTGATTCCATATATATCATTTCGTCCGAACTTCATGCTGGTGCTTCAGATTTCGATGGTTTTCATTCATCCCAAAAAATGTTTAAATCGTAAAGCATAATGTTGTATAATTCTAATTTGTATTTTTTGCTTTGTGTGCTGCCATAATGATTTTGATAAAGTATGTACATACAAAAATGGTATTGGCAATACCAAAGAAACCAATTCCGTACATTTTGTTATGTAGATTTTGTTTTTGTAAAGACTTGAGAAATTTTACATAATAAATAAATAAAAACTAATTAATTGTAATATATGTAGCTTTAAGTAAGTACATGAACATTTTTGGAATTTTTTTTTTGTTATTTTAAGCCCTGTACGGAGTTTTTACGGGATTTCACGTTTGGAAATTTACATTTATTTCTACACGGAAAAATAATCATGTACAATTATGTTTGCATACACACAAATTCATTTATTTTCGAATTTACAACACACAAAAACATAAAAATTAATTACAGTTTGATAAAAATTAGAAATTATAAAAATTCCGCGCCCAAACAATTGTTTGAACATTAATTTTTATTTCAGTTGACTGAAAAAAGTATCTACTTAATTTATGACATCCCTAAGATAGGCAATAAATTTCAAAAATTCCGTGTGCAGCAGGCTTTAAGCCTGTTACACACGGAATTTCAGGTTGGTAAATTTCATATAGCAATTTCCATTTGCTAGTACGGACTTTCAAGAGAAAAGTAAATGGAATTTTTTAAATTATGTACATACATAATTAAAAAATGTTTATAATTTTCCCGGTTAAGAGAACTTTTATATAAAAAATTCCTCAATTTACGTACATAAAAGGCAGATGGAAGTAAGTGCGACTATAAAATTAACAATAATGTAAAACGTTAAACTATAAAAAATCCTTCACACTAGAGCCGCGTAAAAATTAAGAATAGCAGTAGTTTCAACAGAAATAGTTTTTTTCAGGTTGGTAAACCGGAAATTATGCCGTCACGTAGTCCCTTAAACATAAACAAATTAAAGCACTTAACTATAAAAATAAAGTAGACCCACTATCAATGGAGCTTTTTGCACAGGGTGCCCCTGTGGCTGTGGTAGCGATGCTATCCTCTCTCAGTCCAGAGGTTGTGTTTGTTAAAAAAATATACATACATATATAGCAAAGCAATACAGCTATTAAATAATTATTAGTTTGGGGTTACATCACTTTTGCGCTGATAGACTCAATTATATTCAGTTATTTAAAACATTATGACAATATGATCTTTACGACTATCGTTTGAATACTTCAATTATCATCCAAAATTTTTTTTAGAAAAATAAAAAAACTACAACTGTTTTTAAAAACTTTAATTTTGGGTTTATTTAATAGTATTTTCCTAAATGACCGGGAAACCTAGGTAATACACAAAGTAGGGGAATCAAAAACCCTGCCCACAACGTAATTCTTAGAGAAGAAAAAGAAAGCAAGAAATTTCATTTCGGATTGCATGTACGAGTATGTATATGTATGCATGTGTGCAAAAAAGTAAGATTTCACATACATACATATGTATGTACATATGTAGATAAGTATATTTTTGTACATATGTATGTATGTACATATGTTCGATATTACTTATGCATAATGCGTGGATGGAGGCTAAAGTGGCTTAAATTACTTAAGGTTCGTACAAACAAGAACAAGAACATTATTTATTGTATGTGCATGTGTGTGTATGCATGTTAGCAAGTACTCGTATTTGTGTATGTATGAGTGAAATTTTGTTTAATAATGTTCTTATTAATTTGTTTCTAACAATTTTTTCGCTTTTTACAGAATTGTTGGTTCGTTTGTGTTTTTAGTTTTGGTTTCAATTGGTTTTAGTTTAGAAAAATTTTGCTATTGCTAATATGAAGAGGTTTGCAAACAGTATGCAGAAGTTAGTTTTAATGTGATAACTACCTCTGCTCGCAACGATATCCTTCTCCTGCAACATCGGGTAATCGATCACATGTATTATACCATTTGTACACTCGACATCCGGGCGAAAGACATCAATTTTTTTATAATTCCAAATGATGACATAACCTGCAAAAATATAATATAAGTCCTCAATTGTAACTTCTTTCTGTTGTAGGAACAATTATTGCCAGTGACACTCAGCAAAATAGAGAATAAACAAAAAATATCGAAAATCACGTGTCTCGGATTGACAATGTTTCGGTCTTCATTTGACAAGGTATGGCATTTTTTATTCTATCATTCGTGACTGGCATGTACAGGTACATATATCCTAGCCAATAAGGAAAAGTGTTTCAAATGTAAGTGTGCGACAAGTCGATCGTTGTCGACATCGTGGCCATCGTTGAAAATAAACAGCTGATTTCGCATTTTGACAAATGTTTGACATTTCACCAACTATATTTTTTTTATAATTCAATTTCACGCTTAGGCAAATGTTTTGCTATAGAAAAGGCTGTATGTGCACTTACATATATTTATGAAAAATATGTAGGCATATAAAAACACTGTAAAGCTATTTTCATGGTAGAATTAATTGTGCGATGGCTGATTTCAAACAACACGCTTTTTATGTCTAACTTGTCAATATTTGACTCACATGACTTGAAGTTTTTGCCCGCCACACACACTCTTGTTACAACAAAACAGCGGATGTGAGATGCCTTCTGCCATAAGACGGCTTTTCCACACTCAAAGTTTACTTTGCAAAGTTTCGAAGTTGTAGGAGAGAATGGAAAAGAGTTCCCATTCTCTTTCTCTTCTCTCCAACAAACTCAAGGCTATTTTGCAAAGCCTCTTTGCATGTGGAAAAGCCGTCTCAATATAGAACACGCAAAGTTTAAAAGCTTTCACAGGGCATGTTCCATCAAAAAAAGAGTTTTAATTACATTTTCAAATAAAAAAAAGTGGTAGTGATATTTTGAAAACACCAAAAACTATTGAAAGCGGTTTGAGCATATTTTTAAGAGTGAGAATTAAATATTTGATGCATTAGATTTATTTATTAATAAAGATTTAAAGTGGTGCATGTTGGCATTAGAAATTTTGCGTTAAATTTTTCGGAAGGTATAACAGCTGTAGGGGGTCAAAACCAAAATGGTACGAAATGAAAAGTGTGAATATTTTCCACTTAGTACAAATTCTTTAACCGACCTAATTTTAAATGTTTAAATGAATGAATTGTTTAAATTGTATGCATTACATTACGCCAAAAATGTTGTGCTAACTCACCAGTCCATTCATGAGAAGCGAATTCATCATGAAGATCTTGGTTAAACATTATTCAAAGAAATAAAAAATAAATAAATAAATAAAAAGATTGAAGATTAAAAATTGGTTTTAATAAACCAGTCAGGTTAGTTGTTGTGCAATTGTTAAATAAATTTGATTGAAAATAATTTCAGATCATTAGTACATGTTTCTTAGAATACTTACGTCCAGCTTCTTCTTGTACTTTGATTTTCAAGGAGTCTCTAAAGGTCGGTAAAAGAACTGAATTGCTCTCGTTAGTCAATGCAACTAAATCTTTCATGGTATAAGCTCGATCAGCAATTACTAAATGGCGCTCTAAAATTGAGCGGGACTAAAAATAAAACGAAAATGTATTAAATATCAAACAGATAGTTATTAGTAATTACATGATAAGCAAAGCCTTTCATAAATAATTTCTTATGGACTGAAGGTAAATCTACTCCGATTTTTTGCCAGCCTTTATCACGTGTCACAAAATAAGTGTAACGTCTTTGCGTGTTGTTCAGTTGGTCGTTGAAGGTTGAAAATTGCCCCATTTTGTAAGAATCACTTAATAAAATATGAATTGAAAAAAATTTTTGGAATAAAACAAAAAAATTAATTATTTTTATAATTTTTTGTTTGTTTTTACCTCAACATGGGATCACTTTCTAATTTTCCCAGCACTGTGGTATAAGGAACTCCCAGAACTTTGTCAATAATGTGAACATAGCCATTAGTGCTGGCCACATCCGCTTCTAGAATAGTCGCATTTACTCCACCACCTTCGACAGTAATGACTTCATCTGTTCCTTCACCATTGATATTGAAGTAAAGGAATGTATGATTGTTTACAGTGGGCACTTGTGCAATCTTTGAAATGAGAAAGTAAAGTAAGAATTCATTCCAATTAATGATGCTAAAATGTCTTCAAACTTACTAAATTTTGATTTTTCTCTTTGATTTTCTGCACATTGAGACGATCTTTGATAATGTGCATATTTAAAATTTCCCGCATTTTGGGCCCATCTCTGTAATATTGATATAGAATAGAATAGAATTTTCCTAATAATAATTGTTGCACACCAAACCTAATAATATTGTCAATGGAGGATCTATTCCAGGCCTCATTGCTGGGTGCAAGTATTGTTACATCTCCAAAATTGTTAATGTCATCAAGAACTTGGCCACCAATATCCATAATTACTTCAAGGAACTTTCTCAAGGCTCCATTTTCATTTTCCTATATTTCATAAGAGATAGAAAAAATGAATACGAATACAATAAAATATAATTAGAAATGCAATTTATTTTTACTGTCGTGCAAAGTTTATGTAAATAATTATGTATAATTTTACAAAAGCTAATCCGATGATTATATTTATGATACAATGATTTTATAGTACATATTTTTAAATTGAGTGATAATAATCAAATCAAAATGAACTAAAAATTTAAATTAAAGACAGCAGCTTAAAGTTCAGACAAATTATAACTAAAAAAACTTCCTGCAAGATTTCAGTTATAGTTTTTTTTATCTTGCTGAAAGTATGCAAACTTGAATGCCGTCACTCTCTCAAGTAATTATAAGAAATTGTAAAAACAACTTGTTTTCACTTTTTAGTTTCACACACGTTTAATTCCTGTGACAGCGTTTACATATTAAAATTTTGTTCCTCAATAAGATTATTGATTTCACTATTGTCCAATGTTCACGTCTGATATTTTCCATGATGTGCATATGTAAGCGTGTAATATTTTTTTAAATATATGTATTTAAAAGTAATTTTTTATCGGTGGCATGCGTGTCCAAGAAAATTTTAAATTATGCCCAAGCAAATAAGTATTTTATAGAAGTAAATCCATATCGCTTCTTTATTCCAGTATATTTACATAGGTTTACACAAGTTTGCATATTTTACAAAAGATCAAATACGATATGACTAATTCATTCGACATTAGTAACTCCGAAAACACGATTTTTGAGATATGACTGTGGTGGCAATAAAGAAGCGATATGTACAAACGTGTCTAAAGGTACGGTCATACTTGGCAAATATTCGCCCAAATAAGTGCAACCACTACATAGTAATGAAAAATATTTTGATTCGCACTATATTTCACTTTCTGCAAGAAAACGATATGAAATGGTCATATCTACCCACTGTAAAAATCTTACATCATTTTCCTACTCCGTGGCCAAAGAAATACAGTTTTTACCTCTACATGCATATCAATGAGTACATATCACACACTAAATCATAAACAGTCACAACTCAAAAATATTTTAGATGCTGAGTAGTAGCAGACAACTGTTGATACTGTACAAATGACGCAAGTATGTAACATAAAAACAAGCATAACGGTATTTTATATTCTTAAAGCAGACTGTGTTGCAAAAGAAATTGTTTTGGTCGTTAAATATTTGTTCAATTAACTGGTTTATAAAAAAAAGAAAACTCAGTATGTATGTATGTATTAGGTATGCTTTATAGCCTGTCGGAAACTCAGTTAACTTTAAACTAACTTTAAGCTAACTGTTATGAATATTTCAACTACTTGCTTTCTCTTACTAATTTACGAGTATATACAATTATATGTCTACTTCTTTACTTTAATCTACATTAAAATTTACAATCATACATTCATTGATTTGTAATACAGAAAATTTATTGAAAACCTTTAAAAAATAATTGTTCTGAAGGAAAATTTGTACAAGAAACACTAAAATTTTGAAGTAGAATTTTAATATAA
This sequence comes from Nowickia ferox, assembly GCA_936439885.1. NCBI lineage: Eukaryota > Metazoa > Arthropoda > Insecta > Diptera > Tachinidae > Nowickia > Nowickia ferox. Next base: position 153,163,882 of record OW387023.1, on the reverse strand, counting down.
TAAAATTTACTATAATTATTAAAAATAATAGTCTTTTCCTTCAACACTAACTATTTCGCAATTAGTACTGGTTGACACTTGAATGACTTTCCAATGGAAACAACTAACTATTTTAACATTGCGATGTCCTAGGCGGTAGTCCTAACTTAAAGTTGACTTTATTTAAGTCACTTGGTAGTCAGTAAATTAACAAAAGGATATTGATGGGTTCGAACCATTTGCCATCACACGTTGTATAGTGGAATCGCTACCACCCAGCTAAGGTACCATCTAAAATAATAACAGCAAAATTTTAATATAAATTAACTGAGAGTAAATTTGTTGGCTCTCACCAAATCCGATTACGAATTCAACTTAATAATTGATTTAAGCTAATTTCTGGATAAGACTGTAGTTGGATTTAAGTTAGTCTAAGAAAAGTTAACTATAAGTTGACTATTTTTGTAAACAACTAACGCAAAGTTTACTCGGTAAAGTCTTGAGTTTATAGGAGAGAAAGGAAATGAGCTTGCATTCTACAAACTCAAGTCTTTTCTAAGTAAATTTGGCGTGTCGAAGGGCTTGAAATAATAAAATTGTTCGTAATGTTTAATGTACGCAAAAGTAAAATTTTCGAATATAAATTAAGAATTTAATTGTTTTGAAATATTAAGCATCATTAAGTCTATTATTATGTAATTAAAAGTAAAAAATTAAAGTTTTCGTAATAAAAAAAAATTTGGTAATTTCAATGTGTGATGTTTTTTCCCAAAGGTTCTGCTAATGGTACTAATGGTTTAATTATTTAAAATATACAGTTCTTAAATTCGGTTGGAATCACTGCTTAAACATGTGATATAAATTTTGTGAAAATTAAAATTTAAAAATAAATATAAAATCACTTGTACACTCTCACGGTATAGTTTTATGACTGGCAATAAAATCTTCCTGAAGTTACGAGTATTAGTGGTAGGAAAACCACATCATTTTAAATTTTCATTAATTTTGATTAAAAAATATGTACATATATTCGGACCGATTTTCCGTCATCTCATGTCAAATTTGGTTGATAAACATATCGGTTACGGCCATGCGCCATTTTCAGTGTTCTTCTTTAGTCGGTTTCGATAAATGAAACGCAAATTTGCCATTTTAATCAGTCATTTGAGTACTTGTTCAAGTGTATCTGCTTCCGCATCTAAATCTCATACAGGAATCGACTTACGGCATTTGATACCGATCGAAATTTTAAAATATTTCCATATAAACCCTATTGAAATATTTCATTCGCATAAAATTTGAAAATTGAAACGTTTCCAAAAATTAATTACACCAACGTGGTGGCACTTTCAAATGTTGTTTGTGGGCGTAAAACGCCGCATCAGACAATCATGTGGTTTTATTTTTTACGATAATGTGTATGTATGATAATTATAAAATTTTCTTAAATTTACTAGTTTAAGGCAATTTATATATTAAAAGCATTTATGCTAAAATAAAAAATTGCACATTAAAAAATTGGCTTGTGGTGCAAATGTACTAAATATACATATATGTATGATATATCTATGCTACATATACAATATTATGCATGTGAGTGTTGTGGCAAGAAATAAGGTATTCTCGGTCACCTCCTGAAAATGAACAGTCTTGCAGAACTCTCATAAACTTGTAAGTATGGAACAAGTAAAATGAAACTTTCATATAACCATATATATATGACGATTTTTAAGACATGTCTTTTTAAATTTTCTTTTTTTTAATTCTTACCATAAATAACATCCAATCATCTTTGATTTATTTTTTCACAATAATGAAGAATCCAAAGCAATTATCAAAGCGAATCCTGAGATGTCAACACACATATTTCAGTATCTTTTTTTTTGACATCCCAAGTATGAATTTTTGAAAGCGAATTGAGGCGAGCTTATGTCTTGGCCAGTACTATTTAATTTTATATTTTTGTCAATAACAAAAAAATAGCAAATACAACAACATTTCTTCGGAAAAAAATTGGGCTTTTAAACACGTGTAGTTCAAATTACAAACGATACCTAGTCATAATATATTTTAGCCTAAATTTGATTGCAAATGTAGTTGATATTATTGAAAAATTATCAAAACTTTCAAACTATGGTTGTTTAAAAATTTAAGAAAAGGAGTAACGCAATCACCTCTGAATATAAAAGTGATATTTCATGCTTGTTAGATAGTTTTTGTAGATATCTACTGAAAGAAATTTTTGTGTTTTGTTTTGTTTTCAATTGCACATTTCGCTAAGAAGCCGTTCATATTCAATCATGTAATTATATTAAATGATATAATTTCGGATTTCCCGAAAATAGTTTTAAGATTCTCTTCAATGAATTTTGTCAAAATAAGAATTAAAATAAAATCTAACATATTTTTACAACATTAATTTCGTTTTTCAAGATTAAATCGCAATTCTCAATCAATTATAACTCAGATCAACAACCCTATTTATGAAAGATCTTCCTTAGTAAGAGCGTGTAGGCTGCTTAAAGATCTATACATTAATCTTAGAAGATTCGAACTATCCTCTCACAATTTTAGACGCACATTATGTAGTTATGAGTTTAATTAAATGATCAAATGAATCATTAAACCATTTTTTTGAACATTTTTAATCACACCACATGCCGAACTCCGAAGGACCATCTGATCATCATAGCAATTGCCTTACATGCTACTATCTTCTATTTCATTGCTAATACTCATACTACTCGTATATTAATGATATATGGGTCTATGAACTCGATTAGAACAATAAATTTATATATTAAATGAAATTTGACGTTTTATTCTGTATAAAGATCTGAACATCTGATGAAATACTTTATTTCAACAATATCAAGTCGTATTGTTTTTTTGTTTCAATTACCAACAAAAAAGACATGTTTTAAAAACATAAATAAATGCGGGTCTTTACGACGACATCGAGTCTATAATCAGGAGTTGACACAATTTTTTTAAAGCCGTATTTATTCTTTAAGTTAAATACATTTAGTTAGTGGGTAAAATTATATTAAAATAAATTGGTTGATTAATACTTACTATTGCCTATTTTGTATTTTTGGTTTCAAGTTTGAAAGGATGTTGAACGTTGAAGTTTGTTGTCACGCCATTTAAGAAAAATAAATGTATTTAATTTCTAAGTAATTATGTCAATTAGGTAACTATTCGATTAGAATATTAAAATATGCTCATGAAGTTATTTTAATTAGATTAATATTCGTAAATTAAGAATGAATGAGGTTACGGGAACGCATGACAAATTAAATAATGTTGTAAATTTATTTAAAATCATGCAGATATTAAAAGCCGCATAATGACAAATACGGTTACAAACATTTTTATATGCAAGCACATAAAAAATTTAAATGTTATTTTAATTACAAAAACTTCATATTGAATTAACTTGTTTTTGAATTGTTTGAGGAACGATTTTTATATTATATTTTTTATAATTTAAACTGTTTCAGTAATTAAGGCGAAAGAAGCATTTTTTTACGCAAAATTTATATTTTGTTTGCAGTTAAAAGTTTATAACAACTTTAGAATGACAGTTATAGGGCATTTACACTATCTCGAAATCTAGTACATACGAGATTTCGAGCTATATCTTGCTGCTTTTTACTAGATTTCCCATACAAAACAAAATCTATTTTGTCAGTAGATTTGTAGGAAATTTAATCAAAATCTAATATTTTTATTTATTTTTTACTAAACTGTACAACATACATATTTATAAAAAAAAGGTGAGTGAGGTGAGAATTGGCTACATTGCAGATGCTTCGTTACAATTTTGGAAAATTTTCAGGTAATGGGTTTTGTTTTGGATAAACAAATATTGATAAATGTCAAAAAAAAGAACTTGGTGTAAATGGCAGGTGTAAATGCCCTATTGTATTTTTCATATTATTCCTTAAGAAAGATACATATGTATTGTATATATTAATATTAGGAATAAAATAAGTCTTAAATCATAAAAGTCGATGGGCAAATATTAATTTATTTACAAGTGAGTTTAAAATTAAGTACAATTTATTGTTATAATTACAAACTGGCCCTATACGTTTTTTTACAAAAAATTTAAGGCCACAGTTTATTTTTCTTATATTACGATATTCTAGTTTTCAGTATTTTGTTGAAATATCAATTTCCTTAACTAGCCGTCCACACGAGCAATAATCTTGGCAATTATTGCCTTGGCAATTGTCAAATTCGATTGCCGGATCAAGATATTAGCTTGTAGACCCGTATGAATATGTGTTCGAATATATATTCAGCAACAAATGTTAATTGCTGAGCAATAATCTCTTAACACATGCTGTCAAATTGAAATAATATTATTTTTTTTTAACAAAACAGTAAAAAAAATGTTTTAAATTAATAAAATAAATAGAATTTCAATTTATAATTAGCAAAAGATCTAATAAAGGATAATTTAGGTATGTATATGCATAAAAAAAGAAATATGTATATTTGAATGTACGTGTTCGCTACCTCCAGATACATTGTATCTGACGTTATTGCTTGTGTTAAGACACAACAAATTGCTCGAGTGGTCGTACTGTAACATTTATACTGATTGATGAGCTTGGCCAAAAAAAAAACAATTGTGTATTATTCACGAGCGCGATGGGCATTAATTAACATTCTACCTTTTTTGTTTAAACTTCTTTATTTACAAGGATTCAGCGATTTTCGTATTCAAATAACAAAATAATTTTTTTGTGTGTTGTTTTACAGAAAACGTACCTTAAGTTGATTCTACTAACAACTCAATGGTAAAGTATCATTATAGAGATCGTCATGACTATTAATTCTGTAATATTAACTAATAATATCATAATTACAGTTATGACTCTCTTGCACCAAAGGGTCCACATGTACATGTGTCTGATAAGACAGATGTGCATGTTTTTTCCTGAGTTTCTTACTAATATCGGTAGGAAATAAAATTTTCCTTCGATAATGTTCCAGAAAATGTATACAAACGCTTTATGGAAAAAGTGCCGAATGTTCTCTGAAATTTATTGAGGGAATTTTAGACAACTCTGTTGATTGTCTGCTATAGTTTCATATATTTTCTGACATCAAAAATTGCCTCTGTGTAGTTATTAAAATTGTATGCATTGAGTAATTGAATTAAATTGTTTTGGTGGGTTCTCATGGAATTTACAACAAACATGTGGGGTGTTTTTATAAACGTAAAAATTGTAGCATAGTTTCAAGGGCTAGTTAATATTGTTTACATGTGCATCAATGTTACTTAACATTTTTCACAAATTTGAACAGAGTATTAGGACACAATATCTGGCAACAATGATTAGCTAAGTGAAATATTCCCTTAACATCCTGTTCAACGATATGATATCGTAACTACGGTTTCATTCCTTTTCTATTAGGAGGAAAATTGATTTTGGTGCATTAGAAACATTTATTGGGACTATATAACTATATAATATATATATAAAGTATAGTTCAGCTAAGTCGAAGGGATTATCAACAATAAGAGTCCAAAGTAAAAACCAGTCACTCGCTATTTTGCTTTATTTTGCCAAGAAACCAATAAAGTTTGTAAAAAGGCTAATTTATCTCCTTACTGTTTTATTTATTCACAGTAATTTAATTTTTATTCCTACGCAAGAGCTATAAAACATGCACAAAAACATTTTGGAACACTTTAGTTTTGATTATTGATTTATATTCATATACAAAGAACTCGCACACTCCCAACAGCACCAATTTAGTTGCAAAACAAAACAATTAAACAGTTAAACATTGTCGATGTCGTTGAATCCAAATTGATCCGAATTCGAGTGACTGGAATTCGTTCGATTAGATTTTATTTCGATACCGTTGAGGAGGCTGCTAATTCGTATAAACGATTTCTAAGTGAAGTGTATTTTAAAAAATGTGTATAATACGAGTATAAGGCAATAATAAATTAAAAATTATGAAATTAAGTATCTCTTCTGATATCTGAATGATGTTTATCCGAGCTTAACTAACTTGTGCATTTGTTATGTATTTCAGATGGCGATATGGATGCGAAGGTAAATGTGAATGGAATCGCAATATTTACCTTAAAAGACTATTCAATTATATAAACAAATTGTAGTTAGAAGTGGCAAGTCCAGCAGCACAATAAATATTATTGACAAAATATAATTTAAGCCAAAAAAAAATAAAATAAAAAATAATAATAATAACAATAATTAATATTGATGAAAAAAACTGTTTCATTTAATAAAACAGGAAAACATTTATACATAGAAGTTTTTTATTTTCAATGATAAAAAAACATATAGTAAAACTAAATATGTACATAAATAAATAATACGATATAGAAGTAAAAAAATTAAATAAAAATGTTTCTTCAACCATAATGATTATATGATTCCGAAAAAAAAATCATAAGGTTTCCAATTAATTGTTAAATTTTTTTTGTAATTTTAAGCATATCCGTAGTTGACCAATTTATCAAACAAAATAAAGATAAAGTCCGAAATTTTACACGCAATAAGTTAATTTTAATTTTTGATTTGAAAGTGTAAAGGAAGTATTATGGAGCAAAATGAATGTTTAGCCTTGTAGTTTACAATTTGCCTGAGATACAAACTGCAAATGAAAAATATCACGACACACAACACTTATGGGCAATTGACAAAGTTAGTTCCAGCAGTTGCGATTTTCATAAATTTGGGACAAAAATTGCATGATGTGAATGTATGTATATGGTTTGTATGAAACTATAAGAGGTAATGCGGAAACACAAGGTTTTCACTAAAATTTGCCAAAATTGTTTTCCTCACAAGTCTTTGAAAGCTTCAGCTTCTCTTGCTCTCTTGCTGATGCAATAAATAATCTAATATTATGCAAAATTTAAAATACACCGAGGCCTTTATAAATACGTTTCAACTTTTTCAAGTAATGTGACAGTTCAACAGTTCAATAAGATTGTCATGCATAACTCCTTTTAATTATATCATTGTCATGTAGATTAACCAATGAAATTTTAATTCAAAACAATTTAGTCCAAATTGCGACTTGGTAGTGATTTTGTGATGACGATTATTCATCTATGAATAACAATGTCGTTCCAATACAACACCGGGTACACTAAAATTTTATTTGTATTACTATCGTTACTAATACATATACATACAACAAAATATATGTATTTGTTTATATGTTGATATGTACATTGCCCTGTTTAGCTTTAAGAGACCAAAAATATTCATTGGAAAAATTATATTGGAAAAATTATACCATAAAATACCAATGATAAACTTTTGTTGCTTTGTAAAATGCTGTGGAATTTATTTTTTTATCGATTACAGACGTTCTTTTTTTAAGTTTAAGTTCTGAAACCTTGCGAATTACCCAAATTGATCGTAAAAACAATTAAATTTATTCTAAGCTTTGAATTGAAATTAAAACAATAGGACTTAAAACTACAAGGTTAAAGCTGCTTTCAATGAGTTCAAAATGAAATTCATTATTAATTTTGATAATTGAATACTTACATTACACCCAAAATTTTTTTAAAATAAAATTCATATTTTAAAAATTATTTTAAAATCAAATTTTGCTTTTGATTTTACTATGAACCGAGTGTGTATAGTTTTTTTTAATCGTGTAAAAAATCGAAAGTTAAAAACTATTACATATTAGTCATTCAGTTCAAGTAAAATCGGTCTTTGGCTTTTAATTTTTATCAGTTTTGCAACAATTTGTATGTACATATGCAATTGTTTGTGTAAATTGTGATGTTACGAAATGTTTGAAACTTTGTTTTTGATTGAGTCTTTTTGCAAAACTAAAATATTTTCTAAACAATTATTAGCTGCGAACTGTTTACAGACCCAAAATAAAAACAAAGCCATACAAAATCATAACTTTTCCTTTAAGTCTAGCATCAAATTACTTTTATCCTTTGTAATATTTAATATTTGTTTACATGAATATGTGTATGTCTATATATGCCCTTAACGCCACAAGTTAAAAAAAAACCAGTGAGATTAAAACAAGCCTAATCACTGCTCAATTGCTTATCTAAACAGATACGAGTTATTTTAAATATTTTTGACGAGTTCTGAGTTTAGTATTTGCCATCATTACATAATCAGCATCAGAACACATTTGTAAATATCGATTCTTTGCTGCAAAAGAGTCATAACTCAAGGAATGCATATTTTTCAGTTAATATTCTAGAATTAATTGTCAAATTTGGTTTTTTATACTGTGTAAAAATGTCATACAAATATTTTGAATATGCACCTCTGGAGAGAAAAATTACATTTTACTTTACCATTAAATTCTCAGTAAACTCAAAACTCTTAAATTTGTTTTCTACACAATAATTTGTTTGCGTTGTGACTCACTTGCAGTTAAAGATCGATGATTTGCAAGTACATTTGTTATGCAGTTACTAGACGGCAACATATATATTTTTTGTCATGGTGTACATTCGAATATTCTCGTAAAACATATATTAGGTAGGGCTGGTTAAAGTTTTTCGATCAAATAACATTTCGAAAACATCAGTTTACAAATGTGTATGCAAACTTTTCATATTCCAAATATATCGTATATATCCCATACCAGCAAAAAAGAACCATGAAAAGAAGTCAATAAGAACCCCAGACATTAGTGTTCCGATTCTTCCCGCATTTGGTAAAAAAAAGTGGAAAATAGAAAAAAAGTGAAAGTGGGCTGATTAACTTTCCCTCAAAGCCGTTACTAAAAGGCGGTATAAAAGAACTGAATTATATTCATTAAACATTAAAGAACAAAGTATTGCTGCCGATCATAAAAAGTAATTAGTATATAAATATACGATATATATATATATATATATATACATATACATACATATACCCAGCAAAATAAGTTCTGATTTGGAAGCACTAACAACTAACGGAAGCAATGTATTGCTTATTTGATAACAAAAGCTTTGAAAAATGCTTCTGAAAAGCACTAACGTAAGGCGGGCTCTCACAAAAATTATATATTATTACTTCTGTGAAGCACTTTAGTAAGGCAAAGAATTCATGGCTTTTTGGAAGCTGAATGTAGCGCTTCTAGCTGGCTCATGTCGAACAAAAAAATGTCTTATTCATGCGCAACAGCAAGTGATTCCGTAACATTGTCTCTCTTACAAAAAAGCTTCTGGTAAGCAGTAATTTTTACTGGGTATGTACATATATACGTACGAGTATATCTGTACATGGACATTTCCACAGAAAACTCCATTTTTAAAGTTACTTTGCTTTGTGACGTTGCTTGTTTTTCAAAGCAAAAATTATTTTCATGTTGGTGTAGAGCGTAGTTAGCTCTACACTCTACAAATCGCCCGAAAAACAAAAATGTAGAATTTCCCAACAGTTTTTGAAGAAAAATTGCGTGATTGATCATCGACTCGACATTTTCAGATATTTGGGTATTTGTTCATAATGAATAATTGCCCAATTTCCGTAAAAGCGTACAAAATCAAAAAATAAATAAATTTGGGCGATTATTCATTCCAAATTCGGGTGATTGTACGTAATGAACAAACACCCAAAAACTTCGGCGATTATTCATTTTACAATTTTTTTGGATGATCGGGCACTTTTTGAGTATTTCTTTACAATGACTAATCATTTCTTCATTTAGCTGTTTCGGGAGATTTGCACTTGGGCGATAATTCGTACAGCCATATACAGCTTTTATTCTTTTAGAGCCTTTAGACTCAAATTCTGAGTCATTTGTGTGTATTTTTATAAGTGATATAAGAGAAGGTGAAATTAAGCTGATGAAGTGTTAACCGAGCAGTACTTTTCATCCGCGGCATTTCCATACGTTTGTAAATAAATTTGTAATAGAATATGTACTGAAAGTCAGCGAGAACTTCGGTCCCTACATTTCGCCACATTCTACTAATTGTTTACTTAGCTTGAATTAACTCAAGCCAACTCTAAGTATTATGCAATTGTTTTTAATTCAGATTATCGGAAATATTTTCTTCACCATTTTGCTTTCTTTCAAACCCACGGTCCCCACACTGACACCCGTTTGGTTTTATTTCGTTTGTCGAATTTTCAAATTTGACTTCGACAGTTGGCATTAGATTAAAGAAAAATTTCGACTACGGTAATGTGGCCCAATATAAATAAGTAATAATTTTTTTTACCTATATATATATATATAACATATTTCTTATTTCTTGCAAAAAAAAAAAACTTTATTAAAAAAAAGTGACTAATAAGAGTATCTACGCTTTCTGTTGTATGGTTGCTGTTGTAAGAATTTGTGTTTTATTGTGAATATTGTGCTATTGATGACTTACCTGCAGAAATTGCGTTACTGTTGTATCAATTATCATCAGTGGCCGATGTATCAAGTGAACAACGCCGTTACGCACGGGTATATTAGCCTTAACAATTTCAGCTAATACCACGCCAGTGGCGTGTTTTGCGTCTCCCAGCAATGTATTTGATTTCACATACACTAGAAGTTAAATAAAATATACATATATATAATTTCTGGTCAATTTATATAATGAATTCTCATTCAGTTTAAATATTTAAAGCTGGTACGCACAATTACTACATAATCAAAAGACTTTTGAGAAAATGCAACCCTGACTGAACTAATGGAATCTTTCTGCAAATGTTAATTTTCTCAAAAGCCGCTTGATTATTTACGACATTGAATATCATTCTTTACCGGTATTTAAATATCAAGACTTACTTTTTCCTTCTTTTTGTTTCGAAAAGCTTACTGTCACTTTAATATTATCTTCAAAGGCGGCAGTGGTTTGAGGCACTTCAATTTGAGCAGCCGAAGTAAATATCACATTGTTTAAAATAACATGGCCATCGATAACTTTATTATCGACTAAACTGCTACGGGTAGTTTGCTGAATAAAACACACATCTTTCAGTTATAGTGGTAGAGCAAAACTATATGTATTTCGGAATTCTTACCTTAAAGCCCTCGTCTACGGGTATGAGAAAAGTATGACCGCCAGGTGACTGGTACAAATTTTCTTTTCGCATCACAGTGACTTGGGAACGATACGATCTGAATTAAAGGTCAAATTAAATATGTTAAAAAAACATTTTATGAAATAAGTTTCAATTAACAACTTACCTCAACCGATTTTCGCCAATGTTTAGTAGATCGGCTTGTTGCAAGAATTGAAATGCATCTGGATTTGTAATTTCTGCCTTGGAGGTTGGTAGCGCTGTCAGCGGAACTAGTACTTCGTCAATAATGTGCATCACCTGAACATTTATATTAAAGTTAGAAAGTATAGAATTTTTTGTATTTTTTCTATCTATGCATATACTATAAATTATTACACAAACCTGTCTTTTCCCCTCGTTGTTGGTCATTTCAACAGAGAGCGATGGAATAATTCTAGCATTATTAACATAAATATCGCCGTTTCGATTCTTAGTTATATACAAAGGTGGATTACCATCCATGTCAGATGGTATGGTCTTGGTTAGTTGATCCTGAGTCATAGCGACCGTTGCTTTAATTATAGTGCAGTGTTAAATTAAATAATTACATACACATTTTTAATATAATCGCTTACCCATGTGATATAAGACATAAGTAGTGCCGTGGTGTCGTTGAAAAGCTTCATTCGTGGGAACAAATAGCGTACATGCTCTCAGAGATAATGTGGAATTAGCAATTGGGTTTTGCTCCAGCAAACTGTAAAACTAGAAAAAAACAAGGTTAATAAGTTAAATATTATCTTGGACAAAATTTCTTCTAATTTTAGTAAAACATACGGGCTTAATGTGTGAAAAATCAAATACATATCTAGAATCGCATTAACTAAATTAATGAACCGTCATATAAAATAAGAAAGGACATAAGTTACATTTAAAGTATTTTACAGGAGAAGCAAAAAGAATTTTTGGGTATGCAAGGACAAAATGTTGTTACTCGATGGATTTTCGTTCATTCCATCATAATCAATCAAAAGGATGAATTGGAATGCTTTGTAAGATACGTCGTATGAAATGCCGATATGCTAGATTAGTTTCCAATTGAAGAATTGCAATATCTCTTAGTTAGGGGTTTGTGTAAAAAATGAAGTTTGAAAAAAGATTCTTGCGAGATTCTTGATTAAAACTCTTGAACAGCAAAAAGTCAAAATTTATTAAAGTAAAACAAACAAGGAAACAAGTATGTAATTAGAAAAAAATCTTATTGCTTATATTCGTTCTTTCATTTAGAAATGAAATGTTGCTTCCATTTGAGAATAATTAAATTTTGTTAATACTGCATTTACATTGTCTCGAAATCTAGTAGATTTGATTTGAAATCTTTATCGAAATCTATTTTGTTTACAATAAGCTTTTTTGACATTTTTCAAGATTTTGTATCCAACACAAAATTCTTTATTTAAAATTTTGCATTAAACTGTAATAAGGCATTTACAAATGCACAAAATCTAGCAGATTTTAATTAAAATCTTTATGAAAATCTATACCGTTTACACCAAGTTTTTTCACATTTATCAAGATTCTTTTATCTAAAACAAAACCCATTAATTGAAAATTTTCCAAAACTATAAGTCCTGGTCCATACTTGCAATTTGGACCAGACTTGCAAATGGGAGATTGTTGAAATAGAAATATATACAATTTGTATTACTCTTTCGCTCTTTTTCATTAAAAAATTAAAAGTTGCTGCACAAAAATTGCAAGTCTGGACTGGGACTAACCAAACAACTGCAATGTAGCCAATTCACAGACCGTAGCTAAGTCGCAAGTAAAAAATAAATAAAAATACATCAAGTAGTCGATTTTTTTACAAATCTACTAACAGAGTAGATTTCGTTTGGTATGGGAAATTTATTAAAAAGCAGCTAGATTTAGCTCGAAATCTCGTTAGTGCAACATTTTGAGATACAATTATAATATTATTCACTCGGCCTTATTAAAAGCTTACGAAAAAGGTACTGGAATATAAAGTTTTTTCAGTTTGGCTAGATTGTATGTACAGCAGTAAGAAGTCTTGGTAATTCTATCTATATTCTATGCGACATATTCATAACTCCAAAAATTTAGTTTTGCGGAAAAATATTTTATTCTTTTCAATTTGCACAAGTTCAACTCAAAAATATTGAAAAATTATCTTCTCTCAAGGAGTGCATGTACAATATGACTAACTTTTATGTTAGTGTTTGTCAGAACAATTACAATTTTCCTTGGTGTAACTTGTTCTTTTAAAATTATCACAAGTAATTTGGCTTCCTCAAAATGCGAGCTCTAGTCTTATTGAATTAAACAAAGAGGCAAGCAGTTAAACAAACAATTAAAACATGAAGAAAAATTATACGAAAAAATAGTTCATGGGCACTTCCATGCATAGGCGTAGAAGGCTATTTGGGGGGAGGGCAGCATTGCACCACAGGAATTACTTTTGTTCCTCTATAATTATTAAAAATGTTGTGTAATTATCTATTTTAGTATTACATATGAAAATCATGCCCCCCACCAAGAAAAAATTTTAGCTACGCCAATACCTGCATGTAATATCTGTTACAAATGTACTTTGATTTAAGCCAATACAATTTGGGAGTGTAAAAGAAAGAGAAGAAGTACAAGGAAACAAAAAAAATTTTTAGTTCATGAACTGTCACTTGCTTGTTGCAATACCTGCGAAGTGGACATACATACTTGTCAAGTGTTTATTTAAGATTGGTTAGCGGATCGTTGCTGTAAACATCCCGCGCTGCTCTTCAACGTTAGCATACTTGTCTAGTTATAGCCCATTTTAAAATGTGTAAGATCGATCGCAAAGAATTCGATTTTTGAATTAATATGGCAGAATTTATCCCATATCATTATTTACGATGTGTAAAAAAAATTCGTTTAAATATCTTGTCTCTCGAGAGAAAAATGTAATGTTCTTTTTAAACTCGTTTCCTGAAAAACTAGTTTTTTTTTATTTATGCCGTTGTTCAAGCAATATATGAAGAACTAATTATTGAAGTGCTAATTCGTGTTTTTATATTTAAACCCATTCAATTCTTTTTTAATGGACTTGGACAGATTTCATTGGTTTAAGGTAACAAAAACAAAAAAAAAACAATTAACCTACAGTTAACACTAAGCTCATCTTGAAAATAGAATTGACTACCAAGTTACGTACAGCCTACGCCACACGAATTTTGACAAACACAAATAGTATGTGTGGTCAACTTGAAACCGATTTATTGAACGTGTAGCTGCAACGTGAAGTGTTTATTTTTTATTTCACAAAGGTTATAGGTTTTCCATTCTCACAGAAATTTAATGGGTATACGGGTATAAGAAAAAAACTGATAAATGTTCGATGTTTATTTTTTGATTTATTCCAAATAAGCGACAACAGCAGCAAACAAGTTTCAGCTAAAATATAAATTCTAAATGAAAGTAAACTTTCAAATAAAATTGTAATACCGAACTTTGTGTTAATGCCTGTTAAACCTTCTAATGCTATGTTTCCACTACGAGTTGAATTATATGCTTATCTTCTTGAATCATGTTTATGAATCATGTTGTTTACACGGTGCATTCGGGGTTCATTTGGCATTTTTATGTATATTCGTATTCACACAAACATACGTATCATACGCACGTTCATTTGGTTTGTTTTTAGTTGTTTACACACCCATATACATATTGAATCTAATTGATTCGCGTGAATAGAGAGCGAAGCACGTATCGTGGAAACATACTATAACACAATGGAGTTAAGCCAATAAATAGTATGTTTCAAAAACGGTGATAGTTGTGTAATGTGACGTAGACGTCCAGCAATAGTTTTGACAATTCACTACGCAATATGGTTCCAATAACAAATTTAGCGCCGAAAAAGTAGTTTTTTCTAATGGTACAAAAGTGAAAATTGTTTATGGGTTTTTAATGACAAGGCCCCACCGTGCACAACAGCATAAATTTTTTTGGTATATTTGATATATTATCACTGCAGTATTGTTTTAAACAGAAATAATTGCTGAATTTTGTTTTTAATAAGAAACGAGACGATAATTGTGTTTGATCTTGAGAGGTTATAGTTGATTTAGCATTCCGTTTAGAAAAGGATGTATGAAAAGTAAAATGTATTCCTTAATTCAGGAATTGTATCTGTATTGGGATTTGAATTTCACCAGCTTTCACACCAATTTTTAAAAACTTCATATCGAATCTTTAGGTTGCAATGTCTATCACCAAAAGGGATTTGTTCAATGTTTGGTATGCTGAAAAGGATCAAAAGGAAAAGAATGATGCTGATATATTTTACATTTTTATTAAAAGTGGTATACAAAATTATGAAAATGACGACTATACAAATAAACTAAAGCAAGCAGATCGAAATTTCGTTTGGAAACTTTCGAAGAATTGGATGAAAGCACATCGAACGGAGAATGTTTGCGAATCTACTTATAAATGTTGGTTGGATGGTATTTTTCTCTTTCCCAGTAAAGCCTCGTGCATGTTTTTGGAACAAGACGCGGCGGGTGCCTCAACATCGAAATATGGCGACCTTGCAAACTGTGTTTAGAAGGGGAATATATCGAAACAATCGAAAATTAAATCTGTTGTAAACACTTACTCCCCAGAATAGTTACCATTTGCTGCTACAAGTAGTCTTTATAAGGCAGGTGTAACCGAGTTGCTGCAGACGTTATTAGAACCGTAGATGTGAAATGTCTCATGTTAATTATTTAAAAAATACGAAACCTCTCAAATCACAACAAACTTATATTCTTGTGTATTTTTTATTATATCTTATTTGTTTTTGTGTATGCAGTGAATACTTACATACTTTCACCACACAAAATACGGAAATCAACATATCTGTGGCAATAAGGAAAAAGTGCTTAAGTCATATTTGACTGTTTTGCAGGAGAGCACTTTTAAGCGTTCAAGACGATTTTCAGAAATTGATTTCTTTTACAGTTAAATTGGGGAACTCTCTGTTAACGTTTATTTTTTAAAAGAAAACATCGGCACTGTAAATAATACTCGTACATTCAAGTTTAAATACTCGTATACCAAAGTATAAACTAAATTAAGCTATTATTCAGTGATGGGAAAGTTGGTACGATTGTACTTTTTTTGATACTATTTGACATGAAAAAGTACCGTAGTACTCCCCAAACACATTTGATATTCTCACCGCCAACGCGAATGCATATATTTTTGCCAAGAATTAAATTTCTTTTTCGACAAATGGCACGAAACTTTATTAGTAAAGATATTTTAGAAAAGTGTAATGTTTCAAAATTAAATATAAACGAAAACCATGATATTTTCTGTGGCACAGACGTTAAAAATTTAAATAAAGATTTAAAATTCTGTCAAGTTCTAAGGGCAAAAGTGCACTTTGACAACGAAAGGGGTCAATCTCACACCATTTTACATAGAATATTGGATGCTTTGGCACAGAAATAGCACTTCAAATATCATTTCAAATGTTGGAAACATTTGTTAAACTTATATTTTTGTCGTTTATACTTATCCAAAGAGATTTATAGTGCAAGAATTCATTAAAAAGTAGTTCTTCGTCAACTGAGAACTCAAAATTATTTAAAGTTCAAAAATAATAAATCAAATATCTCTAACGGTATCAAATATCAAATCATCAAATATCTTCCCGGATGCTAATTTTTTCCGAGGACAGAGATGCCAAAAAGAGCACAGTGTCCGGGAAAAATAGGACGGATAACAACCCTAGCTTAGTAAGTTTTCCCCTGAAATGTTTTATCTGGTAAAACCAACCGCATTATATCACTTTTAATTAAAATGGTTCCCAGCCAAAAGCAAATTTTTGAAAATATTAACAACCAATATAGAGCATTTGGCTGATATGGAAGAACTGAAACCATTAACAACAGAAAATATACAAAATTTCTAGTCTACAATGTACAGTTGGGATTTTGCAAAATAAATGGTAATAAATCTGAAATATTATTTTATATTCCATAATTTTTAAAAAAGTTAAAGGCCTCAGCTGGTAAATTTTGGCCCACTGTAACTCCTCTCCAGCTTAATCCAGAAGACATGCATTATAAAGTCTAAGTCCTCCACTAAATATATTCGAAGTTTCAGGTAAATCCAATCAGTAGCTTAGAAGTTCCAGATTTATTACCGTTTATTTTTTTTTAACTAAAAACGCATTAGATGAATACATGTCTCCTGATATATCGAGAGTAGCTTACGGAATTTTGTGCATACCTCACTCCTCTGCAAATGTCGAAAGGATTTTCTCTTACCAAAATCTCATGAAAACAAAGCAAAGGAACATGCTTATTCAGGTCAAAGATTTATTGAAGTCTAAAACTCTTCTTGTTACAACTTTAACATTTGTACCTATGTATATATGAATATATGTTTGTGTTCCGTTTTTTAGTTCTTTGTAAATGAATTGTATATAATTATTTGTTTTTTAAACTTAAATAAAAAATTATAATAACTTTTAATACTCTCGAGATCAAAAAAGTACTAAAAAAAATTTTTTGGTACCGAAATGCAAATCTCATTTCCCATCACTGCTATTATTCCAAATGAGATTAGAAGTCTAAAAAGATAAGCCAAAATTCGTTGTGCTATAACTTCTTAAGAAATCACACAAATTAATTGAGATTTTGCCCAGGGGTACTTTCAAATATGCAGATTACGGAGGTACCATTAACTCAAAATCAGCTTATCTCAACTTAAGCACTTTTCCCTTTTTGCCACAGATATACTAATGTAAGTGATTATGAAATGATTTTGCAGGTCTTATGTTTAATTTTTATATGAAAATGCCACACACACTCAATAGAATTCGCCCATTTAAGTCATCTGTTTATAAAAATTTGTATGCTTATAGGCACTTCTAAAAGGAAGTTACGACTTTTTTCCCCCTGTTTTAGTTGGGACCACTATACTTCGGTAATTAAAATATTGGAGTATATCACAAACTTAAAACAAAAAACGCTGTCAAAGTCAGCCTTATTTAAATTTTTCTCAGTTTTTTCTTTTTGAGTTTACTTTAAACAAATTTTTCAACTTCTTCTAAACGTTGTAAACGACTCTGCTAAAAGCGGACTCAAATGGTTCAATATATCATTCACTAAAAAGGAGCTTCACGATCAGCTTTAACTACGTAGTACGTACAAACAAAAAATGCGGGAATATTAAGCGGCTATTAAACGGTGACACTTAAAAATACGATTTGAAATTTTTTCAGAATGACCTTTTTTGTTAAATTTAGCAATCTAAGAGTTTAGAACTTTGGAAATTTTAGAAAATAAGCACCAGTCCAATATCCAGATGTATATGATCGATATCATTATATTTGGACATTGAGTCCAACTTTGTATGGACATTTTTGCGAAATGATTTTATTAAATTAATTAAATTTTTAATTAAACATTAGTCGTAAGTGCTAAAATTATAAAACTTTTTCAAACAGAGTATTCAGACCTTGATAACAACGATCCTTCTGCCATATTCAGTTCTAAATACATACTTATAAGTTCTTTGCAACATGTTTCATTATTATTTCTATTTTGAAATTTCCAAGCAAATTTTTTTCATAATTATTCTAACAAAACTTTCTCAGCAACTGAAATGAATACATAAATAAAATTGCCCCTAAAATTTAACTCTTGCCATGGAAAAGTGTGCAATTATAAGGTTTAAAACTTATATATCTGTTTACTTTGTTGAAACCTAATTCATATTTAGAAACCACCCTTCAAAACACAATCATTTTGTCACCTGCCTTTGTAAATTGCACATGTTCAACACTTCAGAGCCGCTAACTACCCATAATGCCATATGGTTTTTTTCAGCACTTCACCTTTTGCTTTTATGGTTTATTTTCAAAGCATACAAAATAGAACTTTTTTGTTTGCTATTTTGAATTTTTGGCATGCATAGAATTATAAGAGACTTTCAGTAATTGATGTAAATTAGTGCAGACGCAAAATGTCCTTGCGTTTGGTGTGCAACCCAGCAATGAAATTCATACATACATACATACATACATTTGTAGTTGATACTCTACTAGGTTTACGCAACACAAGAATAGTATGGTTTTTTAACTATGTGTATGGCGTTATCTAACAGTTGGCACTTGTAATGCATCACAATGCTGCATAATATGATCAGTCTGCAATACTTTAGTCAAGTATTTTACTATTATTTGCAACTTTTGTATTTTTAATTGCTTATACATATGTAAAGCATAATATGATTTTTACAAAAAAAACTCAATTTCATCATACGCATACCAAAACATTAATCACAACAATTTACTTGTTCGCATTCACCGGCATAAGTTGAAAGTAAAAATAGGGTGGAGATTCAAACGGTAGTCTTATAGGGCATTTACATTGTCTCAAAATCTAGTACTTGCGAGATTCCGAGCTAAATATAGTTGCTTTTTACTAGATTCCCCATACAAAACAAAATCTAATTTTTCAATAGAAAAAAAAAAATCTAATATTTTTGTTTATTTTTTACTACCCTGTATACCATAATTTATATAGAAGGTGAGTGAATTAGCTACGCTCTTCACAATTTTCTATTGAAGGTGTGTAAATGGGCTAGGTTTACCTTAGTGTAAACGATATAGATTTCTAATCAAATATACTAGATTGCGAGACAATGTAAATGCAGTATTAAAGGTTCAATTAATCGTGCCATAACCATATCGACACAAAACAACTGTTCAAACCAAACTTATGGGCAACACTGTATTTGATTATAGGTAACTCGCCATAACGCCATCGCCATAACCATAGAATTCAATTGAATTTGGGGTTTTCGCCGTAACCATAAACATCTATTTTCTAGTTAGATATATGTATTTGTGGTTGCGCGTTTGAAATGAATACACAAATGAAAGCATCAACAGCTGTTTATGATTATGACATAATAATAGGAGAAGCAATATAGTTATAGTTATGGTTATACCTATGGTATTATGGTATGGCACGTCTTGTTGAAACTTAAGTGTCATAGTGCAATAATGTCTTAAATTATTTTAATGAAATTTTTGCTTTTGTTTTTTTTTCAAGGAAAATTTTTAAAACATTATAACACTATGATACCTAAGACTATCGTGTGAACCCCTATTATATTTCAGAAATTATGCACATATGTACATATTTATGTAAGTACTTATGTGTATGTGTATATATTTGTACATATGTAAATACATTAGAGTGGCCGCTAGTTGTATGGAGAATTTTTTTTTGATTTCTTGTATTCTCTCCCCACAAGTCGGTTCAGTTTTATGTAAAAAAAATACAAGCAAATTTCATAGCGATAAGTTGTGTTTTATTGCGTGCGCCCGCCCCTCAAAGTTGGCCCTCAAGCCAATTTATTCAATGTAATTTTTTTTTTGCTTTTTTTTGTTATTTTGTTTTGGCTATATGTGATATTTTTATGAAATAACCTAATAGATATAAGCTCTTATTGTACACGCTTAGTATAAATAATTTCCATATAAATATAATTTTGGTGTAAAAAAATTTTGGTTTTTGTTGGTTATTTGCTTCATTATTTTCTAACATATTAATTTTAGCAAAAAACTTTATTTTCCATTGCCATATATCATATTCTTGTAAAATGCTTTTTAAAAAGATAGTCATATGCAAACAAGTTACATTGAATAAATGGGCTTGAAGGCCAAATTTGAGGGGCGGACGCACCACCTAAAAAACAACTTATCCCTATGAAACATTTATGTATTTTTTTATACATAAAACTGAACCGATTTTGGGGGAGAGAATATAAGAAATCAAATCTGTTACAAATGTTTTCCATCAAATAAAGTTATAAAAATATTTTTTCTTAACTTAAGTCACCAGAAGGTTTATTATTTATTTAAATTTTTTTAAAAAATACATATATATATAGTGTAATTAATCGATAACCAGCAATTTGCTTAATAAAAAGTAAACAAAAAAGTAAAAAAAGAAACCTTGTTTTGCTCAAAACCAATGTTTTGCTAAAGGTTTTCCCATAAATTTTTCACATCAGCAAAACAACTCAAATAAGTTCTTTTCCTCAAAAACATGACAAAATTTGTCAGTGCAACACTGCGTTGTTAGCTGAAACTTCGAAAAAAGCAGCAATATGCTGATAAAAGATGACACTAATACAGAACATTAAATTTTTAAGCAACTACACAAACCACATCAGTTGTATTTACGAGTATATGTTGTGTATACACAGAAAAGACAGAATTAGCTAAACGCAATGTTTAGAAAAAGTCAAGCTGATTGCGTACATTTAGTAATATAATAATTGAATTTAGTAATATAATAATTGAATTAAACACAGGTTTACCTTTGGGCAAGCTGAACTTTAGATAATTCAAAACTGAATGCACGTTTGTCACGAAACTGGCTTTCACGGTACAGAAAACGTAATAAATGTTCAAAAAACTACTACACATTCGTTCGGATTTCTACTAAATAATTTTTTCTGTGTATGTAAATGAGTGAAAAATGTACTAATCTAAATAATAAGGTTTGCGGACTTGATAATAAAATAAAATTAATTTTGAAAGTTCGTATAACCAAAACACACAAAAACATAATGGAAACACTTCCAAATATTCTGAGAGGCCTGTTCATATAAATGTTTCCAATATAAATATTCGATCGAATCTATCGTTCGCATTTAGATAAACAGTCCCTATGTATCCATACTACAAGTAAATTTCGAAGAAAATTTTCAAGAACACTTTATTGTTATTGATTTTGAATCGTTTTTTGTTTCTCCTGTAAAAAATATAAAAGTGTAGTTACGTCCGTTTGCATTTATGTATGTATTTCCGTTTCGAAAGTAAATAAATAAGTCGTCTTGAAATTCAACACTACTAACGTATTTCGTATCATCATCAAAACATTCTATTGGGTTTAATCTAAAAGTGGCAGTTGTGTTCCATCCCGTCTAGAAGCTGACACTACGAAAGACTTGTGCACACCAGAGCCTATTGTCGAGCGTGACATAAAACCACCCTGTTTGTTACCTGTCCAGTACATACAAAAAGCCAAACCTTAAATGCAACTTACAATTAACAAATAATACTAAGCAAACAGTAACAAAATAAAAATTGTATTTCGAACATTATACACTATAGTAAATAATTAAAACACAAGTGGATAAAAATACAACATAATGTAAAGTGGATAAAATGATAATTTTATAACCAAACTAAAAGGCAAAGGGAAATGAAAGTAACGCAAAACTTATCAAGTTTTCAATATTAATTTTTTATTTTACTTTTTAGGATATCTTACCCTAACAGGCATTAGTTTCCGTAAGGATGCAGTCTGTAAGAAAAAAAGGCCATAAAACACGTTTTTTTAACAAAACTATTTCTATTAAGGCCAAAATGTTTTTGTATGTGTGTTACGGGTGTGTTATGCATGACTGGTCCCAACGTCTGTCTGATGTTTGGAGAGCTTGATGGTGTTTTCATCAAACATTGTTAATGCATTTGTTTACATACATACATGTACATACTTACATATATGCAAGTACATGTGTGTATGTATGTACATACTCGTACATGCATATGTGTGAATTGTGGCTTAAAGATAACACAGACTTCCTTACTTTTTCTTTAGCTATTTTGTATATTTTGCAACATTTTTTATTATATTCGCTTCATATTACACGAACGGTTCTCTTAACTTTAAAATGCTTCAAGGAATATTAATCTAAAAAAGAATCTCTTTTATTTGGAAAGAGTCATATGGGTGTGTGTTTCAGGATATCTTTCATGTCCTTAAAACTTTTAAGACTTCCAACCAAGGCACATTTACCAGGTAGTAGAGAAGAGGCAGCTGAGCTATATTTTTTTTCAAATTAAAGAGGATCGGCGGAAACTTCAAAAATTGTTTATGAAATAGAAATTAAAAAAAAAAATCTTAACATGTAAAATATTTTATAAAAAAATTTTTTGTAAACAAATTTAAAAATATGAAAAAAGTATTAAAAAATTGTGAAAAAAGCTAAACGTTGCAAATTTTGTTAATGGTAGCTGCCGTGGAGAAATATTGTCCACTTTATGTGAATAGTTTTAGTTTTTATTTCGTTAAACAAATTCTATTTTTGGCATTTTGGATCAACTAAAAAGGTCTGTTGTTTTTTTCATTACGGTATTTTTGTTCTCTTGATATTAACTGGAAAACATTCCTTTCTCCCAACATTCTTTGAAATTTTTAAAGAAACAAAACACTCAAGCGCACTATTTATTTTTTGTAATAAAACAGAATATCCATTGAAAAGGCCTTGGAATATTTTGAAAAGAATTTCACATTTCAACTAATTTTTTATATGCTTAAAATAGGGCCAACAATCTTTCAGTTCACACAGAAGTAAAATAATTTTTAATCTTTATTTGAATTTGATCGCAAAAAAGTTTCCTATCGAATGGTTGTCCCATTTTCCTTGATATCATTCTCTTATTGCTCGTATATCTTGAAGAAAAATTTCATCTTGCTGCTCACTAAAGAGTCCAACAAAAACCTTTTATTGACTTCCAAAACGAAAATTTGTTTCCCAATTTTCGAATTTCATAGCAAAATTAGAAGTACAATTAAGATATAATGATTAAATACAAGATTTTTTTTGGGTAAACTAAAAATCCATAAATTATTTTAAGAATTTGAGAACCGCTGTAAATAAACGAATTTCAAATGTCAAATCAAATCTTTAAAACTAGAGCCGATAGAGAAAAACAGCTTGTGGAAATACGTAAAAATCAACCATTTTTATATCAGAAAATTTCAAAAACTTAAATTTTGTTGCCCTGTGTATCAAGATTGGCGAGATAAATCGATTCGAATTCGACTACGACGTTTTTGCAATAGATTAGAGAACACTACAACAATGGGTTTTATATTTATTTATATATTATTTATATATGTATGTATATCTTTCTGTTTTCAGAATTTATATTTGCAATAAATTAATAAATACTGAATTTAAATAAAATTCTGTATGTAGTACATCTACGTATACAATACAACTTCATGTTTCCATACAAGTTTAAGTATTTTCATATGATTTTTTAATGTATTTATTGTAAGTAGTATTCGCATTCACTATCTCAAAAATTAAAATTTATTATTGGTTTCGCATTCGCTAAACTGACATTCGCTACATCCCTAATAAAGTTTGTTTTTATACATATTTATATTACGTAATTTTAGAAATATTTTCTTATTATTGCACATTACAAGACGTCATTCCTCCAATTTGGGTCTTATACATCTTTTGTGTAGGTCCAAATTTAAAAAAAAAGAATAAATTAGAACCCAAAATAAAATTACGGACAGATTACACATTAAAGTTCCCTGCAGGAAATGGACTAGTCACGTGACCGGTCCCCAAGTATTAGAGACTAGTGCGAGTTCTAAATTTTCTATGAAGCGGACCAGTCACTTTTACATGGGAATGGCCAGTGACAAGGCCATTCCCATGGCCAACTATGCTATAGGGACCAATTCGGTGTAGAATAATATAAATTATATATAAATGTCATTTCGACATTTAACTGTAACAATGAAAACTTATAAATTTTTTTATTGTTACAAAGCAATTATATTTTAGTTTTAATCAGAAATTCTTTTGAGATCCGAACTGACAACCTTCTGCATGACAGACTTGCACACTACCCACTCGACCACAAGGTACTCATATTTCAAAAGCATAAATATCAGTTAAGCTTAGGTTAATATCTAAGTATAGTTACGGGACTGGTGCGAGAGTTACATTGGAGGGAACAATTAACATTATATTTACACTATTTGATAGGTCCTGTATTCAAAAATATGCAACATATGCAGTGTGGTTTACTATAATACTAGACCGAGTCCCAATTAAATTTACTAAAGATCAAGGCGATACGAATATTTAACCATTTACACGATATGTCTTTTTTTCACCATACCCTACTCCCCACTTTTGGTGGCACTCGCATTTTCTCAAATCTGTCACTAATACGTGTTATTACATAATACTTGTGACTTATCTTTAAAAAAAAAGGTAGTAAAGTTTCCGTACTTATCCAAATAAGTAAATGGTGTGTTATTTGCAAATACTGAACTCACTGTTTATACGCAGGAATACTTTGTTATCCGTGTATATATCTAATTTACTTACAAAACAAAATAATAATATTAATAATAACAAGTGACAATATCTTACACATCATTTAAAAATAACACATAAACGTGATAAATATCTTCTATGTAGTTGTGGAAAAAACTGTATAAAATAAATGAAGTTTTTATAATTTTATGCAAATTTATAAATAGGTCTGGGAATTGTTAGCTTTTCAATTACATTGCATCCCTATGTACCTTTTTTACAAATATAATTCCAAATTAAACTAAATCTTATAACTATTTGTATATTAGTTGACTGATACTCGTATGTATGTATGCATATCAAATTATTTAAAATTTCACTATTTTCGACTAATGCTGGATGCATTATGCATGCAAATCGACTAAAATTTTCTTTAGAACTACATACATTTTTCCAACTATATGAAGATAAAAATGCTGGATGTAGCATGCAATTCGACTTAAATTTTCCTAAGAACTACATACATTTTCTAAACATAAGAAAAAAGAAAAAATTTTTTTTTCATATATCTTAAGTTGTTACACTGAGAACTTTAAATTATTATTTATTATGAAATCGTCATAAATTTTAAAAATTAATTTATTTTAAAAAGACGTTAATTACTCCCATCTACATAATTTCATTAATTCCGTCAATTTTGCCGAAAATGTCTTAAAACTAAATGTTTTGTGCATAGAAGTGTGTACATGTATCTACATTGGCCTTAGCTTCAATAGTGTCATAACTCAAAAAAATCTCGTTTGGCAGAAAACGAGTTTGAAATTTTGAATTTACTAACAACTTAACGGAAAACAGAAAATGTTATTATTATCTCAAGAGTTGAGCCCACCAGATATTTGTATGAAATTTATAAGCACTATGAAGAACGATATGATCATTAATTCTGCATTATTACCTCAAAAAATCACGTTTTTTGAGTTATGACTCTATTGTAGCCAATGATCGATATGTAGAAACATATAATGTGTTAATATGCACATATGTATTATAACAATGAAGAGCATTTAAGTGCGTTTAAGTAATTAAAAAAACTTGTTCGTTGATCAATTTTCAGACATAAAAATGTTCCCTGAAAAAAATTAAATATCTTACACGCAAGAGTTGTTAGACCCTTATATTCTTACAATTTGATAATTTCAATGGTTAAGAATAGTTATAATTATTGTTGATTAAGAAAACTAATAGAAACACACAGTCAATTTAAGTTTTTACAGTCAATTCATTCATTCCTCATGTTGTTTGAAAACTTCATACAAGATTTTTATTCCCAACTCGAAAAAGAATAAAATTTTCTTTTCATTAAGTTGTTAGTACATTGAATACTTTACACTCGTTTTCTGCAAAACAAGTTGTTTTGAGTTATGACTCTATTTTATGGGTTTGTAAGGCAGGCTTGGTACACTATGCTATAATATAAAACCTATAAGGAAAAAAGTTAGACCTTAAAAAAAGATATGATTTTCGATGGTGGCCGACTTTAAAAAACATGTTCTTATTGATGAAGCTGTAGATTAATAGCACTATGTACAACATAAGTTATCATGAATGACGTAATTAATATCATGAATGACGTAATTAAACTAAGTTAACGAGTTCTTGCATAGAATTTGACATTAAAAATTGGCAAATAATGTAGTTTTTGTGTTATTAAAATTTAACTTATTTTCAGAACCCATTTTTATATATAAGATTTATTATGGAGACCAATCATAAATTCAGTAATCGTTTATTATAAATGTTGGTGTGTTCGATTATCAATACGATAAATTAAACACATTTCTTCCTTTTCTTTTCAATTTGTATGATGTAAGCTTTTTAAAACATTTCAAGTCGCCTTTCAACTTGATAGTCAAATTTAATAGATCATGCTCATTATTGTAAACAAGTTTTCGTGTTTAATGTAAAAACCAAGGTTCCGCATACACAGAAAAAAATTTTCTTGCAATGATTAAATTAAATTTTTAAACAAAAGTTTAATTGACTCAATGACATTTTTAATTGATTTTTGTTTTTGGCGTAAAAGCAATAAATTATATACAAACGAGACTCCGTAATACTAATTTTTTTAATTATAAATCATACATTAATGAACTCAACAGTGTTCATTGATTTATTTACTCTTTCTCTTTTTGTACCAATATCTAAATACACTGCGAATCACTCAAATAAGGAAATGAATTTGATAAATTTCTAACGAATACGAATACGACGAAAAAAAGGTTTAAAATCAATGGACCAGATACAACATGTAGGAAAAAATATTTTTGCTACGCAGGCACAGTAGGAAGGCGAAGCTGGGTATGGGGTGCAATATCCCACTATGTCACAATGGTCTTGGTATTTTAATCGGAATAATTACTTGAGCATCGTATAAAAGGATATTAGAAGGCGCATTTCCACAATTTGAAAACTCAGTTGGACTCATACCGCGGGCCTTCCAACACGACAATGCTCCAATTTACACTGCCAGAGGTGTAAATCAGTGAATTCCTAACCAAGATGTAGACCATGAAAATTGGCCTCAAAATTCTCTGGATCTTAACATAATAGAAAATATCTGGTTATGACTTGTTAGAAAAGTATGTGGCTGCTTAAATCAATTTGATAAAAATTATTCTTTAAAGGAGCTCAATATCACTGGATTATAAAGGCTCGCTTGACCGCCAAATTCCTAGCCGACTTTCTTTTTAAAAATAAGACTGTTCAATAGTTATAATCCTTTTGTAAAATAGTAACATTACTTATTCAAGTGATGCACAACTTTTTATATGTATGTGAATTACAAAAAAGCAAGTATTTTTTAAAGAAAATAAAATCTAATCACAATTTTTAAAAGATATATTCGTTCAAAATGTTTGCAATTAAGTTCCCTATTTAAGTGATTCGCACTGTATGTATATTTTTCATACATGTGTAACTGAAATTTTTTTTGTACTGCTTATGCTTTTTTCTTTTTTTTTTAAATTTGTCCCTTTTTTCTTAGAAATCCCTCTTGGAAAATTCTTTCTTAGCCTCTTAAAGAAATTTCCCAAAGTTAAGCGCTGTACATATGCACAAGATCTATCACGAAGTTCTATGGAATTTTGAGTTATTTCCTTGATGACTTCATTTTGAAAATAAAATTGATTTTCAAGAGGAATTTTGACAAGCAGTATGTGTGATTAACTTGTAATTAATTTTATTGAACGTGCGGATGAAGCGTTACGCTTCAATTCTCAATTTTTTGTACATACACATTCTTACAACAATATGAATGCATTTTTTTATTTCTTATATGATACGAGTATCTTATCTTGTGCGCTGCAGCGTGTGTTTTTTGGTACACTTATCGGCATCAACAACATTAAGGTCAACGCCGTTTCAGCTTTAAACTTTAATTAAATTTAATTGAACGACTAAGTACATCATCATCACAATCAACATCATTGTAACAAACATTTGTAATATGTACGAGTATGTATGTATGTAGTTGCTATTCTTATGGAAAGATTGGGATGAAGCAACCGCCTACAAATCATTCAACATATTAACACAATTTCACACTGGAAACGTTTATACTTGCGAGACAGAGGTATGCAAGTGCATGAATGCTTAGTGATGTCAACTACACGATAGCAAATCGTAGATTAAAAGAAGTAAACTACGTATGCAATAAGCAGTGCAATTTTATGGACGTTTTTTAATAATAAAATTTTTCCAAAATATGTATGTATGTATAAAGTGCGTTAGAAATTGCACTTAATTTGAAAACGCTGTTTCAATGTCTCGTGCTGTGTGCTCTTAAACTCAGTAAACTGTATGAGCGCTTTCATGATAGATATATTCGTTAATGATTGTTGTTGCCATCACTACCATCACCAGCGCGATACACAGGAAGTTGGGTCATAAAAAAATAACCATCGTTCGTTGGCAATGAACGACAATTCAAAAGGTCAACCATGACACACCATACGTAGTACGTATATACTCGTATGTATGTATGCACTCGTACATATGTGCATAACATCTAGCTCGGAAATCAAATGCACACAGGATTTTATTATGTTATTAGAATTTGTAATTTCTATCCATATTGCATGTTTTATTTGCTTGTGTTGTCAGAACTGCAAGGCCTGATATCACTAGCAAAAATTAGTGATAGTTAAGAACAATTTTTTGATCTTGAAAATTGTAATCATAACGGGTTGTTTACAGACGTAAACATTCACGCATAAGGTACACGTGTAGATGCACAGCAAAGACACTTGTTCGCAGTAACACAACAAAACACATGTTCAGATTTTTATAACAAAAAAGTTGTCGAATAATTACTTGTGGCTTATCTTTTTGGTTCATTACTACTACGCAGGCCACACACGTTACAATCGTTGGCACACCTTGAGCAGGTTGAATGTTGTGTGCAATGTTTGTTGGGTTATTTGATCAAGTTGTCTATGTTGTACTAGACGGTCGTAGTGAACGATTTCAACTTTAGTGGGCATGTTGTTCAGTGCCTTATTTTCCAGTGTCTGTACCTTGACATTTATGATGCAGATGTACTATAGAGAACACAGAATATATACATAGAATATAGTAGTTTGTGATAGAGAATTAATTGTCAAAAAGCCATGGATCGATATACACTTCAAGAACGTGAAATTATTGGTACTTCTTATTTGGCAGTCTCTTGCGTGAATTGCATCGTCGTTTTCTACGTCGTCGTGTTCCATGTGCACATCAAAATTTAAAAAAAAACACTAAAAAACGTAATTTTGAGATCTAAAAAGCGTAAAAAGCACTAAAGTGAAAAACCAGTGAAGAGCCAAACGAGTGAAGTTTAATAATGTTTAATATTTTTTAAGCTATTCTCTATTTCGGCAATATATCATATTTAATTATTTATATGAGATGATAAAGGTATGATTTACACTGAAAAAATAATTAATAATAATAATAATAAAAGTAATTTTTCTTAGTTTGGCACTAACACTCAAAATTTGGCGTATGAGTTTTCAAAAAGCACTCAAAATAGTGCCAAAAGTACCAAGTTGGCATCGCTGTTTTGAGACACCAATTTCCAGGTCAAGTGATCTCCCGTTTTGATGATTTGAACTGGCCATCCAGATCGGCAGATTCAACAGCAGCCGTCTTCTTCCTTTGGAACTTTATAAAATCTCGCACTTACCACAAAAAAACATGAATCTCGCACGTCTTGCAAGCTGACATTAAAGCAGAAATCTCCAATTTTTATTGAGATGTTTTGTGAGTAACAACTCAAAATACCGTAAAATCAACACAGTTATACAGTGGCCATTAGTACACGCATTAATATCACTCAAAATTATTCCGTTTTTACAAAATGAACCTGTACAGTGAGCTTGTACACCAAGTTATGCCTTTTGTGGACAAAACATGTAACTAGTAGACGAACTACAATCGTCATCGGTGGTGGAGTTAAACTGAAGTTTTTTTATCCTTTCTTTGATTCTCTGATGGCTACAAGCATAAAGCTTTAATTCTTTTGACATTTGACGGATCTTAGACGTTCGATCAAATCGTTTGGAAAGGTTTTATTTACTTTTGCTAAATTATTGAATGAAAACTTCATCAGAGCTTGCGGATTTTTTCTATATTATTGCTAAATCTTTGCGCAGCTATTGAAATATGTGCTAAGTTTTATTTTAGTTATACAACTATTTCTTTATAAGTACATTAGAGCGTCTCGTTGTTGCCAACAGGCAACATCAACAATATGTATGTACATTGTAAATACATATTTTCATACATGTACTACATACATACTTTATTCTGTGTCATCAGAATCGTTCTCAATTTCAACTTCGGTTGATTTTACTATTCCTTATGGTATATTTAAGCTTATAGAAAAGAAATCTGTTTTACTCGAATAAATTTTTAATCGAATATGGGAATATATGTATATTTGATCGAACATTATAGGCCTTATTTTTGATTTGCAACACATTTCACACACATATTGGGCCTAATTACGGGTGGCGTATGTTCGTATTTTCTTTAGTCGAAGTCGATATACGAAACTCGCAATTAAGCCCTTTTACACACAAAATTGGTTTTCTAAACCTTTTGAAAACCAAAATTATTTTTTCTGAATACGGCAGTATATTATTGAAATTTTTGTCGATTAATCGGTCAAACATTATTCGAGTGCCCTACTATTTACTAATTGGAACGTTCACATAAGAATCGCAAACTGTTATAGGAGTTTTATGTTGTAAAAATGATGTTGGTACTATCCATGTGAAAAATAATGAGCAACATTGATAATTTCATACTAAAAATTTTACATGTAAACAATATTAACTAGCCCTTGAAACTATGCTACAAATTCTTACACATATTACGTGTTTGTTGTAAATTCCATGCATGAACACTTTAAATGTTGAAGATACATTTCATATGTGTTTCCCAAGATGAACAAAGAGAACTACTGCTGCTACTGCATCACTTTCTCATGAACACTTCATCCCGATTTTTTATGTGTATTTTGACGGCATTTCACGTGAAATGTTGAACAGAAAACGAGATTAAATTTTCCAATTTACATACAACTCAATGCAGATATTAAAAATTTTTAAGAAAATTTTTTTACAAGATAAAATACGATATTACTGTTCTGCATTATTAACTCCAAAAACAAATTTTTAAGATATGATCACTTTAGAATGACCAAAAACGTATATGTATATGTATTTTTGTTTAAGAAAATCGATTTAATATCGGCGATTTTATACTGAAATCGATTATTTGGCTATTTAAATCGATTTTTTATTATTATCAAAATTTTTCAATTCTAACTTTCTAACTGATAAGAAATATTTTAGGTTTATTACAGGTTTATTTGACAAGTTTCCCATAGAAATATGTATGTCAAATAAGCGCTTAATGAACCTGAAATATTTTTTATGTATGTATATCGCAGTAAGTATTTATGAGATATGTATGTATGTATGTATATTGTTCATTCGTTTTAATCAATGATTTCCTATTGAGGTACGCCAATATTTAAACACACCGATGTATGATTGAAATTTAAATCCACTTGTAGTGTGGGAAAAATACTAAATGCGAATCCTTGCGACATCAGTGCCTTGTGAAAGATTATTTTCTACGGCTGGCTTAATAATATCTAAAAACAGAAACAGACTAATCAGTCATCACATAAACCAACAATTTTTTTTTTAATTTTAGTGAACAAGATTTATTTATTATTATTATATTATTATTATTATGATATTCCATAACTTTTTGCTAACATCAACGTCAAGACAATATCTCTAAAGATTAGAAACCAGCTGTTAAAAATATAAAATTTCTGAACAAAAGTAGTACGAAAGTGTCCTTTGACATTGATATTGTCTTGACGTTGATGTCAACAATTAGTTACATAATAAAGCTGATTAGTAAAACAACATTTAAAGTAATAATATTGAGAAATAATTTTTATTTTTATTTATTTTCGTTTGCTTAGTTTTGCTTGTTTACTTTACTAGGAAAAATTTCTGCAGTAAAAATTTTGCAAATACTCACCCCATATTCATAAAATTTAAAACGAGTTTGAAATATATTTTATTTCATATTTTCCCTTCCAAATTTTCTTAAAATGGATTTCAAACACATTTTATTTTTTTATAAATATGGGAGTCAGTCAAGAACTATCAATGTGCTCTCTCAATTTGTGTTCTCATTTACTGTATTTTGAGTAAGCGAACGAAATTTAGTAAAATGCAGTAATGTTCAGTTAAAATTTTTAAAAACTTTTGCATACTCGAACACAGCTAATGTTATATAGTGTTTGTGTACTTTCATTACTTTGTTTAAAAACTAAAAAAATTTGTCTTAAGCGGCCTTAAAATCGATTTCAAAAATAAAATTAAAAAAGTTGATCGAAAAATCGAAAATCGATTTTTGGACATATTTAGCATTCCCTAATGTATATTTATGTACAATGTACATACATACATATGTGTTTGCAACTCTTGCAGTAGGGTTTGAATTCGGCAAATACCTATGTACATACATACATATGTACATATGTAGGTATACTCGTATTTTATTTTAATTAAGGCACTTGATCACAACAATATGCACTACTTATTTACTTCAACAAAGAATGCAGGAAGTGGTGAGACAGTTAGTTGGTCAACTGTGATTGTTTAATAATGCTGAATATAGGTATTAAGAGTTCTTAATTAAATTTGTATACCTTACCTGTGATAAATCGGGATCATCACGCAATTTGTCTAAAATAGTTGATGTTGCAAGATGTGGCAGTAATATTAGGAAAAATGTGGTAATAATTTGAAAACAGGATCCGCCGCCGCCACCTCCACTTTTAAGAATGCAAATATTCATTTCTGACGCACGAATTATCTATAAGAGTGGCGACACAAATACGTTGCACAGTTCGAGTTTGTTGTTTTACAATTTGCTACTATCGTTTGTGTATTTATTGTAGTTATACAATCATGTGTCCATACATTCGTATTTTTTTATACATGCGAGTACCTACATAAATGTAATATTTAATATTTTTCTTTTTTACTTTATAATTTAATATTGTGCTGTTACGTTGGTGGCTTTCTCTTTTTTATATAGTTCTTTTCCTATCCTTGTTCTTGCTATTTTCGTAACGATGTTATGAAAAACTTCAATTGCATTGAAATTATATTGTACGATACTATTATTAATGTTCTTTATTTTCATTCATATCCACACAATTCAAAATTGTATGGGGGAGACACAAAATCTGTATAAGAAATAGGTACATATATATGTATAAAAGATTAAAATCTTTGTTTCAAAAAATGAGTATTCCATGCCGAAGATAATATTAATGACATAAAAATTAGCAATGGATATGAACTAAACCAAAGTGGTTGTTTGTTATATAAGCACTGTGGAAATGCATACAAGCACTGTGGTGTGCTTGTTAATAAATGCTTTTTTTTTGTCAACGACAATTACGACGACGATGACGACGAAAGCAATATCTAGATAGTGTTCAAATGTGCATTTCTTTTTAAATTATTCATGAATTTATGTATGTATGTACATACTTGTACATATGTAGTATATGTATGTTCGCACATATGTAAGTATGTATGTAAATATGTATGTATGCTAGTATATACACTTGTATTTAGTTTAAAAACCTCCCTTATTGTCACAGCTAATCTTTAGAATGCAAAAATTGATTTTCCCTTAAACATGTAGTTGTTTATAGGAAACTTTGCATTTGTCATTCTTAAGGATTCATCAATGCAAACTGCCCCATCCTGGCGACTAATTCGAAAATGTGACATCATTTTGTGTCTTTTAGTTAGAACTAGTGAACTAGTTAGCAAAAAATTTTAGGAAGCAAATTTAACACTTTAATAAGTATGTATGTATGTACATACATATGTATATTTATATATCAAGAAAATTATTCAAGGACTTTTCCATCGTTTTTCTATATACAATTCGTACAACCATTATGTCACTTCAGTAATTAGCATAAGAAACTGAACAAAAAATAATTGACACCTATGAAGTATACTGTTTTTAAATTTTTAATAACTTCTTGGTATGCTCTAAGAATTTAAGCCAGTTCATTGAAAAGAATTATGCAATTGTTTTGTGACAGTTTTTTCTCAACTTTAAGAAATCTTTCACAACCTCTTTTTACGGATGAAGTAGTCAACTACCTATGTAGGAATTTGTATAAATAAAATAATTCCAATGTGATGATCTTAGATTATACAAACTTCGAAGATGTGTAAACATTTACATATATGTATATTTTTTAAAAAAAATCAATCTATATACATATGTACACACATATGTAGATACTTAGTATATTTCTTGGTATTACACACAATAGCACACACACACCCTCAACGTTTGCTCTACTCAGCACAAAATATCAATAAATTCCTTTTAGGTATAATTTTCTCCTATAAATTCACTTTAAGCAGATAATAAAACAAAACCGATACAACCGACGTTTCTCAAACAACTGAAGTAAAAGTTGAGCAATCAAACAGTAATTTGGCTAAAACTAAGCTGAAATTGAATGTCAGTGTTACCAGTTCTACAAAGAGTGACACTAAAAATCTGCAATATATCTATACAAATACCTATATAATTTGAAATTTATTTCCTAGTGGTCAAGCATTGTCTATATGCATTTGATTGTTGCTTAAACAAATCTTCAGTAGACTTCAACCACACTTTTGAACAGTCACAAACCTCTTATCTTCTGCACAGACTTTCAATACCTATTTATTTTAACCTACTTTAGAATTGGTTAAAAATTGTAAATTTGTCCATACTTCAATTTAATAAAATGGCTCTCTTACCTAAACTAATCCAAATACGTGAGAAAAGGCGACCGATTTAACATTACGATGTCCTAGCATAGAACAGCATAGTCCGCCATTGCATAACATTGAA
The DNA here is from genome assembly GCA_936439885.1 of Nowickia ferox. NCBI lineage: Eukaryota > Metazoa > Arthropoda > Insecta > Diptera > Tachinidae > Nowickia > Nowickia ferox. The sequence goes on along the minus strand of OW387023.1, from coordinate 153,128,258 downwards.
CTAATCCCAAAACTGCTCCGTATGGAGCAGATTTGGACAATTCATGTACAACTTGTGAGTTTTTCACGTAACCATTTCCTAGATGTAAGGAACTAATTCTAACAAATGTAAGCGTTGTTATTGATATTAGTCAATTGGCATAATTTAAAAATTCTGTGATAATTTAAATATTCTGGAATAATACTTGAAAATACTTGCTTACGAATAGACTAGTTGGGAACTTGTCTTTTCACAATCGATAGGACGATTACGTTCAAATCAATATCCACAAATTTCCAGCAGGATAGAAGACCGAATTTAAAATTTTAATTATATGGCAACACTTAGTGAATCTCACAGATACAAAAATGAACACATAAAAACAAGTATCTCTGTTCACCACTCGGATGCATATTGACGCAACTTATGCTCAGAGAAACCTACAAGAAAATTAGTTAAAATGGGTATTTACCAGGCATAAAAAATTAAAATTTTAAATTGTTTCTCTTGATAAGTACTTTCTAGTATTAAAACATTTTCTAAACTAAAAATAATCCGTTATTTTATCATCACAATAACGATTAACCACTTTTGACATAATATGTATGCAGAATCTACATATGTATGTACATTGTAGATACATATCGTCATCTCAATATAGAAAACCCCTAAGCCCAGGTTTTCTTAATTTCCAGAAGAAGAGAAAAGTTGAAAAATTTAAGTTCTGTTGCTCTGAATTTTCTTAACTAAAGTTTTTTAGTTAAAGCTGAAATCGATTTAAGCTGTAGAAATCTTTTACAGTTTCACAACTTTTTTTAAATACACATGAATGTATGAATTTATATTCAACATGTATGTATGCTAGAAGCTCCAAATGGAGTAACGGATCTTGAATACTTCATATCCGTTAACTAAAATATAATAATAATATGTATGTATGTATGTATGTATGTATTATTATTTTTATGAGAGAGTTTTCGAAAATTATCGCGAGTTAGGGCTTCTTATTATAAGTATTTCATTTTGTAATTTATCATAAAAATTATTACATTCAGAAGGATTGAAACTTTATACATACATACATATGTACATATGTACTCGTATGTGCACATGTATTTATATTAGGCCGAGTCGATTTGCATGGATGAAAAAATAAATAAAAAATCGTAATGTAAAAACGAAATCTACGTATAATTTAAAAAAAAAATTGCAAAGAAACCATAGGTCTAAAATCAAACCCTATAACGCGCCTCTCGACATGAAAATTTATTTCCTCTTCCTGGGCTGCTTCTTGCTTGGCTACTGCCTGTCTTATTTAAAGACATTGGCGCATAACCATAGTCAAAACAAAGTATACTTTAAGAATTTAAAACAAGTATTTTGTATGGTAGGTAATACTGGTTTTTAATACTATGGTTATGCGCCATTATGGTTAAATGTAAGGTAGCTCGCGAAATAAATAAAAGCAGGAGTACGTACGTGCTGAGAAGAATAATGATCCTAATTTAGTAATATTTATTTCAGTCGAGAGGCGCGGTATAAGAATTGATTGAAGACACATGGTATCTTCGGAGAATTTTCTCAAAATTTCGTGAAGATTAAGTTTTTGCTATACGATTTTCGCAAAAAAAAAAATCCTTATTTTGTCCCAAGACAACATGTTAAAAAAAGATTTTTTCAGACCGCTTCCAATGATGTAAGTATTAAACTTTACAATTCGTACCTTCAGCAACGCGTTATTCTACAAATACTACGATTTTTTAAGCATTTTAAGCATAGCAGGTGCTACTTGTATTAAAATAAATCGTGTTATTTTTTAAATATTATTTCATTTGAGCAGTAAAGTGTTTCGATTAGGATCGTTTCCGTTTAAATTTGCATACCCCGGACCCTATTATAACGACTCATATCATGGCCAGTGTTGGTATCTCTAGGAAGAGCAAAAGCACATTAAGCTGTTTTGCAAAAAGGGTAGAAAGCGCAAAAATACTAAAATATAGTATAAAAACCGATTTTTTTTTTAATTGTTATATATTAAGCCATTTAAAAAATGAGATTTTAGAGTGTAAAAGCTCAAAATATAATTTCAAAGTTTTGTTTCAAAATAAACAAAGGATTTGAGAATTTATTAACATATTAATTAAAACATAATCAATAAAATGTAAAAACAAATAATAAAAAAAGGAGTCAAATAATATAAATTCATAAATACTTACATACATACAACATTGTCATATCTCAAAAAGTGAAATTTTTCAAAATGTTAGCACAAGTGATTCTTTTTATGAATGATCATATAACTACATAAGTATATGATCTGTATTAGTTATTTGGTAGGTGAAGCTTGGGCTTATATTAAGATATGCATGTCACTGAAAAATTACTTACCCATAAAAAATTCATAAAAAAAATCACTTTTTTCTTAGGTAACTTAAAAGATTTTTTTGTGATATTCACCATTGTTCCAGTTGTCAACATCGACGTCACGTCAATACAGTACCATAAACTTGGGGCTGGTCTACCCGTTGTCTAAAACAACTAACTGCTATTAACAACCGCATGCTATTTTCTAGACCTTAGATAACAGAAATATACTGTCAGGGGCACAAAATTGTTCTAGGATGATTAAATGTTTGTGTCAACTTTAACAAATGCTTATTATATACTACTTTCAATCAATTATTATGCAGAGAATTATGTGGTACTTTCCAGTTACTTCAGTTGTGCTTTCGAAATTCCTCGCCCTTCGCTATTAGTTTGTGTACAGTAAATCCTAAAAGTATAAATTAGTAGAGTGTATGATGTGGTACTAATGAAGCACAACGAAGTAAGAAATTTAATAAAGTCTGTACCCTGCATAAGGCATCTACATTCATATCGAAGTATTGTTTTATTTAGGTTTATCGGAATACTTTATTTAAAGGTTTCTTTTTAGAAGATCATAAGAACTCGGAATACAATTTTTTAAGTTGTGAAGTACAGTGTACTCTTGTCTTGCGATACATTGTAATGCGTAAAAATTTTTTATTTTTTGTTCTACATGATGAATACTTATTTGAAACTAAAGTGATTATTCCAAATTTATAAGATATTCTGTAATATCTAGTTTAAAGTGCATGAAAGCAAAAGCACTTTCAAAACGACCTATCGTACGTTACCCTACGTCTCCACGAGCCATCAACTTGGACATGACATGACGCCGGCAGAGCAACTGTAAAAAGTTTATCAACTTTTTTGTTGTGCTGAACACGGGCGATGTCCATGTTCAGGCAGATCAAAGTATTTTGCGGTAGCGCAATACAGATATGACATTTACTAATTTTGTTCTGTCTCTTTTCTTTCTATTGTAAATGTTTGCGGGCGTCGAATCTCATGGCGAACATCGTTGCTCAGACATATGTTTGGGCATCCATGTCAGAGCATGGACGAAACATGGACATGAGCGGTCTCCATTAGCCATTTGCGATGTACGACATGATGCCCATACCAAGTTTATGGCTAGTGGAGACCGCTAGTTATAAGACCATTTAAAGCAAAGTTAGGCAAACACCTACATATATAATATAAAAGAGAATAATATGGGCGTTCTCTTGCTTATCTTTGATTTAAAAAGATCATTATCCGTGAATTACGATTAGTTGGGACTTTGCACTCATTTTGAAGTTTACCAAATGAAAGAATCAGCTGTCGCTAATCTCTTACCTTGATGTGTGAATTATGGATTATTTGTTTTAACTTGGCAATACTGCTCATCTCTTGTAAACAAAAATATTAGAATTTAAAAGCAGTCTGAAAAGGAAGAAAATACAAGTTACAGAATAAGGACATAAGTATAGTCTATGATAAAAATATTGTATTTGGAAAATGTCGACGAACTTTCGTTATGCCGTTGTTAAAACAATAAGACCATATATAAAATACTTTCCTCAATTAACAAAACCTGTGATGAGGGTGCTTATACAAGTCTCTGTTCATTACATCGAAAGCACAAAGTGCTCCCCGGAAGTCCTGGACTTGGCGTTAAATAAACTCACACATGCTGGTCACAATATACCAGAAAATTTTTGTGAGCTCTTCGCTGCTGTCTTGCAAATAATGCAAATATTCTTACGCACTCCCAAAGGTACTGTTAAAGCAGATGAATTAAGAGATTGCTTAAAGGATGATCTTAGGTGAATTATTTTAATATTTATGTTATGATGATGTTTTTTTTGGTAATGCATAATTAATCTCGATATATATATAAATATATATACATTTGTAGATTAAGCGATGAATGCATAAAGGATTTAACACAAGTTCTACACAATCATCGCTTTTCCCTTACGAAGAACTTTGCGGAGGCTAAAATGTTACGTTCCTCTTTCAAAAACTTTCAATGGCGCATCAATATATCATTACAACAATGGTATGCTTTTTATTTCTTATAAAACTATGTTTCTATCTACATAACATGTATTTTTATCATTTACTATTGTGAAGTTTATCGCTTGGATCTTCTGCTGCCACACCAACAATAGTTTTACATATGCAATTGCCGGATGGTCGCTACCGTACTCTTGAACTACCTTTGAACATGTTCCATCGCTTACGCTATAATGTGGCAATTTTACTTAGCGAAATGCAGTCTTTGGAGCAACGTGCGGTTATGAAGAAATTTTAATTATTAATTATATTTCATATATGTATTTGTTAGTGCATATCGCTTAAAACTTGTATATCGATTGAAAATTGGTAATTAACTTCATTTCCCGGTGATATTAGTGAATCTGTATAAGTATAAAGTTATGTATATATAATATGCATCTATGAGTGTTCCTGGATGTGTTATTTATGTATGTTGCGTTATGTTTTTATATATGAATGTACCTATGTAGTAAGTAGGGAGTGATGAATCTATTCGCAAATCAATCAACTTTAAATCGTTTTTCTTTGTGAATATAAAATGTAGGTCAAAAGTTTTAAAAATTTTTAACATAAAAATCTATCGATGAAGTAACTAAAACATAATAAGATAAATTAAACTCTAGATATAAAAAATGGGGGCTACTGTGTAATTCGAAACGAAAGAAAATGTTTTCGAATTTACATTTTATTAACATACAAATTCGAAAACATTTTCTTTAGTTTCAGGGGGTCTGATGATAGACTAAAGAAACACAAATGCTCAACCAATACAATTCATATACTTGGTTGTATAGTTCATGGATTCGCCGTTTAATATGCTTTTAAGATGCATTGAAATTCGTAATTATTAACATTTCTAGTTCTTTCAATAAAATCAATATTAGACACTAGAATCGGTATTAATATAGTATGTAAAATCTTGGAGTTGAAATCTGCTAATAATTAGTATTCGATTAGGATCTTAATCAATTCCTTAGTATGGTATAATAATTAAAAAATAAATGTATTTGTGATCGCTATATTCATTGGAAGTTTGCTATGTAATTCGAACTGATAGAAAATGCTTTTGAACATGTAATATAGTTATTAACGTAAAGCTTCAAAACAATTTCCTATCGAAAACTTTGTAATTTTAGAATGTTTTTTTAACAGTTTTAAATGGAACAAAAAAAGGCAGGTAGCCAAAGAGTTAGGCTATACGAAAATAACTGTACGTAATATGTGAAAGGGCCTACATAGGACTTATGATTTAAGAAAATGGTCCTTATGGTGGTTGGCGTATTTCGACTTCCACTAAAACATTTTGGTACTGGATTAAAGCAAACATATTGCCGAGTGTATTACAAAAAAAACGTATTCGACGCCGAAATACGACAACCAAGATAAGGGGCAATGCATTAACCGCCTGTAATGCAAAAAAAAAACAAAAGGAGGACTTATTGAGCTTATTTATTATTAGTAATGATTTGCAAGCGACGATTTTCAATATATACACTACCACATTATTACAAAAAAGGGCCCTTCAACCATACCATAACACCCTAAACCGTTTCTTTGAATAAATTCATACTTTTAAGAATAATATTTTCTATTATTTTGTTCTACATTGGTGCATATTTTTCATATTGATTTAATTTTTTTTAGCAAGTGTTTACATATTTTTTTTAATTTAGTTATTTAGATAATGGATATTTCCATCAAGTTCTCTTAAACGTTCGGCGGCTTGTTCCGGTGTTAAATCTCTTTGCGCTTGGCACAATAATTCAAATCCTACCATAAACTTTCTAACAGAAGACGAACGTAGCAAAGGTGGGTAATAAATTGCGTGTAAAGTCCAATGGCTATCGTCTTTGGAACTCAAATCTCCAGAGGGTGCACCATGAAAGCCCATCGAATATGGGAATGAGCACTTAAATAAGTTGTCGTATTTAGTTGTCAATTGTTTCACAACTGTCGCTAAATTTGTTATTTGTTGTTCCGTAAGGTCATTAATTCGTTTGTTCTTGTTACGCGATATAATCATTGTTTCGAAAGGCCATGCTGCCCAGTAAGGGACAAGAACGGTCCAATCGGGATTTGCAATTACAATTCGTTCTTTACGCTCAAGTTCTTTCATCACGTAGTCGTCCAATAATGCTTTTCCGTATTTTTCGAAGTATTTTTGCATATTTTCATTTTTAAGAAAAGGTTCAGAAGGCAGAAACGAACAAGCCCATATTTGACAATGCGGATGTGGATTCGAGCATCCCATTGCCGATCCCTTGTTTTCGAATATCTGTACCCACGTATATTTTTTGCTCAATTCATTATACTGACTAATCCACTCATGTATTACATTCTCAACCGATGCAAGCGACATAAGAGGAAGAGTTAAATTTGATTTTGGATGAAAACACATAACTCTGCAGGTGCCTCTGGCTGAATCTGCTTGAAAGAGCGGATCTTCGTTCTTTGGCGGTGGAGGCACATCTTCCAACAAAGCTGGAAAATCATTGGTGAAAACAAAGGTACTTTCGTAAGACGGATTTACCTGATAGTAATAATAAAAATGTTTATAGTTATTTAAATTAATTTGAAGAAATCTTATATGTTCTGTCGCTTACGACACCGTTAGGTCTTGTTACGCCAGGACAAAGCGGATTTGTTGGATCAAATTCCAATAAGTTATCTTTTTGGGGCGTTTCTTGCTGGCCAGACCATGGTCGCAACATGCGATGTGGACACACAAGTACCCACTGACCAGTCAAAGGATTTAAACGTCTATGTTGGTGTTCTAAAATACACAAACATACATGTACATACATACATAAGTATGTAAATCAGTTTATATTGACCGTATTAAAACTCACCCGTTGGATTGAAGTTCATTTTTTCCAGCAATGCTGCTCCAAATGTTCCGATCAAAATGTTCGTAACTTATTAACGCGTCGTGATTTTATAACCAGATGACATATAAAAATCATTAACAAATATCATGTAAATGTTTGCAAAAAGCCCATCGCCACCCAACGATTCAATGCAAAACTCAAGTGTTTGTTGTTATCAAATTGTTTTCTTTATCATGTTTAATGTTGCTAATGTTGCGTTCTTCTAAAATAACTAGAGCCCTGTTTTGGATCGCCGTTGATTATAATTTGTTTAAATCGGCCTTGCGCCGCCATATTTTGATGCTGATTTCCGTCGCTACATTCTATTGGATTTTTTAATTATTGTGTAACTTGAGGTCTCCACCAGACATAAGATAACTAACTTTAACCTTGACTTCAAGTTAATGTTAAGCTTGGACTGCTCAAGTTTATGCTTTTTTATAACATTATTGTTAGTGCATTGGTTTTATCAACTCACTTATAACTTCAAGTTACAACAAAATCTTATGTCAGGTGGAGACACAGAGTAAGTTGTTGTTGTTGGCCGTTAATATTTTTTTTTATTTCTTATATTCTCTCCCCCCAAATCGGATCAGTTTTATGTAAAAAAATATAAAAAAATTAATAGCGATAAGTTGTGTTTTAGGGGGTGCGTCCGCCCAATTTATTAAAAAAGTTACAAGTCTCAGAATTTTGTTTTTGAGTCCCATGTGGTTAACTTTGTCCCACTTTAACTCCTCCCCAGCTTAAACAAGAATGCTGTCAAGACATACATATGTTATAAACAACAAATTATCCTCTAAAGATGTTAGAAGATTTAGACAAATCCAATCATTAGTTTAGAAGTTGCAGAATTATTACCATTTATTTTGCAAAAGTCCCCACTGTACCGTGTATGTAAGTCCGAATTCAGATTTGCAATTTTTGTTGCAGCAACTTTTTATATATATACATATATGACTTATAAATTCCTTTTTGAAGACTCTCCCACATGTTCAGGAATTCCTGCAACAAAAATTGCAAGTCTGGACCGGGACTAACTAAAAAAATTAAAATCAATTTTGTTTCTTTATTATTTATTGTGTAGTACATATAGTAAAATACGTGTTTTGTGTAAATTGAAATCTTTAAACTCGTTTTCTGACGACTAAAGTTCGTATCATTTTGTAAGCCAAATTACATGTGATAATTATTAATGAACAAATAACACCAAAGTTAATTGTAAATATTCTGACAAACACGAGTAGAACGGAACAATCGGCTGTTTTCGAAAGCCACTACACCTTCATCATCAGCGTTCTTTGTGTTTGGTTCACTGTGTGTGGTGTCAGTTGATGTAGATTTCTGCTTTATATACTCAAGTTTTCATTGCAAATGGAATATGTGAATTGTTGTGATTCATCATATTACAATGGCTTTATTTTAGTAAATTATCGATTGCATATACATATGTATAACGGAAATGAGGACCTAATAAAATAACTATCACATCAGTGCCCATCATTTGCAGTTTAATATAGTTTTTAAGAAAACTGTAGAGCTGTGTCCAACTGGTTCGAACTAGTTAATTCGATCGTTTTAGACACAATCCTATGATCAAACCCAATAAACTTCTATCGAACTCTTTTACTAGCTTCTTTTAGATACAAACCTATAATCAAACCCATTTAAATTATGTACATGAATTTGATCAAAGCGTGTGTCTATAAAGAGCTACTGAAAGGGTTCTATACTAGAGCAGGGTCTAGAGCTGGCACAAGCTTATGATCAAATCCATTTAAATTACATGGGTTTGATCATAGGTTTGTGTCAAAAATTAATAAGTTCGACCCAAGTCTACATTTTTTTATAGTTACACAGAAATGGGCAACGCTGGTATTTAAGCCTCAGTTAGCCGACTGTAATGGAATGTAACTGCAACGGTAGGAAATGCTGATCGATGTTCTTATGTGAAAAGTTATGTACAGATTCTTACATTCCGGTTATATATCTATAACCATTTTCATTACTTTTCACACAACAATATCGATCAGCAGTTTCCTACCGTTGCACTTACAATACATTCCATTACAGTCGATTGCGTTTGCTACTATATCAATGAAGTAAAAAAAATCTTAACATTTTTAATTAAAATGAGTTCAAAAGCTCTAATTAATATGAAATTTCAATTATTTGTACTTTTACTTTGGTCCCTTGAATTTTTAAAAAGAATGGACTGTACTTCTTTCGTAAGATCAACGAAACTTTCGTACGTGTTACAAAATCAATTAATTTATTGGAAAATTTCATAATTTTCTATTCATTTTCGATATTAACTAAAATTAAGCTATATTCCTTGTTAAATATAAAACTTTAAATGCACAAGCTCGTTCCCGAAGCGGTACAGGTTTCAAAATTTATATACTTTCGTAGTGCGGAAAAACGAAATATGTACACATATTGCATAATAAATAATAAATTTAAGAATTCAATGTAAACTTTTATTAAAATCTAAACAAAGCGGAACTGAATATGAGAAAAAAAAGAAAGACTTTTTATTGTATTCAATAAATACTTTATTGTTAATCATTTTCTAGTGTTATAATGATTTAGTTTTCTTAATTTGTTTATTTGCAATTGTTTAATTAATGTTTTCTTTTATTTTTGTTTGAATTAATCAGTCGTTCTGTTATTAATTATAAATTGTATGTATGCATGTGTGTATGTATGTATATGTGTATTAATAATTAATTTAAAAATATTTATGTATATGTAAATTGTTTTGTATCATTTTTTTTTTCTTTTTTATTCTTTATGTCGTACATGTTAGTTACCAAAACTTTTACTGACGGGTTTTTAACATACAAATATCAACACGGCAACATAATTATGTAATCGTTTAAAACTAACAACATTGAAATTTTAAATATTTCACAACTGCCATTTTCCTTACTTGTATACGATTACGTACATGTTGTGTATATTTATATCTATATTAATTATTTTTGCAAAATTTATTTTTAAAATCTTAATTGAAATAGATTAATACATACTATTAAAAGATATTGAAGTAAGTTTTTATTAATACTCGAAAAAAATTTAAGTGCTTGGAATATTTTGTGTTAATGAATTGTGTAAAAACTTTTTAAGCAATAAATTGAATTGTTGAATTATAACCTTTCTTCGTCTTTTTGTGAAATATTTCATAATTTCAATGTTTGCACATACATACTCGTACATACATACATATGTACATACATATATTTGTATGATTGTACAAATGTTTGTATATCAGTGCGTGTGTGATTGTTATAAGTAAGCAAGGAGTTATAAAATTTGAAGTTTTGTGTTTTTTGTAATGGAAACATTTCTTTATAATATGTATGTAACTTTTAAATATCTTTCGATATATGTTGTAGCTAACATATTGTGTTTTTATTATGAGACTACTACTATTCAGATTCAACAACAAATTTAAAGAATAATAATTGTTTTCGAAATTACGTCAGTAAGCCTATTCTGAATCAAGCGATCGAATCGTTTCGAAATGTGAAAATATTTATTTACAATATTTATTAAAATTATTTACAATTACAAATTATCCCCTTTTACAAAAAAAAAAAAAAAAAATTACGTGTGGTTGAAGTGTACGTATAAATTTTGTTTTAATGTACACTTCAAGCACACGTTATTTTTTTGCATATGGAATTATGTATACAGCGTAATAAAAAAATATTCGTTCACCCGTTATAATGGAGAAGACCAACAAAGGAGATCGAACTGATAGACGTTTACACACAAACCATAGACTAAAGGTAGAGGTCCATAGCTCGCTTTTTGCGCGTTACGCTTTCTATGCATCTGTCAAAAAAGTAGAATCAATGTAATAGTATGTGACAAGTTACATTGCAAAAAGCGCAGAACGCGTAGGCGCGTTCAAAGCAAAAAGTAGGTCTACTTTCTACTTTTGTACGCGTTACAAGCACCATGAAAGAAAGTCAGCTGTTCTTGAATGCTAAAGATGTTAAATAATACTTTATTTCTTACGTTATCGATAAATATTATTTTGCCGTGGATAATTTTTTTCTTTTTTTTTTCAATAAAAAAAAATTCTTAGTAAGAAAAAACTTGTTTAATAAAATATGTGAATATTTTCATTAATGCGATGTATTTTAATTAACTTTTCAAAACACTTTTCTCAGTAACAAATTTTGCATATTAGTTATCGATTACTTTTAAGTACTGAGTGTCATCTCCGCTAAATCTGTATTATTTACTTTGTGTTCATTACATATTTTTAAACAATAAAATGGAAGAAAATTTAATTAATGCTGTAAAAAAGCACGAGCTTTTATATAACAAAAGCTTGCTGCTATATAGAAATAAAATAAAGAGAGCAGAGCAGACATCTGCAGACATTCTTGTCGCGGTTCGAAATTGCTCAGCGTCAGACGTTTTAATTTTTTTAAATGTGGTTTCAAAAAACCCACTTAAATAAATTCCGTTCTAAATACAACGGCCGTACCCAAAACCTTTTCTTTTTTTGAAATTGTTCATAGGCATTTTTTGCACATAAAATTAAATATACAAACTCAACTAACTCCACAAATTCTTTTAAAAACTCGATTTACTCTCCATTTTTTCTTTATAAGTATTTATAAACAAACGAACACAGCTGATCAAAACAAAAATAAAATGGCGCATGAAAAGCAGTGCATGTAACTCAACGCGAACAAAGTATAGAACGAAACAAGAGGATGAAACGCGTCTAAAGCATAACGCGCAAAAAGCGAGCTATGGACCTCTACCTTAAAGGTACCTTAAAGGTAGAGGTCCATAGCTCGCTTTTTGCGCGTTATGCTTTAGACGCGTTTCATCCTCTTGTTTCGTTCTATACTTTGTTCGCGTTGAGTTACATGCACTGCTTTTCATGCGCCATTTTATTTTTATTTTGATCAGCTGTGTGCGTTTGTTTATAAATACTTAAAAAAATGCCTATGAACAATTTCAAAAAAGAAAAGGTTTTGTGTACGGCCGTTGTATTTAGAACGGAATTTAAGTTTTTTGAAACCACATTTAAAAAATTAAAACTTCTGACCCTTAGCAATTTCGAACCGCGACAAGAATGTCTGCAGATGTCTGACTATTTATTCAGCATTTTAAAAGATAGTCTTGAGAAGAACTCGGCCAGGGCTATTCCAGCAGATTGTCGGCTGTTGTTGACTTTAATGTAAGTAAATTGAAAATTACATATAAATGTATGCACATTATTGGCTTAAGCAATAACTTTTCTAAGCAGCTATTTAATACAGATTTAGCGGAGAAGACACTAATATGCAAAATTTGTTACTGAGAAAAGTGTGGTGAGAAGTTAATTAAAATACATCACTTTAATGAAAATATTCACATATTTTATAAGTTTTTTTTACTAAGAAATTTTTTTTATTGAAAAAAAAAGAAAAAAATTATCCACGGCAAAGTAATATTTATCGATAACGTAGGAAATAAAGTATTATTTAACATCTTGAGCATTCAAGAACAGCTGACTTTCTTTCATGGTGCTTGTAACGCTTACAAAAGTAGAAAGTAGACCTACTTTTTGCTTTGAACGCGCCTACGCGTTCTGCGCTTTTTGCAATGTAACTTGTCACATACTATTACATTGATTCTACTTTTTTGACAGATGCATAGAAAGCGTAACGCGCAAAAAGCTAGCTATGGACCTCTACCTTAAGAATTAGACGCGACACCGGCGAATCCAAGAGAATTCGCTTTACTGCGAATATATTCTGTGACACAAACAAGTCTACTGCGGCAACAAATTAAAGCTGAATTTCATCATTTTAGTATAAGTTTTCTATAGCCTATTAAAATTCAAGCGAAAAACTTGATTTGTCACTTTTATACATAATATAGGCTTATCATACTACACACAACTACAAGGACGGCCTAGAATCGCCAAATTATGTTTATGTTAACTTCGAATAATCACTCGTACTTCCATCACTATACTAAAGAAAAAAAATTGATTTTATAATAATTTGCGATATGATAGAATATTTAAGTGCAGTTAGAATCAATTAAATAACCGAGTGTGAGAATACAGCGAGTTAAGCTGGTATTTTGGTTTGCGAAATGTTTACAAAACGAATTTTGTATGGAAATTTATTTACTAAACGTTTTTTAAATTTTAAAATAACGACTACAATTTTATTTAGTTCCTTAAATTTACACTATACGAACTACAATGTAGATATGTATGTATTGGCCATAATAATAATACAAACCGTGTACTTGTGTGAAAAACTCTTGAAATGGGCAGGGTATTCAAGAATGTCTACATTTACAATTACTCATGCCAACGCAACAAAATTTAAATCAAGTATGTATTTAAATTCGCCAGAATTTATGTTATTTGCAGGTAACTTCAACTAAAGTATTCCATTGTCTTAATTTTAATTACAAACTTTAGTGATATACATAATTAATCAAACATTTTTACCATTCGAACTGGCAACCTCCGTCATGACAGGCTAACACTCTACCCACAAAGTATTAATACCAGTTAAGATTATGTTAATAACTAAATATAGTTACGGGACTGGTTCCATAGGGACTTGACTAGACTACTAGACCGAGTCCCACTTAAATTCACTGAAGATTAAGATGACGACACATCACGAAAATGATCAACATGAACCCATTTACACGATATGTCCTTTTTCATCATACACTACTCTCTACTTTTAGTAACACTCTCATTTTCTCAAGTCATAGGACGAGTATATACATACATACATACTCGTATATAATAGAAACACCGAAGCATATTTATTTGACATACGTATATTGTATATGAAATGTTTTTGTATTGAGAGATTATGTTTGAAATCGTCTTTTTACATACAACTTTCAACAATACAATATAGCTTGATAATAGAGAAATTACATATTGCCAAAGAATTAGTAATTTTATGCAAAATTAAACAAAAGAAATTGTCAATAGTTGAACACCTCTTCCTGTGATTAAAATACTTTCCAATACTATGACATACACCAATTTTTAGATAACGGTCTGATTTTCGGAGTAATAGTGATTATGCATTGTGAAAAGGGACGTTAATCAGATAAAAAATATTAAGATTTTTTCCTATTGAACAGCTAAAATAAAGTCTACTATACGTAAGGGGTTTTGATAACAGCTTAGTAAATATTGGAGTAAAAAAAATATATTTTAATTTTTTACACATCTTGGTTCAATGTTTTGTTACTGGGGAAGACAAATCTTGTCCGTTTAGAAACATCTTTTTTCTCATACACTTAGAACCAAATTGTATTTATAAATTTATATTAAATTTCTTCTTTTTTTGCAAAACTACCAACCCCATATTTACACTTTTTCAAAAGGTAGTACACAAGCAATATCACAAATAAATTTTCATTCCAAATTTTCGTTATTGAGGGAACCAGAGCATTTCGAAATTTACTATACCTATAGGTATACATATTTTTGTTGTTGATAAGGAATTTAAGGCCTGTTTTTCCAATTCGAAAACTGCAATCAAAAAATTTATCATTCCACCTTAAGGCATGATATGCTTTTAAATATTTCCAAAAAGAATTATCTGTGTTTGGCGAAAAATAGAAAAATGCAGCAAATTTTTTTTTTTGAAATTTCTTTAGAGCCATTTCACACTATGCCTTTTTAGCCTGCCTTGTATTGACAATTTTCTTATAAGTCCCCTAGGAGAAGTCACGCACGTTTACATTGAGAGTACGAAAAAGGCAAAGAGAAATGTCCTAAATCCCATAGAATTTTCATTTCGTGCCTTTTGTTTTACGCAAGCTTGTCACGCCCTGTCACCAACAAACTATAAAAGCCTGACTACACAGGCAAGAAGAAAAGGCACATTGTAAGTTGCGTCTAAGGTCTTTGAAGCAAATGTAATTTGTTTTTATTTACTTCTCATTAGTTATATCATTTTCCACTCAAGTGTAACTTTTTGGCCGAAAATGTTGATAAACAAAATCTTTGCATCACCCTTTTGTCTATGACTTCTAATGTCTTCTCTGTATTAATTTATGCAAAAAGGTAACCCACAAATGTAATTCAAAAGTATTCATATATATGTATATATATATATATTTTTTTTTGTTATTCCAGGTAACTGTAACAACAAAATCAGATTGTTTGAGTTATGACGCTCGATGTATGTAAACATATCGCTAATTTACTCAAAGAACGTCATAACATACGTAATTAATCCTCATATCGTTCTTCATGTTGTGTACAAATTTCATAAAAATATTTTGTTTACTAAACTCTTGAAAGCAAAATAAAATTTTCTTTTTCCATTAAAATGCCATTCAAAAACGTTAAATTCAAATAAAAAAATTAAAAATTAAACTATTAATCTCGCAGTCAAGACCTCGCCCTTAATGCACTATGTATGTATGTATGTAAGTATACATCCCTGGTTTCTACAAACCAAAAAGATCGATAGTAGAGGGTGTTCAGTGCCTGGATTCAGTAACTTTTATTACGATCGCTATATATATAAATATAACGAAAATTTATTGACTTTGCTATTAAGTAACATATTTTAACGATATTCGCTGTCGGTTGGATGAAAAAAAATAAGATCACAAGCTCAAATTTATTGAGTTTTTCTTTATTATTATTTGTGCTATTCACTTATTTTCACATTTTCTACAGATATACCACATAATATTGAATTAAATGGTGAGTAAAATAAAGCTGGAGGCTTTCGTAAAATAGAAAATACTGAATCACATTATCGTAACCGCAAACGAATAAATATGTCGATAAATATTACGATTTTCGGTTCGCAAAAAGTTACAGAATCCAGGTACAGAAATACTTTTCAGGTTTTGTTTTCCGCATTTTAATCGAAAACAAATTATGTAATTATGTGAGGTAAAACGTTTTAGTTGCTGGCCGCTTCTGGGTATAAATTAAGTCTAAATGAGTCTGATTAGACTTTTTAAGCATAAAACATTTGTGGCAGATTTTATTGAGTGTATATAATTTTTATTAGAGAACGAGATCTTTTTTTTAAATATACTAACGTATTTATAAATCTAGCTTAATATAGTTATCTTAACATAATACAGCTAAGCATGTTTATTTTGTTTTTTATTAATATTAAAATTTTGCAAAAATAAATGGTGGGTTTTATTCTTAATTTTTTGTTTTTTTTTCATTAAAGGGATACGAACATCTTCTGTTGATTTAGAATTGTTTAAAAAAAAAATTGATACGGATCAGTTTCTTTTGATTCCTTTTGACAAAAACAAACAACAAATTATGAAAGACATAAAATTATTTAAATGCAAAGAGTTCCTTGTGCAGCTTAACATGGTTGTGTTAATATTTTTCCTTAAATAATTGGCAAAAGTAAATCAAAAATTAATTAGTTGTAGCATATAAATATTTTAAATTGCTATCAAAAAAAAAATGATGTGCATCTCGAAAATGTAATTTCTTAAAAAAAAAACAAAATTTCGACTGTTCATTATTTAATTGTATATATGTATGTCTGTAAGAGTGTATGTTGTATGTTGTATTTTTCTTCTTCATTTTCTTTTTGGTTTTAGTTAATTAATAAATAAATGTTAATTGATATGTTCAAGTTTTTCTTTATTCCATTTAGTCTATTTAAGACATATGTACATACATTCACATGTATGTACATATGTATATATATGTATGTATGTATGTATGCATGTATGTACATACGTAAATTTATGCCAAAACGTTTGTTATTAATGATGTAAAAAGTTACTTAGTTTACTGAATTCATACTTTGGAAATGAATATTTGTAGTTTTTAAATTTTTACTCTGATACATACTCGTACATATGTACGTATGCACTTACATAATGATGACGGGTATGCACGAGATGTAATTATCCTTATCACACCTAATGACGAATTTTTAAATTTAAGGATAATAAACAAATACCAGTAGAAATAATATTAAATAGTACAAGGAGTTGTAAAAAATAAAATACATAAATATCAAATAAACAATAAATAATAAACAAATACCAGTAGAAATAATATTAAATAGTACAAGGAGTTGTACAAAATAAAATACATAAATATCAAATTCAACATATTACCTAAAAAACTTAACAACATTAAAAAAATTTTTGTAGCAAAATCGCTTTGAGCTGCATTTTTTCAATTTGATTTTAAACAATTATCGTTGTGGTTTTGTTTATTAAAAGCTTGGAAATAATTTTTGGTTGTATTTGTATGTTCTATTCACTAATAGAATCCCTCTCAAGTTTTGAATTTTAAATATAATTTTATAAGTTTTATTCAGACTAAAAAGGACAATAACTTTTTTCAAATATATTAGTTCAAGGATATTTGCAATATGTAGTACATTTTTTTATTTTTTTATTTTAAAGTTTCATCTGCAATTTGGGTTTTTTTTTGTTTTGCTTATTTTGTTGCTTGTTGATTATGTTAAATATATCGAAACAATTACAGAGCACCTTATGAATAGTAATTAAGTTGAATATATAAAAAAAGGATCTCATGTGTGAATTTCATCTTGTGAGGAAAATGTATGGTGTATGCATATTTGTGTGGGAGGGTGAGTGTTCTGTTTGTGTTTGTGTTCGTGTTAATTTGTGTAAATTTAAGCCTGCTTTCTTTCATACTCGTATATGTAAGTTTCTTATTCAGTTATACTACTTCTATAGCTTCTTCTGTGCTTTCAGAAAACCACTTCCATTGCATAACAACAAATATAAACCAATTAACAATTAGGAATCTAGTTATAATTAATTTCATATATAAATATATACATATATACAGTTCAACTTCTCTACGACTTAGTAGCTGGGTTCTAGCGTTCTTATTAGTTATAGAGAAAATTCGTTACGGAGAAGCAGTAATTTTTAAATATATTCATATACATATGTACGTATACATACATATGTATGTATATTGTATTCATGTCAGCATGTGATTTTTGCTTCAATTACGGGCCACTTGCATCCAAACAGATCTATACTACCGTTTGTTTTTATTTTTCTCTTCCAGTGGACACAAAAAAACATATAATTTTTAGTGAAATTATTTAGCATATGAAATGGAAGTTGTGTATCTCAGTAAAAGGTTATTCGTGGAGAAAACAGCTGAAACTGAAACTGAGAAGATATAAGGAACACCTAACTAAAATTCAGTATTCTTAAAAATATGGAGTAATATATAAACTATATTTTTCCCGGGAGTGCTTAATGTCCGGGAAAAGGGAAACAAAATTTTTTGCGGGGAATCTCTGAGCTCTTGATATAATAACAGAAAATATGGTTTGGTAAAAAAAATTAATAATAATAATTAGGCACGGTGGTCGAAATTCCACCATCTCATATCTAAACAGGGAATTTTTCTTTTAAGTATCTTATTTTCCACCAATATTAATGCAAGGTATTTTTCTCTAGATATGGACAGTATATTTTTTTTGTCTAAAAATCCCTGAAGTACCCCGGCACCGAAACGTGAAAACACCGCAGCGGCAACGCTGAATCTCAAAGAGATTTTTTTTCAGTTCTCTCCAAACAGGAGTTGAGTTTGAGAAAGATTATACGACGTGTATATGGTCGTAGTACGAGTTTAAAAATCGACCGCTGGCGGTGCAACCACCCCATCTGTACTTTTGCGAGGACATACCATTAGTCTTAGGTTCGTATGGACAACTGAATACCATATCATGAAATATGAACAAAGCAGGGGCCCTGTCACCATACTAGAGACCCTAGGCCAGTCTCCCATTTTGCTCGAAACCATAAGAAAAGATGTACGGCCCTATACTTCACCAAGCTTAACTTGAAGTTTTCTCAAAGATGTTTCTTAATTCATCATCAAATTAATTAAAATGACTTTCATAGAGATTTTCTGCATGTGCAATAATAGTGTATACTAATACATTCTAAAAAAAATATGTATTATAATTTGTAAAGATGTACTAGATATGACATGGCATGGATTGTGCTAACTACATATTTAATTTTTTTTTTAATTTCATTGTAGCTAAAACTTCTTTTGATACCCTCGCAAAAATATGGAAACTTTTTTAGCTACAATTGTAATAAATTTAAAAAAAGCTACATAACTACATCATATATACATATGTATATATTATATTCGCAAAAGAGTTCCAGTTCAAGTAAATAAGTTATAAAAAGTTATAAAGTCGAGAACTAAGATTTTTGTAAAACTAATATTTTTCTAAATCAAAATTTAATAATATGTATTTTATTTGCTATCGGAAAAATTAATTTAAAAAAAACAATTCCCTGTATTTGAGCTGATGAACATACAACGTTTCCGTTTCAATGAAGTTTTTCGTGATACAGACATGCCCTAATCTAATACACACAACTACAAGAAAAGAGTTTGCATTGCATATTGTTGCTAAATATTTTATATGTATAATTTACAATTTTTTTCGATTATTTATTCCTATTGTCATTTTTACATCATATTATTCAGAGGTTCACTACCGTCTTCTTCAATTTCTTCTAATTTTTTTTTTGTTATAGTTACATTTTTTTCCTCTATTCTTAAAGCTTTATAAATATACTCGTACGTGGTACATTTAACTACTCAATCATTATCCTACACTCGTTTATATTAAATTAAGTTCAGTTATAATAACATATTTTTGATATATTAAAAAATAAATATTATATATTTTTTAATATACATACATATTTCTACACGCGTTATACATATATGTATACTATGCACATATACAATACAAGATCTTACTACATATTTTCGCTTAAATTACTATGGCACAACATCTTATGTTACTCGTATATTTATTTTTATAATTTTTATCTTTACATAACATTGAAGTGGTTTCTAGATCGGCGCTCTTAATACCCCTCATCATAGCAGCGCATGTGGGAAGTGAGTGATTGAGTGAGTGAGTGTTTGGTGGAAGTGATACATATGTACGTACATATGTATATACATACATATGTATGCATGTAAAAATAAATTAATATATACTCGTATGTGTGTATATGTATATTATTTGGGTTAACAGCGGATTCATGTCAGGTGTATAGGATAGATACAGAAGATATAAATACTAGTTATATACTATACATACATAAGTAGTTGCTATTTATTTCATAGTGCCTAAAAGCTAGCTAAAGTAAATGTTGTATTCTTGCAGCATGTGTATTTTTAAGTAACGATCCATGTGTATGCATATGGACGTACGAGTATGTATGTGTGTATGGATGTGCATGTTTTTGAAGTATCCCTGTCGGAAATTCCGTTAACTTTAAACTAACTTTAAGCTAACTATTTCGTAACATTGCGATGTCCTAGGCAATTGTCAATTGTCTCACTCTGCATTACTTTTTAACTAACTTAAAGTTGATTTTTTTAAGTCACCTGGTAGTCAGTAAATTAAAAAAAATTTCTGGGGTTCGAATACGTTGTGTGCTCAACGCGCTACTACCCAGCTAAGGTATCATATACCACAATAACAGCAAAATATTAATATAAAACTGAAACGAGTTTCAAAGTACCTGAGAATAAATTTGTTGGCTCTCATCAAATTCGATTACGTACTCAACTTAAGAATTAATTTTGGATTTGTTCTGGATGACATTGCAGTTAGCTTTTAGTCAGTCTAAGAAAAGTTAGCTATAAATTAATTATTTTTGTAGTCAACCACATATTCTCCGCAAGGGATGTAGTTTAATTAATGTGTTGAAAGAGTGGAAATGAATACACTGAGAAAGTGTTATGAGAAATAAAACCAATTTCATCTGCTAACAATTTGTGTACTCTTACCCCTTTTGTCTACTTATTTGCATTGTTAATGATAAAAACCACTTATAAACATACATATCGTTAGTCCAAGTTAAAAGCCATTATTAAATTCTAAAGTTTTTAAAAAATAAATTAGTATTTAATGTCAAATGGCTGTATTGAGAAAGCCCTGTTTGTTGTATTGCCATATAAAAAATAATCACAAACCAGTTGCTCACCACTTTTTGTATTTTGATTTTTTTTTGTATTTACGAATTCTTAAATACTTTTTCATCAAAATTTACATAATTCTAGAAAGCAAAATAAGATAATACATATCGTCGGTTGGTTATTGGTTTGTGGCACAGTATATTCAAAATACATTATGACTGCAGCAAACCAACAACCAACTGACGATACATAAAAATTTATTTTTGTTTGTATGTCCTTTATGCGCGGCTAAACCGCTTATCCGATCGCAATGAAATTTGGTACACTTAGCCTGTGCAACTCCGGGAAGGTTATAGGGTACTTTTTTAAACTAGGACCAGGAGAGCGAAGGTAGGAAATTTCTGACCCTCCGAAACGTTCAAACCGATTTTAATGAAATTCAGAGCATAAATAGATCTGGGTCTAAAAAGTCACAAAATGACCATAAACATTTTCGCAACTAGGATCAGGAGGAAGTAAGGGGAATAATATCTGAGTCTCAACACGACTTTGGTAAAATTAAAAATATAGATACCCCTTCGTTTAGAAGGAGACATACTCTATGTACCTTCTCAAAAATACGACAAGCAAGGGGCAGGGGATGAGTCCTGCTCCTCCGAAACTTTGAAATCGATTTTAATGAAATTTAAAGCATAGCCATCCCTTTATTTAGAAGAAGACATAGGCTATGTCCCTCCGACACTTTCAAATCGATGTAAATGAAATTTAAAAGATGATGGGGGTAAATTTTAGGACGATGGGAGTAGCGAAGCATTCCGGGTGTAAATAGTTTTAAATAAACGTCCTGTCCCAAGATGTTGAAAGAAAACTTGTATTGAAAAGAACAATAAAATAAGAACATTTCTTTTTGTTTGCAATATAAGTAATCGATCACACATTTTCTGTCTGACATAGAGGGACAAGCTTTGAGTTTGTGAACAAAACAAAAAACCATTCAATAAATAGCACACTGAAAAAAACATTGTCATATAATATTTTATATGAATATCAGAAACATTTTCAAGATAGTTATAAAATTGTATGCAATATAACATATATACATAATACAATAGAACACTTTGTGATTTGCCTACATGTGATTAAAAATTGTAACATAATTAAAATGGCTTTTCTTTTGTTGTTTATTATGTGTTACATCAAAACACGTATCACTTGAAAAAAGTAGTGTCAGCCGCAGACATATAAGAGCGTACAAATATAATCAAAAAATCTCTCCAACCAAGGCAAATTCATATAAAGTATACTCGGCTTAATTCGCTTTGAGAAATGTATACTTTTAATGTCAAAAAAAAATTTAACGAAAAATGTCAGGTGATCGGTTGACACACCACCTAGTATGAGTTTGCATTGCTTCCAACGTAAATTTAAAAGAAAATCCGCTTATTTTATATTCGAAATTTCAAAAAAATAAACATTCGAATAGCAGAGATCTTGAAACAAATGCGAAGTTTGATTACACTGTATGGCACAGAAAAAGTAGCATGGTTACTTTTTTGATATCCTCTAGCAGAATCAAGCGTTATTTAAAGAGGTGCTGCAGTTCACTCCCTCTTTCAGATTGTTTTGTGATGACTCGACATTGGAGACTATTTGTATTTGTATTGTAGCTCTTGCGCCTTATGTGTTGGATATGTTCTGCAATTGTGTAAAATTTTATCTGCAACATTTGTGTAGAACTATTACACATACGAATTGGTATTTTCCGCACCTTTCGAAACATGCGGCAAGTATGTTTTACAAATATATTCGTCACATGATTCTATTTATATGTATTATATTTATTTGTCTTACCCTCTATATACAAATATTATATTTTTTGTCTCCTCTGCCAGAATCAGTCACAGAAGCCTCATTATTGTGAAAGAAATTTGATTTTCTTGAATAGTCGTACACTGAAAGAAAACCCTTCATTTGATCAATGAATTTTGTCATTAATAACGAGTTAACGTAAGAATTCATTGTTTTAATGAAGAATTTCATGCATATAATGAAAACTTTCAATAAGCTAATGAACAATGTCATTCATACAGTGAAGAATTATTAATGATGCTACTTCATTATCTAAATTAATATTTTTTCTCTTAGTGTATTAAAGACAATTAAATTTGAATTTTGAAAGTACAAATCGTAAGGCCTGCATTTGGTTTCTTTTCTCGTTTTTCTCCCAGTGTATTATGTATATATGTAGTATATGAATATGGTGAAGTGTTCACTAAATAATTTGTTAATGTGTTTGATTTAGTTATGGAAACTATTTGATTTTATAAGATATCTCATCAGTCAAATCGATTTTATTATTACATATTTCAGTTAATTACCTTAATTTGCCTATTCAAACTTAACAAGAACTTGGCTGATGAAATACCTCATACTTATTATCATTTTCATTGCATATTAATGAATCTTTTGTACATTATTATTAGCTGATGTTATTGTAGTTATTATCAGTTTTTGTTTTTCTGTAATATATATTTGTATATATATTTATATGTATGTATGTTCTAATAAGTGTTTGAAAGTTTTTGTTTTTTTTGTGTTTTCATTTTGTTGATTCAATTTAGTTTCAATTTACTCTTGATGATTTACGAATAAATATTTTATCTTCTATTACATTAAATATTACCCGCCTAATATTTATAACGATAGTGATTAACAATATGTAATTAGTTTTAGTTATGTTTTTAGTTAAATTTAATTTGTTATGCACAGTTATTATTGCTAATTTGACGTTTGGTTCATTCGCAGAATATTTTCAGTGATATTCGGCTGTTTAGACATACCACTCTTTGACATCTTTTGAGTCACGTTTTTTTGTTTTCACCAAACCCGGACGATCTTCACCTTCACTATGATCGGTAGAATCATGATAGACACGTTCAACTCTCATCGGAGCCGATCTACTGCACATGTCGGCGTTGCCGTTATTTCGCATTGCTATGCCAGAATGGGAGCGCGACCGTGTGTCCTGCGCTTGATGGTTGCTACTTGATTGCTGCCTTTGCTGGTGATATGAGCCATTTGTACTGGTATTGCCCAGTAAAGAGGCATTTGGGTTGTGTGTGCCATATATGGTTTTTTCTCCAGATGTTTTGTAATTACGGTCACCATTTGACTTCAGCCATAGAACTAATAGTATGACTAGAATGACTGCAATTAATATGCCAGCAACGATGCCAATGATCATGGCGGTTCTTTCCTCTTCTATTGAATTTATGCGGCCTCCTTTACCCTTTGGACGATAGTTGTTATTACTGTATGGAGGAGGTGGCTGTGGCAGAGGATAGTAAGGCAAGCCTGGTTCCGGTTCGTGTATGGGTGGTGGAGGCGGTGGCCGTTCTTCGGGCATATGTGGCGGATAGATAATGTTTGATTTATCTTCATCTTCGTCGTGCTTAAACACCTGGATGACATCGAAAGTAGTTGTGTCACCGTCGGTTGTGGCTGTTCTTATTTCTGGAACTTGCATTGCTGTTGTAGTGGTTCTTGTTGTAGTTGTTGGTGGTGTAGCAGCTGTTGTTGTTGCCCGTTGTGTAGATGTTGCAAGAGCAGTTGTAGGTACCGATGTCTGGCTAGCGCCTACAGTTGTACTCAAGGCTGTGGTTTGTTGTGATGTGAACAGATGAGTTGTTGTAGATGATGAATGCTGTTGCTGCTCGGTTGTTGCATCTTGTCTACGCGTATTACTATCAGTAGTTACTTCATTATGTGGCTCTGAAAATTCACAGGGCATATTAAAATCTTTAACATATTTGTATGTATGTACATACGTACATATGTATGTATGTGTGTATGCGTAAATAAATATGCATATGTTAATGGTATGAAATGAATTAAGATATATTAGTAGACAGAGGTACATGCAATTGGCCATCTAACTGACTCTTTTAACTTCCCGCAGCAGGAATTAGGATTTTAGCACTTTTAGCTTTCATCATGTTTCGACGTTTTGAGGTCCTGGGAGTCGATTTTGACTATGGATGTATGTATGAATATGTCCGTCTATGTGTGCGTGTGTGTATGTGTATAAACCACTGCTGGCCACCGAGAGTAAAGTATTCGTTTATGTGTATTCACTTGTGTAAAGCTTATAGTGTGCTAAGGTTCTTCTTTATGATTAATGTGTCAGTTGGAAAGGGCAGAGGTACATGAAATAATGGGTTAGAGCTGGAGTAGTGTAGCCTAGCCCGCCTTGAAAAATGCACTTTTATGTCATTATAAGAGTTCAAGGTATATAAGAAGTTTCGTAAGATTCATTTGGGTAGAAATACTTAAAATATAACACAAGATTTTAATGGGTGTGATGCCATATATTAAAATCTGCTAAGCCAAAGTATACAAAGCAGAAGTTTAAAATTGTATAGATCTAGTCACACCCACTTTTGTAAAAGCAAAATTATAGGAAAGTTGCAATAAAAACTGATTAAAATGTTTGGTTATTCCGATTTTTCCAGTTGGTTGTTCAGCTGGGTCTACTTGTTTTGCAGGTTTTAGCTGTCTATCATAAAATATTATGTTACATTTTTGTGGGCATGTATGTGTTCAAGATTTAGCTGCGGCCAGTATCTATGATGCATGTAAAGTTTCGTATGAAGTTTTTAATTACAAATATATAAATAAAATATTAAAATATGCTAAGCTGAAATAAATGCAACAGAAGGTTGAGGTCTCGCCCAATTGCGAAAACGCAAAACAATAGCCTTGCACAATTATCATGTTTCTGCTTCAATAGAATCGCTTTTGCTTAAACTCTTTAGTTTTAACTTTTAATTCTTAGCTTTAAGTGAATTTAAACCATAACATTTTTGGGAAGCCAATATTTTGATTCGTCCATGAGTGGTTTAAAAAGTGTGTTCATGTTTCTCTGATTTCTTCTTCAAAAGATATTCAGCACCCTTCTAAATAAAAATTCAAGCAAAACATCTCACTTCGATAACAGGAAATTCGCTTTCGTTTTTTATATTTCTCGCCGTCTCCTTGGAATAGGAGGGTTTCATTCATATTCAAAATAGTATTTTGCTAGTTTTTAATTTTTAATAAGTAGTGTTGATATAAGGTGTTTTTTATTGAGGTATAGAACTTTAAGTTGGCATCACTTTTTTAACTGGCGGCCATTTTGTCAGCTGTCAAGTGATTAATATTTAGTTTGGTTTGCCATTTCATCATGAACAGGTTGACAAAAGAACAACGCTTGCAAATCGTGCAAATTTATTTCGAAAATAATGGTTCAGTTCGCGAAGTTTACCGCAAGCTCCGTCCATTTTATGGTCGACATAATCGTCCATCAGAGCAATTAATTCGGTTAACCATGGATCGTTTTCGCACTACGTTTACTCTATGTGATAATACGCATCCGCTGAAGTCGCTCGTCTACGCCAACAAACCAGAAATGTTAGGGGACTTGGAAGCCAACATTCGTGGCGTTATTGCCAACATACGGCCCCATATGCTTGAAAAAGTGGTTGAAAATTGGACCTGTAGAATTGGCTTTATTCGAGCCAGCCGCGGCGGCCACATGCCCGAAATCATATTTAAACGTTAATGGCATAAAATTATCCTTCCAATAAAGCCAAATTGATGGACATTAAAACGATTTTCTTGTGTTTTATTTCAATTCGAAGTTCTATACCTCTAAAAAAACACCCTGTAGAACAAAAAAGTAAAACGTTTCCAAATATGGGCATGTCTACACAAAAGACCTCCACCTTTTGTAACGTTACGTCACAAAGCAATTAAGTTTGTATTTTACAGCCATGCTGTTAAATTTTTTTTCCCATCTTTTGCCAATGTGAAGCTTATTACTCTCTACAACAACACACAAAAAAGTATATATAACTTAAGTTTTTATTTGAAAAACATGCTACTTCACCAAGCAATGTAACGTGGCAAAAGGGCAAAAGGTGGACTTTTCTGTGGAAATGTTCATATTTATAAAAAATTCTAAAATTGTCTTACTTCTTTGTGCCAACATATAAAATTTGAAACGATTTTCCGTCATCCCCAAATTTGACAAGCGATGAAAACAGATCACTGCACGTAAGATGCTAAAATGACAAGGCTAGGCTTGAGTCTTAAACTAAAGCCTGTACTACAGAAAATGTAAAAGCCACATGTACATGTGGTTATTACAACATGAGAATTTTCAGCATGTTGGTTGCAATTTTTAAATAAGTAGTAGTGGCTACTTGCCATACAATTTCAACAGTATTTTGTCTTAAAATCCAAACGGACAAATCTCAAGAGGCAGCACATGTTTAAAAATGTGAATGCTTACGTTTACATATGATATTAGTGCACGGCATGAAGCGAATGTACCTTCTTGATGACGTCAAAATTACGTCAGAACCACATGTGCATGTGGCTGGACACATTAATGTTCTGCTTCAATGTTTATGTTTGCATGCGTGTTAAAAAAAATAGTCATACTAATAATGTTTGTGTGACTACTTTTAGTAGGAAAACATACCCAAAGACAACGAAATTGAAAGTGTTAATGTGTGACTTACCTGAAAAAGAAGAGACTTATAACTAAAATTTTAATTAGCCATTTTTTGGTAATAATTTTATTGCAAAAAAAAAAAAACAACATTAATACACAGTGTGTTTGTTTCTGCAAAATATTTATGGCTAGTGAACTTTTATCCATTCGTGTAATTCATTTTAAGCAATCATATCCTTCAAAGCCTTCAAACTTTATGTTAAATACCTAATCATTCTCAAAAATCTTGCTAAATTTAGAGACGATGTGTTTTGATTTAAAAGTTCCTAAAGCACTTCTAAATATTTTTCAATACAATGATGAATGACCAGTTAAAAATCATGGCTTGCAAAATGTTTATGTCATATTATTTTTATTTATTTATTTTACTTATTTTTTTAAATTTCGTAAATATTTTTCAAGCTTTATGTCTAGCATCTTCCCGTGACTTCGTTTGCATCCAGCAAGAAACTGATTGGGCTATAAACTGTATTTATACCAAGTTTAGCATAAAACACAAAAATAAACCCATTTTACCACCTACAAAGTACCATCAATTTTAACCTGGACTATGCAACTACTAAATTTCATTCAAATCAAAATCCAACACTCATAAACATACAAACTTTCACATTTATAATATCATAAATTTACTTCTTTTGCAGTTAAATTTGGAAATTTTTCTTTTGCAGTTAAATTTGGAAATTCGGTATTCACTTCAATTTTTTTTATAAAAACATCGTTCTACATACTGTAACTAATGAATTCAATTTGAAATAATATCAAAGTATAAGCCTAATTAAGCCATTATTCTGTATGAGATTATAAGTCGAAAAAAGATGAGCACCAATTTATTGCGCTATAATTTTCGAAAAAATAACACAAAATTATTTTGTGCTATTTTTTCGAAAATTCCCTGATGATCTGCATTAGCAACAGTGAAATGCGCATAGGATCCAGCTAAACCCCTCAATAATCAATTTCAATGTATTTTTATAAAAAAAAATATTTTACTTAATAAGTAAAATAATAATTTGGGATTACTAGTGCGTTAAAAAAATTTAAACTTAAATTGTAACAATTCCCACAAAAAACACTAATAGAAATTTTTGTCAGAGGTTCTTTTGCATGTGGAGATTACAGAGGTGCCACTAACTCAAAATGTGCTTATCTCGACTTAAGCACTTTTTCCTTTTTGCCGCAGATATTATCAGGATATTATTTTCGATATTTCAAGCAATTAGATTGATATGAATGAAATATATACATATATCTTCTGGTGTTAGTTATCACATATTTAGCAAAATTTTTACAAATTAATCTGACAAATAGAATATTCCCAGACCTGCCTTCAGTTCAAATATTTGAAAAACATAAAATTCAATCGTATATACAAATTTTATTTAAGCTTTAGGTCTTTTATAAACAGATAATCGTGTAAGTCATGAGTTTCGAACGTTTTCAATTAGAATGAAAATTTCCGAACCGCAAAAAAGAAGATTTGGTGTCCGCCATCCACATAATTTTAACTATTTCGAACTAATTTTTGAAAGGCAA
Source organism: Nowickia ferox (assembly GCA_936439885.1). Taxonomy (NCBI): domain Eukaryota; kingdom Metazoa; phylum Arthropoda; class Insecta; order Diptera; family Tachinidae; genus Nowickia; species Nowickia ferox. The sequence continues at coordinate 153,098,950 of OW387023.1, read as the reverse complement.
TCTAGAAACGGTTGTGAAAGAATAATAGAATATTTTGTTTCCGAATATTTTTGCAAAATTGGGAATATTTTTCATATCTCCTATTCTTTGTATTAAAACCAAATATATATTGGCTTTAATTTCCAAATTATATAGATAAGATATCAAACCTGAGTCCAAAAAGTATTCTTTTAATTAAGTTAATTTTATTGTGTAAAAAAGGATATTCTATTTGCCTTCACGCTGCTTGGTGCAGTCAAAAGTAGAACGATAAAATTTTTCGGAAGTGAATGTCAGGATACCAAAATATGCGGAAAAGATTCTCTTTCACACGGATGTGAAACTTGCTGCAACTTTGTGTACCTTCTTCAGGAAATAATAAAATTATTTTAATAACTTATAAAATACCTAAAGCTTAAATAAAATTTGTATATAATAAATAAAAAGGTCGAACAAATTATTATAATGCTCAATCGTATAATTATAACACAATTTCTTATGAAAATTTCCTATAACATAAATACAATGTTGTATAATTAGACGATTAGACAAGACATACGACGTTAATGCGTGATTGTGAATTGAACAATTATTGTAGGAAGAAATTAACCAAAGATTCGGCGAAATATCGAAAATATATATATGTATATTATAATAAAATTTTTTATATAAAAGAAGACCTGAAGTTTGGAAAATATTCTAAACTCAACAAGTATTTCAATATTAAGAGTATTAAAAGAAATCATTAAGCAAAAAAATTCTCTGTGATTGAAATACTGAAATCTTCATGGCATTATTTCATAAAAGGCCATAAAATGCAATTCTAATTTTTTTACGAAAAACACATTTAAAAATTTTATTTTCATTTGCACCACAAATTCTACCTTTGGGTTTGACTAGTCTTTTATAAAATAATCGGCATCGTGTTTTGTGAAAAATATGATGAATAAGCATAATATTTTGTTACATTTTTTTTTTGTATATAGATGTAGAAAAACATGTAGTAATTCAGTAGTTTCTTAAAATTTCTTATTTTTATTTTTATAATGCAGATGAAATTGAATATATAATAGTTGTAATTCAAAGATATTTAAGTTGTTCTTTTGTAACGATATGAAGGTAAAGATATTAAGCACAAATATTAACAATAACAATAAGAATAACAATATTAGAAAACTGAAAAAACAAACAGTCAGTTTTTGTACTTCAAACGAAAGGCAATTTAAAAGATTTCGATTTTCTTTCACGAATTTATTATACACGACTTCACAATAAGCAAAAAACAAACAAAAAAGTAAAACAAAATTGTACAGTATTGGGAATGTTTAACTATTGCACATACATATCTACGAGTATACATACATATGTACATACATACATAATGTATATGTTTGACTTTTAATAAATGTTTACTTAAATATATAAGCATGTATGTATATACTATATATATACATATATATATATATATATAATATATATTTTTATACGTGAGCATATATATGCATACATATGTATCTACATACATATATGTACACATATACATATACATACATATCGAGCCATAATTAACAGCCAAAAAAGGTTAAGCGACAACTTAATTTTTTTACGAAAATCGATTAGTTACGATCGTAGATACAACATACGGAGCCCGAAAATTATGTCGCTTAAGCTTTTTTGGAGGTTATGGCACGATATATACATTTGTATATATTCTTACATAGATATTTCTTTTAATTAAAACTAAGAACACAAGTTCATCTTATATTAGTACATAGAGGAGCCGCGGAACAAACTACGCTTTTTCGCATTGGTTTTTTAGTATTTGTATAATATATGGGTTGAAATCTTCAAGAAAAACCTCCTTGTGTTCTGCGACTCCTCATATACATACATACATATATATATATATATATGTATATATATATCTAGCATATATTAAGGTACATCTGTATTTACGCGACTTGATCGAAAATTTTGTTAAATATTTTTCATTGTGTATTATTTAATTGTAAATATTTTATTATCATTTTTATTTCTCTCAGATGAATTCGTTGTTAGTCTCTATCTACTAATCCTTTTCAAATAATTGCAGGAACTTTTACTTAATGATTTAATAGTCATACATGGGTTTTTACTTCATGCTAATAAATATTTAATTATTCATAAGTACATATTTATTGTTGATAGTCTGGATGTTGTGGAGCTGTTTATGGCTTTATACATATGCATGCACACTAGCTCGAACTTGTTTTAAATACAATACTCGTATGTCTACTCATTTTCATAATGATTTTATTTATCTTTAAGGGAAACGGAAAACATATGATGCACTTGTCCAGCTCTGCTTTAAATGTAATATGTACATGTTGCTTGTTATTATTTCTTTCGAATTTTTGGTGTTTATTTTGTGTAATTATTATTTTGCAAGTGCTTTTGGCTGAGTTTATAATTTAGTACGATTTATTGACCAGCCGGTGCATAATCACAGTCAGTACTATGAAGCAGGATTTAATTTCTGAAAGAAACAAGTCCAACTGTTATGCTAACACTTTTTAAATTACGCATTTAGTGGTTGTGTCCATGGCTGACATGAATGAATAACGATTTTTTTAATTGATGCCATGATAGATGAAAAAGCACACTGGGAATGTTAAGGTATAGAAATGTTGAAATGTCTTAATACTCGTACGTAGGAGAGAGATTTACATATATTGCAATTGCAATAGAAAGGTTTATTCAAGTATTTAATCTACATGCATATGTACATAGTATATGTATGTATGTATATATGTATGTATATATGTATGTATATATACTTATGTATGTATACATTGAGACTTTTAGAAATAAACCTAAACATACACATTTTCTGCTTAAGGAAATCCTTTGTTAACTTCATTTAGCTAAACTACAAACTTACTGCCGTATCCAAGAACAATAATTTTAGCTTCAAGTGTACGTTAAAACAAAATGCCCATACCAATTGTTTTTATGCAGGCAAATATTTAACAAAACTCCAGTCACATCCTAATCCTCTTGCTCGTAATATCTTGAACTTTACTGGACACATTCGCTTAAAAAAGAGGGACACAAGGACCCTAATACCCAACACTCATTTTCCTTAGCACGACTCTTATGTATTATTAATTTCCATCACTAAGTTTATGTCCGACACTGGTCGGGCCTAATAATTATATTTAGATTTAAGATTTGAATACTTATTCTTAGTTCGTTTTTTGAAGATACAATAAATAAATATTAGTATTAAAAAAGTTGTTTACTAAAGCACACTTGAAGTTCAAAATTATTTTTTTTTATACGACCGTTATTCTTTAACATTTTCGCCTTGTTGTTGCTTTTGTTTTCATATAAAAATATTCAAATTCATATTCTTTACATACACAAGTATTTATGTACATGAAGTACTTGTGTCTGCCAACAAATCAAGGATATAATATTCATAGAGTTATTAAATACTGTATCGTTCAAGATTATGAATAGTTGTGTCAAGATGTTCACCAAGAAGTAGTCCTTGGCCGTGGTATTTTATTACATAGGATATGTATGTAAATAATATCATAAGGTTTGATCAAAAGCCTTAGAAAAACATTTTAATATACGGCCATTTCACAGAGTTCAATTCCGTTCGGAAACGGAATTCAATCCAGCCCATTTTTGTAGATGGTGTCTAAACTAAAACTAAAATACGGGAATTTGTCAGGTGTGTCCAGACTGTTGGGGGTTATATGTTATGCTGGGTTATATTTCGGCTAGGGCTCGACATCTTGAGGTGGATTCAATTCTGTTCCCGAACGGAATTGAACTCTGTGACATCGCCTAGAATTTCAAAATTATACTTATAAGAGCCCTTATTATGGGTTGCATTCGATTTTCGATCTTCGCTGGCTATGGAACATCGAAAATCGAATGTTCAATTCATATTATGAGCATCGAAAATTTCTTTGAGCAACGAATTCTCTATCGAACAGAGTTTAGCTTTCGATGAAGTACTTTAATATAAAAACTTATTAAAAACGATTAGTTTTTATTTTTAGGTATAGTTGTTGCAAATTTTAAAAATCACTCTGACATTCTTTGTCAAATGCTTGTCATAATACCAAATGAAAATACGTTCGATCAGTACCTACTTTCGACTACAGTCGAAGATCGAAAGTTGCTCATAATAAGGGCCAATAATACGAAAATTTAATGCAATTTAATATTATTTTTTCAGCCTAACACGAATAAAAATTCAAAAAGTAAATAATGAGTCTAATTACGAGTGTGGTATTCCGACTACGACGACGACGATTTTGTACTAGATTAATGCAAAAATGCTGCAATGTTGCTTAGTCTAGTACAAAATCGTCGTAGTCAGAGTCGTAACACGACACTCGTAATATGACCCAATAAAAAACATCTAAATGTCATAGTCCTACATTAAAAGTAAAAGTTTCTTATGTAAAGGTTCCATCAGACGTGCCATACCATAATGAGATAGCCATAACCAAAACCAAAATTCAATTGGTTTCTATGGTTATGGCTATGGCGCTATGGCGAGTCACCCATGATCAAATACAGCGTTGCATATAAGTTTGGTTCGAACAGCTGTTCTGTATGGTTATGATTATGGCACGTTTAATTTAAGCTTAAGAGACTCTCTTTTAAATTTCAAAGAGATGTCAAAAAATGTTTTCCGTAGATATTAGTGGACGTTTGTATTCCATAGCAGAATACAGGTTGGAAATGGCATCAGAGATAGATTTTGTAAAGAAAATTTATTTCATAATTTAAAATTAAATACATATGTACATATAATCAAAATTAAAAGCGAGCTAATGTGAAACATCAAATATTTGTGATGAGATTTTTGATTAAAATAAGAGCCAATCTTGACTACAGGTGAAAATAAATGCACATTCAACATTTTGAATCAATAACATTTTATTGATCGACTGTGATGTGTATATATGAATATATAAGATAAAGAAGAAAAAAATAAATATATATCGTTGCCTTAATATAAAAAGGCCCTAGCTCATTATTTTTGAAATCGGTATTTAGACATTTTTCGATACATTAAATGTTCTTCTATCGAAATATACAAAAAACTCTTTTCTACATATATATTTCAGTATTTCAGTATTTATTTATTTCTTCAGTTACAAGTTTTTGATATATTTACAATTATGTATTTAAGTATATAAATACATATGTACAATGTAGCAGATACATTTAAATTCTTGAGATCAAATTATTGGTAATAAATATCATAAGCTATCAGTCAATTTTCAATTTTAACTTCATAAAAACTCTGATGAATAAATATAAAAAGATTAAAGTAAAAATAAAGCCTGATAATAATCGATAACTAGGCAGGAGTAAGGAAATCAGTAAGCTTTCTCTTAAAAGTATTCAAAGACATGCTAAATGAACGCAAATGAATGGGCAGAGAAGTCCACAATAATATGTAGTACATATGTATGTACATATATAGTTTTAATTTTTATTTCAAAATTGCAATTTAAAAAAACTGCAATATGATTGTTGGGGCAAATGGAACAAGTTTCCGTCATCCAGATTTTACGAAAAAACGTTCCAAGTTAAAGCAAATTCCACCTGAAGAAATAAATTTACATCATTCCTTTTTATTCCTTTAATAAACTGAAAGATTTCCAACGAGAACAAACAAATTACTGATACTCAAATTTGTATGTATAAAGAACAAAATTGTAGCGAGTGCCGCAAGCAAGATCAATTCTTTGAAGAAAATCGCCAAATATTAAAAAAATAAAGATGTCAGAAAGATTCTGGTGGATACAAAAAAATATACGTGTGTCGGCATTTTGACATATCACATCGCAGTTTTATTTTAGGACTGCAATTTTCGGTTATATTCTAACAAATCTTAAATAACTCCTCTAAAAATTGGGACGATAGGGGTGAAATGTTATACACAAATTTTGGCCATATAATTTTACTGCATATAAGTCGTCGAAGACGCTTAGCTCCAAGCTCATTAATTTGGTGTGCTCTGACATACATATGTATGTATATGTATGTAGTAGAATTTTATTTAAATTTTTTGTCGAAAGAATAGAGTGGGTAGATTATGCAGTACAAATGACTATAAGTAAAATTTATACACTGCATCAGCTACAATCCATACATACCCATAAGTATAAAAATACTCTAAGTAGTTATTCTACACGAGTATTTGATTTACGAACACTTAAAGCACCAGTGCAACCAGGAAAGTGAATTGGTAAGATGCCAAAATGGCAACGGTGTTTAACTGATTGCATCGCAGGGATGGAAAGTACGATATAAAAATTTTCGACTGTGTCAAAAATATATGTAACTAAATATTTACTAGAAATATATCTATCGCTTTACAAATTACAAAATATCAGTTCATTAACAATTTTGTTTTGCAAATTTTACGAAATAAATTTTAGGAATAATATCATTGTTAAAGATTAAATTTATTTTAAATTGTACTCTCCCTGATTATCTGATCAATGTGTTCAAATAGCTAAAGCACATTTTCCATTCCATTTTATACACATATGTAAATATAAACGGGGGCGTATGATATTTATTCATCATTCTTTGAGTAGCATGCGTATACTTAATTTGTCCGAATAAGTATCCATACTCTGAGTATAAGTCCCCGTCCAGACTTGCAATTTTTGTTGCAACAATTTTTGAGTTATTGGTGAGGGAGGTGAGAAGGTTGGTGAAAAGTACAAAATTGTATGTGTGTTGTCTTTTGATATGATATTCGTACTTGTTAATTTAAAGTTGGCAGGTGTATTTATTTCTTCAGTTGAATGAAAAATACAAAATGTAACAAAAATTAAATAGAATTGTTAATTTTTTAGTGTACATAGTTGTACAACCAACCTGCCAATTTAACCAACTTCAGAACAAAAAAGTCATTGAGCAATTTCAAGTATATTTAACTGTATTATGGGCCTTCGCTTGAGGTAAAAATGTTTCAATAGGTTTGACATTGAATTGAAAAAAATTATCTAACAATTTTACATACAATCAAAACAATTTTTTAAGTTTCATAGAACCGAAGGCGAGTAGCACTGGAATCATATGTTCTTCTTATACTGTATTTATGTAAATATTTTCCTCAATATCATATTTTGTCTAGACATATACATTTACATATGTATATATGTATGTGCATATATTATTTACAGTATATAGGCCCTAGTCACTAGGGCCTAGTGCCTTTATGATATGCTTAACTTTATAAAATAGTGTTAGTCATGGTTCACACAATAAAAATTTTCGTTGGGAGTGGAGAGAAGAATGGGATATACTTAAAAACTCTTTTTGGCTTTCTAATTCGTAGTTGTGAACGTAGATATTTTTCATTGAAGTTTGAAGTTTTCATTAAACTTCAACACCTTTTTGTTAAATTTTTGTTAACTCATTTTAGTTATTCTTTTTAAAAAGTCGGAAAAAAGAAAAATTATGTTAAGTAAATATATAAATATATAAAAAAATGGATTTCATTAAATAAATTTCGAAGTGGAGATGCAAATGAAACTTTAAAAAAGATTTAAAGAAAATTTCATATTGTGAATCGTAGCGTACTACTGACAGATTAGTCTGGAGAGGGGGAGTTGGCCATTAGTAACAATTTGTAGATGAATGTGAGAAAGATGGTATTCTATGAAATGACGACGAAATTCGGTTGAATGCGTTGAATAAATAATAAACGACTACTTACCGGAACCCTTTGCTGTACTTGTAGAAGTAAATTGTTCTGTTGTTTCGCCATAGTCGCCGGACCCATGAACACAGTCTTCATCATCACATGCTCTCTCAGTGCCATTTGTTTTATCTGTGCTGACATTTTGAGTCAAAGTTGTTTGCTTAGTGGGTGGTACATATACTGGTGTTATGAGATCATCGCCACTCGACTCAAAGGGAGGAGTGCATTCGTCCTCGTCATCACCACGACATCCAGAGCCAGCACCGGAAAATATTAAATCATCTATTGCACCAGGATATCCACTAGCTGGTGTCTGCTTGGAGAAAAATAGAAAATATGTTTCAATCAATTTCAGCACATGAACTTTGACTATTAATTGCGAAAAGAATGTGGTTTATATGTATGCGTATGAATGTACATATGTAGTATGTGTGTGTGCTTATTATGTATGTATGCGTGTATCTGTTATGTTATATAATTTTAGGGAAATCTGTATTTTATTTAACGGCCGTTCCTAGTTGTACTTTTTCATCTCTGATTAGTTAAAGTTAAGTTTAGCTATCAGGAGTAATGGCCATGAAAATAAATTTTTTACGGTTCCTTCTTCTGAGAGCAAGTTTTCTTGCAGTGATTACTTTATAATCCAAGTTTATTTTTAACAGGAAGATTTCACGAAAACCATGTTATTTATGTATGTATGTAGGTACATATGTATGTATGTTTGTGTTCATGTATATTTTTATGATTGTACATACAGTATGTGTTAAAAGTATTGGCATGCAAAGTTTTATGTTGTTCAATAATGTTTGTTTTTGTATACACATGTGTGTATGTATTTATTTATGCATGGATGTATGTATGTACATATGTATGTAATTAATAAGTGAAGTGTATTGTTTAGAAAATATTCAAAGTGCACAAACATATTAAAAGAAATATATGTATGTATGTAGTAAATAATTGTTTGATGTTAATCCGAAAAGAGGAGGCATTCAAAATATGGTTATATAATGCATTAGAAAAAGTTTCTATAAAATTTCAAACAATAAAGAAAAAATAATTAATTATTTATTTATCATATTATTTTAGGTGCACAGTGCTGTTGTAAATATTTATACGATATACGATTAAAATAATTACACATTTAAGAATATGTACATACATACATAGCTGAAATACATATGTATATGTATAATGTATACATACAGACGTACATATGTACATATGTATGCAAAAATTGGGAGTATGTATATTAATAAAATGTTTTGAATGAAGCATTAATTTGGAAAAAATTTTAAAATAAGTATCCATATAGAAAAAATATTTGCGGTAAATAAATAATTAAACAATTTATTTTTTTGCACAAAATACACAATTAGTTATGTAAGAAGTTATAAGTAATTGTAACTTCAAAGACATTTATAGTTAAAGAACCATGTTCAGCTTTGCCGAAATACATACAGTTATTGATTAGAATTTCAGTTTGAGAGTTAATTTAAACATGGTTCAGAAACTCAGTTGAGGTGAGTGGCAAAAAGATTAAGATTTTAGTTTTGAAAGATTTTTTTAATGTTAAATACGACAGAGCAAAATTTATTTACGATGAGAAAAATACTTGAAAAACTTTGAGGAGATTTCAAATTATTTAAAAATAAAATCCCTAACCTGCTGCATTCTTTGCAGATCATTTCTATCTAATACTCCAGTTACCAATTGAACATCTCCTCGTATGGTTATATGGGGATCACGTTCCACAGCCAAGTCCAAAACACGCAATTTATTCACCGACAGACCGGTAATTACACCAGCAAATGGTCTTTCTATTCGAGTCCGACCTGTTCTGCTAAACTTTCCTCCGACTTGAATATTAGCCATGGTATTGAACATAGTAGACTGATGTCCTAAAAAGATAATGGAATAAGAGGTACAGGTAGTAATGTCAATTAGAATAGGAATATTGTAGTTTCATTTTAGTGCCAACCTTGTGGCGTCAAAGTTTGCACGTTGTAATCATCCAATTGCAATGTGGCATTCCCACCTCGTCGACTAAATCTCACCACATGATATGTATTGTCATTCACTTTTGTTCCAATCTCTCCTAATGGCAGATCCCTCGTTCCAATATTATACACCATAAATATGTTACCCTCGACTATTTCGAGTTCCATGTAATCCTGAGTCGTTGAACTTTCTATACGCAATAAGACAGCGTCTGATTTGGTCGTTATGAATCCCAATGCTATATTGTCCTCTTCAGTATCAGCCTGAGCATTTTCCGGAAACGTGTATTGGATAATGCCTTTATTATTTCCAAATTCGTAAGCAATGGACTCTATAAGATTTATAGAAAAAAATATATGCATAATTACAAACTTGTATTTATCCCGAAAGCACTATTTCAATAAATTAAAGGATACAAATAATTGATGCGAATGTTTCAAAATACATATGTACATGCATACATATATTCATACATATGTACATAACAATGCGTGTTCATCATTACTTTTTAAACAAATAAATGAAGAAAAAACAATAACCACATTTTGAAACCGCACCCAATGTCATCGTTACCTTATAATTTTTCATGTCGTGTACTATGTACAAACTAGTAAGCTAATACTAAAGCTTCAAAATCTTTTTTTAATAAAATTAATGCTAAATACAGATCATAAATAACATTTGGGCAATTTCGCAGAATGTCACGTCCTATGTAACGTACGAATACCAATCAATTAAGCTTGTATTTCAGATCAATGCGGTTAGATTTTTCATTATCTCTTAACAAAGGTAGAACTACTTTCGCTCCTCAAAAGTAAATAAAGAAATAAAGAAAAATTTAAATTTAAATTTTCTCTGAAAGAGAAGCTTAATTGATTGGTATTCTTATTATATTGAGACCAACAAAATTATATATAATGTTACATTGTTTTTGCTTTCTAAAGTTGGTTTTACCAGTTGGTCTCGCCAAGTGAATGTGTATCAATTAAATCATCACGGACACGTGACAAACACATGCATACATATGTTCACTTGGCAATCACAGTTACTATACTGAAAAGTAAGACCAACGTAGAAAGTAAAAGCAATGTAACATAATATACACTACAATAATACTTCTGTACATGTATGTACCGACTGTATATCGAATAAGTAAAAATAACACTTTTGAACTAACAAAAATGTAACAAGCGGGGGACCTGGTGGTTAAACATAATTCGAGTACGCTGAATCCAATGGTGCTAACCTTTTTTTAGGTTAGCTCTTGTTTGAAAAATAATTAAGATTGAAAACTTGGTTAAAAGCACATAAACATCGCAATTCTTGCCAGTTTTCTACTATTCATTAATTTTTATATAAATTAAAAGAACATATTATGGATGAACATGCGTCCTTAAGAAGTTTTTGAAAAAAATTGCAAAAAAAATTACAAAATTGCCCTAAAAGAATTTACGCAAAATAATTAGAAAAATATTTTAATCATTTTTTTCCAAAAAGTTTTCTCACGACGCAAGTTCATCAGTACATGTCTTTTCAGGAGATATATACATATATCGACATAATGGTTAACAAATGATAGAAAACTAGCAAAAATTTTGATTTTTAGGTGCTTTTAACTAAGTTTTCAATCTTAATTATTTTTTAAACAAGAGCTAACCTAAAAAAATGTTAGCACCATTGGATTCAGCGTACTTGAATTGGGTTTACCCACTGGGTCTCCGGCTTGTTACAAAATAAAGGTTTCGAATACGAGCACAGTGTAATTAATAGCAAAAGATAAACAAGAATAGTTCAACATACTTAGGTAGAGTGATATAACTTCGTGCTAACCTGAATAGAAAATGAAAAACAGAAAAATTAATACTGATACTTACAAATGTATTTACCAAAGGTAAATCAATAATTGTATACACAATAATCATTTCTCGTATCCCATTTCATTAAAAATTCACGTTTAAAAGCTGTCGTTATTAACAATCTCTGCCCAAGTAGATAGACATCGATGCTGATGAAGTGCGTGACTGCACAAAAAAATGGGCATTTCCCCCAGCTAAAAAGTCTAGTTTAATTATTCTTCACTTCTCTTCTTTAGAAAATCACATTAATTAATAAAAAAAATATCGTTCAATAAGAATATTGAACTTAAGCCCTATTAAGAAATTATTCCTGATTATATTTAAAAAAAAATAGTTAAGTTTTTGTAGAAATAAAAAAAAGAAAACATTCACTCACCATCGTAACATGTAGGACCCGTATATGAAGTCATATCACACTCGCAGGCATACGCATTCCACTGCTGCACACAAACGCCTCTGTTTGCACAAGCATTTTGGCTACATTTTGTTGGGCCCTCACATCCGGACACAACAAGCGAGCTCGGTACTACAGCGTCATTGGTCAGTGATGGTGATGAGTCGCCCAAATCGAGTGAAGAAATACAACCCTCAAAACCAGATCGTGATGATATAGAGGCCGGAAGCTTTGCATACATGTCCTTAAAAACACCACCAATATACAAGATACCAGATAATTCCAAGTGCATGCTATTGCCCGATAGCGTAATTATTTCGAATGATTCATCTACAGCCAGAGTATGGGTTTTCGGTCCTGGCCGTCTGATGCTGACTTGATGCCACCGATTATCGTTCATATGAATCCGGGTCTTGTCTCGCATTGTTATTGGACCATCTCCCAAATCGAATGTGTAGTGAATATGGCCATTCACCAATTCTACGGCGACGAAATCATTACGCCTTCCGCCATTATAAACCAGCAACCCATTCGGCTCTACTGTCTTAAACCGAAAATCAACCGAAATAGTCGAATAGGCCTTAAGCATTGGCAAACCAACATAAGAATGTTTCGAACGGAAGGTGGCTGCATGATATGGACTCCCAGGCGGTGAGTTTACAAACCGAGCTGTTAACTTGAAGGTTGCACTGGGCAGTGCCGACAACTCAGGACCCAAAGACTTTACAATGTCAATATATCTAACATATATGTAGCTCAAATATTATACTAATATCTGTTTTGCGAAAATTCCCCGACTTACCTTTGGCCATTAAAAATAAATCCTTGCATTTGTCCCACGAAATTTGGCATGGTAGATGTCATTTGTATCTCTTCTTCTGCATGGAACAGTCCACCCAAATGTATTGACCGTATCTCTATAGTACTGTGTCTACCCAATATAGTCTCAGCTGTTGAATATATTTACAAGCACCAATATATAAAGAAAAATTCTTAAAGATCTCAAATCTCTTTAACACCTAACGTCTTTACATCGTTCAGACAAACTAGTTATTTAATATCTTTATGGTTTCTTAATATTTTTCATTCCTTTGTGAGATTGTAATGTTTTTAATTTACAACATTACAACAATAACATTGTCTATAGTATATGTATTAATATGTATTAAATTAATTTAAAATAAATGTATATTTTTTGTGGGTGAGTTTATTATTAAAATGTACAAGAAGCACGGTTAAAGTTACAATAAAAATAAACTATGTAGATGTTTTGGATCAACCTACACATACGAGTAGTTACATATAAAAAGCAAATCTAAACGAACCAAAAGAAAATATCAGAGTGTCAAATATATTTTATAATAAAATTTAGTCAACTAATTATTTTTAGAGGTAATTTCTGCATTAACTGCTACAGGATTTAGACAGGAAATAGAGTGGATCAGGAAGTTTTTTTTCCAAAGAATTTTGAACAAGATTTTACAAAAACGCTTCGCTTATCGCTGTCCTTTTTATATGAAAGTTCACTGATCTTTTACTTAGCCAATTGTGGTCACAAAATATCGGTTATCGTGGCTCATTAGCGCATAGATATTACGGTACTTTCGTGGTAATTTTCTTAGCATAAACATTAGGGCAGGTCAAATTATTTGTGTGGTTAAATTTTGTATTCCTTGTATTCGAGTTTGAAATTTATATTTTGGTGATTATGTAGTAGAGTATTCATTCGATTAATCGTTAATCGATTAACCCGATAATTACTACCCGATTAACTGATTGTTTAATTTAAAATGGGCTTTTTCGATTAACGGTTAAACCGATTGATTTCAATCAATTAACCGATTAACCGAAGTAACAAATTTTTAATTATTTGTTTCGTCTCATATACAAAAGGTAAGTGTTTAGAAATTATTTTTCATACAAACATAGAAGTGTTTTCAGTGATTCTAACTTAAATAAAACTTCAGAATCTTTGGACGTGGCTATAAAAGAGTTTTAGTAAAGACTCTGCCACTCTAACTGAACTAGAGGGAATTATTAAGTTTTTGATGATGGCTCGCCAACAGAAAAAAATATCGATAGTAATACAAGAAAAGTTCTAACAAAATAACCGAAACAACTAGAAGTGTTAAGAATTAAAAAAGAAAAAATAAAACAGGACCCTAATGGAATAATGAAAGATTTTATATGTTCAGAGAAATCAAGGAAAATGACTGAGACACTAGATAATCTGTATTATGGATTGCTTTCGATTTCCTCAACATCTACGGTAATTGAAAGGAATTTTCCAAGTCAAGTTCTATCAAAACTAATTTGCTTTAGGATTTCCAAACACTTAAACCAAATAATTTTTCTGAAAGATTGTGTTAGAAGATCTCTATCTATATTGAAGTACTAATATAAATAATTATTTTTTTTTTTTGCTTGATTTAGTTTAAGAATTCTTATGTGTTTTTTGTTTTACTCGAACTAATAAATAATTTATGCCCTTTTATTTGTTTAAATTACTTTATTTAGGAAAAGACTTTATTAATCGGCTAACCGGTTAATACCGACATTAACCGATTAAGCCAAAACCTCGAATAATTAATCGAGCGATTAACCGATTAAAGCAAGACCCCAAATTAATGAATACCCTATTATATACACACATCCACACATACATATGTATATATCTATATACTTAATTATCTTACCGAACTAATGTGTATGCGATTAGCACAAACAGTTGGAGCGAAAAAATTTTGTGGTTAGACTCATAACATAAATCATTTGTGCACTCTGCTCAAAATACATTCATTTTAGAATTGAATATACTTAAATTTTTTGCTTGTGCATTTCGCCAAATTATACAGTGACACACATTAAATTAAGCCACTCTTTACCAAGAACTTTAAAATGTTAAAGGACCAAAAACTGAATTAAAAACACTTAAATCCTAGATTACTTAGATTTTTTTTTTGAAAGGAATGTATGAGTTCAATAACGTTTCGCAAAAAAAAATATAACTTTAGCTAAAACAGAAGTGTGAAAATGATGATCCCTTAAACAAAAGTATGTTACACTAGACACAAAGATATATTTTTGTGGAGTATTCTTCCTAATGGTTAACATATCTAATGCTCTTTGGAATGGATTCACAATAAGTTTTTCGCACTGCTTCGAAAGGCCGTTTTCAAGTAATTTTGCTTAAAAATATGATGGTTCCTGATTTAAATTTTAATATCCCAGCAAAAATGTTTGCTTTCTGTAAGCATTTTTGTAAGGGAGACAACGAAACGGAATTACTTGCAATCGCACGTTTATAATGCATGATTTTTGTTCGCTATGAGCCACTTAGAAGCAAAAGCAATAAATCATCCACCAAATGTGTACGTGTATGTACATACCCTGTCGGAAACTAAGTTAACCTTAAACTAACTTTAAGCCAACTATTTCCCAACTTGGATTACTTTCCAATGGAAACAACTAATTATTTTAACATTGCGATGTCCTAGGCGATAGTCAATTGTCCCACTATGCATTACCTTACAACTAACTTAAAGTTTACTTTAGTTAAGTCAACTGCTAGTCCGTAAATTTACAAGAAGATGTTGTTGGGGTTCGAACCATGTATCAACACACGTTGTATAGTGAACGCGCTTCCACCCCTACTAAGTACCATCTAAAATAATAACAGCAAAATTTTAATATAAAGTAGCTAAGAGTAAATTTGTTGGCTCTCACCGAATGCGATTGATTGCGTACTCAACTTAAGAATTGATTTTGGCTAAGTTCTGGATCCTACAATCCAAAGTTAACTATAAGTTAATTATTTTTGTAATCGACTAGTGATTTTCCGACAGGGTACATACATACACAACTGATCGTATACGATCGTAGAACATATTATAATGGTCTCACTTACGTTAGTGCTTCCGAGAAGCACTTGATTATCTAAATTAAAAGAAAGTTTTTATGCTTATATGTGAGTGGGAATAACAGAGCATGAGATATCAAAAAAAAGTAGTGGCTCATAAGAAGATTATTATTAACCGGCGAGAGGAATGTACCGATCCCAAAAAGATCTACGCATAATATTGGTTTTAATAAAACCATTTGTAAAAGTTTCGGTGGTTGTAAACAAATTGATGGCATCGAACCTAATTTCGAAGTAACGATGGGTACTAATTAAAGAAGTTGTGACTAAGCTTTTGGGAAATATGAAAGCACTTAGCATATATGTATGTAGATATGAAATAAAATAGTATGATACAACGAATTTTCTCACATATTGTGAGAAAATTTTGGCTGGGAAAAAATTGAAATCGAACACATTTTGCAGCCAAATATACATAAAATTAAGTCAATTGGCTTAAAAATGTTTTGCATACGTACTATGTACTCGTATAATTGTTTTATTTACCCAAAAAAAATATTTTTGACACACTGAAATAATTAGACACAGTTAGTTAAAAGGATCTATTTTAAGTGACAAACAAATGATATCTCAAGCATTACAAAAAAAATTTACCATGGTGTTTGCCGTTGAAAAACAAGGGAAGTGCAAAATTTTTGAAATAAAAACACATTTGTAAGTAGTAAATAAATAAGTAAATAAGACATGAACTAAGAAATGAACAAAAAAAGAAAAATACGATATACTTATATATGGTTACCCTAATATAGAAAGGTCCTAACTCAATATATTTTTTAAATCGAGATTTTTGCATTTTTCGATACATTAGATGTTCTTCTATCGAAATATACAAAAAAAAACTCCATTTCAAAAAAATAATTAGTCAGGGCCTTTCTATATTAAGATAACGATATGTAATATTGGCCAGAAATTTCATAAAAACTACATTTCAATGCATTATTATGGCATTGGTTGTCTGTTAATTTATATCAGAAATATTTTAAACTCTGATTTAGTTTAAGCAAATTTCTTAGGCTTCCTTCCCTTCCTTTGGAATGCACATACTGACAAGAAAAATATTAAGCCACTTTTAAATAAGGACACAAAAAAATAATAGAAAGTTACGTTACGTATTAAAATATAATCGCTTGTGTTAAGGAACTGTGCGGTAATTGTACAATATTCAGGGTGCAGTGAAAGTGTCTACTCATAAAGTTGTGTGATCTTGTGTGATGGCAATTTTAAATGAAAAGAAAAATGCATAGTATGTTTTTGCTTGTTTAGCTTAAAGAAAATAAGAAATTGAATAATTTTTTTCAAATACAATCTTAATACAACCTAAAACAACAGCTGACAGATTTTGTTCAGATTTAAAGTCGGATTTTTTAAATTAATGAAAGCATTTTATAACAAGTACAAATTTAAGTGATTTAACAAACTTGTTTATTGTAAATTATTTAAAGTCTAGAGGAAAATAACCATTTTGGTTCATATTCTTCATTTTTAATGGCACTTAAAAGAATTGATTTGGAATAACCATGCATGCAATTTGCCAAAATTAGTGCAGTCATGCAAACGCCATGTGTGAGAAGAATGATTTTTTGTTTTAATTTACTTAGATTTTATTTGATTTAATTGTTGCATTTTTTTAATGTATTCAATATGCGTGTTAGTCTGAAGAATGCAAATGTCCAAGCGGGCCCCATTTCTCAAAATAGATTTATGACCACAAACAAAA
Source organism: Nowickia ferox (assembly GCA_936439885.1). NCBI lineage: Eukaryota > Metazoa > Arthropoda > Insecta > Diptera > Tachinidae > Nowickia > Nowickia ferox. Next base: position 153,081,349 of record OW387023.1, on the reverse strand, counting down.
TACATTGAGAGCACGACACAACCAGACCAGTTACGAGTATGTTGCGTTACTGCCAAATTTGAGAAAATTTCCATCTAAATTCGGTCACAGCCACATTTGGACATTGTTTTAATGAAAACGAAAAAATATATATTTATTTAAATGGTATGTATGTATATAATTAATAGTATGTAGTACATATTTTAAGTGCTTCTACAAGCTAACAAGAGCATTTGGTATTAGTAGTTGTAAGAGTAGTAGTATTTAGTAATAGAAGTACAAAAAAAAAACTAAATTTGTATTATAAGTGGTAGTAGTAGTAGTAGTAGATTTTCTCAATTTTATATGTTAATACATACACTTACACATATTCTACATTAAACTAAATATATAATAACTTGGTGCAATATTACTGCCCTGGTGCTTTGCAAAACATTTTATTTGCTAGTTCAGTTCACAGCTTTCAATAAAGCAAAAGAAAATTGAATTTTAACCTTTTAGCAAAAAAAATGTTATTGCCTCATAACACCAATCTTGCGTGTCGATTTTTCATTTTCGTTTTTTGATTCTCTGGATTAATTATTTATGGCTGAAAGTATCAAATTCGAGTATTTAGCTATGTTCGTAAATATTGAATAATTTCGTTGAAAGTTTCATTTCTATGTTCACTTCTAAAAAGTTGATCTGATTAATAAAATTATCAACACGAGATTATACTCTGTAATTATAGGTAAAGATACAAATGACAATTCCTTAACTAGGGCCTTAGAACTTTGAATCAACGTATCTATATAATCTTTAAAAGTTTCTTGCTTTGTAATTAAATTATTTGTTACAAAACATTTTCGAATGAATTTTTTTATTAGTTTTTAAAAATCCTCTCCGTTTCGAAGGCAATTAAAAATATACATTACTTCTGTATTATTCGAAATAATTATTAGTGACTAAAATGCTCAGTTTTTTAATATCAAATAAAATGTTGTTATATCATTCAAAAATTAATTAAATTTGCATCCACAAAAAAAATTTTTATTTAATTTAATTGTATTAAACTTTTTATAGGAACTATTAATTAGTGAATACTTTTTCTTGAGCGTGAAATATTTAATTTATTTTTATTTTATCAACCGGCTTCAAAAAAGGAGGAGGTTATATGTTCGTCAGGTATGTACTTTTGTTTTATATGTTCACCGATTTCTCCGCCATTTGCCAAGCGATTTTAAAAATTCTTTTCTTAGTGAGACATTTTTTAATGATTTTTAATCAGGAATAATTTCTTAATCGGGCTTAAGTTCAGTATTTTCAATTATTATCGAATTAAATATTTTTTATTAATTAATGTGTTTTTCTTAAGAAGAGAAGGAAAATTAAACTAGACTTTATTGGCTGGGGGAAATACCGATATTTCTCTGTGCAGCCACGCAGTAGATAGACGTGGGTGCTGATGAAGTGCGTGGCTGCACAGAAAAATATCGGTATTTTCTTCAGCTAATAAAGTCTAATTTAATTTTTCTTCTCTTCTTTAGAAAATCACATTAATTAATTAAAAAATATTTCATCGATGAGAATTGAAAATACTGAACTGAAACCCGATTAAGAAATTATTCCTGATGAAAATTCTTTTTTTATATGAAATGGTATACTCCACAGGTGGTCCCATTTTTTTATTTACGATACCTCTGACAAAATACATTGATTATGTCCCACTGTACATACGGAACATTAGCTTTCAGTAGTTTTGTATTCTATGCACCCTATTGGAATATAAACTTAGGTACGGAGCGTCAAAATCTAGCAACTCAGGTTATAAAATCATTTCCCAGCTCTTAGTTTTACAAAATAAAAATTAAAAAATTCACAAACATTATACCAGATTTAATTGATGTAAACAAATTATTTCCACAACTAACTAGAAAATGTTTTCAACCTTTAAGAAATAATTTCCAGTGAATTATTTATCCCGAGAACAAAATTTTCTTATTCTAAACATATGGCGAGAGAAATAGAACTTGAGAGAATTTCGACTTTTCGAAGTCAATTCTTTTGTTTTATCTGAAATCTTGCAAAAGATTTTTAAAATAGGGGAACAAAGAGTAGCGAAAACATTATTCAAAATCAGCGTTGCCATATTTTATTTTCAAATATCTTCAAGTCGACCTAAATAAATCTTTTTTTATTGAAAAATAATAATAGTGTAAAATATTTTTTTAGTGATTTTTCTCAAAGTGCATGTAGTAGTATACCTTGATTTTACTGCATTGGAATTCAGGTAAAATTTATTTTGTTTCAAGAGAACTGATAAATTCTAAAGTAAATAAATAACACAAAATATTTACTGCATAGAATATACGACTACATATGGCCTCATTCATAAAAAATAACTTTGTTTTATAAAAGGTTTATTAATCAAATTTCCATACAAAATTTATTGTACAAACCTTTTATAAACCAAACGTATTTTTTATGAATAAGGCAGATAAAATATATATTTATATGTTTGTACATAAGTAATTAGGCAAATGAGTCAAGTTTTACTTCTTTGCATACTGTTGATGAAGCAAAGAAGAAAATATATAAGCATCAAAAGGAAATTCAGCTAATATACTAAAAGTACCAAATACCACATTTTTAGCTAAGGAATCTTTTAGTCTTTTTAACATCTCAAAAATGAATGTATTGCTTACTAAAATCCGGAAGATGTCAAATATCCAATGATTTTGGATCAAAATGGCTTTTAAGAAGCTTTAAAAAAGGTAAATATTTAACGTGTTGCGAACAAAATATGTCTCATTCATACGCGCTAATAAGTGATTCCGTAAACTGATTTTCCTTACAAAACCGCTTGAATGCATTATTCACTTTTGTTTGAAAATTACCTATTAACTGATGTATAACTTATCATTATAAATAAATTGTCAACAAAAAAATCATTTAGATTCTACTTCCATGCGTGCGTGGAGCGTGCAGCCATGTAAACCATCTATGCAGTGTTGCCAGAAAATGATGATAAGAAAATCGGTCTAAAATATCTGCTAAAATCCTCTACGGACGAAAAAATAAAATGCTAGATTTTAAATTTACGTATGTAGGTTTTTTATGAATGTTTTGAAAAACTTGAATGACTCTTTACGAATTAATATGCCAAATCAAGCAGTGAAAATGCAAAACATTGCATTACATTTACAGGAGTATTCACTCGCTTGTTTACATAATTCAACGTATGAGTATTATTTAAATGTATATCATAATAGTCATACGCCATACTTTGCAAAAGAGTGAATGATTCAATTTTTTTAATTTCAAATTTCATATATACTATATCGTCGGTTGGTTATTGGTTTGCGTCACAGCATATTCAAAATACATTATGTCTGCAAGAAACCAATGACCAACCGACGACATATAACCCATGTGTTCGGGACTTCGAACTTTTTCTTAGACATAGATTTTGATACATGGTCTTACATAATTTAGGAACAAGGAATCGAATAACATCAACCATTTTGTCAGATTGGTGCGAGTGTCAATACTTTCCTTTACAAGCTTTAAATGTTTATTTTTAGGACAATAATTCCCCTGCAATACTTTTTTGCATAGAGTATGAACCTCTCTGGTTCACAAGCAGTAAATTTTATAACAGTGCTATACTAAAAAAATGTTTTCATTGCACATAAAATATTTACAACCACAACTTTACACCTAAAAACATTTCATACGATTCCCATATTATTTTTTTTTTTAATTTAAAAAAATGATAAAAATTAAATAGCAAATATCTCGAAAGCTCGCATCGATCTGACAAAATATTGACCCTGCTTGATTTCTATGTTAGCTAAATTCAACTATTATAAATATATATAATTATGGTGCGATTAAATAAAAATGCTCGAAAAATGCAGATATCAATCGTAACAAGGCCTGTTCACATATTGGATGTGAAGTTAAATTTTGTTTCTATAAAAATTTTCAATAAAAACTTAAAAAGGACTTTTTGAAAAGATCTTAAAACATTTACTTTAAACATTTCTTATAACTAGACACGTCTTTAAAAAAACTATTATTTTACGATCTTTAAGAAATTCTAGATTATTTTTGAAAGTTTTTTTGCCCAGCCAGAATGGAAATTATTAGCGGAAAAAGAAACAAAACATCCTTAAAATCAGCCCGTGTTTGTAAGAATTGCGAGCTGCGAAATGTTTTATTAACTTGAGTTGGCTCTATTGTAGTGTTGTATTATTCGAAAATAACTCTCCTGAAAGCTTAGATCCTTTTTTAATTTATTTCATACTTCATTTTGTAGTCGGCTCAGTAGATCAGAAGATCTGAACTTATTATTATTATATTTGCATTTCACTCCAGATGAAACAGCTTGAAATATTTTTGTGCTTAATACGATATTTATGTATTATTGTATACTATCACTAAGTTTATGCCTGACACTGGTTGGGCCTAATTATTATATCTAGATTTAAGATTTGAATACTTATTGTTAGTTCATTTTTTGAAGATACAATAAATAAATATACGCATAAAAAAAATAATATATTTGCATTAAGCCGCACAGTGGCCCCAACGTCTCGCAAAAATTTCATGTATTAAATTTAAAAAATTTTAAATAGTCTTGAAGTTGTTGTAAAATAGATATTTAAGCCATAATAGCAAATAACCAATATCATCGATCTATGTACGTCCTAATAACAAAATTAACTTATATTGAAGAACAAATCAATTTTTATAAAAACAAATTTTTGGGAATAGCTTTCACAACTTGCCAATAAATGCATTTCTCTTGTTAACCAATTTTTTGTTTTAATGAGCCAAAATTAAATGGAATTAACCGCTTAATAATCAAATATTTTTTATAGCTTTATTTAATTAATAAAAATAAGAAAGAAATTAAAATTATTGTATGCCTTAAAAAGATCTTCTAAAATAATTCATTAATTAAATTAAAAGATTTTCTTTTATCTTAATAAAACGTTATGAAACATTATGTAGACGTTTGAGAAATCTTTTTATATAAATGCTTGGCAAATACTATCCCATTCTATTACATTTTCTGCATTTAAACAAAATTCTAACTAGACGGGAATAGAATAAGAATAGTGTAAGAAATTCTTAATTTGACTTTTCTCAATAAGATTTTCAATTAAATCGCTTACAATTTTAATAACTCTCTCGAATTTAATCAAGAATTGCAAAGCTCTAGGATTTTATATAGCAACTCCAGTTGCAAGTAAAATGATGAAGCGATTATTCGATTAATCGATTAACCGGCTGACTTTTAAAATTTTAAATTTCATTTAGGCAGGCTTGCATTCTTTAATGCCTTTATGTGATTGTACGCAAATATGCTGTGTTATCAAACAAACGAACAAAAAATTAAAAAAAGAATATTATAATAACTGCCTACTTCAAAGCTATTTTATGCAAAAGTAAATGATTAAATAACATATGCTTTTTAACAAAATAAGCTGCTGTTTTTTAAGTTGTACAGTCAAAGAATTTGCTCGTTTTTTGCAAGTTCTAAATGGGATTTCAATTCAATACATAAGTTATATCGTTACAAAAACGTATTTTAATCAACGTAACATTAATAAATATATTTTGCGCAAACTTATTAAATACAACATCAAGATTTTTGATTTGAAAATATGGATGGAGAAATTTTGAAAAAAAAAACATACAAAATGTTCAAAACAAACGAACAAAGTACAAAGTTAAAGTAAAACATATTTTATTTACAATTTTGGTTTTATTATTTTTTTTTTGTAATCTTTATAAAATGAATGGCTCATATGAAGTTTAGCTCTATATCGGATGATTTTTGCCAGCATTTTGAATTTGTTTTAACATATTATTTTTTTGACGGGATTTCTTATGTTCTCTATTATGAATGGATTACATGAAAATTGTCGACAATGTTGTAAAAGAAAGAAAAACTATATGTATGTTTATGTATTGTCTATTGGTTTTATGTGCGAGTATGTTCGAGTCATTATGGTTATCGATCGATAAAAATGTTATTACAACTTGCATTTACAAAGTACAGAAAAATACATATGTATTTGTATTATGATGGTTTCATTGAAAATGGTTTGGTTTTTGCTTTTGTAAATCGAAATCGCTAGCAATAATGAAAGGAAGGGAATATTTAAAAGTATTAAGATGTAAAACTTTTTACATACATTAGTTATGTTTTAGCAAACTGACAAATCATAGTAAAACAAGAATAAACATAAAAGTCTGGAAAAAAGAAACAAAAGAGGTTAAACAATAAAATGTCATTTGCACAATATGCAACATGTCAGGTTTAACACAAATACGATGGATACAAATGTATAAAGTCCATTGCTATTTAAATTCACTAACGGTTTATTGTTAATAAATATTTCATATAATTAAGGTAATTTGCACTTTCGGCACTATACCTCCCGACTATTATTGATTAAAAATTTATTCGCTATCTTCTCTAGCCCTCGATATAACGGCTTGTAGTTTTTAAAACAAAATCAAAACTACAATAAAAACGGATGTGTATTTGCTGAGCAGTCTGGCAACATAGAATGGGCAAAAAAACTAGAGTTTCATGTCATCGCGTCATTACCCTACGTCTCTACGAGCCATCAAATTGGACATGACATGAACATGACTCCGGCAGAGCAACTGTGAAAAATTCATCAACTTCCTTGTTGTGGTGAACACGGGCGATGTCCATGTTCAGGCATATCAATGCATTTTGCGGTAGCGCAATAGAGATAGAATATTTACCAATTTTGTTCTGCCTCTTTTCTTTCTATTGTAATTGTTTGCGAACATCGTTGCTCAAACATATGTTATGGCATCCATGTCAGAGCATGGACGAAACATGGACATGAGCGGTCTCCATTAGCCATTTGCGATGTCCGACATGATGCCCATACCAAGTTCATGGCATATTCATACATGTATGTATGTATATACATATATATGCATATGCTATAAAAGTTCAGTAGTTCTCGAATATAAAAAATGGACATAATCGTTGCATTTATTTGATTAAGAATAAATATTTGAAGCAAACCTTCAAAAAATAAATACGAGCTCATTACTTATACAGATCAATTCTAAACATTGCCGGGCAAATAATTCCCAGGGAATTCATTTTCTACGAGAACAAATTTTCCTATTCTAAGCACATGGTTCTAAAATTTCTAAAATATTCCAAATTTGGCTAACTTTAATAATATTTGTTTTTATTTCAAGGAAAGTAAGAATGAATTTAAGGAAAATATGCTTATTTCACAAAATAGTGTATATATTCTAGGGAACTTTGCATTTATTTCCAAGCTTAAAAATGTATTATGTGTAGAGAAATATTGTTCACGAATCATTATTGTCGAAATATTAATTTTTCTTTGAGTTGACGCGGACAAGAAATTAGTTAAGGGGTCTGTAAACCTGCAATTATGAAAGTGTTTTTTACATAAATTTGAGTTAATTGGCCGATAATCTTAAACATAGATTTTCTGAATATAACATAATTTGAAATTTGGTGTGGTTTATAAAAAAACGCATAAATGTTAGAAAAATTTTGGACGTATCATTGGGCATACATTTGAAAAAGTTAATCTACATATTTCGAAACGCATATGGGTGATTTTGAAATAGGAATGTGACTTTTCAGATACTATAATACACAATTTATTGCAAAGAGTATGAATTTGTATGGGAACAAGTAGAATAAACACTCTGCGTATCGTTCGTTTTACTTTTAAAATTAACGTTATTTCTTATCCTTAAATTACTGCATTATTTTGCGTTTATTACAATTCGTAGTGTAATTAAGAAACTTTAGAGAATGATATACGCAAACTGAGGAAGCGTAACCCTAAGATGAGATATCTATCTGATTTCAATTTTTTGAAATGAAAAAAAATATGTAAAAAACGACACGGCACGACACGTAGTAGGGCAATTAAGGTGCTGGTGATACATACATAACATACCCCTGACAGGGGGAGCCCCGTCAACTTGTAAACGCAAATTTGATGCCCGTCTTGAGAAACGTATTGTGTGCCAGTTGTTGTCATTAAGAACAGATTGACCAGCCAAAAGATTCTGTAATAAATATTTAAAGTGTTGAAGCAAGTATTACATAAAAAAAGTGTTTATCGGACCTTTTCTCTATCACTCAGTCTTACGCTGGCACGAATGCGTCCGGCTACTAAAGCGATTTCAAGTCTATCTGGGGAATTCGATTCAGCACTTGTCATTAATAATAACCCAGTAGGTCTAGCTGTTTTGAAGCGAAGTAAAAGCTCTTCGGTTTGAGTCTTGGTACCCTGACCATTTCCTAGCCATACGGTCATGTGTTGAGTTCCATTGAATGCTAGAGTACCGGATTCTCTGCCGCAAGTCGGACCATAGTAAAGTGTGGCAGTGCAGTCACAAATCGGTCGGTTCCAGCCTTCCATGCAACTTCCACCATTCAAACATGGATTTCCCGCACAAACATTAGCTTGTACATGACAGGAGGGCTTTACCGACGCTATATTGAATTGAAAAAGCTTAAAATAATGTAAATTATTCTAACATGTTTCACGTTACCGGAGTCTTGCAATCTAGCAAATGCTGCTATATCAATAGCCTTGCCGCTTAATACTAAATCTCTCAAGCAGCCTACGAAGCCCTGTCGCAATGTTGCCGTCCAAATGGCTGGCGGCCAATTAGCATTGTTGTATGCAGGACCCGTTCCACCAACGAGCATATGACCATCCAGCTCCAAAATTGTTCCTTCTCCTGGTGTTCGAAAATCATTCCAAACTCCATCCACACTCACCTTTGCATCTCTGCCATTGCGTCGCAATACAAAGTCATGCCAATCACCGTCATCTACTCTTCTTCGCGATCCTCTCACCTTAGCTGCTCCAGATCCGAGGTCTAAATGAATGTATATGTGTCCGTTAAGCAATTCAATGGCGAACAGGACAGCCTAAAGACGATGGGTCGAAAAAATATATATTGAAAATAATTTATATAAATATTTAAAATCGTACTTTGGGCCACTTACATTTTTCGACCTTGGCTGTTTTGAACCAGTTGCTAGAATAATAAGCCCATTTGGTTCTTTAGTCCGGAACTTGAACGATATGGAGCTTTGTTTTCCAGTTTCCCATGGAGGCAACACCTGAAACAAATAGTTATAACATTTAAAACAGAGCCTGGAAGAGACACACGTAACAAATACCAGATGGGAATCCCGGGTTGTAAACGTAACTGGATCCTGTGGATCTCCAATGGGGCATTGATATTCAACATTTCCAGCCACTTGTATAAGCTTTGACCCACTTTTTGCTAAATCAATCAGATTTAATAATAAAGTGTCTGCCGAAAATTCAACCTAAAATAAATATTTAAGAGTAAAGATTATAACAAACAAAAAACGAAAAACAATGACCTTTCTCAAGCATCCAACGAAATTGTTGTGGACTCTAGCACCGAGCAAAGCTCGAGGATTTACAGCACCTCCCACGTAAACTCGCGACGATGACAGCATTGTAAATTTACCCGCGATATGAGAATGATCGGTGTACACGTCGTCGACCACTGTGACAAGCTGAAAACATGCGGCAGATATAAATACTCGAATTGTCGTTAAATTAAATAGAATTTTGATTTATGTATTACCCGGCAAAAGCTGGTAATCGATGATATTTCTTGTATTCTGCGATGCACTGTGACTTTATGCCATTGGTGATCATCGAAGCGCACTCTTGATGGTTTAATGTGCATCTCTTGTTTGCCGTTCGCCAAACCCATGGTCAGTGAAACACCACCGTCACGCAACGCCAAATTTAGATAATCCGTACCATGACCTTCAATATAATAATACGAATAGTGTGTTAAATCTCTCTATATGACTGTAAAAGTTACCAGTGTAAAATAATAATCCATTCGGTTGCCGAGTACGAAAATATAACGTTATCGCATCTTGAGCACTAACTATTGGCTCAGCGCCGGTTTGACCAAGATCGTATGAAAGGAACTGTGTACCGCGAAAAGTTGCTTCTGATGGGGCCTTTTCTTTTTCGCAATATTGGCCATCGAATTCAAGATTTCTGCATTCGCATATGGGACCGGAATCTGTTGATATACATATGCCACCATGTTGGCAAGGATCGTGCCGTTCACATGCATCTGTAGTATTACTTCCACGTGAGTTTCGTATTATTTTCTCCTTTGGCGTTTCTCCATGATCGCATGGACCGTCGCCGCATTTAATATCTCGCGATTGTTTCATTTCCTGTCTTCTAGTCTGCCCACCAGGTTGATCGGCATACACTAGATTTCTAATAGATCCCCGAAATCTGGGCTCAAATATTACGCTTGGAAGTGCAAGCAAAGCTAACTTCGTACTGTACCAATTCGGCATTCCGCCAACATAAACATCAGAATTTGTTGCAAATTTTCCAAATTGGAATTCTTTACCCTTTGTAGCGCGACTCTGTGTAACCCCATCCACAATTAGTGACGTCTGCTCATCATTGCGTATAACCTTTAAAATCGAAATGTTACGATTTTTAAATCTATCATACATACATGTCATTCGCTTAAACTAGGAATAGTATATGTAACTAATTTTAATGAGGAAGAGTTTCTAATGTTATACATAACTACCAGTACTTACTTATATGTGTATGTACATTAGAGTGGCCGTTAATTTTTTTTTTTTTTTTTTTTTTTGATTTCTTATATTCTCTCCCACCAAATCGGTTCAGTTTTATGTTTAAAAAAAATTCAAAAAAATTTTACAGCGATAAGTTGTGTTTTAGGGGGTGCGTCCGCCACTCAAAGTTGGCCTTCAAACCTATTTTTCAATGTAATTTGTTTGCATATGACTATCTTATTAAAAAAACATTTTACAAGAATATGATATATGGCAATATCTTAGCTTTTCTAGTCAACAACATTAGTCTCAAAGAAAGTTGTTTTCTAAAATTAATATTATAGAAAATAATTACGAAAATAACCAACAAAATACCAAAAATTATATATACCAAAATTATATTTATATGAAAATTTTTTATATTAAGCATGTACCATAAGAGCTTATATTTATTAAATTATTTCATTCATATACGAGTACATATAGTCAAAAGAAAACTAAACAAACAAACAAAAAATACATTGAACAAATGGGCTTGAGAGCCAACTTTGAGGGCCAGACGCACCCCCTAAAACACAACTTATCGCTATGAAATTTTTTTGTACTTTTTACATAAAACTGAACCGATTTATGGGAGAGAACATAAGAAATCAAAAAAAAAATTATCCATACAACTAATGTACATATACTCGTAAGTAACATTATACAAATAGTAGCTGACTCTTGTTGTAAATATGTATTTTATATGTGTTTTCCTAAAACACATTAAACACAAACTCAAATGTATGAAAAATCAAATTTGCATATTCTCAAATTGCACCGAAATCTATTGCATGATTACGTAATATCGCTTTAGGTTTAATAAGAAGAACAATTGCTACCCCAAGGCGTAGACCTAGATTCATTAAGTCTAACTTAAGGTTAACTCTCTACCACCAGAACATCCAGATCTGGAAGAATAGATCCAAGATCAGAAAAAGGATAGGTAGACAGAGAAAATGATATGTAATTTTCTATACTTTCATTTGGTACGAAATTTTATTTTTAGTACAGTAAGTACATATAGTAAGGTACATTTATACCCCAACGCACCGAGTGGTTAATTTAGGTACATTTAGGTTCAGCATAACCTGGATTCAGTAACTTTTAATAATAATAATTTTATTCGCTGTTGATTGGAATAAAAAATAAATATAATCACAAGCTCAAATTCATTTAGTTTTTCTTTATTATTCTTTGTGCTTTTTGCATAATTTGATATTTTCTATACAGAGATACCACACAATATTGAATTAAATGGTTAGTAAAATATATAGGGTGTTTTTTATTGAGGTATAGAACTTTAAGTTGGCATCACTTTTTTAACTGGCGGCCATTTTGTCAGCTGTCAAGTGATTAATATTTAGTTTGGTTTGCCATTTCATCATGAACAGGTTGACAAAAGAACAACGCTTGCAAATCGTGCAAATTTATTTCGAAAATAATGGTTCAGTTCGCGAAGTTTACCGCAAGCTCCGTCCATTTTATGGTCGACATAATCGTCCATCAGAGCAATTAATTCGGTTAACCATGGATTGGCCACCAAGATCGTGTGATTTGACACCATTGGATTATTTTCTTTGGGGATATGTGAAGTCGCTCGTCTACGCCAACAAACCAGAAACATTAGGGGACTTGGAAGCCAACATTCGTGGCGTTATTGCCAACATACGGCCCCATATGCTCGAAAAAGTGGTTGAAAATTGGACCTGTAGAATTGGCTTTATTCGAGCCAGCCGCGGCGGCCACATGCCCGAAATCATATTTAAACGTTAATGGCATAAAATTATCCTTCCAATAAAGCCAAATTGATGGACATTAAAACGATTTTCTTGTGTTTTATTTCAATTCGAAGTTCTATAGCTCTAAAAAAAACACCCTATAGTTAGAGACTATCGTAAAAAATAAATTACGGAATCATATTATAAATATTACGATTCTCGGTTCGCAAAAAGTTACGGAATCCAGTACCTGATCGTTTTAATGTCTCTCTTTTCATATCTCAGTATAAAATCTAAACTTGAACAAGAAAAATTGATATGTCTGCAGGTCTCATATCTACATATGAGCAATTCCCAGGCGACGGACACGACATTCGTACACATTTAATTGAGCGAAAAACAAAAAAGGAATGGAAAGATCCATCATATGTATGTATATCTTAACTGTTTTAAAGCAGTATATTTTAGAAAAAAATTTTGAAGAATTTTTTTTGTGAATGTGGAAATGAAGGTGAAACAATTTCATTTATGTGTAGATTTATGAAATAAAGTACAAATACGGACGCAACAAGGCGGACGCGACAATTTTTTTCAAAGAGAACTAAACGCAGTAACTTTGCTAATATTGATTGAACTTTAATTCAAAAGAAATTAAACAATAACAGCTGCCATCAAAGCGCTAAGCTGATATGAGTTTACCTCTAAGTTAGCTTGGGAATGCCGCATTAAGCTAAATCAGGTTACACTCTGCTGGGTTCCTGGAACACGCCGGGGTGGTAGGAAATGAAATTACAGACAAAATGGCCAGAAGGGGGCTAGTACACCCATGGTCGACCAGAACCGTTTTGCGGGCTCGGATTTGACAAAATCCGGGAATAATAGAGAACACCTCTGGCTCAATCTCCCTGGGTTGAGACATGCAAAGCTAATGATTGGAACATATAACCAAAATCGTTTCATAGTTCTCACAGCAGACTTGGCATTGAGAGTAACAGCCTGTGCAGATTCTGTGAGTATGACGATTAAACGCCAGAGCATATTCTGAAGAACTGTGAAGCGTTATGTCACAGAAGATATATCCAATTGGGCAAGCACCTATTGGAGGATTGGGAACTGCCGTTTGACTTAATTCATTCATTCATTTAACAATAACAGATGCTTATTTACTGCTGAAAAAAATAATAAATATTGATTTTATGCGACGGATGTGAAATTAAGGTATAAGTGAAAGCAAACTCAAAAAACTTCAGTTATTAGAACTCCGTTCTCCTTCTTTTGTACTAATGCGTAAGGAAATTTGTTAATTACAAAGAAAAATAATACCTTAAATTGAAAAATAAAATAATTTTTATCCTAAAACCTGTGTTTCATTTAAAATACAGGTAATCCTTTTAATTTGTTTTTTGCTTTCAAAGTCATTTAGTATTAACTTCATTACAATTGATTATCTTATTAATTGAGATTGTGTTATACTTCTAATCGAAAACCCATCAATCCATTGCGACCTCTGATACAATAATTTCTAATCCTAATAATAATTTTACAAATGCATCCATTAATTTTTGTGCACGTTGTAAATATCTTTGAACATATTTTTCATGAGCTATGCTTTTTTGAACGGTCCCAAATCATTATTAATGATTGATGAAATAAAAAAAATTCAACCTAACTCATTATTTTTTTGAAATCGAGATTTTTGAATTTTTCGATACATTAGATGTTCTTCTATCGAAATATACAAAAAACGCGTTTTCGAAAAAATAATGAGTTAGGGCCTTTCTATATTAAGGTAACGATATGTAATGTAAGACAAATTATTTGTTTCACAGTTGTAATTCATCTATATCTATACTAATGTCATAAAGCTGAAAAGCTTGTATATTGCTATGTTTGTGTCCGAATCAATCTCATCCGGTGTGCCACAGGGGAGTATACTGGGGCCAGTTTTGTATTTGATTTATGCTTGTGATATGCCTCTGAGCAGTAACATCCACACTTCTACATTTGCCGATGATACAGCCTGCCTTAGTATGCACGAAAACTCTCATGAGGCATCTCGATATCTTCAGGAACATATTACCCAGCTGGAACTATGGCTAAACTTATGGAGAATAAAAGTAAACGAACGGAAGTGTGCTTAGATAACATTTATCCTACGAAAAGATACTTGTTCCCCCATTAGAATAAATAATCAAATTGTTCCTCAACACTCACATGTGAAATACCTTGGTATACAACTTGACCGACGGCTTATATGGAAACACCACATTGAATCTAAGCTAACACAAATGAAACTAAAATTAACTCAGGTACATTGGCTGATTGGAAGAAATTCCACGCTGAGTCTAAATTGTAAACTTTTGATATATATGGTGCTACGGAATACAGCTATGGGGCACTGCTTCAGCTTCCAGTATAGAGAGAATCCAACAAGGCAAAACAAGATTTTAAGACTAATAACATCGGCTCCATGGTACATCAAAAATTCAAATTTACATCGTGATTTAAATATGCCACTAGTGAGTGAAGAAATAAAAAAATACGCAGGCAAATACTTAACAAAACTCGAGTCTCATCCTAATCCACTTGCTCGTAACATTTTGAATTTTACTGGACACATCCGCTTAAAAAAGGGGGACACTATGGCTCTAATACTCAACACTCCAGATGAAACAGCTTGAAAATATTTTTGTGCTTAATACGATATTTATGTATTATTGATTAATATCACTAAGTTTATGCCTGCCACTGGTTGTGCCTAATTATTATATTTAGATTTAAGATTTGAATACTTATTGTTAGTTCATTTTTTGAAGATACAATAAATAAATATACGCATGAAAAAAAAAATTATGTTTATAATTTTGTAACAGGTAACTCCGGAACTGCCGGTCGGATTTAAAAAAATTTTCAACACAAAGAATGGAACCTCCTAACGGACATAGGCTATATATATATATATACCTTTTTATACCTTTTATATATATATTTGTACCTTTTAACTATGTAGGGTTCCACTAAAGTGCTTAGGAAGGGCACATGGGCGCTTATCCTCCTATACTCCAAAAAAAATTAATTATCGTTTTAGAAAAAATATTTTAAAGCAATAGTCTCCATTCCCATATGAAAAATAAAGCAATTTTTCCGCAAATACGCTGTTCTCCCTTCAATCTGACCCCTCGAAACAGAGAGAATTACTGCCTCTCCGAAAATATCTAACCAATTTTGATGAAATTTCAATCATAGCTACATCAGCATAAACAAAATACACTGGGTAAAAAAAATTAATTAAATGAGGGTAAGACAACGTTTGCCGGGTTCAGCTAGTAATTTATAAAATTAAATATTAATACAAAATGCCCATAATGAAAATTGAAGTATACATATATTCAATATAATATTTACGTATATATACACTCGTATTATAATTTTACTTACTTGCACTTTATGCCAGTGGCCGTCATGAAGATCGCGCCCTACTGTTATGATCTGGGCCCCGCCTCCCAAGTTATAACGTAGACGGAGTGCTCCTTCCACCAATTTTAATTCAAAAAAATCATATGTTCCACCATCGTCCGTATATAAGACAATACCATTGGGTTGTTCAGTCTTAAATTCAAGTTCCAGAGATCCGTTTAGACCTACGTACCACTTGCGAAACTGTGCAAATGAACTTTGAGAACCATCCAATTGAAAGGCATTAATTGCTGTTAAACAAGACATTAATAAGGCTAATGAAAATACTAAAATCATTGACAAGCGATTGGGGCTAATTCTGCTCTCCGAATTAGTATTAGTAATTGTTGTACTGGCGGTGTTGTTACTGTTACTACTTAATAATGAATACATTTTACGTAGACTGCTTATCCAAAATGACAATGTGGGCATTTTAATTGATGAACTGCTGATGTCGTCCATTTTTACTAAATGGGCTGTTTGTGCTGTTGGCCTTAAAAGCAGTTTTCTTTTTGATTGGCAACTGCCTTCTAATTGGACATTAGTTTTTAGATTTTGCTTAAAATCTATTTGCACCATTTTTAATCTGTTGTTCAATTAATACTTTTATTTCATTTGTTAGTTGTTGCGATATGTTACATTTAATAAAATTGTTGCTTTGGATACTTCGTGGATTTCTTATGACACTTTCTTACTATTTTCATGTACACTTGTATGGATGGACATATGTATGTATAAATGCATACACATGTGTACAAGTGTCCAAGAACTACAAGTGCATTTGTTTAACTTGCTGGATTAAATTTTAATTTACTGCTCACTGAAAACTGCAACACGACTTCATTTACATACATATGTATGTATGTACATACACATGTACAGCAATATTCGTACGTAAATACATATGTACACACGTGTAGTAACGTTTGTATATACATATGTATGTAAATGCATTGTATGTATGTATATACATAATTCACATATAACATACATACATATGTATGTACATATTAAATAAACAGAATTAAAATACATAAATTATTTTATAATTGCGTATTTATGTATTTTGTCTCAATGAATCGCCGTTTTATTCTAATTGTAACTTAAACACACACTCGTAGTTTTGCGCGATTTTACACTTACACTATCGTTTTAAAATTAATTCATGTTTTAATATTTGTTTTTATGCGCCTATGTACGAGTATGTATGCATGTATGTATGTATATGTGCATTTTGTTATCAAGTGAGAGAAACAGAGAGAAATAACTCAGAGATATAATGGATGCATGGAAATTTATCCTTTATTTAATTTTACGCATACATACTCGTACATAAAAGCACATGGTATATATATTGGTATTATTCCAAGTTCTCATTTTAAATCCATATGATTACAAACTTTTATTAAACTTTTGGTGGTTGTTTCTTTTCGTGTACACACAAACATATATTTGAACACCCCAAGTTAATGGCTAATAGATTAAAAGCTTTTTTACTGTTAAGTGAAGTTAGCTGCGATTTAATAAAAGCCTTTCAAAAGCTAAGAACCTTGATTTTTTTCGATGAGTTGGTTTTGTGTGTATTTAATAAAATCAAATTACTTTATTTTATATAAATTTGGAGGAAAAAAACTAGGATACATGAATTATTTTAATTTTTCACATGAACACTTTCTTTACACATACTACATATAAGTATTAGAAGCATTTATTTTTTCTTTCGTACACCAATTCCAATCGATACATACATATGTATGTACATATGTCTATCACTTTTTAGTCGTCATGTGTACATACTAAAACCCGAAAGAAAAAATTTAATTTTTTCAAAATATTAAATATTTTTTATATAAAAAAACTATTTTGCTAAAATATTTTAATAGCTCAAACATATGTACAAAGTAGTTTTATATAATACATATGATTTTTCTAGTACCTTTAGAGAAAACTGAAAATAGGTTTTGTTATACACACATAACTTTTTCATGTTTGCTTCTTATTCTTGTTTGAAAACTTAATTATATTGATTAACGGTTAAATTTATTAAGCAAAACAATATAAAATTTTGAAAATGCTTCTAAAACGAAATATTTTCTGAAGGACAATCATGTCTACCCCAATTTTTTTCTTTTCTATTTAATTTAAAACACATTTTACATATATGAAGCTTTTATTTAAGAGTATTGATTCACACTGCAATCGCGACGATACTAAATTGCAATTCCTAAAAATTTTTCATAAAACGTACACTATTCCTTCCTTAGAACGGATAATATGTGAAAAGCTTTATTAAAGCTCTTCTTTTGAAAAACTTTGTAAAGGGGGAGTTGCTTCATTTTTTTCCAGCCTACTCGTAGTATTACTCATCCTAAGTCAAGTAAACAGGTTCATAACCTGCACCACTTAAAACAAATTTGAACACTACATATGCATATGTAAGTATGAGTATAACTAAATCTATGTGTATGTTCATATGTATTTGTGGACATTCATTCACGCTAGACATGCCAAACCAGATATCCTGATCATCAAAAATCTCAGAATTTTTTGGTACTAACATACATATCTATGTACATATACATATGTACATATGTATATAAATACATAGAGTAAGTGGGGGTATTGTGGTATAGTAGAATTTTTTAAGTATCAATATGCTACTATCAGATAATTAAGAGAGATTTGATCTGTTTTATTTCCGCAAGTAATTCTGAGTGTCAGTTGCAAAAAAAATAGAGTACCTGCGTAGTCGATATTGTGGGTGCCATTAAAAAATTAGCTTTTGTTAAAGTACTTGAGTGTAATATTAAAATAATTGGTAAGTACTAAAATGGCGAATAATATACGTAGTAAATATTTTAATAATTTATTTAATTTAATAAATATGTATGTACGTGTATCCATTAAACACAAGTGCAGCTATTGTGATCAGCGTTACCATTTGTCAAGTTATCCCTTTTTTTTGGAAGTTTTTTGAGATACCAAAAAGTTTTTTTTGAAAATATAAGGTTTTTTAAAGTTTTTTTATAAATACATAATTTAACTTTTGCAGTATATTGGATGAAAATATTAAGTCATGTTTGTATGCAATAAATCAATCTTATATTTTCTCACTTCTTTTTACTGCAACAGTGTTTTATTTTAATAAAACAGTGTACAAATAAGAAATATATTTATTAATGTATGTGATATTTTTTTAAATATCTCTAAGGCTGAGTTTAAATCTGGCATTTCTTGTGTGTCATGTGCCCAAAAAAGGGTAACCACTAATTACTAATGAAAAACTTTTTGATTCGGACATGTATTTATTGATTTAAACTGTTTCCAATCATGTTGGATTCTATAAAATTGTCTATTAGTTCTGTATAAAACTGTTTAACTTAATAAATACGTGTCTGAACCAAACAGTTTTTCATTAGTAATAAGTGGTTGTTACGCTTTTTTTACGCATGTGTGGCACATGACATACAAATGTAAACCCGTCCTAAGTCTACATATGAATTTTATTTTAGGTTTTTTTTTATTATATGTACATATGTTATGTTTTCGATTTTAATCGTTTTTATATTTTTAAATAAAATTAATTCCAAATAAATGTTTATGTTTTCTTTTAAAATTTTGGAACTTTTGTGGAAAAAAAGTGTTTTTTTCAGATATAAAAAGTTTCTTAAAAAATATACATGTTAACGCTGATTGTGGTATAGATTAAGTTGTCGATTTCGTATAGTGTACTCGTACCGCATTACCTTTCAAATAAAGTAACGTATAATGGGATTTGCAATACTTGCTCATACACCTCTGGAAATGTTGGTTCAATATTTTTCGGAAATGGTTTCGTGGAAGCTTAACACATATAGCATGTAGATGGTTAAATAATATTTTAATCGGTCAAAAACTAAAAATTTTGCAATCAAAAACAAATAGGTATACCACACTTTTTAGTTACTCTAATTTCATATTAATTTTTTTAAATAAGTGAAATTTATTTGCTGGTGGTCTATACAAACTTCCAAAAACTATTTGAGAATTCACAAATAATAATATTGAAAAACACAAAAGCAAAATAAGCGTAGTAGGCTTAGAAACTTATACAAAACCCAGCAAATATACATCGCTTAACCACCAGCAAATAAATTTCACTTATAATATAATTATGACAATATGTCGAATAATAAATTTCTTGAATGTTTATTTTTTCATACATATATTTCCTGTAAATACATACATATAGTATATAATTGCATGTGTGTACGTAAGTATGTATGATTATAGAAGTTAATTTTATAGAACGAATATTTTTCTAGCGAAAAAATATAATACTGATGGACCGGAAGGATATAACTTTTATTTCCTTTACTTAAGAAAGGAAGAAATATTTTTGCAACGAAGGCACAGCATAGGATGCGGAGTAATGGTATGGGGTGCACTATCGACTTGGTATTTGAAACGGAAAAATTACTGGAACATCGTACAAAAGGATTTTATAAGGCACGTTTCCACAATTTATAAAATTACTTGGAGCCATACACATATTTACCTACACTACAATGCTCCAATTCACACTTCCAGAGCTATAAATCAGTGAATTCGTAAGAAAGATGCAGAACTTCTAAATTGAACTCCACATTCTCCGAATCTTCAGATAGTGGAAAATTTTCTGGGGATGAATTGTTGAAAAGTATATGACGGCTTAAGGCAGTTTGATAGAAATAAGTCTTTAAAGGACACCATAAAAAATTAATGGAACCAGTACCACTTGATCGCCTTACCGCTCAATACCTAAACGAATTTTTATTCCTAATACATAACACTGTTCTTCAAAAAAAATTTGTTTTCAATTAAAATATGTGTTTATATATGGACATTCGTACCCTAAATTTAAATCCGTTTTCAGTTTTGTCTATGACGTAGAGATAATTTTCAATGGGCGTGGCTAATATTAACCCATAAACAAGGCGGTCACCCTAGGCTATTTCAATTTAACTCGATAAAGGTTTGTCCGATTTTAATAAATTAAACACTTAAAGATGCATAAAAAATTACCTTTAAATCAAATTAATATTCTTTTTCTATATTTTCAACGGTTTCGGAGTTATTCAGAAATTAGTGGCGGAAAAAAATATTTTTGATGCAAAATTGATTTTTTTTATTTGTTTTCAAAACTTTATAAAAAAAATAAAACCGCAAATATTTTACATTTTTGTAGAAGTAAAGAAAATCTGTCCAAAAATTTTGATTTTATTCACATTTAAACCAGGTAGCCAGCCCACTTTGACAAACATTATGTAATACATTTACCCGTAACACACTTGCATCTTGTGGTTCAATCGCAACGCCATACCAAGTAAATATGGATCCTGAAATTAAAAAATATAGTAATAATAGGAATATATTTATGAATCCAATGGCTCTGAAAGCAGTGTAGCTACAATATCCGTCCGCACAATTAACTCATGCAGTTACTATGAAAAAGACCTACGAAAACAAGAAATTACTACTCAAAGGAGTTCAGTACTATCTCTTTTTGTGGAAAATATGTGCATTTAAAAAAAGTGGCTTTGCTAGGAGCATATACAAAATATTGTTGCTTTTTTGGGAATTGGTCCTTCAGATCACATGCGATTCCGGGAAGCAAAAACATTGCAAATGAGCCTTGAGTTGACAGGCATACATATGTGTACTCGACCGATCCTGACCTGTGTATGTATGTATATATGTGTGTGGACATTAGTGATGAGCGATTTTTCGAAACCTGTTACTTTTTCACAGCGATTGAAAAATCACTAATCACAACTGTAACTGAATTTATCAAGTAACAGGTTTTTCAAATGTAGTTCTTTCATACAAGCTGTGAATGAATTTATTTGTATACGTTCACCGTTTGTCGAGAAAAAATCGTCTAATCGTGTCAAATCGTCTTTTCTGTCAACTATAGCTCTCAGATTTTTGTATTTGAAATTTTACTGTCTCTCTGACTCTCATACTACAATTATCAATATTTGGTTGGGGTTGATTGCTAATTGTCTGTTCTTGTCGCTCTTCTTATTAAGCTGGAGGTCCATACCATCCGTTCCATGCGTTGTTGCGTTTTATGAATGTGTCAAAAAGTAGAATCAGTGTAATTGTATGTGTGTTACAGAGCAAAACGCATAGAATGCATAGACACATACGACGGATAAAGTAGGTTTACTTTCTACTTTTGTATCCGTCGCATACATCACGAAAAAAGGTCAACTGTTTTTGATAGCCAAAGATGGCAAATTATATTATGTTTTCAATGATATCGATAAAAATGTTCGTGTGGTGGATTTGAATTTTAAATTTTTTGGCATAAAAAAGTTTGTAATAAAAGAAAAAGCTTTTGAAATAAAGCTTATTACTATTTTTAAGAATAAAATACATTCAAATCAGTTTTTAACATAGTTATTTCACGAACGAAATTTGCATTTTAGTTATCGATTGCTTTTATGTACTGAGTGTCATACCTGTTGTGTTTATTATTTTTTAAGAAAGTGCAATGTTGGAGAAGCTAATATAAGCTGTCGAAAATATTATGTATTATTTTTATTAAAAAATATTCCACAAATTTCACAAATTCTTTCAGTCATAATTTCATTTTCCATTTTTTCTCAAATTTGTGTTTATTTGATAAAAATATTTACACTACATCTGATCAAAACAAAAATACCTGGCGCATAAAACGTATTGCATGTACCTAACTTGAATTTTGAATCGCATAGGACGTACAGAAATGCATTCAACGCATACGCATAGAACGGATGGTATGGACCTTCAGCTTTAGTATTTATCAAAATACCAATACTAATACATACATACTTTTAAAGCAGAAGAGCTGAAATGTGTTAAATCGTGATCACAGTCACTGTTTAATTTCACAACTGCTCTTCTTATTAGATTTTGTCAAAATTACAGAACTGCTACAAGCAAAATACTGCTAAACTGTGATCACAATCACAGTTTAAAAGAACATCGATTTAGAAATCACGCTCAAAAGGAGCAACATTATTAAAAAATCACAGTTTCGCTCAACACTAGTGGACATATTGCTGTCTAGTAAGATTTCACTAAACTGCCCAAAAACCTTCTATACAAAAAGGCTTCAAAAATTTTAAAATAATAGTACCTATTCTGCGATGTAAAATTTCTATTTATCACTCGCTTTTGTGCTCCTAGTAAACTTTTTAGTGGATTTTCTTATCAGATGTGCTTTTTCTTCTGAAAACTTGGCATCACTTTATGGTTCTGTTAATCTGTGGGGCAGTGCTACCGTTAGGTATATTTCAATAACAACTTAAATACATATCGCTCATTTACCCAAAGAACGTCATAACTCGAAAAAACCAGTTTGCCAGAAAACAAGTTTGAAGTTTACAATTTACACACAACTTAATGAAAAACGAAAATTTTATTTTGCTTTCAAGAATGGATTAAACAAGATATTTGTATGAAACTTTTACACAATACGAAGAACGATATGAGGATTAATTCTGCATAATTTACTCTAAAATTCCATTTTTTAGTTATGATGTTCTTTGAGTAAATTAGCGATATGTGCATATTTAAGTATACCTATAACGAAATTGTAACCCCTCATTAAGTAAAAATTTCCATTCGGGGATAAATTTCCTTAGTTGGGAACATTGATTGGCTATTAATTACTTTTAATTACATCAAGGCCAAGGCACATTAAATACAGGTACACGCATTAGGTGCAACTCTGTGCTTCTCGCATAGTTTTACAAAGTAATTGTCAAAAAATTGTATGCATCAAACAAGGCATAAAAGCAATAGTCAAATGAATTCTTCGTTATAAACGTGTAAACAAAAAATCAGCGGATGAGCAATATGCCTGATGCGTGTACCTGTTTGGTATGCCTTGATCAAGGCGATTTCATTGCCCTACACGAAAACTACTAGTCAATTGACTAGTCATTTGACTAGTAGCGATCACCGAAACTGTGGTCACAGTCCCCAGTTAGTTTATTAAGGGCTTGGTGAAAAAAATGACCAAAACATTTGTGTACGTGTGATTTTTTATCTCTCTTACTTATTAATTTCACTCAATTAAAACACATATATCTGAACTGCTTACTCTGCTTCTTTTTTGCCAGTCACTGATTACATAAGCATTGGTAAACTATGACTAGTCAATGGTTACGTAGAAACTGGTCAAAGATTACTAGTCAATGTTTACATAGAAACTGGTAAAATGAAACTTTTAAATAAATAAACATAATTTTTATGTTATTTTAATTGTTTTTTATTATAAGAAAATAAAGAAATAATTAATATACAATTATATAAACAATCTAAAACACAAAATAATATAGGTGGTACCACTCTAGTCTTCTTCATGCTTTTTTCCAGCTCCAGCAAACCTTGCTTTTTGTAAATATCTAAAATTTTAAAAAGAAATGCATAAATGTATTAATTAAATGAAACTTTTCAATTTATTTTATGCACTATTGTTGCTACTTAACTTCCTTAGCACTTGTATAAATTTTAATTGCACAGACCGAACGAATTGTATATTTTACAATAAAATGCGATATCTTAAAAGTTTTGGTATATGCACACTATATTTTTCACTCTAACATACATGTTAGAGAGGAGCAAATATAATTTATATATGTGTCGGTCATCACTACCGGTAAAATGACTAGTCAATTGACTGGCACTCTTAAATTCGGTGGAAAGTTATTGCAAATGTGTTAGTGAAAAAATTTCGTTTGTGTTAGTTTCAGTCATTCATTTCTTGTAGGGATATTTCGTCTACATATTTGTTGTATGTTTAAGTTCGTTTAATTTTTTTGTAATATTTGAAATGTTTCGTAAATTTCATAATGTTTTAACAGCTTTAAAAGTTCCGCTGTCCACTAATGTTACAAAACGATATTCCCATTACGAACATAAGATTAAAGTGAATAATATTGACATCAACGTTGTAGAAAGTGGGAAAGGAGATAAAAGTGTGCTGCTTTTACCGGGAGCATTGGGATCAAGTTGGACCGATTTTAAACCTCAAATTGAACAACTCCCGAAATTATTGCCGAATCACACTGTTTTCGCCTGGGACCCTCCAGGTTATGGCAAATCTATTCCACCAAAAAGGCAATGGGGAGTGGATTTCCTACGAAATGATGCTCTTGCTGCAGTTAATCTTATGAGAACAATAAATAGACCGAAATTCTCCATTTTAGGTTGGAGTGATGGAGGAATTACTGGTCTTATTGCAGCAAGTAATCATAGAGAAAATGTGGAGAAACTAATAATATGGGGTGCTGGGGCATATATAAATGCGGAAGAAGTTAAGGTTTTAGAAAATATTAGGGACGTAAATAAATGGTCATCACGAATGCGTCAACCTATGGAACAAGTTTACGGGTCTGAAGGATTTGCCAAACTTTGGTCAGAGTGGGTAGATGCTGTTTTACTAGTTTATAAGCAATGCAACGGAGATTTTTGTATAAAAGAAGTTAAATCTCTGGAAATACCTTGTTTTATTTTGCATGGCGCTAAAGATCCAATGATTGCTGCTGAACATATACCTTTTTTAAGGAAACATATACAGGGAGCTAAGTAAGTTTATGCATAAAAATAGTATGGCCTGCACTAAAAAGCAAAATTACATTTTATTGCAGATACTACGAATTTGCAAATGGGAAACATAATATACATATAAAATATGCTGATGAATTCAACCAAAAAGTATCTGATTTTATACTAGGAGATACCTAATTCGGTATTGAGTGAGGATTTACTGTGAAGTATATTTTTTTAGTAATATAGACAATAGAAGGTATCGCACAAGGCTAGTATTTGCAATCAGTTCAAATAACTCTACAGATTTATTTTTTTTTCTTATAAATGATTGAATATGAAGCTTAATTAAGCATTGGTTACATTGAAAAAAATATGAAATTAAAGAATTCGATCTACCTCGAACATTGCAGCGCCGGATTGGCCTTCACTTCTCATACATACGAGTCAATTATTCGGTTGGTAGTCCAGGCGAAGGTAAATGTTCATCTATATGATTCTTCACACCAAATTATCAGCCATATGGTGCCTCCCTCACATTTTTAATTATGTTCCACTATTTCTTTTTAATTTTTTATCAATTTCCATATACATTTGACGCGTTCAGATGTGGGTCTACTTAGCTATTGGTTACCTAACTGCCTTCGAAACTGCAAAAATCATGTTGGTGTTTTTTTAATAACTACGGCAATAAAAGCTTACAGACCAATGAACCTGTAAACCTTTTTTTAATTTTTTACATACTCATGTATTATATATTTATTTATCTATTATATAAGTAAGTATGAATGTGTGTGCGAATTTACCAATCTGATCCTGATTTTTGATACATTCATTACTTCAATTGTGCCTGCAATATTGGAACGTAATCATCATATTGTGCCTGATAATAATTACCAGCAACTAGACTTCTCAAGTTATAGTTTGCAATGTAGTCACGAGTTTTTATGCTTAAACGACCTTCGCGGGACCTTAATCAAGAAACAGGCAAAAGGTATACGATAATAAGTTAATTTCAGTTTTTAATTTCTTACGTTTTGGGAATTAGCTTATTAGTTGAGATTTTCTCGGTTTGTTTAAAAACTAGAAAAACTTAGCGATGCAAACCAGTTCCTTCTGGTCGTCCTGATCCAACATATTCGGCAACGACTTGACCTTCCGAAACTTTATTTCCTGGTAAATTAATGACTAGCCAATGTAAAACTTCTCTATATGTGGGCGAATCTCGCGAAGGTGCATCAGGGTCTACCATTAAAATGGTATATAATGAATCATTTTCCGCCTTCCACTTTACTTCTGGCTGATCCTTAACTTGTTTTGGCTGCAGTTCATTACCCAATTTAACTAAAACACTTCCGGCATAAGTTACTTCTGCGGTAGATTTTGGTTTACTATCAATAATATCAGGAATAATTCCCTCCGAATCCATTCTATTTAAAAATTTACTTGTCAAGCTCTATGTTTCTTCCAATACTAGTTAAAAGCGGTTACCAAACGAAATTTTGTTATACCAGCACTTTATTACACTGCACATTTAAAATGTATGTATGTATATACATAAGGATATGTATTGTATACATATGTATGTACATATATGCACCACTGTTATCTAAATTACCGTAGAGAGCACAAAGTGACTAATTCCACCTTTCCAAAAAAAAATTAAATACGTGAATTTATAATTTTTT
Source organism: Nowickia ferox (assembly GCA_936439885.1). Lineage (NCBI taxonomy): Eukaryota > Metazoa > Arthropoda > Insecta > Diptera > Tachinidae > Nowickia > Nowickia ferox. Next base: position 153,054,257 of record OW387023.1, on the reverse strand, counting down.
GTATATCCAAACTTTTGGTGGTGAATAATTGCAATAGAGGGTCAGAAAACTCTATTCGAAGTTGAGTTACGTCGAACATTGGTTACCAGGACAAATCGGAATGGTAACTCTTACAAGAAAATTATTAATTTTTCTATATCTGTTAAAAAAAAACTTGGCGCGAGATTACAGTCGCAAAACTGAATGTGTTATCCATAAAATATTTTTATCTTTTTGCAGTGATTTTCAAGTTAATTTTCTTAGTTTTGCTGAATATTAAAAATTAATTTTATTCATTAATTAATTAAAATTATTCATCTGTTAAAAATTAGTAATGTTGCAATTTTCCAAATAAGACTTGCGTTTTAGCGTTAAAATTATTTATTTGCTAAAGTCTCAAAATCCAAAAACTGAAAATCGGTTGAGATTCGGCAGACGTAAGACACGTTTATGTTTATTTCTTAACCAGTACAGCTTTGCAAACTACATATATCGTAAGAATAAAATAAAATATTTTTTCGGAAGGTTAGTCGATTCAAAATTTTTGGAATTTATTTATGAATATGTATCGAAAGAAATACTAAGTACATCTGATCAAATGTCAAGAGATCTTATATAGAAGCTTCAACGGACTTCATAATTAATAATTTTAATTTAATTTTATAACTTTTTTTTAATTAAAGAATTAATAAATTTTCGCCTGTAACGACTAAAATAGCGTTGAAATAAAAATACCCTTTGATCACTTATATTGATAAATAGGGGTTTTAACTAATTTATTTTTCTAGAAATTTAATAACATACATAAATATATGCGTGTATACTTACATATGTATATACATATTTTTTGTATGTAGATAACAATTTGTGATAATAAAAGCTTTTACTACTTCACATCTACATTATGAACGCTGTCGATGCGTATATACATGTATATGTACGAGGTGCGTTCAAAAAATATCGCGAATTTTGAATTTTCGCGGGTTACGTATATTCGAATTTTGATTTTTTGTGGCGTTATGTTGGTACTCATGTCTTTCACTTATGCCGACAATTTCGGCCATTTTGAATGTTCAGTTAATTGTTGACAGCTAGCTAGCACGTGTTTCGGCTCGTCTTCGATTTTTACCTTGGTTCGTGCGGTAGCTTCCATTGAGATGATTGAGCTTTGGTTTCCACGTCATAACCATAAACCCACGATTCGTCACCAGTTATGACCCTCTGGAGCAAATTTGGGTCGTCGTGGACAGAGTCCAACAGCTCATTACCAATGTTCATGCGATGCTGGTTTTGGTTGAAATTGAGCAATTTTGGTACGAATTTCGCGGCGCCCCGTCTCATGCCCAAATCATTGATAAAAATCGAATGGCACGAGCCAATCAATATGTCTAGGCCCTCAGCAACTTCTCTAATGGTGATTCGACGATTGGCCAACACCATTTTCTTCACTTCATCAATTTTTTCGTCTGTTGTTGAAGTGCTCGGGCGTCCGGCACGCTCTTCGTCGTTCACATTTTCTCGGCCTTCTGAGAACATTTTTGTACCACCGATAAACGTTGCTTCGGTCTCAGGTAGCTTCTCCGTATGCCACAGTCAACATTCGGAATGCATCCGCGCACTTAATTTCGTTTTTCACACAAAATTTGATTCAGGTTCTTTGTTTCATATTTTTAAATAGGTAAAAATCGAAGACGTGCCAAAACACGTTCAAGCAAAGCAGCTGGCAACAATTAACTGAACATTCAAAATGGCCGAAATTGTCGGCATAAGTGAGATATATGAGTACCAACATAACACCACAAAAAAATCAAAATTCGAATATACGTAACCCGCGAAAATTCAAAATTCGCGATACGTTTTGAACACACCTCGTACATAAATATACCGTTAGCTTTATATAGAAAGGCCCTAACTAATTATTTTTTTGATATCGATTTTTTTAAAATTTCGATAGAAAAATTGCAAAAATCTCGATTTAATAAAAATAACGATTTAGGGACTTTCTATATTAAGGTAACGATATATACATATAAGTCCATATATACTTATACGTAGGTACGTATTTAAAATATCAATGGCCAAATGGCTAAAATATGCCAACTTAAATTTGGTCAAAATAAGTTTCCGATGACAAATTTCAAAGCAAAAAAATTACTTGTTCTCATTTTATAAAATGTTTGTTATTCTAATAGCTCAAAGGATTTTTTTTTATGAAAATTAATGCTGACTTCAATAGTAACTTTTATTAATAATAATTAATAATTATGGTCATATTATGTACTAATAGTGGTGGTTCCAAACAAACCAAAATGCATAATATATTGGGGTATTTCAATATTAAAATTTCCACAAACACATTAACTGAAATGAAGCTAATTCACAGATGATTTTAGATGTTTGCAAACGTTCATTTCGACCATTTTATCTGAAATACTTATTATATCAAAATGAAAAGATTTAATTCGGGACAAAGGCTCCACCTTGATTTTTATATATCTATTCTGACAAAATTTCCGTTTTCGTTGAACGAAAACTTGACAACGTCTTCGTTTTAACTGATAATTAGAACATTAATACATATTATGTCTATCAAAAACATTTTCATTCCTAGTAGAAAATTGAAAAAGAAACTTCAAGCCATCTACTATTAATAGATTGAGTTAAATAAAACTTGTAACTACAAGACATTTTTATTTTAAATCCTATTTGAGTATACATATATATATATATTTTTGTGTAATCATACATATATTATATTTTTAGTGATAATATGTTATATAATTAACGATAATAGTATGAGAGAATTTCATTAATTTTCAGGTTTTCTACTTTAATTCTTAGTTTGGTCAATAGATTTCAAGACGTTGATAACTTTAACAATAATTCATTCGAGTTTAAACCATTTTATGTTTTTACAAATGTTTGCACTTAAATTACTTCCCTTCCAATTAATATTTGATATCCGATAGTTGAACAATGCATAAATTTTTTCACAAATCATAAAAAAAGTCTGATATTGAATTTAAAATAATTTAATTTTTATGGAGATTTAACTTTCTGATAGTGTAATTATCAGGCAACCGTGAATTTTCGACTGTATGTACTTAAATTTATATTTATTTTTCAACATTCCCATATAAAACCATCTTTATACATTTAACTTTATTTCAGTGCGCAATGAACGCTTTGGAATTCGCGCTTTATAAACAAACTTAAAATAATATTTAATTTGAAAATATTTAAAACAAAAACAAAAAATAAACTACATAAACAAAATGTAAATAAAAAATAAAATTAATGAGAAATTGAGGATAGGAGAATTAATAAAAATTTAAATTGATCATGTAGACTAATACGATTATATTGAATATATGTATGTATGTGTTATTGGAATTATAACATTTTCGTTATCCAATTTTTTAAATTGGTAGAAATTATTTTTTTTTATTTAACACATTGAACTTGCAGATTTGTAATTAACCCAAACATAAGTATTGATAACCGTGTCTTGCGTTTCAACACGTATTTACAAATATATCATAACTATCGTGATTTAACAACGTGTTTCATAAAGACCACTACGGCCGATGTAACGCACCCATTTTACTACATCGTGATCAGAATAATTTAATTTGGGCTCAAACACCTTTAGATAACGAACTTTGAATCCTGATGGAGCAAATGGTACCTCAAAGTTCATAGATATTGGCGGTCGAGTCCATTTCTTTTTAGTGTCTGTTTCAAGTAGTTCAATTTCAGCAGACAACTGTGTTTCTTTCATACCAGCCATACGCTTAATCTTCCAAACTATTGCATTCTCTGAAGCTTTATATTTTGCTTTTCCCTTTAGGCAAATCAATTGGACACCAGATGTATTAAGTGGTGTTGGAATTTTTACTTCAATCTTTTGTCCTAAAAGTGAAGGCTTAAAGTTTGATTTTAATACTACTTTCACTTCCATTTTGGTTCGTCCCACTTCTCGAACTAACGGAATAACACGGAATGGCAATGATATATCTTTTGTTGTACGATAACGCATCAATTCGAATTCACCGTCCGGCGGTATGAAACTTATTGAGTGTTCTGTCTCAAATTTGCTCAATTTAACGCACTGATGAAATTGACAATCGTCAATTACGACAACCGGTTTCCCGGAACGAGAAGTATCAGCTTCGGAGTTTCCCGATAGCCCACGACCTCTAGATTCCATAACAATTTTATCATTTATTCCAAATTTGCATTCCGGCATGCCTGGTACAAAGATGAGTTAAAAATTTAATTGTTTTGATTTTGATATACCAACCTGACAAATACGATTTCATAACCACTCGGCCAGCAACATGAGCAGACAGAACTTGACCTTGGGGGCTCATTAGTAAATTTACATATTCCAAAACGTCTAAAAATAATTCGTTACGTCGGTACTTAATACCTTCACGTCGCCAACCAATCTGGCCGGTTACCTTTGATGAATTAACAAATTTTATTATTAAATATATTTTAAAATTAATAAATACATATGCGTAGGCAATTTGTTTAGCAATTAATAGTAAAAAATAGTAATGCTTCTTATGCATAACTATCTGTGAACGTCACGTCAACGCAATAGCAAAAAGTCTGTGCTTATTTATGTTCTCGCTATCGAGAGCATAAATTTTTGGTATTGTATGGTCCTGAATGAAATCACGATTTCTTTCCCTTTTGCTAAATAGACTTATGCTCTGCGCAAAAAAAAAATCAATATAACATAGTTTTGAATATACCATCACCAATTAATAAAGGTAATGTGAGAAGGAAGTGGACTCTTTAAAAGTTTTACATTATAAAGTTGAAATTATATACAAAACTTCCTTAACTCTAATGAATTCCAAGTAGGTATTTTCGTTTCACATCGTAATTTATAAAATCTTGCTATCAATTAATTGTATTATACTCATTAAGTTATAACTTACTTGAGAAGTAATCTGCATCTGCTCTTCTTTCGTTGCTGATTTGATGCCTTGTTGAGTAATAAATGTTTTTAAAGTGCCTGAATCAGTATTTTGGGGGTATCCAAAATCAAGAATTTCGTCCAGAAGCTCATAAATGAGGACAAAGTTATTTTTTATATTTTCTTCGGAAATTTTTCCAAAGTACGATTGCATGACTTCAATGATCTTAAGTAGAAACTCAAAAACCATGGCAGCATTAACATTTTGTTTAGTGACAGCAGCTAACCAAATGTTGGCACGCTGATAAAATATTTATTTCAATCTGCATATTCATATTCGGAAATGAAATATTTATTACCTTAATATGAAAAAAGCTTGTCCTAGCTATGTTAGTGACCGGAGATCGTACTTGCTGGCGAGCGTGAATGACGTTGACTCGAAACGCATCCACTGCATTCCTACCGATATCATCTCGATATACCCGACTAATTAGAACTTCACCTTTGTGGTTGTATACAAACAAACCACCAATCATTTTTCTATTTGTCTTTTAATATCTTCAAATTTACAAGAAACTTAATTTTAACAAATTGATTTTACAATTAATAGGCAGTAGCTGAATTTCTCTACAATTTTCCACTCGCTGTTTTTATCGATTGACTCCCCTTTTTAAGAATGATGACAACCCACTCAGTTGCTTTTTGTCGTACTCAATTTTTACACAATCAGGGTTAGATAATATCCAAAAAGTATCAAATTAGATAATCCACAATAAAAAAGGTGGCATCATCACTTACACTATGTTACAAAAATACTATGTTATGTAAATATAATTTAAATTTCTGCAATATATACATGCTAGTGCGTAAACCTTTTTTTCTTGTTTGTCAAGCCATATGTGAAGTTTATTTGATACTCAAGGACAATGAATGTGGAAAATTGAGTTAAGTGTGGAGTACCATACATGAGAAGGATGAAGTGCTCGTCAAGATTGTGTCAAAAGTCTTCTACAAGTTAATCTCACGTTCAAAATAATAGAAGGGAAAACCAGTGACCCAGTGGAACTTACATTTAATTTTGCACAACATCATCTTCGTATAATGAACCTTATCGCGGTTGGCGTCTTTCGACACGTCGAAAAATGTTTTAATGAAACCAGAACACGAGTATATCGATCCTTATTTTCGATTTTATCGTAAGCGAGACAAATTAAAGTATACGGGACAAGGTTCTTTTTTAAATATTCAAATACAAATATTCAAATAAATAAATAAATAAAATTTATCAACAATTTTGGCATTATGACAAAAAAAGTTTTAATTTCAATAAAAAAGTCTATTTTCGATATCAATGGCTATGAAGGCCATACATTTTCTTATCGAATCACCGAATACTGAATTTCAAATAAAAGAGTGGTAGCACTATTTTAAATGACGTTATGAGTGCGGCCAAGGCATAGTGCGGCTAACTTCACACTGTAAATGACTTTGCCTTCTTGAATTTGTGGTAAATTATAAATTTTTTGTATTTTTCTAATTCTAATTGATTGTTTGGTGAGAAAAGATATAAAGAAGTAAAATATGCCTGCGGAAAACTTGGAAGAACAAGGATTGGAGAAAAATCCCAATTTGGAATTAGCTCAATACAAGTTTCTGCTAACACTGTCTGAAAACAAAAATGAGTTGAGCTTGAAGAAAAAGTTACTGGATGCAGTAAAATTGGACAAAATGGCTCCATTTTATGAGTATTTATGTAGCGAACTTCAATGGGCTATTGATAAAGATTTGCTTGACCAGATGAAAGAACAAAATCAAAAGGACTTGGAAAAGTTGGATGAAGCAATTGAAGATGCCGAAAAAAACTTGGGTGAGATGGAAGTAAGAGAGGCAAATTTAAAAAAATCAGAATATTTATGTCGCATTGGTGATAAAGCTGCCGCAGAGTCTGCTTTTCGGAAAACTTATGAAAAAACTGTCTCGCTAGGTCATCGGTTGGATATAGTCTTTCATTTAATACGTTTGGGACTATTTTATTTGGATCATGATTTGATAACTCGTAATATTGAGAAAGCAAAGTATTTAATTGAAGAAGGAGGCGATTGGGACAGACGAAATCGATTAAAAGTATATCAGGGCGTTTATTCAGTTGCTGTACGAGATTTTAAAGCAGCCGCAACATTCTTCTTAGACACTGTTAGTACATTCACTTCTTACGAATTAATGGATTACCCCACGTTTGTGCGTTACACTGTCTACGTTGCTTTAATTTCTTTACCGCGCAATGAACTTCGTGATAAAGTAATAAAAGGTGCAGAAATTCAAGAAGTATTGCATGGTCTGCCCGACGTTAAACGTTATTTGTTTTCTTTGTATAACTGTCAATATGCTGAATTTTTCAAGCACTTGGCAGAAGTGGAAATTATTTTGAGAAATGACTACTTGGCTCATCCGCATTACCGCTATTATGTACGCGAGATGCGTATTTTAGCCTATACTCAACTTCTGGACTCGTATCGCTCTTTGACTTTACAATATATGTCGGAAGCTTTTGGCGTCAATGTCGATTATATTGATCAAGAACTATCACGTTTTATCGCCGCTGGACGCTTACATGCTAAAGTTGATAGAGTTGGTGGTATTGTTGAGACTAATCGCCCTGATAACAAAAATTGGCAATATCAGGCCACAATTAAGCAAGGGGATCTGTTGCTTAATCGTATTCAGAAACTTAGTCGTGTTATTAATATTTAAACGTCTAATGTTACTCCAGTAAATAAAACACTATTTAGTCAAACAAAATATACAATGTATTTTTATCTTTTGAAACATTTGTGGTAACGCTCTTGTTAAGCAGCTCAATTTACACACAACTTAATTATGAAGGAAGATATAATCATTAATTTTGCATCACTTCCTTAAAAATTCCATATTTTGAGTTATGACGTTGTTTGAGTAAATGTAAAAGAATATGCATGTAAGATTCATATATGCAAAAACGTGCTTTAACTCTTTCAGGTTTGGTGGTTAGTTTTCTAACGACTTTTTGTTGATGTTATAAAATGTGTTTTTAAGATATATGTACATATATTGACAAAGTTTTAAACAAAAACGTTTTTTAAAGCTTTCCTTTATAGTTTGTTGCAAAAAATTTGCGTTAGCGTAATCTTCTTGTATTTATATATTTATTTGAAAAGGTAGTAATCCTTTGTTTTTTAACATAACTTTTCTGAGTTCAATAAAAAAATAAATAATAGTGTAGAACATGTATTATTTATCGAATTTAGTCATCGATAAATAAGGTTATTAATATGGTGATTAGATTTCTAACCACCGTGACTATAGTAGGTTCTATATAATGTTTTTCTCTATCTACTTTTACAATACAATATGTATATACATAAGTATGCCACGAGTATTAAATGAACGGTTCATAGAAAACATTTTGTTGGAAGATATTCCTTCTAACGGTGAAAGTATCTAAGTATTGAATCAATGAAGGCAATTACGAACAGAACACTTATCACATTGTACTAGGCGATAGATGTATGTATGCACCTTCGGTAGATTTTGACTGGGATGATGATATGCCATAATAAAAATTGTGTGGTGTTTCTGCTGGTCATTTACCTAAAATCAAATCTTTATCGTTAGAATGAAATTTAGAATGGAAGAGCTGGTCAGTAAACAGGATATGGAGGTGCAACAAATTACTGAAAACAACTAGAGTATCTCACATACAAAGCTATTCCGTTTGTTTTGGTCAGATAATTTAGTTGAAATTATTTGTTTTCAAACAAATCTTTAGAGGTCTTTAGCCCTTGATATGAATGACCCATATATATCTCCTTTTATGACTCAACCTCTTTGGTTTCCTTCTTAATAATTTGCATTTGAATAACAATATCCTACCCATGCTAATTCTGAAAAGCTATATAGGGGGCGATGCGAATCGTGATAGGCGCGTTGACTGGTCACTGCTCAGTCAGAGCAAGAACCAGCATGTGGCGCTCCAGACTTATGTAGGATGTGCGGGGATGAAGAGGAACCAGAAAACATTGAATATATTATCTGCCGCTGCCCAAAGCTGCAACTTCATAGGATTAGATGGCTGAGCAGACGTTTCTATGAGAGCATTAGTGATATCGGAAAGTGTAAACTGATAATTTGAAATAAATTGAAAAGAAATTACAATGCTACAGAAAAAGTAGCTTTAGTTGAAAATGTCAAAATTACCTATTTTTTTAGGGCATTGCGACTCTTGAATTTTATCAGAATGCAGCACTAAAAGAAATCCAGTACCACCATATGGCAATGCAAGGACTGTAAAGTCCCTTTTTGCATACACAATTACCAATTATTTTATTATTTTTTTTACCGGAAGTCATAATTTTTCGTAATAATTTTTTATGCCAACCACAAAACACTGAATACTTAATTTCTTTTTTTCTTGATTTTTATGATAAATATACCTTAATTAAACTAAAAATTAAATTGCTTTATTTATAATATGATGTATGTACGTGGCCGAAATATGTAAAAATATGCACTAACAAATCGATGCGAAAATTTATTAAAAGTTCTGAAACGGATAAATATCTGGTCCCCGCATTAATACGTCATACAAGAAAAAACATGCAATTGCATATTTGCGGTTCCCCTGCTAATTACATTTTGGTACGAAAATACTCTTTGCACATTTGCAGATGTAGAATACATACAATACCCTCGAGCAAAAGTTGTTGTCGTTTCTTAAAGACTCACTCTGGTTTTAGACTCGGAAGTTTTTCTTGCTCAACTTTTGATTTTATAATGAGAAAGAAAAAGATAGGTATACAAAAAGTATATATTACTTTCTCAACACTCTCATACAAAATCAAAAGTTGAGCAACGAAAACTGCCGAGTCTAAAACCAGAGTTAATAATTTTTTACATCAACTAGCGCTCGAAACTGGTTATTTATAGATTCAATATATTGTTTGTGCAATTTGTCACATGTTATATAATACGAACAAATTTTCAATACTGCTAATTGTTGGTTGGGATGCAATGGTACTTTTGACTTTCGTATGGTGATAAAAAAGTACGATTGTGCCAAATTTTCCATCTCTAGTCTGGCTATCATCACCATGAGTAAGAGAACTTGTGGAATGTCTACAAATTATGTGGGAATGAATTTAAAAAATAATAAAAAACCTTAAATTTTTCACATCTTAAAAAAAGAGAGCTGCAGGAGTTTTTTGATCGATCATTCATTCCATGGCTATTTCTAGTGAATTTGCCACATGGCTCAACTCCAAGCTTAAAGAGCTAAATACAGATGAATCTGTGTTTGGTTCTTATATTATGGGAATCTTGGAAGGTGATGAAGCATATGAAGAAAAGCATGAAGCCTTAGAGGGAATTTTAAGCGAAATTTTGGTAAATATTTAGAACTGTGCACATCCATACTTATGTACATACATATTTTTAACGAGGGTAATATAATACTACTTTTATGCATAAGACTGAAAATCTTGAGAACATCGTACAGAGTATTTTGACAAAATGGTCAGATTGCAATGATAAAATAAAATCCAATTCAAATGAGACGTCAGATATGAAAGTAGAAGACCAACTAGTCAAATTACTGGAATCAGCTAAGGTTCAATCGACCGTGAAAGAGCGCCAATATACGGATGAGGAAAAAAGAATACGAGAACAGATTTTGGCCCAATATTCACAGGTAAAGAAATTAACAAGAAAAAATAGAAATACATATGCACACATTTGCATATAAATACATACATACATAAAAAAAATCCTTAATAAATATTTAATAAAAGTTGAATAAATTTAAATTAGTCGAGACTAGTACAACTCTGAATTAAAATGTTGCATAATATAAAAAGGTTTTTTGATTTGTTCAAATGCAATCTACTTAATATCTCGACCAGAGAAATATATGACTTGACTACTTTCATAATTAAGGGCACATATGTATGTCTTGTTAAGCTTGATCTTTGTATTAAACATATTTCAATGCACCATCGTACACCATCTCCGAGGTATAGAACAGCTCCCCCCTCATCATAATTAATTTTTCAGTGTAGGCAGGCTTGGGTTTTTTGCTTGGTCTTCGGAGGATTTGCCTCTCGGTAACTGATATAATTACCTTAACCTAACTAGAGATTCTAGATTATTTTGTGAAATTTCGTTCTGCTACTTCCTACATATGTACCCTTAATTATGAAAGTGGTAAATAAATCCTAAAAAAACTTCAATAAATATTTCATAAATATTAAATAAATTTACATTAATCGAGGCTACTACAACTCTAAATTAAAATGTTGCATAATATAAAAATAGTTTTTGATTTGTTCAAATGTAATCTACTAAATAAGTCAACCAAAGAAATATATGACTTAGACCACTTTCATAATTAAGGGCACATATGTATATGCTGGTACATATAATATTGGAGCAGGAATTAAATGTATAAAAAATTTTTCTGCTTGAATGTGTTTATTTATTGCTAAAACTTTACAAAACAAACTCCACTTCAGTTTTGCTAACTTTGAATTAAAATATATATTAAACTTTTCAATATTTTATTTGCATTAATGCAAATCTAGCATGTGAAAAATAATAAGGACTTTTCGTATTATCGTAGAAATAGAAACAATAAATAAATAAAACTAAAGAAGATTTTAATTAATTCATGTAACGAAATGTTAATGTGTAGTCTAATATTTTGTTGTTGAGATAGTTTTGGGCATTGACTGACTTTTAACAAACCGTAACATGTATTGCATTCCACGAAGTCTGTAGAAGTTGCAAAGTTCATTAGAGTTTTTATTAGAATCCGCAAAGTTTGGATGGAATTTAAATCTGGAAGTTGTGCTGTTCACCCCAATACATTGATTTGGTTGTCCTTAAACCATTTGTACACTTGGTGATTTATTTGGAATCATTATCTTGTTGGCATGTTTTCATCAGAGTACTTTAGCGTCGTACTTTTAACATTATCTGTTGACTTCATTATAATCTGAAGGCGATTTAGAGATCCCATACCATAGTATAAGAATGTACCCATACCGTTATATTACCGGCATCGTCTTTAAAATTTTACTTTTAAAGTTAGTGCAACCGAAAAGCAGTTTGTTTTGAAGAGTTTTAGCAATAAATAAACAGATTCAAGCAGAAAAAATTGAGAGGTTTTAAAAGTGTAATACTCATCTTCTTGCACGAAAGAGCCCGTAGTTATGGGCTGATTACAATCACTACTACAAAAATATCAATCCTGATAAAAACACCCTGCGAACATTTTAAAGCTCAATTTACAAAAACATATTAAAAAATATCAACATTGATAATATTAATATTAATTTATTAAATACTACAAATAAATAGGAAAAAAAAATTAATTTAATTTTCTTTTCAATTTAAGACTGAAGTCCCCGATGAAGAATTTGAAGCCGCACAATCTGATGAAGACAGTGTTAAGCCTGGCAGTGGCAATATTAAATCTTCTGGTATAGAAAGAAACACTAACTTTTCCGACGATGTAGCGATACAGAAAGAGAAAAGGGAACAAGCACGTTTGGAATCAGCCGCAAAAAAACAAAAGGATAAGGAAGATCGAGAAAAGCAAAAACAGATGAGAGAAGAGAAAAAAGAGAAACGAAAAACCGTCAAAGGAGAGCGCAGACGATAGCAATAAGGGATTCTGAGGGTTAAAATTTAAAATATGTTACAATGAAACTCTACCTAATTTTTCTTCCCACTTTTTGTATTTCTTGTATTATGAAAAATCGTATTTCAGAAACTTGCGACTAAAAATATTAGCGGGATTCACGGTTCATATTAAATTTAAAACCATTTTAAATATATGTACTAAGATTTTAAACATAAAGTGTGAGCGACCTTTTCTTCTGTATTACAAACATTGTGGCCAGATTTTAAAATAACATTAAGCTAAATAACGTTTAAGAAAAAGTTAAAAAAAATTAAATTTTAAGCCAGAAAATAAAGCTTAACTTTTTTCCACTTCATTGATTACATTTTGAAATAGTTTCTCATTGATAAAAGTAACGTTAAATACATATATGTATACACACACACAAACATATTCTTGTATTATTTGAGATAAACATACGAAGATTTTTAGCCAATTTCAAAATTGTCTGGGTTGAAGTTTACTGACGAGTTCCACAAGCAGGAATGAAATGCATATAGACAATGCTTAACCAAAAAACAAGCAAAAATTCTAAACTCATTACAGACAGAATGTGAATTCTTATACATACATACATATTTATGTATATATAATAACTTTTTAGTAAAATTAGTTATTTATTCTTCTATTTTATTTTGAAAGAAAATCAAAACAAAACATACATATGTACATACATACATATGTATGTATCTTTACTAATATTATAAACTAGCTGTGCCCTGCGCGCGTTGCTACAAAAATGTTCAATACATTTTAAGTAATTTTATTGATTTTGTACGTTTCGGTGGGACAGAAATTTCCCCTATCGCCCTCCTGGTCATAGTTTAAAAAAGTTAATAGCCTTAAACCTTCCCGAAGGTACACAAAAGGACATAAAGGACATACAAACAAACATTCATTTATATATGTACATATACTCATGTACATATACGAGTACATACATACATACATATATAGCTCGCATATGTAGATGTGAAAGTGAGTTTGTGTGTTCGCTACGCTTTCACGCCCAAACCACAACCGATTTTGAAAGTTATTTCTTCAACAGAAAGCTAGATTATCAGCGTCAAGCATAGGCTATTTTTTATCCGGTTCGGAACCAGGTTTTTTATATTTGGTACGGATTTTCAAACCGCTAAACCGATTTTTAAAATTGTTTTACCAACAGAAAGCTACATTACCAGCATCAAATATAGCCTATTTTTTATCCGGTTCGGAACCGGTTTTTATATTTTTTTAACGGATTTTTAAACCGCTAAACCGATTTTAAAAATTCGTTCACCGATGGAAGGCTACACTACCAGCGGCAAATATTGTCTACTTTTATCCGGTTCGAAACCGGTTTTTTATATTTAGTTCGGATTTTTCCGAAAACCCCCATTTTTGGGCTGGTTAGTGCAATTTTCGTTTCTGGTTTGATTGTTTAAACGGTTTTTAACATTATCAGTGAGTAACAAATAACAAAATATTCATACATTTTAAGTATACATAGTTTCCAAAATATCAGATCAACGCGAGCGGATAAATGCTAGATTCATATATAAATACAAAAACAAACAAAAAACACTTTTTAAAGTAACAAGATAAATTAATAAGTTTTCGCAAATTGTCAGGTTGAAGAAAATCTGAAAACAATAACAAAAAAAAAGTACTAAAACTCTTCTTTTCATAAATATTTATTATGTAATCCGAATCGAACGTGTTCGAATTGAAATGTTAATAACATACAAATTCGATTAGTTTTCTTTTCGAATTGAATTACATAATAAAACCCACGTTTTATAAATAATTTTTATCCAATTTTGTTACGAGATCTTTTGGTATTTCAAAGCATTGACATTTGACATTTGCAAGCCGAATGCAGAAAATTGAATTAATTCTTTAAACAGAATCTTTAAATTTTTGCTTACAAGTAAATTCATCTCGCTTAATACGCGTTCAAATTCCGCATTAGGCAAAATAAAAAATTCACCACAAAGGAAGATAACTCTTCAAAATGGTTTTCATTCATCGCTAAAACGTTAGTCCAAAACTCTATGACAGACTAGATTAGGCCACTCATAGGAATTTAACTGTTGCCATTGTAGATTTTTTTAATTTTTACCATTTCTTCCATAATTATCCATACATCTACATTTGCCGATGATACAGCCTGCCTTAGTATGCACGAAACCCATCACGAGGCTTCCCGATATCTACAAGAACATATTACACATCTGGAACTATGGTTAAACTTATGGAGAATTAAAGTTAACGCACAAAAGTGTGTTCAGGTAACATTTACCCTGCGAAGAGATACTTGTTCCCCAATTCGAATCAACAATCAAGTTGTTCCTCCACATTCACATGTAAAATACCTTGGTATACACCTTGATCGACGGCTTACATGGAAAACCCATATTCACTCAAAGCTAACACAAATGAAACTTAAATTAACTCAGATACATTGGCTAATTGGTAGAAATTCAACACTCAGTCTAGATTGTAATCTTTTAAAACCCATATGGTGCTACGGAATACAGCTATGGGGCACTGCTTCAGCTTCCAATATAGAGAGAATCCAACGAAGGCAAAACAAGATTTTAAGACTAATAACATCGGCTCCATGGTACATCAAAAATTAAAATTTACATCGTGATTGAAATATACCACTAGTGACTGAAGAAATTGCAAAGTACGCAGGCAAATACTTAACAAAACTCGAGTCCCATCCTAATCCCCTTGCTCGTAACATCTTGAATTTTACTGGACACATCCGCTTAAAGAAGAGTGACACTATGGCTCTAATACTCAACACTCCAGATGAAATATCTTGAAAATATTTTTGTGCTTAATATTGTATATTATTGATTACTATCACTAAGTTTATGCCTGACACTGGTTGGGCCTAATTATTATGCTATATCTAGATTTAAGATTTGAATACTTATTGTTAGTTAATTTTTTTTGAAGATACAATAAATAAATATAAGCAAGAAAAAAAATTTCATCCATAAAATTGTCCCGCAGTTTTGTACTTTTTTTGCAATGAAAATAAATATATTTTTAGATATTAAAAATTTCTTACAACTTTATTAGGTCTTTAAAATATTTTTTGTGAACATGCAATTGAGATTAAAAAGAAAAAAAAAGAAGCTGAGTTAAAAAAAAGGCTAAAAAATAAGCTAAGATCTAAATTAAAATTTTAAAGCTAAATCCAAAAAAATAAGCTAAATGTAAAAAATAAGCTAAATTTGCACAAAGGGCGTTCCCGTATTCGAAACTTTGGGTAAATGAGAGAGGTTTTCTGAAAGTAATGTTCTTCTTCTTCGTGCAAATCGGTAATTTTTCTTCGTGCTAGTTTGGGCAAACAGAAAATCAATCAGCTGTTTGAAAAATAAATAATTGTGTTCGCGTACGTAAAAGTTTTTAAAATTTTTTACTGAACTTTACTGCATTTTACTAAATTGCGTTCGTTTACCCAAAATACAGTAAATGAGAACACAAATTGAAAGTGTAAAGTGACACTTCTTTACTGACTGTTTTGCAAATTTTTAATGCTGAATTTTTTTGTAGTAAAAAATTATTTTTGTTATTCAATTTGAATTCGTGAGAGTTGTGTTGTACGTGTTGGACATCTTGGTATTCGTGTTCGGGTCGTGTTGTGTTGGAAAAATTCGATACGCACCCATCTCTACTTCAAACCCAAATTATTATTTTTTAGAATATGGTAGTTAAATGTATGGATAATTCTAAGCTATTTTCTTAGTCCCGCGCAAATCGGCAAGAAAATTTTCTGCTTAAATTAGTCAAGAGGTAAATGGAACACATATGTACATTGTTTTGTGGACTATTTTAATTATTCCGATTACGAGTACTTAGTACTGCACTTGATTTAAGGTAATCAGTAACATTAACAAATGAGCATGTAATTTTTAATAAATTTAAATTAGAGAAATCAAATAAAGTATATAAAAAAACCAAATTAGTTGTAAATATTACATAAATTATTAATTTATTCTAGAAATGTTCGCGTTATAAAAAAATTTTTAACGAGTACGCATAAAAAAAGGTTCGAATAGTCAAAAGTGAATATATTTTTCAATACTATGGACATCTTCCAGTCAGCTTTTTCCTTAATCTTAATAATTTTTAAAATTTTACCGTTCGAGTACAAACAATTACATCATTAAATTCTGAAAGTTTCTCCGAATCATAAAAAAATAAAGTGATCTATTATACATTATATAGCGATCATTCCAGTCATTTGGCTTCCTATGAGAGACAAAAAACAAACTCTTCAGAAACAATTTCGGTTATAATCGGATATTCGAAGTTGTATGCAGATTTTTTGTTGTAAAATATGCCGACCATACATATTTTTTTGTCTTTGTCGTTTCGGCCATTTATCAGAACTTGTTGATTTAACTAATGCGAATAAAGTGTAATAAATTTGTAATTTTAATTACAATCATCGTTCATTTTAATCAGGATGAGTCTTTTTAAAATTATGTACATGTAATTTTAATTGATGCTACTACAGTGAAAATTGATTTTAGTTGATGTTAAAGTAATTACAATCAATGGTAATTGTAATTGACACTGCTGCCATTAAAAGTTAATTGACGTCAAAATTAAACTAGCATATTGAAGTTATTTTATTGCACAATTATATTATGCATATATTTAATATGAAATAGTATTTTTTACTTTTTTTTGGAATTATTATTCGTTGTTATAATCGAACAGTACAATAATAGCGGAATTCACAGTTGATATTAAATTTAAAACCTTTCTAAGTATACTACGATTATTTTAAACATCTAAGACCTTCTTTTATTTTGCATTAACCCATCTTTTGTTTGAATTATCGCATCTTTTTATGTTTTTTTAATATTTTCTGTCTTTTTGATAATCTTCATTTTTTAATTTAAGAAATGTTTATATTTTATTAACAAAAAAAAAAAAAAAACTTGTTGCAAAATATGCCTCCTACTACACACTTGTAAATAAATACAATTACAACATCTACTACAGTTTTTAGTATTGTAGATGGTATGAATATAGATAATTCAAAATGTATGCATTGTTTGTTGTTGTCGTATTTTAAATTTACCAAGATTTACCAAAGATACAAGATGTAAAAAGTCTACAATAGCAAACCGTGAATTCCACTTTGCTAATACGTTCACTCTTTTATTTATTTATTTTCATGTCCTGTTAACATCAGTTATCGACTTGGTCGTATTCCTCAATGTTGCCTTCAGCATCGCTTTCTAAGTCACTATCACCTTCCTCCTCCCCATCATTTTCCTCTTCCACTTCTTCGTCCTCATTATCTTCATCTTCATTAATTTTTGGCACAGGTTTCTTAAGATTATCTTTCGGCTGCCCACAGATTTGTTGGTGTTCTGGCAAGTCATATTTTTTATCGATTGAAATGTCATCGTGGCTCTTTCGATTATTTTTTAAATCTTTTTTAATACATATTTTTTGCAACTGGGATGGATTAACAATTTTAACGCGGCGGTTAGAAGAATCTATGGACTTGACTTCGATTTCATAGAAGTCGGAAATGCGTTTGTCATCAAAACTCGAGTACTGAAAATTAAAGAAATTAATTATTTTTACATTTTCATTATAAAATGTAAAGCTAACTGTTTCGATAATTAAGTTTTAAGTTGATGGTCAACTAGTCGAGTGAAAAAATTACATAATATTTGATGCAACTCACCACAGAGCTTGAAGTAAAAAGAAATTGTTCTGGTAATGTTTTAACTCGTATATATTTTTGAAGTAAATTATTATTGTCCTTACGCCATAAACATAAACGACTGTTTTTGGTAAGATCTAATCCAGTTAGGTCCTTTACGTATACTAACAGATTAAAAGTTTCTTCAGTGTCATCATTACTTGAAATGGAGGAATTTTTATCAGAAGATTGCTTCTTTGGCGGAAATCCAGAAATTTTTGATGATCCAGATATCGTTTCAAACTCATAGTTTTCATACTCATCATCACTAGGCTCATTCAATTCGTTGTTATCGCTGTCTTCGTCAGCAATTTTTCGCTTTGAATTTTTATTGCATGTAACTGAAGAGCTTTTACGCTTTCGTCCCCTCTTTGTTGCAGCACCACCAGCGCATTTTTGATGTTTTGGTTTTTTACCATTTTTATGAGATGCTGATGGCCTCCAGTCTTCTTCAGAGTCATCGTCATCAGTATAATCTTCTTCAGAATCGACAAAAGTAGTAGTTACCATTTCTGTACGGCTGCGCATTTTATCAGACTGGATATGTGTAAATAAAAATTGTATTTTTTATTATTTATAAGCAAATTTTAATGTAAATATGTACAACATATGTATTTGTTAAAATTTTTTTTTTATAAGAAATATATAATTTTTAATTATAAAATCGCACTTATATATAAAATAAATCATAGACGGTTGTAAAGCTAAATACAACTAAATAATTACACTAAATCACATAATGGTTTATTTTAATAAGGTTTTTTTATTTTAGTTCAACAAAAAATACTGAGTTTAAAATGCGCCATCACTACATAGTAATATACTACTATACATACATACTTTATTCCGGTCTATATTTATGCAAACGACAATTTTTATATCTAAGAAAGTTTCGCATTCCTTTTAAATATTTTATATATTTTTAATTTATTTTGTATAAAATGTTTTTTATTATGTTCCGCATCTTTGAAAAAATACATACCATCGCTTTAATTTTTGTCTCTATCTTTTTTGGAAATTTTCTTGTACATTTTGATATGGGGGATGATGCGTGGACATTGTAGAGAATTGCATACACATAAGTATGTAATATAACTTTTTTTTTCATTACCTAGGTGAAAGCTTTGCAAATAATACTTCAATAGTATTAACGCAACAAGAGTGTTCTTCGTCGCTATTCTACTTGTTATTGAAAGTAAACCTTTTAATAAGACTCGTATAATTTAAATATGTATCATAATATAGCGTCTTGAAAAAAGTTTGTTTTGTTACAACCAAAGTAAGTCAATATGAAAAAATGAGACAGCTTTTCCTGGGGTATTCTTGTGTATATATGTATATATGTATGTATGTTTGTACATAGTTTAGTAAAGGCTTTAACAAATCTTTGTCTCTTCAAGGCGCTAAGTAACTTTTTATTTTAGTTAGGAAACAAACCAAAAAAGCTTTATAACTTTTGCTCGTGTGCCAAAGAAAATAACACAAGTTACATACATACATATGTATACGTATAATATGTATGTACATACGAGTATATTAATTGATTAAAATAATAACTTAATATAATTATAATAACTTTCTTTATAGAATGTTACTTTTATTTTGGTATCAACAGATAAGACTACCAATGTGTGTATGTCGAACGTAGTTCAACAAATGAATGTATGTTTTTCTCTATCTATAACGACACAAAGCCAATATTTGAGGCGCTTAAAAGCAAAACAAGACTTGTACCCCAAAACTAAAGAAAAATTAGTTAGAAGCATCAATCAACACTCAATACTAATATTTAACAATCTATAACAATTCAGACCTGTGAGGTTCTCACAACTGAACTCTATTCACCTAAAGTTTTGCTACTAGCAACAACTTTTCAGGGAAAAAACTTTGAAGCTGAAGTGCACTTGTATTTCTTTGCTTTCAAGTCCCTCATTTGAGAAGAAACCCTTAGCGGGTTTACTCGCAAGATTCCTGCCACACAAGACTGTAAAAAAGAGGATTATAATAGATCCTAACACAGTTGGAAATTAACCTGACCAGATATCCCACTTTAGCTGGAATTATCCCGCTTTTCATAAGTCGATCCCGCCTTGAATTTCTATCCCGCTTTTCAGAGTTTTGAAATTTTCAATATCTTATTAGATTTTTATTAAAATTTAACTGATAAAAATTCATTCCAAATGTAAATATAACTAGCCAAAACCCTGTGTGCTTCGTTCGCTATACCCCATATACATTTTGAGATGAAAAGAAAAATTTTTTATATCAGAAGTGCCACTCTTGCGGTTCAACCTTCACTATTTTGTAGAATACAATTCTCATTCTCTCCTGGATATCGACAGCAATTGACTACTTTTGACCGAATTTTGCTATTTTCTAGTCCTTAGAGAATAGTAAAAGTAATTTTGGTCTTGTGCTCTAATTCACACAAATAAAAAGTAAAAAGAGTAAAAGATTTTCGCGAAAAAGCATTTATAAATCATTTTTCAGATTGTAAACTGTAAGTTTGGCAAGCCGTTTTAGTTTCTTGAGTAAAAGTGCTTTCCCAGTGCTACAATTTTTGTACGGTTGGCAATTTCTGCTGAAATTTTCAACACAGATTTGGGTCAATATCCGAAAGGTTTCTGTTTCGTTTTTTTGGACCTAACACGAGACCATTGTGTGAAGTAATATGTCGTTAAAAAAATATATAATTGAGGGTACAACAACAACAACGTTTGCCGGGCTCAGCTTGTAACACAATAGATCCACAACTTATTTACTCTCTTTTATTCAATGCTCTCTATCTGCCTACCAAGTTTACACACATACATACATACATATGCAAATTATGAATTTAAAAAGATCAGATCATCCGATGCATAAAAAGTTGTGATGTACCTATTATTTAGTTTTATCTACATATGTATATAAATACATACGTACATACTTGTATACATATGTACATATATTTTTTACCCGACTACACGACACAAAGATGGGTATTGTGTTTATAAACACATGTATGTATGTATTAGACCGCTGCAAAAGACCACTTACAAGAACTTTTAAGACATGAGGGATTTTTCAAATGCTTTACTGCAGCGAAGTCTGGATGTTTTCTGCAGACAAGGTAATCGCTTCGCGGGCCGATTGTCTTTCTCTCGTAGGTACGAGTATAGAGAAACAAAGCGATACGAACTTTAGCCTGATCAAATCATAAATATAGAAACAAATGATGTTCGAACAATAATAATTAAAATTAGCTAAAAAAAATGTTTATCAACATGTGTAATTTTTCAAAATATTTAAATTTCTGTAATTATTAGTGAGTGTTAGGTGAGATTTGTAGATGACATCCAATGTATCGATGATATCAAGTAGAAGGGCCGTAACTCGTATTTTTTACGAAATTGAGTTTTTCAGTGATTCCAATACATTTCATACAAATAAACATTATCACAAAAGTTTATTGCAATAGTGTAAAAAATAACGCTTTTACAAGCAGTTTTAAAAACCTGTGGTACTGTTTATTATTATGTTTTTACTTTCTCCTGACAGTTATTTGAGTTAGAGCCTTTCTACTTGTGACTAACGATATGTATACATATATAAGTTCATGTGGTTTTTAGTGTTGTAATATTTTTTGGAGAACTAGGGGTACCAGATTGATGTGCCTTGAATATGTACATGAAAAGTAATGTACATATATACATTAGAGCGACTCACCAAAAAAAGTGCTCGATGTACCCTCCTAAAAATGAACCTTGGACTTTTTTAAGATGACATTTAAAATATTTCGGCTCCAGCTTTGACCTCTCGTCAGCTGGGCCATTTTGAAAAAGGGTCTATTTTGCATGTTTTGTCAATTTGAGAATCTGTTTCCTTACCAACACATATACAATAAGGGTATCATAAGAAAGGTTTTTTAAGACTCGTCCAACTGTATATACCATTTGTCCAAGGACGATCATCCATCCTTCTTTTAAGAATATTCTGTAAAAAATAACAGTTTTTGAATTTTTTTGTTCGGGGTTGTTTGTAATAAAAACGCCAAATTAAGATATTTTAATCTTTAACCGATTTAATTCTTGCTTTTTTTGAAATTCGTGCTAGTTCGCGTTTTGACAAAAATGCAATGGGGTGGTAACCCTTCGTTTTAAATAGGCCAATATGGGTATAAAATTTTTTCTTTTGCCAAGTACATCATCTTTGTATGCATATATGTAATTTATATTTTTGCAAATTAGATTCATTTTACACGGTGCTCTGGAATATATATAAATGCAATCTTGTACACCTTGCACGAATTTTGCTTCCATACAAGTTAGTCGCTCTAATATACATATGTAAATAAGTGAAGTTCGCAATGAATTTCTAATTTGTTGACTTTTTAAAATTTTATAACAACAAAATGTATTGTACATTTTCTCATTTTAACAAGTACACAAATAACAAATTGGTGAACTGCACCATAACATATAATTTATTTAGCTCACCCTTTAATTTTCCATTTGCATTGTGTTTTTAATAGTATTCTCAGCCGGCATATTCATTCCTCTACTGCCTTCTGAAAAAAGTTTATGTTTATTCAATAGTTGTCTTTATATTACAGATGTGGAGTGACTCCTATTCACAATATTTAATAATCATATCGAGCGGTATTTTCGATTTGATCGTAAGCGACATGAGACTTTATATTGAAATTAAAATTTTATGGGCCTAGCTATAGTTAGAATTATCAAAATGCCAAAATTTTTGGTAAACTTTTAAGATATGTGCTGTAAAATGTCATCGTAAGCGACAATTTACGTATATAAAACATGTTTGCATATTATAAAAACCTTCTCCTGAAAACTATAACTTTTTTTAACGCTTACGATTAAATCGAAAATAAGGCTCGATATTTCAACAAAAAAAAATTTCAACAAATTAACATTTTAGCAGTTAGCAGCTTAAATTTTGGTTGGTTGATGTCCTGTTATGGTAATTCGCACGAGCTCATTTAAAACAGGCCGATTAATGTTTTTAACAAATTTAAGTGTTGAATTGAGAATGATTTGAAATCAAACCTTTTCTCAAGCGACAAACGTCTGAAAGTGATTTGAAAACACTTTAAAAAATAGCCTTCTTAACAAAAAGTGGAAACTATTTTCAAATTGAGAAAATCATTTATTCTCACCTTAATTTCAAACGTTATTCTCAAGTGTTTGTCATATTAATTCAAAGGTTTGATAGAAAATAATTTATGAAAAAAAAAACTTTTACACTTTAAGTTAAATTTTTTTTAACAGCACAGCCGACAGTTATTCCATTGTGAGTTTCGTTATGCTTTCGGCTTTGAAATTTTTCGCAGTCACAGGAAAGTCAAAGCGAATGAAATAACAAAATTTAAGCATTTTCAAATGCTGCTCTTCTCTAACACTGATAAATATTATATAAATACATATGTAAGTACGTACATTCGTATACCACAAATTATTATACTTTATGTGTTTCTATAATTTGACTTTGAGGTCAATGGTTCACACTTTGAATTAACAGCCTGTTTGTGTGAGACGTTGACGATGGAAATCTTGACGCTTCTTTAATAGAAGTTTCATTTAATCTATTACAATAACGCCAAGATTTATAACGTCAACGTCTTACACAAACTGGCTGTAAGAAAAAACGAATTTTGATCTTAATGTAATTAATTTATATTTTAACATACCTCGGAACTTTGCGAATTGAGTTTCGTTAATAATTGCAGCTATGGCAGGATGATGATAACGTTCGCGAAAAATAACAGATCCATTATGTACGTTTCCAATAATAGCATTGTTATTATTATTATTATTAGTATTATTATCGTTATCATTACCGTTTTTTGGTTGAAACTGATGAATTTTATGATTATGGGAATGTATTTGATGAGTTAATATTGGTGTATGTTGCCCAGTAATTATTTCAGAAGATTGGTCGCCATTTTTGAAGCAACGATTTTGATTTGAATCATATTTTTCTGATGAACTTAATCGATTTGCAGATTTGATTGGGGCACCACAATCTTCCTTGTTTAATGATTTTAAAATACGATCCTGAACACTATGGCGAGATATGTGTAAAGCACTGCCTTGATTTAAGTTGAAAGAAAAGTTCTCATGATTGATATTTTTAGCTCGAAAGCTACCAGCAGCAGAATTTAACGTGTTTCCAGGAGATAATACATACATTTCTTTAGAATCTCTAATCGCTGTGCCCTCATTATTTTTATTGCGGTTTTGTCCGTGATGACTTGATGGAAGCTGAGATGATGTTGAAATATCTAGTCCACTGCCAAGAGCAGAACAGTCCAAATCGGAAACTACTTTATTTGAAGATGTATTATTTGGAGTACGAAGTAAGGGTTGTACTAAAAAATTAAATATTTTACTTTCTTTGAGAATCAGCAAATTACGTATGTATATTTTATTATTACCTGAATGGCGCATATCAGTTGGTGCCTTAGGTCTTCGGTATAACCAATCCCGATCCAATTCATTACCATTTTCAGTACTCAGTTGTCGAATAATGTGAGGACGTCTCAATTCTACTACACCTTCTTCAGTTTCTTCGTCAACGATTTGCGTTGAACCAAAAGAAGTGTTAAGTAAAATTCGGCGTGGTGATCCATACAGGCCGTTCCAATTAGAGTTATTTTGTGGATAACGGCTACTATTATTATTAGCTGAATATGATATCTTTTGAGGCGTGGAATGATTTGTTGGCAAACCCTTTGCGTGATTATGGTTTTCGTTATTTAAAACACTTAAATCGGGTACCGAATCAGAATATAGAAATGGATTCGTTCCTTCATAACCGCACATACTATTTGTGATAAACTTTTGACTTCTAATTCCACCCATACCACTACCACTAGTCTTCATCCAGTCATCTGAAGCAGTAGAATAAGTCCCGCCTAATCCAAAATAGTTGCTTTGCAAGGAAGAATGAGATATAGGAGCGGCTAGAGACGCCCGAGACCTGGGAGCTTGAGTGATTTTCAATGCCTTCCGACGTTCTTTAGATGTTAATGTACATTCCTAAACAAATCACAAAATTGACACAAGCGTTTTAGGTATATTTTCTAGTCGCTGTTGACGAAAACTATTAATTTTATTAATGGTTAATGCTTCATAATGTTGAACTTGAAATAAGATCAGATGAAACGATACATTAATGTAAAAAAATGTTTTAAATAAGAAAAATGCAATAATCATTCATATGTAAAATTGATTAAAAATTATTTAAAACAAAAACAAAACTGCAACCTGTCTTGAGTATTTTTTTCATTATACTACATCAACGATTAATGAAAATTGATATTATGAAATTTGTTCCACAAAAATTGTCTAGTTGGTAATAGCAGTGCTAGAGAAGAGAGTGAATTAAAAAAATGTTTGGTATTTTTTTTTTTTATAAATTGCTACCCCTGCTATTGACAAATAAAATAAAAGTTTCATGCAAACTATCATAAAGTAATATACGTAGTCATACAAGAGACAAGTAAAGTCGAATTTTTACCGCCAGGGACCTCCAGTATTTCTTACCAGTTCTTAATAATAATTCAATCAGAGCATACCTCTAGTAAGTCAAACCAATCCTCAATGCCGTCATCACAGCGTAGCAACACTTTGCCTTCTCGCCCAAGAAACAATCCGATACAACTATATGAACGCCGATTTAGCCACTCTACTTTTTCAACGTCTACTAATTTGACCTGCAACAAAAAATGTAATAAGCAACTAGTTACAAATTAATGAATTTTAGAGAAAGATGCCTCATACAATTTTCTTTAAAAATTTTTTATGAAATATAAGAATACGCTGACGTCGCAATATTAAACGGGTTATTAACAGTCAATTAATTGTCTTTCTTTTGCTTTATCTGGACTGTTTTGGGTGTTTAAGAATTATTATTGCTTTACGATATTATACTATTTTTATTAATTCTCGCTCTAGGAAGTTACTGATCCTAATTACAAGTGTCGTATTTCGAATTCGACTACACTGGTAAAGTAATTAGGACCACTGATTCAACCTCAATTTTCAAAAATCGAGTTCTCCTCATATTTCAAAGTTTTGAGGACTCCCATGACCTGATTCCCAGCTAGCCAAGAATTGTTTTAATAGGCAATGGTGTTTAATATACAACTCCTAAACGAATCCCCTGATGATTATTTGGAGACTGATACACTTTATGTTTTACTCTCTCTCATAAATCTTGCAATGTTTAATCGACGATACTTTTACCTAAAATATGTTTGTTCTTTTTAATTTGCTTCGCTGATGCTTCCATTTAAGTTTTGAATAGGAATATTGCCGGTTGTTTCAAGTTTTTTTTTTATATATTTTTTTAAAAAGAATTAAAGTTTTATTAAAGGGAAGAATAAATTCAATATGTTTAGTATTTTATATCAAATACGTTTTTATAAAATTATTAGAGTTACGTAACCATCTTTTAAAATAATATATTTCTTAAGAAATTTATTATCTGACATATTGTCACAATTTTATTTAAAGTGAAATTTCTTTGCTGGTGTTTAAGCATGTTTATATGCATTTCATTGGTGCTTTAACATATCATCAGTAGACTTTAGGTCCGCTTGTTTACTTTTCCAGTAAAATCCAGTAGTTGAGTAAAGGCTCAGTTAGCCGACTGTAGTGTAATGTAACTGCAACGTAGAAAACAGCTGATCGATATTTTTATATGAAAAGTAGGTTACGTTACGTTACATCTCTATAACCATTTCCATTAATTTTCACATAACAATATCGATCAGGTGTTTGCTACTGTTGCAGTTACATTACATTACATTCGGCTAACTGATCCTTAAATTTTGGGTAATTTGAAAATTTTACTCTCATGAATGCCTCTTGCACAAAAAAGTACGCGACATACAGCTGATCATAGTGTTGTGTAATTTGTTGTTTTAACTACCCATCAAATAAATGTCTTTATAATTATAAATATAATAAATTATAAATTTTATAATTATAAATTTGAAGCGATATATATTTCTAAACCAGAAGTTCTGTGAAAGCTTTAGCATGTATTTGGATTTAGTTTTTACTCTGAGTAAATGGCATACGAAACGAATTCCCGAATAGTATGCAGAAATAAGTATTCACATATACACAAACCTTACATCTCTAAAAAATTAAAGTAAATAACACAATGAAACTTAATTTAAAAACTAATAAATTTAACTATTATTATTCATTAATTTGTTTCACCTTGAACATAATACTTTTCAGTTTTGTTTTTGTTAAACTTTTACTTCAACTTTTCTTATTTTAAATGTTTTTATCAAAAAATTTATGCTTCGTATTTGCATACTTTTGTTTATTTTATTGAATCATATGTTTTTCTCATCTACTGGATTTTATTGGCAATAATTTGTCCAGTAAAAATTTGCAGCCTCTCAGTCAACAACTGTCAATTTACTCTCTCAATTGGCACTCTCTTTTGCAATTTTATGTATAAACTAGAGCTGAGCAAAAGATGTTTGCTTGCTTAATCTTCATGGTGTACATTATTGAATTGTTCTCTCTTTTTAGTGCTCTTGATTTTATGAGAACACTGAAACTGGTACTCAATTTTATCAAAAGCATGCAACAGCATTTGTTTATACGCCAAGCGAGGGCATTAGTTATTGTAGTGTCGAAGCATATTTCACTAGCGCACACCGAATGACAATTGTAAAATGAGCACACAAGTGTAAAAGTATGTGTATGTGTAAAAGAAAAAACAAACAACGTAGATTGTTTGACAGTGTTAGTACGCATGCGATACTGTTCTAAGTTTTATAATTTATTAATATAAGGCTCTAAAAAATAAAATATCTATAAAAATAATATCTTTCAAAATGGATATAAAAGTAAAAAGTTTTATTATCACTTAATGTTTTCTGAAATTTTGAGTTTATGAAATGAAGTATGGTGCACTATGAAGTGTACAAAAAGATATTAATATTAACTGTCTATTCAACTGTTGTACAATGGTTTTGTGTGTTTATTGTTTCCTTGTTCTCTATTTTTGCTTCACACTAAATTACGATCACCACTACAAACAATATTCGCTCTTGAAAAAATACAATACTGTGCACTTTTTCATAGCTTGCGCACACTTCTAGTATAAACGAACGCATTTCAGTAAAATCCAGTACAAATTTGCACAAAATTGCACAAATTTTGGGATAAACAAACGGACCTTTTAACTACACATTTTGAACAGTCACAAACCTCTCATCTTTTGCACAGACTTTATTATTATTATGTGCATTTGATGTCAAGAAAGTATATACTGAGAAATATCTAAAGCCTACAGTACACGGCATGTAAAAAACCACATGTGCATGTGGTTCTGACGTAATTTTGACGTCATCACGAAGCTACATTTGCTATATGCCGTGTACTAGTAACAGATGTACATGTACATGCTGCCTCAGAAAATGTGCTCGGTTCGGCTACATGTGCCGAACTTGTATTTTGGAGCAAAAATACTATCAAAATTTTAAGGCCTGTAGCCACTACTAGTAGTTTAAAAAAAATGCAATCAACATGCTGAAAATTCTCGTGACGTCATCGCAACATACGCATGTGGCTTCTTACATGCCGTGTACTGTAGGCTTAACGGATATTCAAATCACAAGCGACGAAAATAGCCACCTAGGCAGATGAGGATTACTTAACATGAATTCGCTTGGTTTAAGTTTTTTTCTATTTAAGGACACCCATTGCGTGTTAATGGTTCGAGATAATGTAATACAGTTTTAAACGATAACTTATATTGAAATTTAATTGTACTAACCTTAAATAGAAACTGTCCCATGTCAGAAGCTCGTTCATTTGCTGCTCCCGATGCTCTCTTAAAGCAATGAAGATAATCGCGTGTCAAAATAAAATATCTGAAAATAAATAAAGAACTTTTTGCTTTTTTCTTTTATTTTTCTCAAAACTCTAGACAATAAAATCAAATGCAATGCCCGAAGTGAGTGTTATATCTCTAACATTACAATTGAAGTTTGTCGGGAAATATTTTCCCGAATATATATTGCAAATGTTTTAGTGAGTGACCATGGAACACAATTTCACTCTGTGCAATTCCAAAAGTTTTTGAAAGGCAATGGAATTAAACACAAACAAGTCGGACTGGCCGAAATATTTGTGCAGACTATAAGAAAAAAAAAATTGAAATCATTGCCGTGTACGCCATAAAATCTAAGGTGTGAAATAGCAAAAATTTCACTGGTCACCGTCGCTCCATGCATAAAAATTGTAAAAATTTAAGTGGATTACTCCAAAATTATACTTAAAAAATATCGGACGAAGTCATGTGGTAATGAATTACATAAAAAATCTCGAAACCTATATTAGCATCGAATTCAACCAATTCAAAAATGCAGTTTCGTCAATCATTATCACTCAATCCAGGATCTCTTGAAAATTTAAAGTTCCTAAATGTATAGAAATTTTTTATACTGAAAACGTATATTTTATTAAAGGTTTCAAATATGTGCTTTTATTGTACGCACCTTTCTTTCCAACGTGAGAAAAGGCGATCACGTTGCTGCCATAAAAGACCACGTTTAATCGGACCCGTCATCGACGATATAGGCACAGATCCTGTTAACAATGTGTGCTGAAAATATGTGCATATGCAAATAAATCAAATAAAATCAAACAACGAGAAACTCAAATTTCACAAAAACAAACGCGATTACGTTTTTAAGTCACAAAATTGGTGTGCTGGAAAACGCAATCACATAAAATTTTGCTATTTCAACTCGCAAGCAAAGAATGTGGTCTTTGCATTCGTTGTTTAAAAAATAGAAGTGCATTTAAAATGTTACCGAATAAGGAAAAAGTTAAAATATTATCATCTTCTTTAATCGCCAACGAAATGAAACAATATTTCAATTTGAAAGAGCTCATTTATTTTTTGCTGGGTAATTTACTGTATCTTTCAAATTACATATGTATGTATGTAAGTTAGTAACCCAGGAACAAATTGTGACTTTGCGCAAAAAATATGTACCACCACAACACTGTAACTACAAAATCAGGACTCTTCTAAAATTGTTGTACCACTTCAGTACTGTAAACACAACACAAACACGTATATACAAACGTTTATAATAATTCTATACCGCTACAACACCGTAAATACAAAAATTTTACTTTAGTTTCCCAAATACACTGTTCGCAATAATCCTATACTGCTACAACACCGTAAATACATAAATTTGAGTTAAAATTTTGATAAACGAATGTTGCACTGATGTTAGTTGTACCCGCGGACAGACACACACTACAAAAGAATAGAACCTTTTAATATCTAGAATCTTCTACAAGTTCCTATATTACAGCATTTTATAAAAAATACATATGTACATACATACCTTATTTGGATCCATTATAATCCTTTCGAAACCATATTCATCATTAAAATTAATCGTAGTACTGCTAGAATTATTATTCCAAATTTGTTTAGTGGAAGCTTCCAACCTTAATCGTGCACGTTCCACACGTGCTAATGTTGGACTATCCATTATAGAAGGAGCACGTGATGCGGATCGTAATATAGATGCAGAATCCATAAATTGCTTTTTCGTTGCTTGTAGGGAAGAAAACAAGGAAGATGATGATTGATGCAAATTATAATTCAATTGTGATGCGGAAAAATTATTAGACTTGTTGGTAGGTTCCAAAGTATTACTAGTTGAAGTGCTCGAGACGGTAGTAGGTGTAGAGGAGGCATTTGTGTGAACTGGCATCTTTTTATTTTTATGAATTACAAAACTGTTGGTTTGATTTGTATATTAACCATCGTAGTCTGTAGAAAAAATATTGTATTTTTTATGCATTAAAAGCTAAAGGATTAAGAAAGTGAACGCGAAAAGAATTAAGAAAATAGGTATGAAAATTCCTTTAAGTCTGTTACTAAAATTAATATCCCCAATCCGAAATCACTGGCATTTTAAGGATTTTGGGCCCCTAAAATAGCAATTTGACGATCTGACAATTTTTGACCTTTATTTGGAGTTTTTAGAAATTAAATTTTTTTTAATGCAATTTGGTTTAAATAAAAAAATTACATGTTTTACAAGGAATGAAAGCGGTAGTTATTAGATATTTTTTATAGTTTTATTTATATTCCAATGTTGAGTTTTTTCATGTTTTGTCGTTTAAATCCATTGATAGCCATACATTTTCAACAGTTGACATAACAACAAGATAATAATTCTGTAAGCCACAAAAACAAAATATTGAATAAATCGACTTTTAAGTTTAAAATCTAAAAAATCGGGGGTTTAATAAAAATCTCCGGGCAACAAAAGTACCGTTCACCATATTTGTGCTTTCCCGTAAATAATGAAGAGTTAAATTTAACGCTTCTATAGTTTTTTTGTGAGACATCGTACTTTCATCCCACACTAAAAGGTTACATTAACGGAACATTCTGCCTCGGGAGCTCGGGGGGATCTTGTGATATTTTCTTTTTACGGACATTAATATTAAGTTTAGTAAAAACGTTTTTCAAATTCCTCCACGAGCGTCAAGAAAAAAACAGTGCACCACTACCAGACTCTATTTTTCGTAATATGTATTTTCTGGCGTTAATTTAGGGATTATGTTCCTTGATGTTGCAGTGCTACAAAATCGTATGAAAATTCTCGAGCAAATTGTCAATGCAATTTCCGATCAAAATATGTTCACATTTTATCTAATTTTACTTCGTGGTTAATGCATTACTTTAAATTGTACGCTAAGAACATCAAATTTAGTGCTATTGCAAAAAATTTGCACTAAAACTTTTTATTTTTTAATTTAGTGCTAATGCAAAACTAATGCAATTTGCCCAAGTCTGTGTATTCATCAGTTTTTGACATTATGCCATTTTTATTACACGAACAAAACCACTGTTGTTTTTGTATTTTCTTAGTAGTATATAATTGCATATACTTTACATAAATATACTTTGTATACATACATAAATGTATGTACATATGTAATTATGTATGTATATATTCTATGACACCATGCCCTCGCCTTATATGTAAGAATGTGCATAGTATAACACAAATAATTTTAAATGTTACTTACGAACTTACCAACATTTTAATATCTTCAAACTATTGGATTATTTTAATTTAATTTTTTCTGCAAGCTTCAACGCATATTTGAACATAAAAAACACATTACTTCTTCACTTTAGATAACTAATGGCTTTAGACCTGAATGAGGAATGAATTCTATTATGTATTACAAAATTTCACTGGAGCAAATTGAAAGGAGTTTATTTATTATCAATATTTTGCCTTTCATTTAATGAATTGTTTATTAATATGCGAACTTGATTTCTTCTTTTTTATATCAAGGAATTCCGTAACATCGAGCACCACCCATAGAATGAGGCCGATGCTGATTTGTCGGCGGCGGCGGCTGACCAAAAATATACAGCGGCTACTAAGAGTCGACTTGCTCTGAAGAAACCTAGGTGACGGCTGCCGACCAATAAATACGTCGGCGGCTAGTGTATATCGGCCAATGCACATTAAATACAGGTACACGCATTAGATGCAACTCTGTGCTTCTTACATAGTTTTACAAAGTATTGTCAAAATATTGTATGCATCGAACAAGGCAAAAAATTATTTGTCAAATGAATTTTGTATGTGTACACTAACGGCCTTATTCATAAAAAATATTTTAGGTTTATTACAGGTTTATTTGACAAATTTCCCACAGAAATACGTCAAATAAGCGCTTAATAAACCTAAAATATTTTTTTATGAATATGGCAGTAACATTTTTGCAGCTTGTAAACAACCCTCTAGTCAGCCTAGAACCATATGTCTCTATATCAACACTCTTTTGTCGATAACTTTCCTTTTATGCGCGAGTAGAGATACGTTAGAGTCAACAGTTCTAGTTTATATCTGGCGACATTGTCAATGAACGTGTCAATAGTTTGTTTTTCTTTTTTATTATGCTATGCAATAATGTTAAAAAAATACATACATACATACATACATACATTTCCACTAGTGCAATGGTATTTAAGTTTTTTGCTCCAACACTTTTAAAATGTAGACGAGGGTCACTGAAATGTACTAGTGAATCTTTGGTTGAAATGTCTTCATATGGTAGTAAGTCTACTGGTGGATTTTCAATGACAAGCTAATGTTAAATGTCAATAGATGATTACATTGGCCGGGGTACACCTGGTCAGTATTACTACAGACAATGTCACTAGTAAATCACTACAATTTTACTATTTACATCGAGCGAGTAAATATCGATATTGTAGACTAGAGCCCCTACAATTTACTAGTGAATCTTTGGTGCCAATGTCTCCATGTGATCCCAAAAAAAATACTTAGTCAGTAGTGTTACAGTCTAGTGGTGGATTTTCAATGACAAGCTAATGTTAAATGTCAATAGGCGATTACATTGGCTGGGGTACACCTGTTCAGTAGTGCTACTGACAATGTCACTAGTAAATCACTACATTTTGACTTTTCGCCTATACTGCAGGGAAAGGTCGACAATTTTCTGCATTGTATACATTAACAG
The DNA here is from genome assembly GCA_936439885.1 of Nowickia ferox. Taxonomy (NCBI): domain Eukaryota; kingdom Metazoa; phylum Arthropoda; class Insecta; order Diptera; family Tachinidae; genus Nowickia; species Nowickia ferox. The sequence continues at coordinate 153,020,322 of OW387023.1, read as the reverse complement.
GCATGTACCTTGTATAATTTTACCATGGTCCCGGTTCACACATTTCAACTTTTGTTAATCAACTCTCAATTCAGCTGTAAGAAAAAAGGAGATATTTGTGTTTCCTTCTCCGTCTTTCTTACAGCTGAATTACGAGTTGATCAACAAAAGTTGAAGTGTGTGAACCGGGACAATACTCTTTGAATTTGATTTGGCGCCCGTAAATATTTGCTGTTGGACGATTTTGGAAAAATGTTCTTGAAATCATATAAAATAAGGAGCAAAGCGTCCCTAAAGAGGTGAGAAGTTAAAAAACTTAGGTAGCGGATTCGGGCAGAATTTCCAAACACAAATCCTGAGCTCTTAGTACCTTCCAAATCAAATGTAAACATGTTAAAAATTGTTACGCACAGTAATTTTCAGACAAATGTTTACTGCGCAGATAAAATGCCAATGTTTTTTGAAAATGACAATAAATTGGTACCCACGTTATATAGTCTGTGGATAGTAAGTACTTGAATTATTGAAATGAAGTTATCCAGCTTACATTGGCCTATTCGCTATTTATGAGGTTCCAGATATGCTGCCAAGCTTTACAACTAACACAGCTGTTCTTGTTAAATTGATTAATGGTGCAGACCTTATGCTACCCGGGGTAATATCGCAAGGTATTGGCATGAATATATACGGGAACTACAAGAGAGGATAATTAGGTGAAATCGCTTGACTGATATGTGGTAATTGAATCTTTATATTAAACTTGTTTCAATTTATTTTGCAGTTGCTGTCAATTTAACATGCAATAAATCGGCCATTGGTGTTGGATTTCTACCAAGATCAAGTGATGATCTGTACATGAGTTGTGGTCATGGTATTGCTGTAAAAATTATGGGGTCATGAACCATCTTTAGCCAAACAAGTACCACGATATAAAAGTACAAAATTAAATGACGATGATTTCTTAGCATTGGGATCTAAGCAATCTAAAAAGCAATTTGAGCCAAAAGTAGAAGGTGAAAGTAATGATTTAGAAAGAAGTGAACAGGGTATTGCTGAAATAAACTAAATGAATAAAATATATAATAACGAGGCAGCGGGATACCAGCATCGTAAATTAAAAAGGTTATTATGAAATATATCAACAAGCAACGCCTACTAAAGTCAAAAGATCCTAACGATGAAGATAAGTCGTTTTTTTAGACGCATGCCTTGTAAAGCTTTGTAATACTAAAGTTGCATCGCTAAGCAAAATTACCAACGCCGTAGTATCTCAAATGGACCATTCTTACCAGATGTGTACTACTAGTGATGTTAAAAACAACAAACCATTGATACAGATGTCATTAGCAACTAGATCGGGCAACAAAAATGTAACATTAGTGAGCAATATTGAGTGTTATGGCATAATTTTATCAGAATTCATAAGTTATGTAAGCAAGGAGCTGCAGCAAGCACAACAACTGTAATACTACCAAATCAAAATCGTGAAATACTGCAAATGCAAGGCAATCAAGTCCGTTTTGTCCATAATCTCCTAACTGAAATTTATAAAATACCGTCAAAGTGTATTTCAGGGTTGGAGTTAGCCAAATATGGCAAGAAACACAAAAAGACAAGGCGAAAAAAGCAAGCAAAAAAAGAAGAAAAGTTAAGGAACTGTTTTTTTTCTTAAAGAAAAATTTCATAGACTGGCAAATTCTGCCCCCTTATTATTTAATTCGCTAAAGCTAAAGTTCAAGTCGATTGCTGAAATACTGAACAGATAGGATATTAAACATTTTTTGGCGAGGACATAAAACACTAAAATTTCGGCGGATTTAATTTTGAAGTCAATGCCTGATTTAGCAATACACGTTTGAAAATTGCATTCGTATGTATGTAGCTGAAAATCGATAGATTTATAGATTTTTAGCGATATATGTACATATATTTAGCTTTAGCGATAACACTATGAGCGACTAGACATGTTTTTTATTACTTTCAACTGAATTTTTTTTTCTTAAGATGAAAATGAACTTAAATATAAAAAAATCTTTTGCTAAAATACAAATTTAAATATAATTTTAATGAATGAATTATGGCAAACGAAATTTTTTCGTATACATAAAAACAATTGATCCTGTGTGAATTAGCTAGGTTTGGTTCGCATTAATGACCACACTGAATTCAGCTTAACATTATTCGTATGATAGTACACAATAAATAAAAAAAAAATTACTGATACAATGATCCACACAATTCATAAACATACATAAGTATGGTTTCACATCCATATGAATTTATGAGTCACTGTCCACTTTACAACATGGCACAGAATAAAACATGCACAGTTATATGTATATGGTTGTTTCCACAGTAAATGACCCCTTTCAGTAATTACCCCTTTCAATACTTGTTTAGACCGTTAAAAGAGTAACGGTCGTTACTGTGGAAAAACCCATATACAAAAATGCACATTACATTATATCGTATATTTTCACTACCCAGAAGTCAATGAAAATATTTTAGTTGTTTTCCGCCCAAAAGATTATTTTTCTCTACATTTTTTTGATTACTGTTTCGGTTGCATCCATAGTTAAGTTGTAAATATTTTAATTGGTATCTATTCTCATTAAACATCAGCTGCTTCCGGTAAATTTAACTTGGCAGCACTGAATTCAGCACAGCTAAAACAAGTTTGCATTTCATAAAATCAACTTAAAACCATTTCAGAAAAGGTTTTAATTAAATAATTTTGTAAAGTAAAAAAAAAAGTTTTAACAGTTGGTTTTAACGTTAAAACCAACTTTTATTAAAACCATGTCAGTGTGAAAATACTATAAAGTGATTTGTTCCACGCACACAAATTGCACGCACAGATTACACGTATGTATGTATGTATGTATATGGGCTGCTTTACCGTTTCGAATTACAGAGTAGACCCCAAGGTTTTAAAATTGTTTAGAAAATAAGGTTTTTTTTTGACAAAAATAAGTTTTTACTGGGAGTAGCGTGCATCAAAATTTTTCAACAAAAGTGCTTGGTTTCCCAATAAATTCAAATACAAATAATTAATCTAGTTTTCTTTCCGAAAATCAAAAAGTCGACGTTTGAGAGAATTACGAGATAATAACAAGATTTTATTAATCGGAATTCTATAACATAATGCGTTACTCACTTAAATATTCTAAGAAAATTTTAGACAGGGTTTAGAGACGGTGCTTTACTCTATGAACCAATAATTTGAAGTAATATGCTTATGTAACAGATCCTTCATAATGAAGGGAAAACCCAATATAATCTAAAATACTGAAGATTTTTTTCTGAAGCAAGTTTTTAATAAAACAATATTATTTTTTATTATGATAGATTTTTTCGGCCAAATGGTCGTCACGGCTTCGGTGGCATACCTCTCTGCGATGGTCCATATTTTCAATGACTCTGAGACATAATTGAAGTTCAATGACGTTAATGTGCCTAATTATCTCATCCTTTATCTCTTGAATTTTTGTTGGCTAATTGACGTAAATTTTTTTTTAAATATCCCCAAAGAAAGAAGTCAAACGGTGTCCAACGTGAGATAACATGGGCATTGAATTTCTCGCGTAAGAGCCATTGTTTCGTTGGCTGTGTGGACGAAATGTGGTTCCTGTTGGAACCACATATCGTCCAGGTCCATATCTTTAATTTCTGGCCACAAGAATTCCGTTATCATCTCGCAACGAGGACGAGTCGAGGTTGACGGAGAACGAACTGGGCGAGCATGCACAGGTATTTTTACATATCCTACAGACCCGATTTGCTGAAACTTGGGCACAATTGTGTACCTCTCCATGGTTGAATTAGTCAATCACTGAAACAAAGAAATGTCAAATTAAGTTGGGCGAAAAACTTGACTTAAGGTGTGGTTCACAATTAACATCGTGCAATATGGTCGGACCACCCTTTGCATTTAATAAAGTTATGTAATATTGCGCTTTCAATTTCTGTTTTTTGGAAAAAAAAACTATTAAGTTAAGGCTTTTATAAGATTTTCCCGGTTAATCGGGTAACAGCTTTTATTTTTTTTTTCATATATTATCATATTTTTGTATTTATTTACATATCTTTGTATATACCCCATATAATAAAAAAAACTCATAGGTAGAATGCATAAATATGTATGTACTATAATGGAAAATATATATATTTTGGCTGAAAACGGTTGCGTGTTTGCAATCTGGGATATTAGAGGTAATCACGATTGATGCAAAAAAAAAAATTAAACGGATGGACAAAAAGAAAACAATTACAATATTTCTTTCCCGGATAATCGACGTTGCCGGTTAATCGAATCACGGATAATCGCGGCCTTACTGTAGACAATAATGTACTTTTAAATAAAATTGGTTTTTATATAGGGCAAATTATCACAGGAGTGGTGGCAATATGCCAACAGGAACTTTTTTAAATCTTGCAAGTGGTCCCAATCTCTTTTAGATATACGACTGACGTATTGCGACTACGACGATCAATGAAAAAATGTTGCAATGTTCTTTAGTCTAGTGCAAAATCGTCGTATTCGAAGACTCTCGTAATAAGGCCCATTGATACTTTTTCTTTATAAATTCGTTCAGGAGTCTGCTATTAAATAGCAGACATCGACCTCTGTAGGAGCAGCTCATATTCCTCTGTTATGCTAGGAACACAACTGAGACGAACGACGAATTTTTCGTTGCGAACTTTCGTCATCAGAAATAAAAACACATTTATGCATACGAAAATTAAGACAACACCGCCGTTGATCGACGAACACACAATATTCTCTCTTTACACACACAGTAATCAACTTCATCAATTATAAGAGCTGTTATTTTTTCGTCGTTGTTGTGCTTCACATGACGAATTTACTAAGCGAATTCTTATCAACGAATACGAGTATGCTCTGGAGTTTCATCGTCGTAATCACAGAATCTGCACAGCCTATTACTCTTTAAGTTTTAAGTTTTACAACTGAATTATTATGATATAAAAATATTTTCCATGGAATTTTTACACAAGATTATTTATGATACAGCGATTTTTCTGCATTATTAACCCAAAACAAAACAACTTTTTGAGATATGTATGTCTGTGCTTTAATAAAGGAGCGATATGTTACTAATAACTTCAATTATGATACTTATTTATAAAACAAAGTGCAAATTACTGGAAGCCTAATTGCCGCAAAGTCTTAATTAAGATGGACGAAAGACAGAGGAAGTAGTATTCCCTCTGTCTTTCACCCAGCTGAATTAAGACTTTGCAATGTAAACTTTGCGAGTGGAAAAGGGGTGTATGCATGCACAAAATGTATTGCCAACGTTGTAATAAGGCAATTTGAAGGACACTATCAATACTGCTTTCCACCATTAGTGATTGAGGTTTTATGAATAAAGAATAATGAATAAGAATAAAGAGCAAAATATTTTTAATTAACCTTTTAATAAATTGAACTTTTTCGATGAACATGTAGAATTTTATGTACAGAAATACGTTATTTTATAAGCAAGGGTATAAAAGATGTATTTGAATTATTTCATTTAATTACTCTTATCACTATTAGCGTGTATGTATAACATTTAGCATAATTAATTTTTTTGGCTTGATTACAAATATCATTAAATGATATAATAAACACTAGAATTATAAAAGGAATGAGAAAAGACACTTTATTAGAAAAGGATACGAGTACATATGTACATATGTGCATACATATGTATGTAATTAAAATCGCTGAATTTTATAATAATTGATAATCTGATTAAATGTCTTCATTTTTGCATTGCCACTCATTTTTACTTTCATATTGTGAGGATGGTTGTGATGTATTCGCATTATTTCCATTATTTTTATTTAAGTTGCTTGGGATGTCTTGTTTGCTCTGATACGTTAATGATTTGGTACCGCAGTCTAAAGGTTCATCGTAAGAGTCATCTTCTTCAGGCTTAGTCATGGGACTGTACATTCTGTGGTCGTAGTGATGGCTTTGAGTTGGTTTCAAATGCCTGTCATTATCTGCAGAGTCAGCTGAGTTTTTTTCCAAGTGTAACAGGTTACCCGTGTTGGCAGTAGTTTCCTCGATGTGCGATTGCAAGCTTAAGGGCGTTGAAGCTGCAGCAGCTACTATAGATTGCAAATTACTTAAATTATTAGCAATGCTACTGTGACGTCGGAAATTTTCCACCGCTAACCGATTTGTACTTAAATTGATGAGGGCATTCATCATAACCTTGTTTCGTTGATAATCTTTTCGCAAATGCTGCCTTATTTCGGTGTGACAATGCTCGTTATTAGTAACGATAATTTCGCCGGTGTCCGTAGTGGTTACACGGGCCTTACAATTAAATTTCCGAGATAAATTACACTGCCAGTATTTTTTATCCTTGCGAACATATTGTATGCCGAATGTGTGGCCATCATGAACAAGCAGAGGTTTACCTCGTTGACTCAGCATAAACTCTAATTTGCCCTGAAACCAATGTTCTCCGGGCCCAACTGCAGAAAGTTCAAAAGCACAAGTGGAAATTAGAGTTTTAAAGTATGTATGTATGTATGTATGTACATATGTATGCATGTATGTATTTATGTCTATTGTATGAAGACTGGAAATATGGTAGATGAAATAACTGATGAGCTATTTACGTACATACATACATATATGTATGTATATACATACATGCATACATATTATTTATGCATGTATGCATATGTTTTCTGCATAAAAAATTACATGTACGAGTATTGATGATATTGACTGGGATGTTATATCATGAAGGTAACATTATACATAATATGAAGTTATAACGAACATGCAAATTTATTTCTTTATTAGCCCCAATTTTTCACATTATTTGATAATTTACGAATTTCGAAATACATACATATGTACACACATATGTATGTATGAATGTGTAGCACCTGGTGATTATATTTCTATCACATGCTTCCTTCCTTCCTCTTTTATAGATATTTTTATATTTTTGTTACTTTGAATAAGATTAAATTAAATTAAGTAGTTTGAAGTTAAATTATGATACCATTATATGAATTTTTATACAATGTACGAGTATGTACTTACCATTTCATATACGAGCATGTACATATGTACATATTTATTTAAAATTTTTATCTTTTATTAGTTACATGTCGTCTATTGAAAATTAATTTCAAACATTATACGGATAAATGAAAGTCCTTTAACTGCTTCCGCTGCCGCTCTATGCAAAAATTATCTTGATTTTTAGTGTAGAAATGTCGGTATTAGTTTGATGTTACTTACATATACATATGTATGTATGTATTGCTGAAACCACAGCAATAAACAATTTCTTGATAGTTCAGATGTTTAAGAAAATACACGTTTAAAATTTAGAGTTGTTTTTGTTTGTTTTCTAATTTCAATACATTTCAAATTCTAATAGCAGTTATTTTAAATTTCAATTCCAATATTTCGAATATTTGATCGGAAATTGTTTTTAATTTTATGGCTCGATTATGGATGGCAACCGAATTTCAGTTGCGTTGTTAACTGGCAAAGTAACTGGAATCAAAATTGATATTACATACATATGTATGTATGTATGGTAACTATCCAGTTGAAATTTGAGTTAACTCAAAACTATTGAATTATCAGCCAAAAATTACTCAGAGGTGGTTAAAATTCGCACTCATTCCGCATGTTAAAAGAGATCAGTTTTAGCATTGAGTGGCCGCAGGACGAGTGCATCAGTTTTGAACTAACCATGAGTTAGGCCATTATGAGTTAGCTTGAGCCAAATCAAAAATAAAACAGTGTTTTTAGTTAATTATGATTTTACTTACTATCGATTAAAATTTTTTAGTCTGCTTAAAGTTTAAACAAATTTGAAATTATTTTTTAAGAAACATGAAGGGGTATCGATCGAACCCTGATCACTTTGTTTGTCAGCCATCATACTTAACACTTTGCTATCGCGCCATATAAAATATAAAAGGCACAAAGTTAACATAAACATGTATTTTATGCTGCCATTTTCTCGCTTAACTTTGACTCATCTCTGTATCAGCTTTGAGTTAGCTCAAAACTTATCGAGAAGAAGTTAGTTGTACAAAAACAACTCACTACTCTCTGCATCAGTTTTGAGTTAGCTTAAAGTTAGTTCAATACTTATCGGGAAAAAGACGGTTATGCAAAAAACAACTCACTAACATCTGTATCATTTATGAGTTAGTTCAGAAGCTAGTTGTAAGTGAATTACCAGAAAGTCACCTATATTTTGAGCTAGCTAATAAAAGTCCGACTGGGTATCTTCAGTTGGCAACTAAAAATAATGTAGCTAAAGTTTTAAAATATGAGAAATACATGTAGTATTTCTAAACAGAAAAATGTTGAGTAAAAGTAATTGAAAAATTACATATCAGGGCATGGCTGTTATGCCAATACATGTTTTTTTTTGGTATTAGATAAAAGTGAATGGACTAATTATCTACCCGAATCATAAAATTTTAAGTAATTTGCATAGTTGCATATTTTTACTTATCTTGGCAATAAATGCATATTTTGCAGTTTTAACCATTTTTTAATGCATAATTCAAATTAATAAAAAAATATATAAATAAATTTTATTTTAATTGAAATTTATTTGCTGGTGGTTAAGCATTGTCTATATATTTCATTGGTGCTTTGCCAAATCATAGGTAGACTTCAACTACATATCTTAAACAGCCACAAACCTCTGCTGTTATGCACAGACTTTCAAAAACTATTTGAGAATTCACAAATAATAATATTTTTGAAAATCACAAAGGAAAAATAAGCGTAGTAAGCTTAGAAACTTTAACAAAACCCAGCAAATAATTTCTATTCTACTTTTCTACACCTTTATACAATAAGAAACCCATTGGATAACAATAAAAGTATTTATAAGGCAAAATGAAAAATAAAATCTAAATTTAATTTATAAGAAATTTATTATCTGACATATTGTCATCATAAGTTTATTTTAATTGAAATCTATTTGCTAGTGGTTAAATTTTATAACGAATGAGTTAACCGTTCTATATTCGAACTAGTTTCTAAGTAAACAAGTAAATTCCGTGATCGGATGTGAAGATACGTCATTGTATAAGGTGAATGGAATTTCAGTACGTTCACGTATGTCATAATCCGAAAATGGTGTTTCACCGCGACCAGTTGTACGTTCACGGATGTGACGATTCGACCCCAGGTTCAAATAATTTAAAAAGCGATCCTTCACTTATAGAATTATCATCATTTTAATACGCTCCCTCAACTTCAGTGTATTTTATTTTCTGTTGTTTTTCGATGTACATCAGCTTCCCATGTCCTAACAGAGTTAGAATTAAATTATTTTTCTTTCGAGCTTTTTGGTCTGTTTATATTTTTATTTTTTAGTGCGATATTTCGTTAACCTTCGGTTAACAGAGTTAATTTTTATTTAATTTAACGACAGAAGTAGCAAATAACAGATAATTTGTAATTTCTGGTAATCAAGGAATTTTGGTTGCCGACATGACATGTCTGACTCCGAATGGAGTTTTATTACTATCCATAAAATACACATTAGTTTTAGAATATTACAAAGTACAATAAAATTAAAATTTTATTATAAATTAAACTCAAGACAACTTTTTAAATCATTGAAGACTTTTTATAAAGATAACAGATTCTGTTGTCGCGCCTATCTTTAAAACATTTTATTTTGGAAATAATTCGGTAGCTCGTGAACCAGTGAAGATATTAGAAGCCACAGAACAAAAGGTGATTTTATTGTGTTTATGTTTTATGACCAAATTTCGTTTGTTTATGTTTATTATTGTATTTAACATGGGCTATTTATGGTCAGTTTTCTTAATTTTTCGGGATGCAAATAAAACCAATTTATTTCATCTTTTTTCTCAACATTTCGTCAGCTTTTTTCCGACGCACAGTGGTTCAGAATCGTTTTTCATCGGCCAAAACTCTGTAACTTTTGAACTAAAGAAGATTTAAAAAAAATTTAGTTTTAGTTTCATTAAAATCAGTACAGTAGTTGTGGAGAAATTTAAGGTAAAAGTTGAACTTTCAAATCTTTTTTTTAATTTGCTTAGAAATGCGCGCTTTTTATTTTTTATTTTTGTTGAAAAAGGCCTTATAATGAAACTTAAATAATTTTTATAAAAACAACAAAATAAGTTTTTGAAAATTTAATACATAAGCCTAGTTTTTTCAGTCATAAATAGCTTATAGACTCTTGATTATTTGAATATATGTATGTATATATACATAAGTATGTAAGACATGTGCAGATATAAATAACTGAACCGTTTCTGCTAGATGAATATCTGCAAGACACTGGATTAAAAAAATTACTTAAACACTACTTATGAGAATCATAAAACTAGTTTAATATAATTAGGTACCACTTAAAGCACAAATTACCTGTTAATATTTAAAATATAATCACGTATCATAAAGCCCTTACGCTAAGTATTATATAATGAGGGATTTTTCCCAAAATCTGGCTTTTAGATTTTTTTATTTTGGATTTATGAGAAACTTTTACCATAATTCAAAACTAAATATTAGTACCTGAAGAAATGTTAATCTATGGATATATCACAGACATTTATATTTGACCTCTTTTTATACAATGCACAAAACACGTTAGAAACACGTTATTTTAATATCACTCATTAAATATTAATATTTTTATACTTTATATCACTCAAATAATAGTAAATGCAAATATTGCTTATAAATATTCATTATTCAGTTCTGTATTACTTCTGTCGTGTAGCAGTCCCTTAGCTTCGGCTTTCACTTTCGTTAGTTGTTTTTGTGATCGCAATTGGCAAAGTAAACTATCTTTAATGTTTTCACATCCGATTACTTCATTAATATTTTTAATTTTTCGCCTCTCATATCTATCGCTACACTTATCTAGCGATTTTTGTGGTCTTCCTCCACTGTTTTTACCTGTAGTTTCAGAAGTTATCTGGATAGTAAGTTTACCTTGTAACTATTTTGCAAAGCACATACTGAATTTACTTTTACTCCAATCAGCTTCCTTGTAGCGTTTTTTTAAATTTTTGACAAAAGCAGATACATTTTTTTGTAAGTCCAATTCTGTTTCACTGCTGTAATAATTTAAGTTTAATTTTCTATGAAAGTATCGTTTTTCCTAAAACGCTATAAAGTAAAACTTGCACAAATTTATCAATCTTTTAGAATCAAATATTTGTATGAAACTTATTTTTAGTTCTAAATTATTGTCCTTATATAATATACTCAATATAAATTTTTTAAAGCTAATCTAGGTTACCTATTTAAATTCTCAATTTTCGAATGAAATTAAGTCCTCCGCTCGCTCCCTATCGCTCCTTCTTTATTTTCTTTCAGGTAAGCATGAAAAGACCTTCGAAATGAAGGTGAGTTTACAGATATATCTTCCCAGCAACCTGTCTACCTAACCTAATATTCAAAAATCAATTAACTATACAAAATTGCAGGAAAACAATCAACATAATACGTTTTGCTACCTGCCATTTGTACTTATGATTGTTTATTTGGAGTGTGCCGTATTCGGTTTTAAATATAAATCTCTATTTTGTTTAGTTCAAAGTTATGTACATATATAATAATAAGTTTGCTATTGTTATTTTTATTTTGTTCAGGTAGAATGGCATTTACATGATTTCTAAGTCAGATTTTCTAGCAATTTGGGTACAAATTTTTGTTTATAATTTTTAATTTTTGAGTATTTTCATTAAAATAAAAAAAGTGTTCCACAGACGGGTAGTGGGGCTGCAAACGTGTATATACGCTTAAAGAAGACACTTTCGTCTTTCTCTGGAGGGTTAAGGTTTTTTGATCCCTTTTGATCTTCAAAAGTTATACACTACTAAACTTCGAGTTTTACGAAAATATGGGGGATTAAAATTTCTTACATCGCAGTCTAACTACAAATTATACAGGGTCTGCACATACCATTTCTTAAAAAGAACAGCTTACCCAACACAACAAAAACGACCGCAGCCCTTTATCGATAATAGTTTTCGAGGAATTGTAATTTATTTCAGATAAAATATGGGAAATTTTTGTGTTTTTCAAATTAACACAAATTTGTTGTTTTCGGCAGCATGCCACGCCCACTACTAAGAATATTTTGACCAAATTTTTTGGGTACCTTAGTTTTGATATGTTTCCTTTTTAATGGTGTAAAAATTCTTAGAATCCGAGTCAAGAAAAAATATACGTTTTGGCCGATGAAAATTGATTCTGAGCCACCGTGCGACGTCCTCAGGAGAATTTTTATTTTTAAATTCTGGCAACAAATTACAAATATTTTATTATTTTTGTTACATGTTTGTAATATTCATGTTTTCGCTTGACTTCCGATCTTCAGTTTACATTATTAGATAAATTATAAAAACTGGACAGCACGAACAATTAATTGTATAATTCAAATAAAAATAAATAATGGAAAATGTCACAGACACACAAATAAATAGACCATGTTAAACACAATAAAAACAAAAGGTGATTTTTTTTGTTGCTAATTTCAAATGTTTGGGAAATTGTTTCTAGAAAGTTTTAACCCAAAAACACCAATTTGCCCAAAAATACAAAAAAGCGCCTTATGTGTTGTGGCTCCTCATATCTTAATGAATTTCACATAGACAAAGCAGAGGCGCTATCGCTTAATCGAAGGTAGTAGAATTTGCTAAAAACCGATAAAATGAAAACCCGCGATTTCGGTTCAAAATTTACTTAAACCGACCGTTTTCGTTCAGTTTTTTAAACCTCGACTCGAAAGCAATTCGTTATGCTCCTTACATGGGAATACTATTTTCATAAACTTCAAGATGGATTTTGTGAGCCAAACATAACCACAGTTTTGTTGAGTATTCTAATCCAAATTTATTATCCAATGCTGCTCCATTGGCAGTAAAAGCCAAAATATTCGAACCCAATTAATTTTTGCCGTACAAGGTCTCGAGTTTGTTTATTTGGAATTACATGTTGCAAAAATTCCAGACTATTACATTTGCAATTTGAAAAGTGCAAATTGTCATTTATATATCGTCTACCTGTAGTGCTAGTCCAATAATCCATTGCTAAACTGTATTCTTGATCATTCAATTTTTCATAAGTCAGACGTTGTGCTATAATTCATTACAATTGATTAACTTATGAATTGACATTGTGTTATACCCATTGCGAGCGTTGATACAATAGTTTCTAATGAATCAATTTTTACAAATGCGTCCATTAATTTTTGTCCACGTTGTAATGAGCTTTGAACAATTTCCTCATGAGCTTTGCCTTTTAAGCGTCAATATTATGTACCGCTCTCAAATCATTATTAATGATTGATAAAATAAAAAAAAATGTTGAATGTTACACCCTGTGAAAAATCGCAAATCGACTATTTCCTTTCCGGTTTTCGGTTTCGAATATTTGGATTTTGGTTAAAACCGAACAAACGAGCAAACCCTAGGAGGGAAGAATCGTAGATGTGTAATTAAAAAAAAGAAAATATATCATGATTTCATTAAATTTTAATTCGTATCATTTTGTTTTACTTTTTAAATTTTTTTTCATACAAATATATGAAACCAATTCAATTAATACATTAAAAAATGACAACGCGTGTGATATTTGCACAAAATAGGTAAAAATTTCTTGACTTTTGGTCTATATTTGTCACTTTGTTTTGATATTCATACATAAAAAGAAAATACAATTATGTATTTAGTAACCCCGCCATTCATAAAGGATTATTAAAGTTAATATTGGTTTAATGTAAGATTTTTGTATGAGAAAACCGGTTTCAAGAATGATTTAACTTTAAAAATCCTTTATGAATACCGGCGTAAATGTTTAGGAAGCACATACTATAAATATAATTTCATGCTGATTTTTCGTTATTTTGTTAATGCTTTCTAAAAAATCTAATTTTTATCATTGTTAGTCGATGGGAAATTATAAGTTAATAATAATAATAATAATAACAAAATACATACATACGCATATGTTTATATGTACGAGTATATACAAAAGTTGCAAATCTTAAATAAGGCAATTACTAGAACGTTTTCTTTTACTATGATTTTGTCTAATATTTTGCATTTGTTTTCATTAATGAAAAAAGTACATACTAATGAAGATTTATTCGTAAATCACTTCAATATTGCATACAAAATAGTGGAAATGAAATTGCGTTCTTAAAATATAAAACAAACAAACAAAAAAGCATGGAAAAAATCATAACAGCAATAAGTTTCTCCACGTTAATTAAATTTTTAATAAATAAATTACCTGAACATATGTACATTAATACCTAATTGAGGCTCCATTCACCTTTATAGCTTCTTCACATCTGCGATAATACTTTTTTTATTCATTCCCACATATCGTTCCTTTTTTAATTAATCTAGCAGCAATATTTTCTTTTTAAGAACTCCGCAAAGGTGCTCAGTTAGGTTTAAAGCAAAGATTTTACCAGGTTGGATGAACGTTTCTGGTAATTATCATGCATGAATTCCCTTTTCAATGTCATTTGCTCCTCAGGAACTTCTAACATATTTAAGTAGACCACAGCATACATTTTTTCATCTATCCAATGAATTGGTCTCACACCAGATGATTAAAAACAAATCCCACATTATAAGGCTACCTCCTCCAAGTTGTACAGTCTTTCTCGTGTATTTGGGGTCATATTTTTTTTAGTTACTTACATTGTTTTACGATCCGCCCCAAACAAGTTTATTTCGGTTTCGGTTTCGGACAAAACGTTTGGTAGAGGTTCTCAAATGTAAAGAATAGTCAACCTCATATTAATCTCTTTTTAACTAAGCCGTGGAAACAAAGAAAGCAATACAAAAAATTTTTGTACGCAGACTTTTGCATATACATACATACTTATTTTAATGCGCTGTTAGTTTTTGTTGTTGTTTTGCATTAATGTTTTTTATTTCCTTAGATATAAGTATAATATTATAAGAAATAATGCTAACATTCAAATTAAACTGCATTTTATTTCAATTTACAAAAAATTTATATTAATTTCTTAGTTTTGAAAAAAAGGGAAGTTTTGTACGCAGATTTATGCTAGTGAGTGTACATACGAGAGAATGACAATGAGTACTCAAAAAAAATATACACAAGTAAATAGTACGGATAACAGGCGCAATCACGCTTTCATACTTATAGTCGGAGTATACTTATACTCAGACTATGCATATTTACGTGTAGTTTCCACAATGCAAGCAAGCGACTTGTTTGGAAAAAATATATGAAAAGCACTCGAATTTTTGAGTGATTCCTATAAAAATTTTCTAGACAAGTCGCTTGATTGCATTGTGAAAACTACACATTAATCGGAAAAAAAAAATATACGCATGATACTCGGGATATTTATTCTTAATTCGCCACCGTATAAAATGTGTGAGTGTGTGTAAATAAAATTGGCTGTATATATACGAATTTGTAGCCTATGAATCAGAGTGAGTATAAACTCACGCTTATAATTATAGCTCATACAGTCTACAAATTTTAGTTGTAAAAGTTGTTTGTGCATGCGTAATTTAAAAAATTTATGAAAACATACATAGTTGTTAGATGTTTATAGTTACACGTATTCGGTTTAAAATTAATGCGTGTGTAATTTTTACGTTTTTTGATACATTAGATGTTCTTCCGTCGAAATATACAAAAAACTCGATTTCAAAAAAAATAATGAGTTAGGCTGTTAAATAAAATTGTATTTGGGTTTTCCTTTCGCAACAACATATTCAATATCACTGCAACTATGCGTATTATATAATAGATTTTTTTTTAAGAGAAGTAACACTCAGACAATGAATGCGTACTACTGTTACTAGGTGTTACATTCTCTGGTGTTAAATGAGACGTATTAAATCTTTTTTAAGCTGTGTACTAAACACAATTTTATTATTTATTTTACTTCGCCGATGATTCTGCTACACAACGAAATTTTCTGATTAATTTTTCAGTTTCATATGTAAACAAAAACCAGCTGATTATTTAATTCTTGTCCGAACTTATCGCAAAGAAAAAGTTCGTACGTTTGTACAGGAAATGAAAAAAATTACTCTCTCATTCGCTCTCAAAATTGCAAAAATTTTTTATCTGGAACGCTTTTGGATAACTTTGTACAAGTTCGGACTGTTTTGTTATGCATCTGAAACAGACCTAATATGAAAAATATGTACTTTATAAATTTTTTTAATGACTTCACAATTTTTATTTAACTTTACCTTTTTTTGCACTTTTCGCTTGTTTACTTTTTAAACTTACTATTACTACTACTTACTAAACTTCAATACGAAAAACTTCCGCACTAAAAATTTGGAAATCGCCCTAACACATTTTCCGCATTTTACCGCAAGAGGAAATAACATGTTAAAATTAGGGATGCCAATCGGTACTTATTTTTACGATCCCGAGATTCGCGATTTCAAAAAATCAAATCCCTTGATTTCGGGATTGGCTTTTTGGTTTTTTGAACATTAAAAGACACATGCTTTTTATAGGTATTTACTAAAAAGAGGATCACAAACAAAAGTTTTATAATTATTTCATATTACATAGTCAAAAACTATTTGAAAATTCACAAATAATATTTTTGAAAATCACAAAAAAATAAGCGTAGCAAGCTTAGAAACTTTAACAAAATCCAGATTCATATCGAATATAAATTATTTGCTGGGTTTTGTTAAAGTTTCTAAGCTTACTACGCTTATTTTTCCTTTGTGATTTTCAAAAATATTATTATTTGTGAATTCTCAAATAGTTTTTGAAAGTCTGTGCATAAGATAAGAAGTTTGTGACTGTTCAAAATATGTGGTTGAAGTCTACTAATGATTTGGCAAAGCATCAATGACATACCGAAAACCCACCTGCAAAAAAATTTCAATTATAAAATATCAATATTGTGTTGCAACGGTTACTATCTTCACATGGAGCAAGGTCGTGTGAATTTATTTAAAAAAAAAAACAAATAAAACTTAGTAAACAATTTCGGGATTGGGATTTCGGGATTGCCATCCCTAATTAAAATATAGGGTGTTTTTTATTGAGGTATATAACTTTAAGTTGGCATCACTTTTTTAACTGGCGGCCATTTTGTCAGCTGTCAAGTGATTAATATTTAGTTTGGTTTGCCATTTCATCATGAACAGGTTGACAAAAGAACAACGCTTGCAAATCGTGCAAATTTATTTCGTAAATAATGGTTCAGTTCGCTAAGTTTACCGCAAGCTCCGTCCATTTTATGGTCGACATAATCGTCCATCAGAGCAATTAATTCGGTTAACCTGTCAATTGGCCACCAAGATCGTGTGATTTGACACCATTGGATTATTTTCTTTGGGGATATGTGAAGTCGCTCGTCTACGCCAACAAACCAGAAACGTTAGGGGACTTGGAAGCCAACATTCGTGGCGTTATTGCCAACATACGGCCCCATATGCTCGAAAAAGTGGTTGAAAATTGGACCTGTAGAATTGGCTTTATTCGAGCCAGCCGCGGCGGCCACATGCCCGAAATCATATTTAAACGTTAATTATCCTTCCAATAACGCCAAATTGATGGACATTAAAACGATTTTCTTGTGTTTTATTTCAATTCGAAGTTCTATACCTCTAAAAAACACCCTGTACAAAATATTGAGGTGCGCAATGAGAATTTTTCCAATGTAATTAAATTAACGTAATTGCTATTTTTGCTTGGACAGATTAGGATTTTTAGTACCGATTATTTTGATGAAATACATACTACGGAATTTATAAAAATATTAAATTGTAATTGTATTAATTTACCTAAATTTTAATCAAAATAGTAAAAAATTGAATGCTTCTGTCACGTAGACATTTGAGCGGCGGCGTTGACGTTCAAATATTGGCTGCGGCTTAAGTTTATGTCGGCTTTCTTTATTTATTGTTTACTTTAATATTTCGAAAGTGAACCGTTACGTTACAAAAAGTCTGTTAAACGTTTAAAAATAACACTGACACTTTGTAGCAGGATGTTATTGCATACATACGATATATGCTTAAGTTGCAGTTATGCAAAGAAAAGTGATTTCAAGGCATTTTTTTGATTATACAAAATAATTAGTTTTGACACACTTTATCTAATTGGTGCATAAAAAATTTAAATTTGTAAAGGCTTTACTGAATTATTGTATAGAATGCTGTTTGTTCAGAAAAGCTTGATCAGATAAAAGTGGGGTTTATTTTAATTAAGGTAATGTTAAGTACATACATACATAAGTATACACAATAATAAAATGTAGTCATTAGTTATTTTAAAGAACTTTCCTTAAAATAAAACCGATAACATATTTAAATTTACGATATCTTTCGTGGAGAATAGCATCTTTTGTTAGATTTTACATTGATTCCATTTTAAAATTATGACCATTTCCTGGAGATATTGTAATGGAATCTATTACTTGTACTTGGTGGTGTTCTGACGAAGAAATTTTTTTTCCGATTTCATTGTCATGTGCTAAAGATCCAACATGATTGGTGGGGGAAAGAGCGGCGGCATTGTGTACAGGTATATGTTCTTCATTTAAGTGATTTTTGTTGAGTGCACCGAGAGATTTCTCAGTCGGATCGAAAGAAGAGTTTGTGTTTCTAGAGTGTTCATTTGAGGGAGATTGCATTACCGGATTCATTTCGTAATTATGCAAAACATTATGATGTTGTGCTGGGAATGTAGGTTGCTGCAATACGTGAGTTGGTTGACTATTTGGGTAATGTTGCACTAAGAGATTCGGCATCGTTTGTAAGAATAAGTGTGGCGGTGGGGGTGGCGGTGGCGCCACGTTGTTGCTACTTGTATTTGTCGAATGCATATGTGGATTAGCAACATACGTTGAGGGCGGTAGTGACGATACGCCTGAATGATGATCATTATAGCTTTGTTGATTATTGTTTCCATTTAAACTATTGCTTTGTGAAAATCTTAAACCGCTATTTAATGATGTTGTCAGGGCAACACTCGAATTATTTGCTGTTTGAGAAGAAGACGTAGGAACGTTGTTGTTAGCAATTGAAGCAGAATTACTGCCACCGCTGGATCCAGAACCGCTGCCACTTATGTTATTTCCACGCATATGAGGCGGATGGTTGTGAACACCAGTGGCCGATATGATTTTGCCTTGATGTGTTATGCAACGTGCTCGACACATACTTATACGGTAAGATTTGCATAACCAATAAGTTTTCATACCTTGCTGAGTTGCCACCGTATTATTTCGATTAAATACACAACTCCCATGTAATAAAGATGTTGAACTAAGCATCACAACATTTGGACAGTCTGATCAATCACATCATTTATTTATAGTAAAAATAAATCCACAAAGAATAATCATTAGAAAATTTAAATTGTTTACATCGTGTTTTATTTATTATAGAATAATTTTGTTTGTTATTTACAAAACGAAAATTGTTTGATAGTGTGTTTTAATGGTATTTTTACATATTTTGAGCTTAAATCATTAAATGAAATAAAAACTTAACAAAATATCCAAGCTTATAATTAAAAAGTGCTTTCGACTTTAATAAAAGTTAGGTACATATTTCTAAAAAAAAAGCACAAATCAGTTACTTCAGTTGTGAGTGCAAATGAAAGAAAATTTATCTTCCCGCCATAACGTGAGTATTTTGTTTTGATTGACTACTCCAAAAATTAAGAAAATAAGAAACCAGTTCAGGAATTAAATTGCAACTATACAAAAAAATTGCTGTTATTTTTTTAAGAACTGGTTCTCACCACAAAGAATAATAATAATATTATTCATTCACGTTATCGCAAGTTTTATCCAAAATGTTTTTGTGATTTCGGAAGCCGCTTATACCACGAGGTTAACTTATTTAAAAAACTAATTGTTGTTAGAAAAATTATTTTTAAAATGAAAATGTTTAAATTATTTCGATTGAAAATGTTTATTGTTTATTACACTACTCGACAAAATACATTTTTCAAACGTACGTGAATCGTAATAGGAAAAATTATGTTTTTCATTTGCAGGTTTTAAGTTATCTTAAAATTATTAACTCACAAAGATGTGGTAAGCAAATGCCTCCTGTTGATGAGTATTGTGTTTTTTTTGAACTCACAATTTGCTAGTTTTTTAAACAGAAAGTTTTAAATAATATCTATGTACTAATTTTTGCTTCTCCCCGAAAATTCAAAAAGTGGCATACATATGCATACACATATACAAAAAAATCAGTCAGTAGAGAAAAAGACTGACATATGTATATATATTTTAAATTCTTATTTATGTATGTATCAGGTAAATAAACTTCGAGTAAGGAAAATTGACATGATTGTGGCATTTTGGAAGATACTTTGACTTCCAAATTCAATAAGAATTCTTCTTTGAAGCCCTGCAATAAAATTAATCCTAAAAGGCACAAACCAAAAATTAATCGAAAAACAAAAAATGCCATTCGAAACGTTGCTATACATACATATTTAAATACTCATAGGAATTACATTTGTAAATTAGAAATGTGGTTTGTTTTGTTAGACTTGGACTCAGCATACCTAAATTTTTATTAATACTTATATACCTTTAGCAGGATCTGCAAAAGATTTGTCGAGTAGTGTTACTTAATAAACATTTATATAAGTATTAGAAAGCCAATAATCGAAAAATTAGTTTCAATAGCGAGTGATGTCGTTTCCAAACCGATCCATACTTTGATGAGAATGTTAAATGAACCAATTTAATTAATTAAATGAAAAATGAAACCCAAAAAAAGAAGTGAGTGATAACGTGCATTCCAAATATTTTGAAAAAAGTATGTGTGAATTTATGCGTTTAAGGAAAAATGTTTAAAAGTGCATGTTTTAAATTAACTTACTTGGTGGTATGTCCATGTGATTTGCAAAACTCTTGGAATATTCATTCGACATATGCAAGTCATTTGGATATTCTTGGCCGGGCTGTGACGCGGCATTGTTATTTTTATAAAAAGTGTAGTCTAATCCAAATGCTGCGGTGTTAAAAGAATTGCGAAGAGATGCTGATGCAGCCGCAACAGCAGCTGCAGATGACACTCCTGAATTTTGATGATGTTCAGAGTTTTCTCGTTTTATGCTATTTAAATCATAACGCGATTCGACCATAGAAATATGCGGCAAAAAGAAATCATCTGTGTTCATTTGTTCAATTGCACTAGAAATGCTTCCTCCGTCAGGTCCATCGGCATTTTCACTGCTATGGTCTGCGGAATTTATAGAACGCCTAAGTTTATTACGAGAATATATTGATAAGGAATCAGAAGCAAAATCCGAGTGACGTTTAAGCCCAGAAGAACCAATACTACTAAGGGTGGGTTGTTGCGACTCGTTTAGTTTATTGGCTTGATTGGCTATGGCTGATTTTAAAGAGTTGCTGTCTATCGGTGATGCCGCTGGAGATAATACAGGTGACTGTGATCTATGTGGTGATTTGGGTTTGCTCTTGCTCTCTGTAAGCTTTTCGCCTCCAATATTTGTGTTCTCTTCATTGCTGGCTGCTTCGACTGCTGAAGAGGTTAACGATTTTTCAGTGACTTCGTCATTTCCCTCATTTCGTTTATTGTTGCCTAATGAGTTCTCTGAACTTGTTGAAGCTGCTGGGGATGAGGAATTTGTAGCAAGACCTTTAATTTGTAATAGTTGCCCAATTTTCATGAACGTCTGCAATTCGGTGTGTTTGACATTCACAACTCCTTGATACATAAATTCCAAGAGCTCGCACATAATGTTGTAGGAAACATCTTTTAAAATAACTGAAAGGAAGAAAAGAAAACTGCGTTTATAACACAAGCTATAGAATAAACGCCGAAGGTTAAATTAGGTTGACAGTTCTTATTACCCAATAAGCCCAGAAACGGCGTAATAACGAAAACAAAATCATCTTTTGAAACCTTTATAATAATTATAATAGATTTTCGTTACGATAGTGTTACTATATTATGCATTCCCTTAATGTCTCATCATTTAATTTTACCAATTTTGGAAGAATGTATCTTGTAAACCAGATATTGGGGATAGCAAATTTTTGGGCTTTTAAACTCCATATTTTTACTATTAATTTGGTGAACATTGTAAATGGACTTTGTTCTTTCATTTAAAGAAAATGATTATTTTTTCATTACATATTATAAATTATACATCATTTTTATATTCTAATCTTTTAATGTTCGTTGGCTTAAAATTTTTGGACAATTTTATAAAGATATCGGAATGCAACATTAAAAGAATAAGCAAGTGGGACGATGAAGGAAAATTTTTCAGTCACAACGTGGCCCACCAGGACCCAAATAAGACGGTTTCCATTGAAACTGCCAGCCTGTTATACCTAACCTAATACAAACTATGGCAGGGGTGGACAAGTTGCGATCGAAATTTTGGTGATAACATGTCGCTCATTTACTTCAATAGCGTCATTAATCCAAAAATACGGTTTTCGAGTCAATAATGCATAATTAATCCTCATTAGTATTACGTAAAAATTGTATACAAATATCTTGTATACTCAACTCTTGAGAGAAAAATAAAATCTTCTTTTACCATTGAGTTGTGTGTAAATTGAAAACTTGAGGCTGGCGTTGGCAGAAGTAGTTAGTACGTTGACTACAAAACCGAAGGTCCTGGGTTCGAGCCCGGTATCAGACAGTCATCAAATAACAACACCAAGCATTTTTCTTTGTACATTTTCCTACATCACTTGTTGTAGGAAAGTTCATGTGATGAAGGCATATTCACTGGTCACTGAATTATACCGACTTCAGCAGATACTAATCCTAATGTAACATCAGAGCGCCCTCCTTCGTTGTGTAGCAGAATCATCGGCGAAGTAAAATAACCAATAAAATAGCTACGAATCACAGCTTCAAAAATTTAATACGCCTCATTCAACACCAGAGGCGCTGCAAAACTGTATTATTAAAAACGTGCAAAAAAAAAGCAGAGTTGTAAAATGGATGAAGCTCTCCTCTGTCTCTTCCTTCACCAACTGTCTTCTCTATCACTATCCCTTTCCTAAAGAAGGTAACACCTAGTAATAGTAGTAGGCCTTAATGTTACTTCTCTTTAAAAAAAAAAAAAAAAAAAAAAAAAAAAACTTTCAGAATAACGAATTATAGAAATGGAAAGCCAAAATGAAACAGACTGTATGATTTTGGTTCATATCTCCTTAAATTGGATATAACAAGTGACAAAACTCAATACACTTGTCGCAAGTAAAGTGACAAAATGAAAAACAGTATTGCCGAGTACAGAGATATTTCATTAATTTGGTTAATATAATAGCTGATTTTTTGTATATATTAAAAGGATATTGAAAAATGACACAAAGGCTAATTTTAGAGCTAAGTTTGAACATAAATTTCATGTTTTAATAAAAGAAATATACACACACACAATACAGGTAAAGTACAATATTGACTACTTGACAACACTGCACTAACAGTTGAAGTAACGCCATTTAAGGCTCAGTTAGCCGACTGTAATGGAATGTAACTGCAACAGTAGGAAACAGCTGATCGATATTGTTATGTAAAAAGTATTGAAAATGGTTATAGAGATGTGATGTAACGTAACCTACTTTTCATATAAAAATATCGATCAGCAGTTTCCTACGTTGCAGTTACATTACAATACAGTCGGCTAACTGAGCCTTTATGCTAGAACTTTACTTGTTGATGACATTTTAAAAATTGCACTGTGCTGTGTAGCCACTCAAAAAATTGTTGGTTTCTTTAGACATTTCTCCTGATTTTCGTTAATAATACATATGCACTACTTGCAAGTAATTAATGGCATGTGACAACGGGGGTAAACGTTATTAATAAATTAATTTGAATGAAGTTTGATTAT
Source organism: Nowickia ferox (assembly GCA_936439885.1). Classification (NCBI taxonomy): domain Eukaryota; kingdom Metazoa; phylum Arthropoda; class Insecta; order Diptera; family Tachinidae; genus Nowickia; species Nowickia ferox. The sequence goes on along the minus strand of OW387023.1, from coordinate 152,996,447 downwards.
TTAATTTTGCCTCCATTTTGATTGTTTTGTTTGCTCAGCATTTACACATGCGCAAGTTCGAAAAACTCAATACACTCACACTTTATTACTAACACAATCACATTTTTTGTACTTACAGCTCAACTTAAGTAAATTTTTGTAAGTAAAATAACAAATGAAGAAATAGTGCAATCAGGAATGAGTTTTGTATTAATTAGTAGTACTTCCTATAATAAAAATAATGTTTATTGTAGATCTCCTGCGTATTTATAAGAAGCAAAAAAATAAAAAGAACACAACTACGAGTATACAATAACTCTTCTCAATGGTATTTTCGCCATAATTTTCATGAATTTTGAAAAAAATTTATGAATAAATGTTATTTTCAGTAATTTTATGATATCGGCAATATACGGCAATACTGCCTGGATTCACATATTTTTTAAATAAACATAAATATTTGAGAACGTTTTGGAATTGAACTTACAACAACTGCGTCAACACTCAAGCCACGTGCAATACTTTCGGCTATTTCTTCAAATTTTTCGTTGATGGAGTTTATGAACATTTTCAAAAGACAATAACTATTTATCAGATTAGGGTGGTATTTTTTCGAAGATCGTGCGATTGTGTAGAATAGTGAGTCATGGCATAATACGCATACACTACTTGCAAATAATTACGTGTATGTGTAAATGCAGGGTTACTAATTAATTAGAGTAGGGAAGAATTATTATTGAGCATAAGAACCCACAATACATATACAGTAGACACTCGTAAATTATAACCAGAGACAAGGACTTCATGCATTTAAAAAAGGTATTTTAGGCGCAAAATATTCACTAAAAACAATAATATATGCACATATTTTAACATTTTTTTACTCAAAAGAAAAGTTTTCAATTTGCATACAACTAAATAAAGATATAAAAATTTTTGCTTTTCTCAAGAGGTGCGTGTACAACCCTTTTTTTATATTAAATTCCTACACAATATTAAATATGATGCGATTTTTTCGGCATTACATATTAACTCCAAGCACGCATTTTCGCGATATGTTTATATTGCAATAAAGGAGCGATACGTAAAACAAAAGTGTAGTTATTTATTTATTTTCATTTAAAAATTTATATTTTTTAACCCCCTACCAAAAAAGGGGTGTTATAAGTTTGTAGTGTGTGTCTGTGTATCTGCGTGTCTGTCCGTGTCCACGTACAGACCAAATGGCTCAACGGATTTTGATTTAGTTTTTCCTGTTTGAAAGGTGACTTGATCGAGAGGGTTCTTAGATATGTTTTAAGAAAATCGGTCTAGCCGTTTAGAAGATATCACATCTTTTCTAGATATATCGGGGGTTTTTAAAATTTTTAATTTTGATTATTTATTATATTTTCGAATGTGAAGTTCGATCAATTTGTTCTTAGAAAGACGCCTGTGATTGTAATCGGTACAAATTTAAATGATTATTTTTATATAATGTTGTATATTTATTTAACTCAACCATTACAATGAATTGAATACTAGCTGTTAGATTTGTTTTTTAAATTTATTGCCATTTTTAAAAACAATATCAAGTTTCCGCAGATTGTTTCACTACTTTCGGCTTTAATAGCAGACAATTTTCTCTTGAAATCATCAAAATGACCATTTCCATTTCTACAATTCTACAACAAATGCAAAGGAATAAAATTGCCAAAAAACAGTTTTGCATTAATAATTTGTCAACAATAATATTTTTTAAAATTTGAATTTTTGACAAAATATGACACAAAATCATACATTTATACCAAAATATGAGACGAAATATGCATTTATGACAAATTTATGCAAAAATATGAATTTTCAGCAGAATATGCAAAAATATGCACTAACAAACCGATGCCATTTTTACGCAAATTCATTGTTTCGTAAAGATATTTCGTTCTTGTCATTATCAGAGTTATGGAAAAATACATGCATTTGCATGAAACCTCTGTCCCTGATTATAACCATTTTGTTCCTGGGGTAGTTCTATTTTTCGGGAAAGTTCTAATTACCAAATGTTTTTTTTTTAAATAAAAATCAAATACACAAAAAATATTTCTACATAATGAAAAAAATATTTTGAAAATACTCGTACATTACACATGTACATATAAAGAAAATTTTTCAGTGTTTAAAACAAATAAAAAACTCTCTGAAGTTGGAACTGACGGTTGTAATTTTAGAGCATGCAATGTATTAAAAACATTTGTTCTAATTTCCAAAGGACTCGAATTTCCGAGACCTCTCATTTACGAGCGTTTACTGTACTCTATGGGGTCCCATATGCATATTGTGGAAATTGCTCACGTAATGACAAATACATATATATGTACATAGTTATGTATATATGTAGATGTACCCTTACCATTTTTGGTGAAGGGTATAAAAATTAAAAGTAAAAACGTGGCCAGTACTTTTTAGAAATTGAGACGATGAGGAAGTTAAAGTAGAACAATGTATTACGAATGCATCTTCCTATACAACAACTCACGTTTTTTGTACTTTTTCGAAATTCGAAAATTTAACAGATGAAAACTGTACTTTTTTTTTTGCTAATTAATTTTGTAAAATATTAAGCTTAGAAATTATGTAGCAAGTTAAAATTTTAAAATAACAAACGGTGTACATAGATCATTTGTTATAGCTTATTTCACTGATATTAACCATCTTTTTGACTAATTAAGTCATTTGCTAATTTCACACAGCCTTATGAATTCCGAAAAACTGGCATGAAGTTAGCATAAGTGACGAAATTCAACTAGGCGTTAACGAGTTCCTCCATGCAATTTGACATTAAAAATCGACTCATAGTCTAGACAGTTTTGACACACTATTAAATCCGAACGTGATTTTTAATGTAAAATTGTGTGGCAAAACTCTTAACGACCGTGTTCAATTTTGCCGTTTATGCAACTTCAAGCCAGTTTTTTGGGCTAATAGAGTTTAAAAAAATAGGTACTTGCATTATGAACGAGTATGTATGTATCTTATTAGTGTTTGATATGCAGATGAACTTTTAGTAAATATACATATATTGAACGTAATTTATTTTTATATTTAATAAATATGACAATGTGACTGACGTTATAAAAAAAGAGGTCATCCTTATTCCTAGAAGATGTTATCGCCAAGTAATAACAAGTACAAATACTAAATCAATACATAAAATTATTTACGATAAGACACAAAACACAAAAATAAAATCTTAAAAACAATTTAACGGCAGCCAAGCAGTGGCATTTGAACAGCATCAACATCTACTTAAAAACAATATTATCTCTTGTTCTCAATCGCAATCACTTCACATTTTTAACACGAACTTATTAAACTGAATTGACAATCAGACGGAAGGGAATACAAATTATCAGATAGTTGAACGATCGTCGATGGACCAAACGGATGGAACGAATATGACATATGTACATATTTTACGAAATGTTAAAATAAAAATTTCTATCTTAGATTTATTTTCCAGTTTTTTTCTCGATTAATATACATACATACATATATGTATGTTCGTATTAATTTTGATAATTTTCAGATAATGTAACCATATACATACATGTGTATATAGTACATATACCTTGTCGGAAATTCCGTTAACTTTAAACTAACTTTAAGCTAATTATTTCGCAACTGACCCTTGGATTACTTTTCAATGTAATCAACTGACTATTTTAACATTGCGATGTCATTGGCGGTCGTCAATTGTCTCACTCTGCTGTACATTTCAACTAACTTAAAGTTGATTTTATTTAAATCACCTGGTAGTCAGTGAAATTGAAAAAAAAATGTTGCTGGGTTTCGAACTGTGTATCATCACAGCTAAGGTACCATCTAAATTAATAACAGCAAAATGTTAATATAAAATTCAAATCAGTTTCAAATTAGCTTCGAGTAAATTTGTTGGCTCTCACCAAATCCTATTACGTACTCAACTTTAGAATTGATTTTGGGTCAGTTCTGAATGACAATGTAGTTAGATTTTAGGTTAGTCTAAGAAAAGTTAACTATAATTTGATTATTTATATAGTCAACCGTACATTTTCCGACAGGGTTACTCAACTTAAGAATGAATTTTGGATCAGGTCTGGATGACATTGTAGTTAGCTTGTAATTAGTCTAAGAAAATTTAACTATAAGTTGATTATTTATATAGTCAACCACACATTCTCCGACAGGGTATTTATGTACATACACATCTATGTACATGTGTAGTAAGCAATAAATATTTATTTATGTTTTTGTGCTTGTTATCTTTAAATTTTTGATATTCTTAAAAATGTATGTATGTACCTAGTTACGAGTATATACATATGTACATACATATTTATATTCGTATTTTCATAAAACCCATTAGTATTTTATTTTTTCTGGAAAATAAATAATTTTTCTACTCGTTACACAAACATACATATGTACATGTATGTATGTATAATATGTAGCACATACATACGAAGATTTATTTTATTTCTTGGTAATTTCAAGATAAACTCTGACTAAAGTTCATTGAAATCGTGATAAATCCTCATCATAGCTCATCTTCGATTATCTCTTGTTAGTGTCTCGAATGTTCATATTATTCTGTGGAGCAAATACGATTGAAGTAAATAAATATGGTATACAAAAAAAATTGGAGCAAAATTGTGCTATACACTTTTATTTATTATTTAAAATTAAAAGAAAAATGCTTATAAAATGTTTGTGTGCGTGTCGACATTTAAGGCCGACGCACATGGAATCCGCCGTACGCTATATTAATGCAACGACGGAGGAGGTAAACACAATCACCCTTATTGCGAATGGCGTCGTCGACGTCACATCACTTGTCTACTCTTTGTCGACAGCAATTGACTACTATTAAAATGCTCCATTAATTGACAAAGCCTTAGACTAGTAAGAGATTGTCAATAAGAGCCAATTGTTGCCGATAAAGAGTAGACGAGTGACGTCGACGACGCCATTCACAACAAGGGGGAATGAATAGTGTGTTGCTGAATGAAACATTTTATTTATTAAACTTACATAAGTTAATTTTTTATTTTTTAATTGCCTTGATCGAGAGGGTTCTTAGCTATGTTTGAAGAAAATCAGTCCATCCGTTTAGAAGATATCACAACTTTTCTAGATATATCGGAATTTTTACAATTTTTTAATTTTTCTTATTTTATTTTTGCCGCCACAATACACAAAAACCTTACAGTTCTCATAAAACACCTGTATTTCCAGTTAGTTGTCAGTTGAAAAAGGCGACGTGTAACGTATGACGGATTCTATGTACTTCGGCTATACGTACGCATGTACATATGTACATCTGTATGTATGGATTGTCAGTATCTTAATCAGTATAAAACAATGATGAAGAATCTGAATCAAAGGATGCACTTTGCAACCATGGCCAACGCATTAAATCTTCCTATTATAACTTCTTCTTTTGATATTCTTCAACGGTATGTCAACATCCTGCCTCTGCAAACTTAACAACATCATTAAATTTAGTTAAGTTTTTGCTCCAAATTTTCGCATTTCTTCCAACACTTACATAATTTTGATCATACCTCTTTTATTTTAATTTTTAACTATAAAAATATGAGCGAAAATTACAAAAAAAAATTGGACATAAATATTATATACTTTCAGTAAAAAAATACCCTTTTATTAAAAACTTCATCGCGTTTGGTGCGTAAACTCTTTTAACATCGTGAAAAACTAAAAATGCAGTTCTTAATATTTTTCCATGCCCATTTGCAAAAAAAATTCACAAATGTACATTATATATATTCGACTATATATTAGACGAGTTTTTCTAGATTTAATTTTAATATGAAAAATTAAGATTTTTGGATTCCTCAACTTCTTATTTAAAGACCGCCCCTGAATTGCATATTTGACCAATTAAAAACAAGTAAAAGATTTTCAAGATACATACATATATTATACTACGATTATGATAAAAATTTATCGAATGGAAATTGTTCTCGCTTAAGACTGAACAGAAGTATTTTTTATTTTTCTTTTGGCTATCACAAGTATTATCTACAAAAACACATACAAACCTGATAAAAAAAATATGAAATACAGTAAGTTCAAAAAATAGTTTTGCAAAATTATAAGCTTTTTATTAAGGGCTTTAGAGAATATAAAACAATTTTCGACTCGCATGTTTATGGATTTGCCACTGTCTTATTTTTTTTTATTAGTTTTACGTAATCAATCCGAGAGAACGAATGCACGGGAAACTTATACTTGTAGATTATGCAGGAAGAAGTGGAGTCAGTTCGTCAACTGTGACTACTCAGAAGTAGAGTTTTCTTTTCCCGGACTTTTTCATTTCCCGGGAAAGCGGGAACGACTTTTTGAATTCTTAGCCTTTTCCCGATTTCACGGATGCAGATATTAATTTTGTTTTCCAATTTTATTTAAAATTTTGCCAGAAATCTAATGTTGGCTTTTAATTTAAAATCCAATCATAAACTAAAACGTTATGGACGAAATACTAAAAAATTTCAAGGCATAAATTTTTCTTTAGATTACAAAACGTTTAACAAACAAATTTCCATACAAAATTTGTTTTGAAAACCTTTGGTAAGCCAGTCGACATTATTTTTTCTGAATACTGCAGTATGTCCTCTTCTAAAGATGTTCCAATTTTCCAGTAGCTTATAAGTTCCAGATTTATTACCATTTATTTTGCAGAAGTCCCCACTGTACGTTTCTAATAAGAAGTTTCACCAAATTACTACCTACCACGTGCTTCATATAAGTTCTTGAAATAATTTTTATGTGTGCACTATGTATGTATGTATACCAAGTTTATGAGCTATCCGTATACCATATTTTATGCAACTCCATTAAGTCAACAAACGCGCAAATATCCAAACATCCAAACATCCAAACATAGATAAAACCTTTCTCATTTATGATATTACTAGCCTGAGCCCGACAAACGTTGTCTTACCATAAATTATTTTATTTTTTACTACAAATTACTCCATACAGTAGTCACTTGTTTTGTCAAGACCAAAACATAAATCTGTATTAAAAATTTCAGCTCCACAGCTCTTATAGTTCCAGAGATCATGTTGAACGAACGAACAAACAAACACTACGATTTTATATACGAGGTGTGTTCAAAAAGTATCGCAAATTTTGAATTTTCGCGGTTTACGTATATTCGAATTTTGATTTTTTTGTGGCGTTATGTTGGTACTCATGTCCCTCACTTATGCCGACAATTTCGGCCATTTTGAATGTTTAGTTAATTGTTGACAGCTGCTTTGCTTGCACGTGTTTTGGCTCGTCTTCGATTTTTTTTGCATCAGAAATCACTAATTTAAATTTAAAAAAAATGTCAATAAAATTAACATTAACTTAAATTAAAGTTTATCACCTTCTTATTTTTTTCTTGTTTCCTTTTAGTATGTAATTTTATATAACAACAAGGTGGTTTAAACGTACTCGTAATTTCAAACAAATTTGCTGTACCTCGAATAGTCAAATACAATAAATGAAAGCTTTATTGTTTTTGTATATATGATCTCTGATAATTTTAGTAAATTTGCTTGATCGTTTTTAGGGGAAATTTTCCTGAATCAAATTAATCGAAGCTCTGGCTGTGCGTGCAGTCGCCCCATCCTGTTGAAACTGCGTGTGTGAAGAGTACGATAGGTTTGGCAAAAAGAATTCCGTAATCATGCGTCGATAATTTTCACCGTTGACATTCGTCGCCTGGCTCGAGAATTTCCGAAAAAAAATGGTCCAATTATCTCATGCGTGGATAACATTTGCGTACTGATTTGCTGGTTATGCATAAATCAGTATTTTAAACAAAAATCAGTACATGTACTGGTAAAATCAGTACGACTGGCGATTAATTAAGAAAATATACTATTAGAATTATTACTTAAACCAAAATAAACTGCGTCATGAGTTTTAGTCGAAAGAAATTTATTTATTTTGTCTTGAGTCCACGTTTTAGTTTAGGGCTTAATTTTGTAAAACGCAACGCCAAGCGTTGACATATTTTATGTAGAAACAATTTAAATTACAAAAACAAAATACATATAAAATTTGTCAACGCTAAGCGTTGCGTTTTACAAAATTAGACCCTTCATTTTTCAATTAAATTATATTTTTTAATTTTGAGCAAATTGTAAAGCATGTAAAGTGAAGTTCGTAAATCAGAACTTATGAGTATCAACAACAATACTAATTGTGGGAAATCAATCTTTTGATAGGAAACTTTTTCCAGGACGAAGTATATTTCTACTTTCTTAATATATTTTCTATTTAATTTTGTATCTACACCAGATGAATTTATATCATAATGAATGAACAAGTTCATATAAAAAAACAGTATTTTTTATACCGTTTTTTTATACGAAGTTGTTCATTCATCATGATATAAATTTATCAGGTGCGGGTACCCACTTATAGCTACACAATTTTTTTTTAATATTTCTATGTTTTTTTTGTAATAATGCGAGGTCCCAATATAACACAAACTGAGCCAATCTACCAACCGAATGAAAAATATTTGTACCAATCGTAATGAAATTATCGAGATATTACGATGTTTTTGAAATAAAATTGGGAGAATATAATAAATTTAATAAGTGCTTAATTTGGATTTTATTTATCATTTTGCCTTATAATACTTTTGTTGTAAATATAAAGGCGTAGGAAAATAAAATAGATGCATATCGAATATAAATTGTTTCATGTGTTTTGTATAAGTTTCTGAGCCTACTCGCTTATTCTATTGGAATTTCCAAAAAGGTTTTGTAAATTCTCAAATGATCTTTGAAAGTATGTGCATACTGATGATTTGTTAAAGCTCCATTGAAATGCATTCATATAGACATGTTTAGGCCAAATCTATGTATATATTTTATATTAAAAATTTAAATTTTAATTTTTTATGAGTTGAATTTGTCCTGTATGCAAATGTGGTAGAAGTTCTTTCCTTAAAAAAGGGAAAACATTTTAACCGTAATCAAGGGATTAATGTCTTCGATTACGATTAAAAGGTGCGATTAATCGCGATTTCGATTACGATTATAATCGCTGTGGTACAGCTATGTTGGGGCCTAAATCCAGCTTGACGATCGGTTAGAAGATTACTATCAGAAACATGTTTGGAAATCTGTGTATGCAGGAAGCGTTCAAAGACCTTAGACAGGTAGGGTAGAATCGAAATTGGCCTATATTCCTTATCATTTTTTGGCACAGAGATCATTTTCGCTCACTTCCATCCAGATAGAAACGTACTTGTCATAACAGCCGAATTATCCATGGCAGAATCAATTTAATAAAGCGAGGCTGAATGTTATCTACACCGATTGCATTGGAATTAACAGCTAAAAATCGTTTAACAATATCGACCAAACTGAAACACTGAAAGTTAAATTGGTTTATGTTACTGAGTGAAACATTGTTTTCATAAAAATTAATTTGAATGGGCAGTTGAGGAACATTAACAAATAATGCATTTATATTTATCCTGTCCGTAGTTGCGAAGCCAAACTTATGTTTTTATTGGGTCTGTATGCACATCCCAGTAGCATTTTCTCACCATTAGATTTTAAATCCAGTAGTATGTACCAGAGATCTGTATGAGTTGATTCACTTTCGCTCTCCACTCACTTTTACAATGCTTTTGCTTTGTTCTTTAACATCAATATGTACTAATAATATTGCTTGCAGAGTTACCTCTCTAGCAACTGACTGTCATTAACTCACTCTCGTTTTTTGAGTGCTGTTAGCAAAAATAAATAAAATATTCTTAAGCCTATAGTACACGTCAGGTAAAAAGCCACATGGGTATGTGGCGATGGCATCAGGGAAATTTTTAACATGTTGGTTGCATTTTTTTAAATTACTAGTAGCGGTTACATGCCGTAAAATTTTCATAGTATTTTTGTTTCAAAATACAAATGTGACATATATATGTAGCCGAATTGAACACATTTTCTGAGGCAGCAGATCTGTAAGAAGGTGAAACAAAAGCACGTTGACTAGATGAAGTCTTAAGTTAATAAAACATTGCGTATAATTGATAGTTTTTCTCGTATTAAAATAATTTATAAAATAAAATGAGCCTAGCTATTTTATTTTGTAATATTACATAAAACTATATTTGTCAGAAGGGGTTTTAAGAAGTTTTCAAAACAATCATACTGATTCATTGCTTTAGTGAATCATATGAATGAATAGCAATTGCAAGCAGTGGCATGCATTTATTAACAACAGTCTCATTGATATGAATCATACAATAGCATCTTTAATTTTTTAATGTTAAGTGCTAGCTCAATATTCATTTTAGAAAATGCAAAATTATGCCGTTTGATTCGTAGTCATGCAGATCTCTGGTATGTACTCGACCTCATTTTCTTTATTAAAAGTTATAAATATTGTTTTTAACATACATATATAGCCACACCTCTAGCATTACAACGACGATCACATCTAACTTCAAAAATAAAAGTTGGAAGCTTTTTCTCCATCAAGCCTATTACGATGAAGTGTGTAAACAAGACCAACAACACAATATTTTCTCGCTGGGATTTCGAGTCCAATCAGCAGGAGGGCTTTAAGCATACACATTGTTTGGGAATTTTGGGAGACCAAATGACTCAAAATTATGTCCATTACGAAAACCAGGAATGTGATTTATTGTTGTGCTTGATAATAATGGTAATTTTTTCAAATTGATTGTGTCAAAGTATGTTTGACCTCTTAATTTAGAACAATTTGGTTAAACTTCGTATCTGATTTTTTTTTTCATAATTTTTTGTCTTTAAAAATGCGTTAAAATTGTGCTCCGATCTGGTCCCTATGCACATTTCATAGTTGTTTTTAGAGATGTGCAAATGTCGTGTTTTTATCGTGATCGTGATCAAATTTATAATTAATCACGTGTGACTGCGTGACCGTGACTTAAAAACAATTGCTCGTGCGTGATCATGTGTGAGCTTTTTTGAAGAATCACGCACGAATTCTCACGCTCTCATGAGATAATACTCCTGCGTGGGTATATAACTGTATTAAAAATTTTAAATTTTCTTATATTAAATACTACAATCTATGACGGAGCTGCCCAAAGTAGCACCAGAGTGCCGAATATCAATCGGCTTCTTATACAAATGAATACACATACGCGAGTACATTACTCTCGTGTTTCTCTCGGTGGCCAGCTCTTATCTATGTACATACATATGTATGTATATATGTACATACATATAGGTAGAATGAGCCTGCAAACATAATGCATACGCACATACGTATGTATTAGGGTGTTGATATTCGTGCGTGAAAGTGTGTGAGTAAAATATTTTTCTGCGTGAGCGTGCGTGTCGTGAGTAAAATACCGCTCACGTTTACATCTCTAGTTGATTTATAAAAATATTTTGACCCCTTTTAGACACGCAAAATTTACTTTACAAATTTTTAATTCAGCTGCGAGAAAGACACAAAGGCAGCTGTCTTTCACCCAGCTGAATTAAAACTTTTCAAAGTGAACTTTGCGCGTGGAAAAGGGGTATTTCTTAAGTTCAGTTATAAGTATAAAAAATTAAAACAATATCCTTTTCAAAATGCGTCTATATACATATAAAAGTCTGCATACATATTGTCGTCAACATATCGACAAGAGCTACATATGTAACAAATAGGAGCATTGCGTGTAAAGAGACAAAAGATAACATAAAAATAAAAACACTGTTGGTCGTTCGAACGAATGTATATCAATCTAAGAATAATAACAAATGTATGTACACTATACTGGTCGCAGCTTGTATGGGATTTCTTTTTGCTGTAATAAATGCGGCTTTATTTTTTAGCTCGATCCGACGGTGCCTTCTGGTGACTATTGGGGCTTAAAGCACCCGATACACAGTGAGGGATTTTGTTTAAAAAAAATGGAAATATGCAATTCTGCAGTTTATTGTTATGAATTTCCTAATGAATTTTCATTTCATCGATTAGGTGGAAAATGATGCAGTTATAATAAAAAAGGTATATTTCGAAACGATCTGGTTCCTTCAATAACGAAAATTTTGAACAAAAAATTTCTTTTTAATATTTCTTTTAGTATTACCTTTTGAATGAGTAAAAACATGGGGTTGGTATTTTTGCAAAAAATTTTATAATAGCGTTTTTCTGCAAAAAGCGGCTAAAATATTTTTTTTTCAAATTTTTAATTTAAATCGCTTTTGATAGCAAATTTTTTTTTCAATGTTACAAATTTTGTTCTTAATTCATAATAAGGTACCATTTCTAAATCAAACACTGACAAAATTTTAATTTTTTTCTCGAATATTAACTAAACTGTAAGCGAAACCCCATTAATGTAGTAGGCTTTTTTTAGCTTTTGGATAGAAAAAAGATCGACTTGCAAAAAATCTTTTTTATCAAATCAAAAATATCAGCTTGTCATCGGTTTTTAATTTTTCATTAACCCAAGGTTGCTCACCTTTGGGCTTAGTGCTCCGCCCACTCTCCTACATACATATGTGTATGTAGTTTATACTCAGATAATATTTTAAGTTTGAGTCAAACTGTTCCAGTGCCTAACTTTTACTCAAGAGAACACTGAGATGGCCCATAGCCGAAACAGTTTGTTTATAACCAAATTTGTCGAAAAATCGTTCCAAATTAATTTCAACAATCACACTTACTTGGTTTATTTATTTATGTATATAATTATTATTTGCAAAAAAAATAAAAAAATAAAATTCTCTGCATAATTTAGGACCACTTGATTTGACTAAAAGCTATTCGACTGCCAAAGTCCAACAAAATAAAAAGGTAGTATTAAATAAATATTGAATAAACTTTAATAAATATTAAATGAATATTAAATAACGTTTTATTAATACGATTCTAAATTAATATGTTGCATAAACAAAATAATTTCTTATTTTATTCAAATGTAATACATTATATGTATATATCGAAACAAAGAATATACATACATATGAATGACTTAGACCACTTTAATAACACGGTGTTACAGTGAAAAAAAAAAAACTTGGAAAACGACCTAGCGTGAGTTGTAGGTCTAGTTGAGTACATTACAATTTGTGTGAAAAAATTTCAGAAACACCCTCAAATTCAGAAGTTATTCTGAAAAAACCGTTTTCGGTGATGTTCGTAAACTGATCGACCTTTAACTATATACATACATACATATGTACATGTATTTTTGATAGAGTTAAAAGTCTTAAGTATATTTTTCGCTGAGGATATCTCAAAAAAAACAAAACTTTTCAACTTTTTTGATTTTAGTAGATTTTTATTGCTTATTTTGATATAAAATATTATACAAATTTATGCTTATATACAAAGAAAATTTAGTTTTTAACATGCTTTAAATATGCTTTAAACCGTTCAAATCGGATGAAAATTGTAAAAGTTATTCAACTTTTCATCAACACCTATTTTTGTTATTTTCTCCCTCATCGCAAAAAATATGAATAAAACGCAATTAACTAAAGAAACAAATTCATCAACTTATTTATGCAAAGTATTTTATTTGTTGTAATTTTACAGTTAATTTTTTGGTATAAGTGAAGTTATTATGTATATTCGATATAATCAAACTGGAAGATAGCACAGTTGAATGGGGCTTATTAAATCATAAAAAAGTTAAGAATGTTGTCATATGCTATTTTCAGTTATACATATCCATACATACATAGTATGTATGTATATGTATATTTGGATAAATACATAAACTAAACGAATTTAATACCAACATAATGCCAAAGTTTAAACAGGTCCACTTTTGGTGAAGGGTATTGTTTTTAGATAAGAGTATAAAAAGGAAATTTTTAAAGCCACTGATGGTAGTGATGATCTTGTATATTGTTCAAATATAGTAGAGTTGTTTTTTACCTTAAGCACGGACATGAAGCGAAAGATTGGATCATGTAAAAGTAGGTATTAATGATTTTTTTAAGTTGCAATCAACTAACATACTCGTATTTTGAAGGCATTAAGGCAGTGTTGTTGCACAATAAAAATGAATTACCATCATATGAAGAGTCATATGCTCCAATGGAAAAAATACTCTATTTAATAAATTATAGAACATATCAGTGGCAAATTCTTGCAGATTTAAAAGTTCTGACAATACTGTTTGGAATGCAGGGGGGTAATACTAAGTTCCCTTGCTATCTCTGCGAGTGGGACAATCGAAACGACGACCAATACAGGCGCAAAAACTGGCCTGCAAGGACATCTTTCAAAATAGGCCACAAAAACAATAAGATAAAATCATTTTACCGCCACTGCACCTTAAGTTGGGCTATATGAAACAGTTTGTAAAGCGGCTGGATGTAAAAGGCGATGCTTTTTTGTATTTAAAATCAGTTTTCCCACAAATAAGTGAAAGCAAAATAAAATTAGGTATTTAGAATTTTTTCTTAGATACTGATATATTAACTTGATCTTATTGTTGTTTTTTTTAGGTATTTTATTATTATTAAGAATCTTAATGAAATCGAAAACAGAGCATGGAATAGTTTTATTTCTTTATGTCAAAACTTTTTGGGAAACAAAAAAACCCTAATTACGTTGAAGTGGTAAATGAATTTCTCAAATCTTATGCTGAAATGGCATGTCGAATGTCGATAAAAATTAATTTTCTACATGCTAATTATGTAAATTTTTTCCCCGAAAACCTTGGTCAATTCAGTGACGAGCAGGGAGAACGATTTTACCAAGAAATTTTACAAATGGAAAAGCGCTTTGATGGAAAGAGCCACATAGGAATGCTGGCAAATTATTGCTGGTCTCTCAAACGAGATACATATGGTTTGTTGAACAAACGTAACAGGGCTAGTAGTCATTTTCAACCATAACACGCTTGAGATAAATTTAGAATGTTAAAAAAGAAACAAAATAAAAAGAAAATCAAATGTTGTGCGTTTTTTAAATCTTTGAATAACGTTTGTGAGCCAAGTGGTTTACCAAAGTAAAAGTCTGAAATGCCTAATTTTTACTTTCGAAAAAGTTTAATAACTTTTACAAATATAAATTAATTTTTACAAATAATATCTCCTTTTCTTCTACATAAAATTGCTTTTTAGTTAATGTACAAAAAAAAAAATACGTTTTCATATAAAAGAATTATAATAACTATTATTGAATTGGAAAAATTATGAAAAAAATATGAAAACATGCGAAACTTTTGACAAAAACTTACCTAACTTCTAAGAATATACATTTCATACATACATATTATGAAAGCCTGATTATTTTACTTTCCAAAACTGTTTAAATTTTTTAAATCGGTAAAAAAATATGTGAGTTAGAGGTACTAAAGTGCTACGACCCACCCTAAAACAGTTTTTTAAAAATAACTCAAAGTTTTGAGGGTGTTTCAAAATCTTTGAAAATGGTTTTTGTATCTCCTCAACTACCCCTACAACTCCCACTAGGTCGCTTTTCAAGTTCTGACAAAAAGTGTTTTTGTAACACCGTGTAATTAAACATACATACATACATACATACGAGTACATACCTATCCATGCATACATATGTACATAGTAGGTATACCATTTGATCATTGAATATTATAAATCTGGTTACTTAAGCAAGAAAAAAAATTAGTTTTACTTTTATGGGCGATCGAAAGATAAAATTAAGCAATAGAATATTTTTACTGAAATATCTGAATATACATATGTATACCGTTAATAGTATTGTATTTTTTTGCTTAGCATTATTTATTAGCTTTATTAATATTCTTATGCGCCTTTATCTTTAAATAATAAAAATAACACGAAAATTTGTAGTAGCACCACGAACAAACAAACACCTTTGCTACTACACTTGAAAAGATAAAAATATTTTATTACATTTCGATCAGATAAAGTAGTTGAGTTTCAGTAAATACTCATATGATATGATATCCATTCCATAGTCCATAGTAAAAAAAATCAATCGATACATCGTTGGTTGACATGCGAAATAACGTAACTACACTTTTTAAAAATTTATAGGATAGAAAAAACATAACATAATTATTCAAGTCACTGAAGACAAAGTTTCTTTATTTTTATTTTTAATTCGGCTGATTTTTATAATAGTTTTGAAATTTTTTACATGTCCCTACATGTACTACCCAATAATTAATTAAAAATGCCATTTAGAATTTTTTGTTAGTTACGCGGTTTTTCATTTAAGCAGACGATATGTACATATGTATGTACATATTTGTGTACATACACGTAGTATCTACGTTTTATTTTAAAATTTCTTTACAATTTGGTCTTTATATGAAGTCAGAAAATACTTGTAGAACTAAAGTCTAGTTTGGTACCACGAAAATAAATTTGGAGGTAGGTAAGTGCTCCTAAGTTCGGCATGTACCAGTAGTCGGCAGTTTTTTTATTTAATATCAAATAAATAAGGATAACGGCAACTATGTATTAAAATAAGACCAAATAAGCCTTATATATACTCTCAACTCTCTATATGTAAAGAAAAATTTTAATTAAATGAGTAAGTTTGGCGATGTTTGCTTGCCTCTATTGGGTGACTGCCTTTCCATACGCTCGGCATTGCTAGCTTTTCTTAGTGGAAAATTAGTGGCGAAGCCAACTTTGTTAACTAAGTAATTGCAGTAAATTAAGTATTTTCTTAATGGGGAAAGGTTTCTACAGTTTGAAAACTGTCTTAATAATGCTATAAATGTGAATGAATAAAAAATATAAGTTTATTTTTCCCTTTGTGATCGATGCCGGCATTAGGAACGAAAAAAGTTTATATTTTCTAGTAGTCTAGGTGTTCCACGTTCCACCATACAAGATAGGATCTATGTTCGTGTCCTGGAAGGTCCATAAAGAATGAGGCCACCAGCAATTTAAACAAAAGCCGAAGATCAACGTTTGGAAAAGTGGTGCACGACTTGGAATAATGTGGTTTTCCACTTAAAATTTATGACGAGCTGAACATAGTTCAAGCAAGAAAACAAGACCACACCATATGCGAACGATGTTTATGCAGAAAGTGACTACAGTTTTTTGAAGCGGCATTTTGCCTTATCCCTTAGAGGAGCTGAAGGGATAAGTAAGGGGTTAGCAATACTTACAGAAGAAAATATTAGAAAATGGTTTGTCGAATTGAATAACTTGTTAATCCATGTATTGAACGATCGTGGGTGTATTTTTATTGGTGTTGAAGCAAGTCCTAAAACTGGAATAGTGTTAGCGCAATAGGGATATAGCAATGTATATGCCAACCAAAGCAATGAAAAGAAAACAGTGACGGTATTACTACTTTTTCAGCAAACGATAAGACAGTCGATCCAATGGTTGTCTTTCCGTTTGTTAGAGTAATTAAAGGATTGCAATATCCCAACAGCCTTCCTGACAAATGAATTCTTCAAAATTCAGAGAGTGGGTGGATTGTGAGTTAAACATTCTATGAGTGTGTTAGAAATTGCATCTATAATTAGCGTAGTGCACACAATGTTCCAAGGGAAATTCTACTGTCTGTCCGCCATTTTAACAGTTGTCATGGAAAGAAGAAATATGAAATATTTGACGCAAACATTTCCGTAAAACATGAAAAATAATCAATCAACTGATCTCTTTCATACACCTTGCTGGTGGTACCCAGCAAAACTTTTGGAAATGTGTTAATGCTTAGTAGGTTTTTAATGGATTACAATGTAATGAGTATAAAAACTATTTGTTGAAGATTAGTGGGATAAGGATTTGTATAATAATTTCAAAATAGTTACTTGACCATTTTATTGTTACTCAACAACCCAAAAAGCGACATGCTAACGAAAACAGAATGAACTTTTGAAGCTTTTACAATAATATAATTGATTTTTAATTTATTGAACATTAATTTATGTTTAATTTTTGTTTTCTTACAATTGCAATGGAAAACTCCGATTGTTTGATTGCAAAAATGATACGTATGTATGTATAATTTTTAAGAAAAGCGTTACCGTAAAGAAAAGTACATGTGAGTGCGAAAACACTATAACTATAAAACGATATCACTTATGATACTTTTTATCACCTAGATGATATCATTTATGAGTAACGTGACCAGATAATTTTTTCAAAAAGCGGAACATGATCGATCAAAAAGCGGGATTTTAAGACATAATCGTCAAAAGCGGTATTAATAAATAAATAAATTTTAGAAAGCGGGAAGTGTAATATGCATGTATACAGTTTCGTTTGTACAAATTTAATGTCGTTGGTTAGTGATTGCATCAATTAAGAACGGCTGCACCGATTTCGCTATTTTTTTTTAATGTTTGTCATAACTCAGCTCAGGTTTTTACGGAAAGAAAAATTTATGGCAATTTGTCCAGTATTTTTTTTTAATATTCGTAGTATGAAGTGTAGTGGATAAGTGGGCGTGACACCTCCATACATAGCAAATATTTGTTCTGAAATAGTTTGGGAACTAATACGGTAAAACACCTGAAATTTTATAGGATTAGTCCTGCAAAATACTCTGAATCAATTATGTTTTATAAATAAAGTCATTAACAGTATGGTTCCAGTACAAAGATACTGCTTAAGAACGAATCCAAACTAGGAAAGTGGGGAAAAACCCGAAAAAATTATGTTTGGTGAAAAAATACACACACATATCTGAAATCTACTGAAACAAAATATTTATGGTTCGAAAGGTCTTAGTTTCTTCTTTCTAAATCCGTTTATAAATTTAAAATCGGTTGATATTAAGTCAGTTAGAGGTTGATAAGTGCATACGGGTACGAAAAACCGGGATTTTACCTGTAACTCAAGACTTTGGAGGTGTTTGGAAAGCTTCAAATACAGATTGTATACCTACCAGAAAAATAGTAACACGTCACAGGTATTTTTTTTTTAAATGCGTTATTTGTAGAGTGATATTGTGCATTTCATGCTTAACTCTCCCTTATAAATCTTCCAATGTTTAATCGACGATACATTTATCTAAAATATATTTTCTCTTTTTTATTTTCGTGTTTACTGTTATAGATTGCTAGTTTTTCTTCATTTCTCGCTGATGCTTTTAAGTTCAGAATAAGAATCTTGCCGGTTGTTTGAAGTGTTTTTTTATTTTTTTATGAAAATGAAATATACATACATATCGTCGCTAACTAACATTTTAACAATTTAACAGGAGATCAGCTTTTATGGTTGATTTATACATTCATTCCTATGGCTGCGTCTGAAATCTTTTTACTTATATAAGCACAACAGTAATGCTTACAGTCATGAACATTGTAGACAAGGTGTATTATGACTTATAAAGTCTAGTAAAGGACTTAACTCATTTTTCAAAAAAATGTCACTTGGGTCAGTTAGTTAAAACAGCGACGATATGTGCATATATTAAATTGGAAGTGTAAATTCAATGTGCTTGATATTTTACATTAAATATTTATTAACTTATTGGAGGTACGTAAGCAGCTTTTAAAACAATCTAATTCTTTTAGTTAATTGATTTGTTAATAAATCTGTGATATTCAAAATTCTTGCAATGTATTTACTCTATTATTAAGAGATCGCTGTAGCACCATATTGTGTACGCCAGCGATATACGTTTAAAAAAGCTAAATTCAACATAGTAACCATCATTTTTTGAATTTGTTTTGTATTGGCCGCTCAAAGGAATGGTATTAAAATCTGTCATATCAATGCCCAAAGCTTGAGACCTAAAATTAAAGAATTTAGATTTATTTTTGAGAACTCTGGCATTGATTTGATATTTGTATCTGAGACATGGTTTAAACCTGATTTTTCTGATTCATCAATTTCTTTGCATGGTTATAATATCAGGAGGGTTGACAGAAATGGGCACGGAGGTGTGGCGATTTATGTAAAAAAAGGAATTGCAATTAAAGTTCTCAGTAAATCTGCCGATAATGATATGGTAGTAACTGATTCCGAGAGATCTGAAAATTTAGTAGAATACTTATTTCTTGAAGTAAGTTATGAGGGAAGGAAACTACTCTTAGGATGTGTATATAGACCTAATGATCGTATTTGCATGGAAAAATTTATGTATACCCTAGAAGCATATACTGTCACATACGAAAATGTTATTATTGCAGGCGATTTTAATTCAAATATTCTAGTAAACAACAATCTAACTAACAATATGCTTACGCTTGGTCTTAATTCACCTAATACAAATGTTGCTACACATTTTACGAGTACTAGCAATACACTTCTTGATCTTTTCTTTGTTAGTGATATTTCGAAGGTATTGCTTTATGACCAACTCTCTGCATCCTGTTTTTCACGTCATGACCTAATTTTTATGACATATAATTTTCAGTTAAACCTGCCCGAACAATTTTTCAGATATCGGGATTTTAAAAATATTGATTACTTAAGGCTAGAGGAAGAATTTTTCAGTATTGATTGGAGTGTGTGATATAATCTAATTTCTGTTGATGATTAGCTCTCTTTTCTGCAACACAACCTTAATAATTTATACAATCTGGTGATTTCCGTAAGAACAAAAATTATTAATAGACATAACAAGCCCTGGTTCACTCATGACATAGAACAAGCGATTAACCGTAGAGATTTTCTATATTCTCGATGGAAACGTTTCAAAACCACAGAATTGCATGAAGTATATCGGGTATCACGCAACATAACCAATAATTTAATTAATAAAGCTAAATCTGACTATTATGCTTCAAAGTTCTCTGCTGCTATAGACTCGAAGAAAACATGGCAAACGATTCGTGAAATTGGAGTTGGCAAACGTTGTAGTCAAGAGCCCTGTGCTGTTGATGCTAACATCTTAAATAACCAATTTTTAAATATTCCAAATGTTCAACCGAATTCTCATTATTATAGTTTCTCGTATGATATTATAAGCAACAATTTCAACTTTTCAAACGTAAGTCAGTCTGATGTCTTATCTAGCCTGCTGTCAATTAAATCCAATGCAATTGGTGTGGATGGGTTAGATCCAAGGTTTTTAAAAGTACTTATTCCAAAACTTCTTCCTTTTATAACATTTGTTTTTAACAAGATCTTTACCACCAACCACTATCCCAAAATTTGGAAACTTGCTAAGATTATTCCTATATCTAAGTCTAATTCTGATTATCGGCCCATATCAATCTTACCATTCTTATCTATATTATAAATAAATAAATATTAATTCATATCCAAGTTACACAGTATCTTGAAAATAAAAATATGACAACTGACCGGCAATCTGGTTTTCGTAAAAATCATAGTTCTACAACGGCCCTCGTAGATGTTGCTGAAGATATAAGAGAACAGATAGACTGCGGTAAAGTTACATTTTTAATTCTCTTGGACTTGTAGAACTAAAGTCTAGTTTGGTACCACGAAAATAAATTTGGAGGTAGGTAAGTGCTCCTAAGTTCGGCATGTACCAGTAGTCGGCAGTTTTTTTATTTAATATCAAATAAATAATGATAACGGCAACTATGTATTAAAATAAGACCAAATAAGCCTTATATATACTCTCAACTCTCTATATGTAAAGAAAAATTTTAATTAAATGAGTAAGTTTGGCGATGTTTGCTTGCCTCTATTGGGTGACTGCCTTTCCATACGCTCGGCATTGCTAGCTTTTCTTAGTGGAAAATTAGTGGCGAAGCCAACTTTGTTAACTAAGTAATTGCAGTAAATTAAGTATTTTCTTAATGGGGAAAGGTTTCTACAGTTTGAAAACTGTCTTAATAATGCTATAAATGTGAATGAATAAAAAATATAAGTTTATTTTTCCCTTTGTGATCGATGCCGGCATTAGGAACGAAAAAAGTTTATATTTTCTAGTAGTCTAGGTGTTCCACGTTCCACCATACAAGATAGGATCTATGTTCGTGTCCTGGAAGGTCCATAAAGAATGAGGCCACCAGCAATTTAAACAAAAGCCGAAGATCAACGTTTGGAAAAGTGGTGCACGACTTGGAATAATGTGGTTTTCCACTTAAAATTTATGACGAGCTGAACATAGTTCAAGCAAGAAAACAAGACCACACCATATGCGAACGATGTTTATGCAGAAAGTGACTACAGTTTTTTGAAGCGGCATTTTGCCTTATCCCTTAGAGGAGCTGAAGGGATAAGTAAGGGGTTAGCAATACTTACAGAAGAAAATATTAGAAAATGGTTTGTCGAATTGAATAACTTGTTAATCCATGTATTGAACGATCGTGGGTGTATTTTTATTGGTGTTGAAGCAAGTCCTAAAACTGGAATAGTGTTAGCGCAATAGGGATATAGCAATGTATATGCCAACCAAAGCAATGAAAAGAAAACAGTGACGGTATTACTACTTTTTCAGCAAACGATAAGACAGTCGATCCAATGGTTGTCTTTCCGTTTGTTAGAGTAATTAAAGGATTGCAATATCCCAACAGCCTTCCTGACAAATGAATTCTTCAAAATTCAGAGAGTGGGTGGATTGTGAGTTAAACATTCTATGAGTGTGTTAGAAATTGCATCTATAATTAGCGTAGTGCACACAATGTTCCAAGGGAAATTCTACTGTCTGTCCGCCATTTTAACAGTTGTCATGGAAAGAAGAAATATGAAATATTTGACGCAAACATTTCCGTAAAACATGAAAAATAATCAATCAACTGATCTCTTTCATACACCTTGCTGGTGGTACCCAGCAAAACTTTTGGAAATGTGTTAATGCTTAGTAGGTTTTTAATGGATTACAATGTAATGAGTATAAAAACTATTTGTTGAAGATTAGTGGGATAAGGATTTGTATAATAATTTCAAAATAGTTACTTGACCATTTTATTGTTACTCAACAACCCAAAAAGCGACATGCTAACGAAAACAGAATGAACTTTTGAAGCTTTTACAATAATATAATTGATTTTTAATTTATTGAACATTAATTTATGTTTAATTTTTGTTTTCTTACAATTGCAATGGAAAACTCCGATTGTTTGATTGCAAAAATGATACGTATGTATGTATAATTTTTAAGAAAAGCGTTACCGTAAAGAAAAGTACATGTGAGTGCGAAAACACTATAACTATAAAACGATATCACTTATGATACTTTTTATCACCTAGATGATATCATTTATGAGTAACGTGACCAGATAATTTTTTCAAAAAGCGGAACATGATCGATCAAAAAGCGGGATTTTAAGACATAATCGTCAAAAGCGGTATTAATAAATAAATAAATTTTAGAAAGCGGGAAGTGTAATATGCATGTATACAGTTTCGTTTGTACAAATTTAATGTCGTTGGTTAGTGATTGCATCAATTAAGAACGGCTGCACCGATTTCGCTATTTTTTTTTAATGTTTGTCATAACTCAGCTCAGGTTTTTACGGAAAGAAAAATTTATGGCAATTTGTCCAGTATTTTTTTTTAATATTCGTAGTATGAAGTGTAGTGGATAAGTGGGCGTGACACCTCCATACATAGCAAATATTTGTTCTGAAATAGTTTGGGAACTAATACGGTAAAACACCTGAAATTTTATAGGATTAGTCCTGCAAAATACTCTGAATCAATTATGTTTTATAAATAAAGTCATTAACAGTATGGTTCCAGTACAAAGATACTGCTTAAGAACGAATCCAAACTAGGAAAGTGGGGAAAAACCCGAAAAAATTATGTTTGGTGAAAAAATACACACACATATCTGAAATCTACTGAAACAAAATATTTATGGTTCGAAAGGTCTTAGTTTCTTCTTTCTAAATCCGTTTATAAATTTAAAATCGGTTGATATTAAGTCAGTTAGAGGTTGATAAGTGCATACGGGTACGAAAAACCGGGATTTTACCTGTAACTCAAGACTTTGGAGGTGTTTGGAAAGCTTCAAATACAGATTGTATACCTACCAGAAAAATAGTAACACGTCACAGGTATTTTTTTTTTAAATGCGTTATTTGTAGAGTGATATTGTGCATTTCATGCTTAACTCTCCCTTATAAATCTTCCAATGTTTAATCGACGATACATTTATCTAAAATATATTTTCTCTTTTTTATTTTCGTGTTTACTGTTATAGATTGCTAGTTTTTCTTCATTTCTCGCTGATGCTTTTAAGTTCAGAATAAGAATCTTGCCGGTTGTTTGAAGTGTTTTTTTATTTTTTTATAAAAATGAAATATACATACATATCGTCGCTAACTAACATTTTAACAATTTAACAGGAGATCAGCTTTTATGGTTGATTTATACATTCATTCCTATGGCTGCGTCTGAAATCTTTTTACTTATATAAGCACAACAGTAATGCTTACAGTCATGAACATTGTAGACAAGGTGTATTATGACTTATAAAGTCTAGTAAAGGACTTAACTCATTTTTCAAAAAAATGTCACTTGGGTCAGTTAGTTAAAACAGCGACGATATGTGCATATATTAAATTGGAAGTGTAAATTCAATGTGCTTGATATTTTACATTAAATATTTATTAACTTATTGGAGGTACGTAAGCAGCTTTTAAAACAATCTAATTCTTTTAGTTAATTGATTTGTTAATAAATCTGTGATATTCAAAATTCTTGCAATGTATTTACTCTATTATTAAGAGATCGCTGTAGCACCATATTGTGTACGCCAGCGATATACGTTTAAAAAAGCTAAATTCAACATAGTAACCATCATTTTTTGAATTTGTTTTGTATTGGCCGCTCAAAGGAATGGTATTAAAATCTGTCATATCAATGCCCAAAGCTTGAGACCTAAAATTAAAGAATTTAGATTTATTTTTGAGAACTCTGGCATTGATTTGATATTTGTATCTGAGACATGGTTTAAACCTGATTTTTCTGATTCATCAATTTCTTTGCATGGTTATAATATCAGGAGGGTTGACAGAAATGGGCACGGAGGTGTGGCGATTTATGTAAAAAAAGGAATTGCAATTAAAGTTCTCAGTAAATCTGCCGATAATGATATGGTAGTAACTGATTCCGAGAGATCTGAAAATTTAGTAGAATACTTATTTCTTGAAGTAAGTTATGAGGGAAGGAAACTACTCTTAGGATGTGTATATAGACCTAATGATCGTATTTGCATGGAAAAATTTATGTATACCCTAGAAGCATATACTGTCACATACGAAAATGTTATTATTGCAGGCGATTTTAATTCAAATATTCTAGTAAACAACAATCTAACTAACAATATGCTTACGCTTGGTCTTAATTCACCTAATACAAATGTTGCTACACATTTTACGAGTACTAGCAATACACTTCTTGATCTTTTCTTTGTTAGTGATATTTCGAAGGTATTGCTTTATGACCAACTCTCTGCATCCTGTTTTTCACGTCATGACCTAATTTTTATGACATATAATTTTCAGTTAAACCTGCCCGAACAATTTTTCAGATATCGGGATTTTAAAAATATTGATTACTTAAGGCTAGAGGAAGAATTTTTCAGTATTGATTGGAGTGTGTGATATAATCTAATTTCTGTTGATGATTAGCTCTCTTTTCTGCAACACAACCTTAATAATTTATACAATCTGGTGATTTCCGTAAGAACAAAAATTATTAATAGACATAACAAGCCCTGGTTCACTCATGACATAGAACAAGCGATTAACCGTAGAGATTTTCTATATTCTCGATGGAAACGTTTCAAAACCACAGAATTGCATGAAGTATATCGGGTATCACGCAACATAACCAATAATTTAATTAATAAAGCTAAATCTGACTATTATGCTTCAAAGTTCTCTGCTGCTATAGACTCGAA
The DNA here is from genome assembly GCA_936439885.1 of Nowickia ferox. Taxonomy (NCBI): domain Eukaryota; kingdom Metazoa; phylum Arthropoda; class Insecta; order Diptera; family Tachinidae; genus Nowickia; species Nowickia ferox. The sequence continues at coordinate 152,970,725 of OW387023.1, read as the reverse complement.
GAAAACATGGCAAACGATTCGTGAAATTGGAGTTGGCAAACGTTGTAGTCAAGAGCCCTGTGCTGTTGATGCTAACATCTTAAATAACCAATTTTTAAATATTCCAAATGTTCAACCGAATTCTCATTATTATAGTTTCTCGTATGATATTATAAGCAACAATTTCAACTTTTCAAACGTAAGTCAGTCTGATGTCTTATCTAGCCTGCTGTCAATTAAATCCAATGCAATTGGTGTGGATGGGTTAGATCCAAGGTTTTTAAAAGTACTTATTCCAAAACTTCTTCCTTTTATAACATTTGTTTTTAACAAGATCTTTACCACCAACCACTATCCCAAAATTTGGAAACTTGCTAAGATTATTCCTATATCTAAGTCTAATTCTGATTATCGGCCCATATCAATCTTACCATTCTTATCTATATTATAAATAAATAAATATTAATTCATATCCAAGTTACACAGTATCTTGAAAATAAAAATATGACAACTGACCGGCAATCTGGTTTTCGTAAAAATCATAGTTCTACAACGGCCCTCGTAGATGTTGCTGAAGATATAAGAGAACAGATAGACTGCGGTAAAGTTACATTTTTAATTCTCTTGGACCATTCTAGAGCGTTTGATACTGTTGACCATAACATGTTGTGTCTAAAACTTAAACATATGTTCGGATTTGCATGAACTGCCACAGATCTCATATATTCATATCTAGTTGATCGATATCAATATGTTGAAACACCTACCTCAGTTTCAAGTACTTTGCCATTAATTCGGGGTGTTCCACAGGGCTCGATCTTAGGCCCTCTACTTTTTTCGATATACGTGAACGATCTTCAAGGCAAACTCGAGCAATGTAAGCTTAGATTATATGCAGATGATGTTCAGCTTTACATTAGTTGTAGCATCTCTGCGGTTGATGAATGTGTAAGGACTTTAAACCAGGAGCTTGGTCGTGTTTATGAGTGGGCCACCGCGAATGGGCTAGTAGTTAATCCTACTAAGTCCAAGTGCTTGATTATTAAAAAGAGGCTATTAAAACTTAATTGCAATCCTACTATAACTTTAAATAATCAGTCCATAGATATTGTAAACTCAGTCAAAAATCTCGGCATATACTTTAACGATACCCTCACTTGGTCTAACCACGTTAACTTTGCATGTGGTCGAACGTTCTCAATGTTAAGAAATCTCTGGCAAACGCAATATTGTACTCCAATTAAAATTAGAATACTTCTTGCTAAATCGTATTTAATACCAACCTTGTTGTATGGCTGTGAACTATTCGCCAGCTGCGATAGTGAAAGCAAAAGAAAACTTAATGTAGCATTTAATAATATTGTTCGGTATTTATATGGTATAAGAAGATATGCACATATTTCTCCCTATGTAACAATGCTTTACAGCATTAGTTTTGATGATTATCTAAGAGTGCGTATCTTATTGTTTATGCACAAAGTTATATATACAGAACAGCCCGCACATCTCCATGAACGTTTAAACTTCTCTACACTTAATAGAGGCAAAAGAATTTTATCATTTGGTCATCGCACGCTGATTTCTAAATACCATTTCTTTATTCACGCCATAAGTCTCTGGAATGGAATCCCCTATAGATTGCAAATCTTGATTAACGCACGTCAATTTAGGAAAAATATTTTTTCTCATTTTTCAAGTTGAATATATAGAAATTCTGATTGAATAACAACGTACTATGTATGCTTTTAACTTTTCAGGCTATATATTTTATGGTTTTAAATTGTTTTTTGTTAACTTTTCACTAGCTTTATAATATTGAATTTTATTAAATTTTAAATTTTCTTATATATTTTATTAAAATTACCTACAATTTATGTCAAAATTACTTAATTAAATCTTAGAAATTGTATCTGATTTATTGTATTTGCATATGCTCAGTTCCATACTGCAATATAAGACTTAAGTCTTGTGTATGGGACATCGAAAAGAAATAAAATAAATAAAAATAAAATAATTTATCTTTTATTTTGTGAGTTTTTAAACTATTTTCAGTTTTAGAAAGAATTCTAACTTTTCCTTTTTAAATTAGGCCTTAGTAAATTAATGAAAAGTTTTTTTTTATTAATAAGTACTAAAATAACAAAAATTAAAAATTTTAAGAACTCCCGACGTACAGATCAGAAGGCTGGACCGATTTTTCCTCGGCGCAAAACAAAAGATATAAGATGAATTCACCTTTCATACAAAGAAAACCAAATTAAAATCGATCCAGCGAAATCTTCTAAACTTCTGGACAGATTTTCTTCAAACATACCTAAGAACCCTCTCGTCGCCTTTCAAACAGAAAATCAAAATCCGTCCAGCCGTGAGCTCTGAGTCTGCGATTGAAAATGCTCTGCATACGATTCACAATAGACTCTTCTGCGATTGAAAAGGCTAGCTGGGTAGATAAGTGTTCAAAATAAAATGGTTGATTTTTCGTAATTTTTGTAATCAAACCTATCAAAATAAAGAAAATTATAAGGGGATTACAAAAATATATTTAAGTCATATGTTTAAATTTAATTAGGACACTAACAGTTTAAAATCCTTACTAATATTGAAAATGTGAAAGTGAGTTTGTTTTCACGCCCAAACCGCTAAACCGATTTTGAAATTTCTTTTATAAAAAGAAAGCTACATTACCAGCGTCAAATATAGGATATTTTTTACCCAGTTCGCAACCGGGGTTTTTGTATTTGGTGCTAACTTTTCCCCCAAAAACACATTTTCGGGCTGGTTAGGGTAATTTTCGTTTCGGTTTGATTATTTAAAATATTGAAAAACCGGTTTTTATGTATTTTTTGAAAGTAAGAAGCTAATAACAAAGAAATTTTAAAAAATCTAAAAACCCGAATATCTAAAAAATTGAAAAAATAATTATAGTAGTGCTATATAATAATGACTAGAATTCAAGTCAGCCGAACACTTTTTATTTTCTGGGCGACCTGTCTAACCCAACCTAAACAAAGCATCTTTAACGGTACTTGCATTAAATTTGTTTTGCTTCTTCGTGCAATCAAAGATTTCAGTTTTGCATTTTGGAACTATTTTGACTAATTTTAAATTTTTTGACCATTGCAATATTAAACACTTTTAAGTTGATAGTGCGCTCTAATTAGGCTTATACTCGTACAGAGGCTGTACGAATTACCGCCCAAGTGCAAACAGCTAAGTGAAGGAACGCCCAAAATTGTTGGGTGATTCGTCATTGTGAAGAAATACTCAAAAAACAGTGCCCCATCGCAAAAAAAGTGAAGAATAACCCAAAAGTGTAACATTTGTATTTGTTCATTACTTACAATCACCCGAATTTGGAATGAATAAGCGCCCAATTTTTTTTTTGCTTTTAAACATTTTTCGAAAATTTGCCAATTATTCATTATGAACAAATACCCAAATATTTAAAAATATTGAATCGCCAATTTTTTTACAACAATTTTTGAGCAAAAAATATTTCTTATACCGAAATATCAGAAGCGTTGAGGACCCGTACAGTGCCATAATTGTCAAGAATATGGCCATACAAAAACTTACTTTAATTTGCCTACTGTTTACGTTGTGTGCGGTGAATTACACAGTACTGCTAGCTGCAATAAGCCAAAAGATCAAAATGATAAAAAATGCACTCCGCTAACTACAGAGGTTGTCCTGTGTACTCTTTCGTTAAGCAGACAATGAGCCAAAAGCCTAAGTAACCCCCAGCTCAAACAGGAAATACGAGTACGTACTCCGCTAATTATCATCAAATGGCCCAACCAATTACTACACATGTATCGTATGCCGAAGTTGTGAAGACTAATTCTATTCCCATGCAGAAAGTGTTCCCACCAATTAATTCAACAAATGCTAACACAAGATTTAATTTCAGTCGCCTTGAAGCCACTATGGATAATCTGGTGCAAACTATAAACAACTTTATTACAAATATGACTAGCTTGATGCAAGAAATGTTGCAAATGCAGAATACACTGCTTCATGCAATAGTTACTCGTAATAAGCCATAAGCCATGTCAAAAGTATGTTTCTGGAACGCAAACGGTATTCGCTATCACAAAAATGAACTCGAGCACTTCCTCACGGAAAAAAATATTGATATAATGTTGGTCTCTGAGACTCATCTGACTTCGAGAAGTCTTTTCAAAATTAATGGCTATACCCTATATGACTCAAAGGACCCGACAGGAAGAGCATGCTGTGGATCAGCAATTCTAATAAAGTCAAGACTCAAGCACTATATTCTTGACAACATTTGTGAAGAACATCTACAGGCAACGAATATTTGTGTCGAAAATTTTTGTGCAAATTTTGTGATATCATCAATTTACTCGTCAGATCATACTCACTTCTTAGTGGGTTAGATCTCTCAAAAGCTAATCTTAAAACACCCGTTGAGTTTAAACCACCTCTTCGCACTTCGACCGGGCAAGAAGGTACACTGAAAAGGGTAAAATATTTGCTGACCACTTAAAATCCGTATTTACCCCAAATACATGTACTGGTGTAACCCATAAAAGTGTAAGATGTGTGATGTACAAAAACTAATTGTTGAACTCAAGCCGAAGAAAGCTCCAGGTATTGATGGAATTAGTAACAAGATGCTGATGAATTTGGTTCGTATTGCAATTAGAATCCTGCTATTTATTTTTAATGCCATATTGCAGTGGAGTATTATCCACAACACTGGAAGCTTGCCAAGGTCAAAAAAATTCTAAAGCCGGCAAAGATCTTACCTTAGCTGAGTCATATAGGCCAATAAGTTTACTGTCAACAATGTGCATACCGGACCTTCAATTTGGTTTTTAGAAGTCAGCATAGCAACATTGAACATAGATTGGTTCAATTTATAAGAAGAACATTTGAAGAACAGAAATATTGTTCTGCCCTCTTACTATATGATCTTTCACAGGCATTTGATAAAGTGTGGCATGAAGGCATTATTATCTACCAATAAACATTCTAAATCTCTGTGAAAGTTACATTCTTGTCGGAAAGTTCGCTTTTGTGGAAGAAGACTCATGAGTGTGCCCGAATCTATATCTTCCGGTGTGCCACAGGGTAGTATTCTGGCGCCAGTCTTGTATTTAACATATACTTGTGATATGCCTGTGAGCAATAATATCCACACCTCTACATTTGCCGATGATACAGCCTGTATGAGTATGCACGAAAACCCTTATGAGGCAACCCGCAATCTCCAGGAACATGTAGTTGAAGTCTACTGATAATTTGGCTGAGCACCAATGAAATATATGGACAATGCTTACCCAACAGCAAATAAATTTCAATTAAAATATCAAAAATAAATAAAAAAGTGAGTTTTTAAGAAACAAAAGTTTATTAAAATCGTGAAAACAATAGCGAAGGTAGATATGCAGAAACTTATTATTAGAAAACAAATGAATTGTGTTTTCCTTTTTATTTTTATTTTAAAGCATTGTTTGTGAAGCTTGAAATATACTTGAATTCAATTTTAATTCAAGGCTGAATTGCAGTGTAATGCAAGGCTTGAATTGAACTTAATACAACTGAATTGTTTGAATTGAATTCGAGTTCCCTTTTCACTGGAGAATGCTATTGACTGAAAGTGTAAATCAACCATAATTCAACCTTTGATAATTGAATGTCTGAATTGAATAACAATTGTTTTACACTTTATTTCTAGCAAAATTGCTTGTTAGGTTTGCTCTGCGGCTTCACATACCAATTCGAAAGCTTCATTTCGAACTATAGAGTATAGCCCCTATATTTTGGCAGCTTTGAAGGGTCTTTATATTCTTAATCAGCAACAAATTGAACCCATCCATACCAACGATCGAAATAATAACTTCATTAAATCGGTAGGCAAATTCGAACATATTTACATGTACATACATATGTAAAACTTATTTATGTATGCATGCGCCAAGAAAATTGGTAGCAATAGTTTTATTTTATTTCTTATCAAACACAGAAAGAATAACGATATAATCAATATGTACTTACTTATTGGATGTTTGCAGGGATTCGTAATGAAAATCTCTTGAAAATATGGGCTACAAATCGCTAAAACGATTTTGTGCGCCTGTAGTAACTTTCCATCACAAGCCAATGTCACATCTACCAAATCTCCGCGGTCATAAAGACTTTGAAAACCACTTGCAATATTGTCCTGGAAATTTTTCCAGCACAATTTAAACTCGTCATCCATGACGAAAAATTATACAAATATTGTTTAAATACTTTTTTTTTATTTTTTACGATATCTTTGACTTTATTGATATTTTTGTTTTGTTTATTAACAACTTTTTACTTTGACATTTAGCAGGCACAAAAAAAAACAAAGTAAGAAATTTATCTAAATGTTAGATAAAAAGCGAATACAAAGCACAAAGCAAAAAGGTAACACAGTACCAGCTTTTGTATGTATAACCGTAATTAAATTTAATTGTTTATAGTTGGAATTTTAACAGCTTCTTCATTCGGAAATAATTATAAAACACATCACAAAAATCACGATATTTTTCCGAATAGAGTAGTATTTTCACTCATTCACTTTTTATTGCAAGCTTTAAGGTATCTTAATATATCAATTCTTATTTAATATTTTTTCCAGTTTCAATTCACTAAACGTTATACTCTTCTGTACCAAGCTCATCTACCGACTGTCATTGTACTTCTTCAAATGCAAGAAAATCAACAATAAAACATGATGGAAAAAACAATTAATTGGAGCTGCCAGACTTTCAGAACAGAATCCAAAAAGGCGGTATTAGCGGCTATCTGTTCCAAGAATTTTTTTTATAATTTACACCTTGGCCAAAGCATCACATTTACTACAAGAAGACAACAAAAGATGTACCATAAATTGAAATTGTAAAAGAATTGGATAGCAAACTTTTGATTCGCTGTAAAATAAAGTAAAAAACAAATAAGTAATAATGCTGATGTACATTATTATTCATTAAAGTCTAATTGACTAACTCAACCGTGGAGATCCTTTAATGTGTAAAAATGTTATGTAGAAAAATCCTTTTCTTTTGCAAATTTTTATTTCAGCATATCTCTTAGAAGTAAATTTGAATTGAAATACTACAACATGTTAACACATCGTCAGGTGGTTACTGGTTTGCCACACAGATATTAAGAATGCATTATTGATGCGACAAACCAGTAACCACCCGACGACATGTTATAACCTGTACAACTTGCCAAAAAACAAATCTTTAATCTTTCGTACAACCGACACACCACTTCATCTAACCACCCATGCAGTTTGACGTCTTGATATCGTTGAAGAGGAGGGAAAAGAAAATGGGAGCTCTATTAACTTCTCTCTTATAAACTCAAGACTTTGCAAAATTAACTTTTGGTGTGTAAAAACCGTCTCTACAATATCATTCCAGCATATTAATATTGAGCCAAAGTGTGTGTCTTGCTTTAATTTGCAAATGCCTTTGTCTTTAAGGTTGGCGCTACTGATTTGCTGTCAGAAGTTGTTATTTTGTTTTGCTTTTTGCTTCTGGAGTAGTGTCGTTGGATGGTTGAGTACATTTTCTGGAGTAATAGTGGTAATAGAAATAAAAAACTACGATGTCCGGTGAGTGCATATTTTTGCCTTTGTAAAAATTTGTTGCTTGTGGGAAGATACTAATTATATAAGTATGTTTGCAAATTGCAGGCTCAAATCCTTTTGCGCAGTTTCAAAAATCGTTTTGCAAGGACGGTGTTCAGTATAAATATTTTGATTTGAGATCAATTAATTTAAAATATGGTGAGTACGGTTAGCTTATTATCTAATGGGAGTAGGTTAAACAATTTTAATAAGTATAATCAAGTTTTATCACAATTGCTAATGTTATATTTATATAAATGCATACATACATATGTATGTATATATGTACATACGTGAATATTTAATTATGTACTTATAAAAAAAATATTTTTGAGTTCAAAATTTGTTTTATAAAGCCTTTATAAATCAGAATTATTTTTTATGAATAATGTAGTACATATATATAATCGTTGTGTGTGTGTTTATAGGTAACGTATGATCTTTGGAACTTTAAGAGCTGTGGAGCTGAAATTTTCCGGTAGGTCTTAGTTTTGAGCCCAACATGTGACCACAGTGTGGAGTAATTTGTAGTTAAAAAAATAAATAAATTAGAATAAGACAACGTTTGTGGGGCTCATCTAGTTTATTTATATAATTGTATGTCTCTTTAGTATATACATACATATACCTATGCACATATAAATGCATACATACATACATATGTATATACACTTTGTATTTATGCATATTTCTGCGATTCAACTGAACTTTAAACTAAAATGAATTAATTTACTCATTTGTATAATGTACATACATACATACATTAGTATGTTCGACATATGTACGTATGTAGTTTGGATTGTTTTGTACACATATGCATACATATCGCTCATTTATTGCAACATAGTCATATCTAAAAAAAATGCCATTTTAGATAATTCGCCACCGTATTTTATATTATGTAAAATTTTAAATAACAACTTGTGTTATTTTGTAAAACTTAAATTTTTGAAATAAAAGCGCACGTTTTTGTATTGAAACCGCTTTGTTATAAAAATAATGTTGTATATCGTTGCCTTAATATAGAAAGGCTCATAAGTTTTTTGAATTCGAAATTTTTGCATTTTTCGAAATATACAAAAAACAAAATATAAAAAAATAAGGAAGGAGTGCTTGTCTATATTAAAGGAAACGTCGATTGCTACAAATTTGATTAAAATTGGGGATTCGTTCGGGATATATCGCTTACGAAATGCTTAGCAAAAAGATGTTTTTAATTACTTTCAAAGTCTTTGTTAAATCGATCTGAGATATTCACTTTTTTTAGACTTAAAAAGTTTTGTCGGATGCCTCAAATTCTTTAAATTTACCTTTCTAAAATCACTACACAATTTGATCTAACAACATTAAAATATCGTTCCTACCTTTTTTTGGAAACTGTGTAGGCAATATATTTGAATGTGAGCAGATATAACATCTTTAAGATATACATACATACATAAATAACTCATTTTATAGTAGTTGCTAATCTTATTTGTTGGAAATGCAAATACTTACATACATACATATGTAAGTACATACTACATACATATGTACATGGTATATCAAGTCGTTTTTGTTTGTTGAGGCCAATAGCTTTATATTAGCAATTTTATATGGTTTTAGTGGCATCGACGTGATATCGACGTGATATCGACTATTTTAGATGAAAATAAAATTGTGGAAATTTGGTTTACTTGATGAGAGACAGTACAAGAAGTAAATGTCCAGATAGTCTACACTATCAACACGCTAAGACGAATCAAGTCATTGCGACCAACTCCACATTAATTTGGTAATTCTTCGAGAAAATCTGAAAGAAAGAAAAATTTAACTTTTACTTAATTTCGTACATAATATCGAGCGGCATCGTAAGCGACAAAAATTAAATTTTCAGGAGAAGGTTTTTTAAAATATTCAAATATGTGTTTATACGTAAACTGTCGCTTACGATAACATTTTACAGCCCGTATCTTTAAAGTTATCAACAATTTTGGCATTTTGATAATTCTAAACTATGGGTGGCTCATAAAATTTTGATTTCAATAGTAAGTCTATTTTCGATAACATGTCGCTTACGATAAAACCTAAAAACGGCTCGATATTTAAGTATCTCGAACAATTTTACCCATGAATAAATAACTTTTCAAAATTTTCTTTCGATAAAAAGCGATTTCATTCTACAAAAGATGCTTTTCTTTTAAATTAAAATTATGTACATATGTACAATCATATGTATGTATGTACATGTGTACATATATGTATATTATTTAATAATTTAAATATTTGGATATTTCGCCACTCTTTTGTGTGGCTTCTTCAGATTTTTTTTTGTCAACAAAATTTTGCAAAAGAAAAGCAAAATATCGAAATAAAAATAAAATTAAAAAAAAAAACAAATTTGTCTGAAAAAGCCACACAAAGCAGTGGTGAAATATCGAAATCAAAATAAATTGATTATTATCATATTAAAAAGAATTAACGAATACTAGAACACGAAATAATTTTTTTAAGATATTTTTTTTATGGTTGAGTATTTATGAAATTTTATTATTTATGATGATTACGGACTGCTAGTCTGTATAAAGTTGCTTAATTTATTTACATATAAATATAAATTTAATAAATTCATACCTCTTTACTCTAAATTCACAGATGAACTGCCATTTTCCATAAGAGTTCTGCTGGAGTCAGCTGTTCGTAATTGCGATAATTTTCATGTATTGGAAAAAGATGTGGAAAGCATATTGGCTTGGTCTCCCGATTTAAAACAAGGGCAAAACGATGTTGAAGTTTCATTTAAACCTGCTCGTGTCATTCTACAGGTAGATAAATGCATATACCGTTACTTTAATGTAGAAACACCCTAACTCATTTTTTTTTCAAATCTGGTCTTATGCATATTTCGATCGATTAGACATTCATCTATCGAAGCATGAAAAAGTGTCGATTTGGAAAAAAATAATAAGTTAGGGCATTTCCATATTAAGGTAACGATCTGTATGTATATATATATATGTACATATTTATTTCTGCTTCAAGCGGAAAAAATTAATTATGATTTCAAGTAGGATTTTACTGGAGTGCCCGCTGTTGTTGATTTTGCAGCAATGCGTGATGCTGTGTTGCAACTTAAAGGTGATCCCGAAAAAATCAATCCCATCTGTCCAGCTGATCTAGTCATTGACCACTCCATTCAAGTCGATTTTGTCAGGACTAGCGACGCTTTGGCAAAGAACCAAAATTTAGAGTTTGAACGCAACAAGGAACGTTTTACATTTCTGAAGGTGAGTTATAGTATTCAGCAGGCGATTTAATGTTTTAATTATATTTATTTTTAATGAAATAGTGGGGTGCTCGCGCATTTGACAACATGTTAATCGTGCCACCTGGTTCAGGTATTGTTCATCAAGTAAATCTTGAATATTTAGCTCGTGTGGTTTTCGAGGCGGACAGTGAAGATGGGGGTAAAATGTTGTATCCCGATAGTGTTGTTGGAACCGATTCGCACACGACTATGATAAATGGCTTGGGTGTTCTCGGTTGGGGTGTTGGAGGTATGCTGGTATTTTCAATTATTTCATCAAAAGAAATGTTCAATAATTTAGTGCGTCATCTTAAAAAGGAATTGAAGCGGAAGCCGTAATGTTAGGCCAATCAATTTCGATGCTTTTACCAGAAGTAATTGGTTATAAGTTAGTTGGAAAATTGGGTCCTCTTGTAACTTCCACCGACTTGGTGTTGACGATAACAAAACATTTGCGCCAATTGGGCGTAGTTGGAAAGTTTGTAGAGTTTTATGGACCTGGTGTAGCTGAGCTAAGTATTGCTGATCGCGCCACAATAAGTAACATGTGTCCCGAATATGGAGCTACAGTTGGTTTTTTCCCAATCGATGAAAACACTTTGAACTATATGAAACAAACAAGTAAAAAATTTCCAAATTAATAGTAAAAGAAAAAACTAATTGATATAAATATGTTTACTCTTTCTGTAGATCGTTCTGAAAAGAAAATTGAAATTATCAGGCAATACTTGCAAGCCACGAGTCAGTTGCGTAATTACATCGATCAATCACAAGATCCTAAATTTACACAGACAATAACGTTGGATTTGGCAACTGTTGTTACTTCAGTGTCTGGACCCAAACGTCCACATGATCGAGTATCAGTTTCCAATATGAAACAGGATTTCCAATCCTGCTTAGTCAATCCCGTAAGTCTATACATATTATTTATAGGTGACCTTGTTTCCTTATTATGAGATAAACAAAGCCCAGTGATGCCATTTCAAGGAATTTATGTTAAATTATAACTTTTACACAACTGAACTCTGTGTATCCCATAAGTTGAAATTTCAGAAAACCACAAAAACAAGCACACATGCAGCACACCACATATTTTCAATTCTTTGCGGCTTACAAAAGAGCTATCTAAAAGAAACAGCAACTGTGATGCGGCAATTATGTTCTATAAAATCACGGCTACTATTTCCTTAGATAACTCGATATAACAATTGAAAATATATATATTTTTATTTCACTATCATTATAAATAAGAACCAATGTTTTTTAAGGAAATACTGAACTACACTTGTTGGTGTTTTTAATTGAACTAAATTGGCAATTAATCGTTCGGAATGTGCACTTTGAAAGCCTCTTATAAACTCTGCGTTCAATGCCACCGGCTTAATCACAAGTCTTCTCATATTTCTTGTTGGCAATTTTCTTTTAACAAAAAACATTTTGCTAAGGCCTGCAATAATTATTTTCGGTTTGACTCAGCAAGCCAAAAAAAAAACTATATTGGAACAAAAATAATAATAAATTTAAGACTAAGTAATTTGGAAATTTTAAATGTACACTTGAAAAAATATTCAGTAAATATATACAGCAACAGTTTATGCACTACGTCCATATACTAAAACATTAAAGTTCATGCTGGATTAGGCTAAGTTAACAGGTTGCCGATGAAAGAGAAAGCGTTCGGCTCACTTGGGTCCATTGTGTTACCTGTGAAGGGGAGAGCGATAGAATAAAGAAGAAGGGGCTCAGAAAAAAGAAAAGGAAATATTTTGAAAAAAGTTTCATGGTAAAAGCACGAGGTTGACTGCTCAATTTGAATTCTAGAATTTACAGCGTGTAAACCTTGATGAACCTGAGACTACTTTGCACTTTATTGGAGTTTGTCCAATATTTAATGTATACAGGAGGAATTTCTTTGGAAACATGCAACTTAATATAAACGAAGTATTTAATATCCTGAGTGGTCGAAATTATATTGCTTTATACAAATACATTCAAGTATGTTTGAAATATAGAAAATTGTTAACAAATGCATTTGATTTTTGAAGTTGTTTAAATTTTTGTAAATTTCAATATGAATTATAATAATTAATAAATATCGGCCCTCTTCTGTAAATCGAATCGATTTGATATCCTACGATTTCCTATCTAAATAATAATCCTGGAGACGTTCTTAAAATAGTTTTTCCTCAGACATGATAGGTTTGTTCATTTACTAAAAATTGTTACGAATTTGCAACAATTGTCACTTGAAATGAAAGTATTCATTAACTCGAAAAGTTTGCAAGGAGAGAGCGCCAAAAGGGAGAACAAAAAAAATGTTTACTTGCAAGAATTATCCAAACAGCAGTCCTGTGTTTTGTTTTCAAATTAATTATTTGCAAAATATCTGAAAAAGGAAAACTCAAATATGTGCATTTCTTTATTAAGAAATATGTATTCGTAGGCAAAAAAGAAAGCATATTTTCTGAATTTATTGTTTCTCTTGGATTAATCCACATAAATAAAATTGTATGGTGAAAGAATTTTGTTTTTTTTTTTATCAGAGATGTTCAGAGATGGTAAAGCGTTCATTTAGTTTTTCGTATCTGGGAGAGTAAATTTATAAATTTCTGCTTTGCTCTCTCGTTGCAAATTTCTGCTGGGAAAGTAAATACACAGACCTAATAATTCTCGCAAGTAAAAATTTTACTAGTATTTGTAAGAATTTTTTTGTCTCAATTTTTTTTTCTCTCTTTCGACGCTTTCTCCTTGCAAACTTTTTGAGTTAATGAACACTTTCCAGTAACAATTGTTACAAATTCGTAACAATTTTTAGTAAATGAACAAACCTAAAAGATTTTGAAAAAAAAACACTTCATTATAAATTCATGTCAAAAAAAAAAAATTGTATATAAATCGTATTTGTACACGCAAGCAGTAACATAAAAACAGCCATAACGGTATTTTATATTGTTCAGAAAGACTGACTGTGTTGCAAAAGAAATTTTTGCGTTCCTTAGAGATTTGTTCAGTGGACTGGTTTACGAAAAATCAAATCCATTTTGATCATTTTGAGTTATGGCTGTTTATGCCTGAGCTCCAGAGCTCCCTTTATCAAAAGTACAAATTGGAATTCTACCACTGAAATACACCCATATTAGAGAAACAAAAACATCAAACTTTGCATTTCTTTGCCTTGCAGGTGTGAGATGATCTTGTGTTTCTGATTAATAGATAACTCTAACATTTAAGTGATATTTCTGCTACACGCATACATATTCATTTATTCTTATCGTCTTAAAATTAAAAAAAAAGTTATGTTGTCAATTTGGTTGCCAAGTGTAAAATGTTAAATGTTGAACATAGAACAATCAAAGAAATTGTGCAAATCAATTCCATAAAGACAGCTAATCAGAAAAATTTAAATAAAAGTAGTTAAAACTTCCGCAATTTTCATTTATTTATTTTTTTATTACATAGTCAAATATTTGTAAACTGACCTACTAAAGTGTACTACGAGTATATATTGTTGTTGGATAAATACTCACTCATACACATACACACACACACACACGCGCGCATACATACAAACTCACAAATATGTATGTAAATGGAATTAAATTTATGAAAATGTCAATAACCTTTGTGTTAAAGTGTTTTTTTTAATGTTATTTTGCTTATTTAGCAAGAAGTTGAATGGAAAAATTTATGTATGTTTTATTTTATTTAATTTTTTCTTAAATTTAGGTTGGCTTCAAAGGTTTCGCAATTGCAGCTGATGCTCTTCAATCTGCCGGACATTTCCAATGGGATGATGGTAACACTTATACCATTAGGCACGGTTCAGTAGTGATAGCTGCTATCACCAGCTGCACCAATACCTCAAATCCATCGGTAATGTTGGGCGCTGGCCTTTTGGCGAAGAAGGCTGTGGAGAAGGGCTTGGGCATTGTGCCTTACATAAAAACATCTCTTTCGCCTGGCTCTGGCGTTGTGACATATTATCTAAACGAGTCTGGCGTAATTCCTTACTTGGAAAAATTGGGTTTTAATATAGTTGGCTATGGTTGTATGACGTGTATTGGAAACTCGGGTCCGCTAGATGATAATGTTGTTAATACCATTGAGAAGAATGGTTTAGTGTGCTGTGGTGTCTTGTCGGGCAATAGAAACTTCGAAGGCCGCATTCATCCCAATACGCGTGCGAATTATTTAGCAAGTCCTCTATTAGTGATTGCTTATGCAATTGCCGGGCGCGTCGACATTGATTTCGAAGTGGAACCTTTAGGCGTTGATGGAAATGGTCAAAAAGTATTTTTACGTGACATTTGGCCGACGCGAGCAGAAATACAAGAAGTCGAAAATAAACATGTTATACCAGCGATGTTTCAAGAAGTATATAGTAAGATATGTTGTAATCTTATCCCTTTGCATAGGCAAGTATATTTGAGGGGCTGAAAATCAAAGGTACAAGTAGCAATTAAGTTCCTTTTAGTAGTAAAATTTTTGGTTCATCAGCTGGGGTCTTAACTCTTGCAAAGTGATAGATGTCACAATTAATTATTGAATGCTGTATCGTTAATTCAATCTTTTGTTTGTTTAGACACAAATTTCTCTTTGTCTTTCAGCCCCTCATTTATCGTCGCCTGAAATCAAAAAAACCGCAAACATTTTTAACGATAACTTGCATAATTTTTTTCGAGAAGTGCAGTCCATTTTCTATTTAAAATATTTATGCGTATGGAAGTGAAATCTGTGAGGTGTTCAAAATTTGTCCAAGTTCTTGCTTGATACAATACCTTTCACTATAATTACCCTCTCATTTCTAGGCAAAGTTCTAACTTGGTAACATTTTTTTACACTTCTCAAATGACAATGAACGAATTACGACTATGTTCTAAATTTCTATTTAATATGGAAAAGAAAACGTACGTGCAGAAGTTTTTTGCCTTTCCGAAAAATTTCAAATTTTAGAATTATTAGAATTTTTACATACACGCTTAAAGTTTGGAAGCAGATTCGTTCTATTTCAGTGCTTGTACACATGTGCTTGTACACATTCGCATAACAGGGATCAAATATGTGCATACAATGTAAATTCGGATGTAGATGGGACTAGGTTCGTTCCATTAGATTCTAGATTTTACCTGTAAAAGAAATACTTCAAATAAAAAATACTGCATAAGAAATATATGCATACATATCGCCCATTTACTCAAACAACGTCATAACTAAAAAAACCTGTTTGTCAGAAAACGAGTTTAAAGTTTTCTTTTAAATGGAAAAAGAAAATTTTATTCTTCTCTCCAGAGTTGAATATACAAGATATTTGTATGAAATTTTTACACAATATAATGAACGATAGGAAGATTAATTCTGCATCACTACCGCGAAAATAAAATTTTTTGAGGTATGACGTTCTTTGTATGTGCTCGTACGTATGTATGTATGTAACTAATATTATTTAAAATTACATAATTAGAATTGAACTACAAGTGTTAGTGTGTTCAATTGAGTTTTGAGCAGTTTTTTAACCAAAACAATTTTGATTGAGTTCAATTTTGCTAAGAAATAACCATAATATTTTTTATATTACAGGCAAGATAGAGCTGGGATCAGAAGACTGGCAAAACTTGAAAGTTTCTGATGGAAAATTATATCCCTGGAATAAGGAGTCGACTTATATTAAACACCCGCCTTTCTTTGAGGGAATGACTCGTGACTTAAATAATATTGACAGTATTAAAAATGCTAGATGTTTACTCTTTTTGGGTGATTCAGTTACTACAGATCACATATCGCCAGCTGGCTCAATTGCTCGCAATTCTCCAGCTGCCCGGTACTTATCAGATCGAGGATTAACACCAAAAGATTTCAACTCATATGGTTCACGTCGTGGCAATGATGCTATCATGGCACGTGGTACATTCGCAAACATTCGATTAGTCAACAAATTAGTGACGAAAACCGGACCACGCACCATGCACATTCCAAGTCAAGAAGAAATGGATATTTTCGATTGTGCTGAGAGGTAAAACGATTCATTCGTTATATCCAACAAATTGAAATCCAAATATGCTGGTACTTTCACAGGTATCGAGAAGAAGGAACTCCACTAGTCTTAGTGGTGGGCAAGGACTATGGAAGCGGTTCTAGTCGTGATTGGGCTGCAAAGGGTCCATTCTTATTAGGCATTAAAGCTGTCATCGCTGAGTCGTATGAGCGTATTCATCGCTCTAATTTAGTGGGAATGGGTATAATACCTTTACAGTTTTTACCTGGGCAAAATGCTGAAACGCTGAAGTTAAATGGGCTTGAGCAATATAACATCAACATACCCGAACAAGGTCTCAAACCCGGTCAGGAGATTCAAGTAGAAGTACGTTTTACTTGCGTAATTGAAATCACTCGTTGGCAATTTAACATTTATTTTATTATTTATTTGTATTTTATTTATTTTTTGTTTTAGGCCAATGGCACTATTTTTGAAACTATTCTACGTTTTGATACCGAAGTCGACATCACTTATTTCAGGAATGGCGGTATTTTGAACTATATGATTCGTAAAATGTTAAACTAAGTTAAAGTAATCAATTTAAAAAATTTTACGCATTTGTATGTTTCATGTAACATTTTAAACTTTATGGTGGTGATATTGTGTTTACAACAGTTAAATAAAGCTGAATATTTGGTAATGAAATACGGATTGCTGTTGAATTGTATGATGGATGATGGATAGAACCACTTATAAATCAGGTTATATCGCTTTATAAGATGTAAACACTATCATCCAATTGGGAGAAAACTTAAACAGTAAGTGTATTAATTACATGTCATTGACGTGCGACGTATGTATGTCTTTGCATGAGATGTCGTCGCTCACTGCTGAGCTTGTTGCAAATTTCCAAAAATTATAAATGTGAAACGAAAAAGCTGGGGTCTAACTGTCGCTTCCGATAACGAGCAGATTCGATCACGTCTTTTTTCAATTTGAGATACTACAATACAATACTAGTACATTGTTCGATATCGAATGCCACAATCTAAACTGAAAAAACTGATCGAAAGCTACGATTAGGCCCCTGGCATGTGTAAAATAGATAGTGTGCAATTAGCTTTGCAGACGCAACTGAATCTAGTACAGTTTGGTAAATGTTTTAGATTCTTTCGGAGTTAATATCAACTATTGATACTTTAAGAACAAATTTTTTCCTAAATTTTATGCCTGTAAGTAGGCTTGTTCTCAATGTATTTTTAATATCTTTGTTGCTATTGTTCTTTTTATAATTACAAATTACTTTTTTATTTTTTTTTCTATAAATACATACATACATAGTATATTTATTAGCGCCCTAATTATTGGCATAATTAATTTTTTAAATATCTTCCCAAGTTTCCTAAAACCACAAAAATTATATAGGACAAATCGCCTCGAGTTAATAATCGCTTCTATTATCGTTTGAATATCGCTTTAAAAACCACACATAAAAATGACAGTTTTACATTAGGTTTGTTTCTTTACTTCTTGGGTAAAGTTCGGTAAAATGAGAGCAAACTGTAATTTCTCTCAATAAACTACAAAAATGCACAAAAGTACGGGAACGCGAAAAACCAACAATGTCAATGCATGTATGCATATATGTACATACATACGTACAGACATAACAAAACACATACTTATGTATATACACACGTACTTATTTATTTACATGATTCAGCATGCATAGAAGGTTTTTTGTCTTAATTTCATATAAAAACTTATAAAACTTTGTTCGCCACTACATAGTTTTAAATATATTTTCATACATTTTTCCATTTTTCTAGTATTAAGAAAAATGTAATTTTTCTTTGTTATTGTTTAGTTTTCAAACAGTTGATTGATTTTCTATGTGCCTAAAGTAGCACGAAGAAAAAGTACGGGCTGTTTCGTGCAAGAAGAAGAAGAACATTACTCTCACAAAACCTCTCTCATTTACCCAATTTTCGATCCCGCGGGATCCCAATGTAGAGTACCCTAGTACCGTATTATTACATTAATGCAAAATTGGCGTTTTTATTAGATGTCATCGTTTAAAAACGATACTCAAACGAGAATAGACCCAAATAATGGGGGTCTATTTTGTATTTCGAAATGAAAGAAATGCTTTCTAATTTGTATGTCATTAAAATTACAATTCTAAAGCATTTGCTTTCGTTTCGAATTACAGAGTAGGACCCCTGGTGTCGAGATCAAAAACCACAATTGTTGAAATAAAACAGTAATGAAAATGCGATATTCGGTATCGATCGAATAATGAACTTCAATAGAATTTAAATAGAAATTTCGATCGATATCGAATACCGCAATTTACACCCAGAATTTTATGAAAAATTTTAATTTGTACTTATTTTTTATTTTATTATTTTTTAATACGTATTAACATTTTTTCATCATACATACTTATAAATATCTACATTTATATGTAAAGTGTATTACTTTTGTTGCACAATGGCTTAATATTAAAAAAACACACATGTAACAAACATTTGCAAAATGAATTATAGTGTGTGTGTGTGTCCGTGCATGATTTTCATTTCATTATTTTAATAAGAATGTAATGGAATAGGAAAAATCATAAAAAATTCTATTCGTTTATTAATTAAACTTAACAATCATTAGCAAAGTACCCTACAGATTTTTTATTTCTAAATAAATAATTATATTCAAAACTTAAACCATAGAATTAAATAAAAAAATATTTCTTTTTTTGCACAAGGCAAAAATAAACAACGAGTACATGCATGCACACATACTATCGGGCATGTTGTGACACTCGCAAATCGCATAACATTTGCGATTGTGACTTGAACGCGCAAGAGAAGTTCTGTGAATCGCAATCGCAAGACTCTTGGCGAGCTCAAATCACAAGAGTATACTGAAGTGAACTGATGAATTAAGCCTCAAACGCATGAGTTGCAGAACATGCTTGGGGATTTGCAACTCACATGCGATTTGAAAACCATGCGATTGTCAGAACATGCCTGTATGCCTGTATGAATGTACCGTAAGGCCTATACTTTAAGCATAATTTCTTTAGAAATTTCATAAAAACATAGCCACATACTGAAACAGGTTTTAAATTAATAGAATCTACAGGTTTAAATTGTTTTCTTTCCTCAGATTGTCAAGTGTTAAAGTAGTAGACTCCTGTGATTTTTGCCACAAGGCTCCAGACACTATAATTTAGTTTTTTTTAGTATCTTGGATACAAGCTAAATCCTGGTGAACTATTTCTTATACAAAAATGTTAAACATATTTTTTCACGAAATTGGTTATACAGTTACCGCCTTATTCATAAACAAAATTTGGTTTTATGAATGAAAAATATATTTTATGAACAAGGCTTTAAACGCTGTTCTTTAATCTAGGACCAAAATGTCGTATTCGAAATCGATATACATATGTATGTATGTCATACACTACAATAACGCCCATTGGCAGTCGAAATGTAAAACCATGCAAATGAACAGCGTTTTGAATGGAAGTGCAACAATAGTCGTGCTTCAAGTGATTGTAAATCTTATATTTTTGTTTTCAATGAAAAATGGAGTTAGTTATGTACGAGTATATGATTATACTTTAATGTATTGACATATGTATGTATATTATGTGTGTGTGTGTGTGTATGTACTCTTATATTGCAAACCTGTGCATTAAAGCTGATTATATCTATACACCACAAATTGATGAGTTTTTAACAAACAATAACAATTATTTACAAATCCATGAGAAGTTGAACATATGCTCTTAAATCTGCAGTAAATTATATATGTAAGTAGTTTCAAAAAAAAAAAAATAATAAAATAAATATGTATATGTACATATGCGCTATATTAGAAATCTTTGGTGAAATTTTGCTTCGTATTTCTCTTGTATCCGATAGTATCTATCTATGTTCACTATGTATGACGTAATATATTGAATTGTGCATTCAATAAACAATAAACTATTGATTTCTTGATGACTCTGGCATCTTATCAAGTTCAATTTTTGAAGCACTTTTTGCAGTATATCATGTAAATGCGTTTGTATTTCAGGATTTTTAGTTTAATTTGTGCATTCCCGCCTCCGATTTACGGTGGGTTAGTCGAAGTACTTTTACCAACGTATTTGGTGTTTATATTGCTCATCCACTGCTATGCGTTTAATGGTTTCATAACCTAAAATTATGCTAAATGAGAATGCTGCCGATTGTACTAATCGCGCCGACAATCCTTTGACGAAGCAGTTAAGTTTTTCCTCTCGCCACAATTCTTGAAAAGCTATTTGCATACTTTCAAGTCGATGAACCTGAAAGAAAAGTCCATTATGTATCCATACATATACTGCTTACAAATATAATTCAAAATATTTCATCTTTTTCAAATATTTTTTTAATAGTAACAAATTTATTTGGTGATGGTTTAATAGCTTATACCGCAGGAATGAATAATTGAAATTTATGTGTCGATCTATATTTACGTATGTCTGTCGAATTTTCTTCCCGTTAGGAATCAATAATGTCATTTATTAAAATTTTTTAAATATTTGGGCTCATTATAATTTGTGGCAATTAAGAATGACAGAATGGCAGATAAGAATGACAATTTTACATTCCAAATGTACCGTGCTACTCTAGCCTCGCAATACCATTTCAATATAAAATTATTTGACGTTAAAAAATTGTACTCAAACGAGAATAGGCTCAATTTATTTATTTTCGTTTGAGTTTTGTTTTAAAAAAACACATACTCGTACATAAAAACGATAAGTTTATGCTGAAATGGTAATGCAGCGCTTGGGTAAAAGTGTACATTTTCAATCGAACCTATTCTCGTTTGAGTATCATAAAAAAAACGAACGAACATTAAACATTGAGAGTGTACCGTTTTAATCTAGCACCGCATTATCATTTCAATATAAATTTATTATCTTCATTGTCTTTCACACACGAGACTAATTTTTGTGCCGCACAATTTTTGTTCTTTTTAGAACACACAAGACTAATTCATCTGGCATAAAAATGTATACGTGCACACAGCTTTGTGTGTATTAGTGTTTTTAATATTCATTTAACATTTTGTTTTGTTTTTTAAGTTGTGTGTGTATTGGTTTTGTGCTGCTGATGCGGGGTTGTACCTGGTTGAAAAATTATGCCAACTACAAAACCATTCTCTTTGCTCCTCTCACCGACAAACATGCATGTTATGCCAACACAATTGTTCTCGTGTGTGGAAGGGCTATGAAAACCATTTCAAATACAATACGATTTTAAACATCTTAGAGCCCGTTTAGATGAAGGGATTACAGTCGGCTAACTGAGCCTTAAACATAGCTGAATAAAAATGTATGCATTTTTTTTTTCGAAATTTAAATTTACCACGATTTACCAAAGCTACAGTATGTAAAATACCTAAAATAACCAACTGTGAATTGAAATTCGAAATGAAATTGTATCATTTTGAATTTGTATGTTATATAACATGCAAATTTGTAAAATTTTCAATCAGTTTAAGTTAGTTAGGTAGTGTCCCACCGAAGGCTATTTTTAAACATTTTAAACTACATATTTAAAAAAAATTTAAATCATAAAAAACAAATCATATTCAAAGATTGGAGTTTTTCATTTATTTTTACAAGGAAAAGTAATTTTTCCATTGCACACTAATTCGTTTATGAAATTGCGTCACTAAAGCATTGTCTGTACATTGATTTTTGATTAAGTTGACGGAAAAAATATCCGAGTTTTGTTATAACATCTCCGTAAAAGGCAATTAATATCAAAAGTTTAGTATAATTTTCATTTGAAATCAGACCAGCATTAAAAAATTCAAATTATCCAAAAATCGTAAGATTAGGCAAATTAATACTGAACAACTATTGTTGTTCCATTAACAATTTTTGGGCGATACCGGATAATCGGTCGGACAATACTATGTTTTAATTTGGCTTGCAAGAAATGTTCCTATACTACCTTTTTTTAGTTTCTTGATATGTGTCACATCAAAGCTCCGTCATTTGCTAACCAATTTGAAAAACACTGTTCTGCATTTAAATCCTTCATAAAAATAAGTAAAAGATGTTCTTTGAAAGTTAATCCCTTGCCGAAAATAACTCTCACGATTTTAGGTGGCAACTTCATTATTTGGATTTATGTTGTATTTCGGAGATATGACAATGTCACTGTGTTTGTTTCTCACGTTAATTTTTTAAATGCAGCATTACTTTACCATTGATAGAGAAGGCTAAATGTTTATATCAATATGTATATATATATATATATATATATATATATATATATAATCCATGTTTTATGAGTAGATATTTAAGTGCATATTATATTTAAGAAATTGATTATTCGACATATTGTCATAAGCCCATACCAATTCGAAATTTATTTGCTGATTGAAGTCTACTGACGTTTTGTTAAAGTAACAATGAAATGCTTATTGGTAGTGTTTAACCACTAGCAAATAAATTTCGGATTGGCATATTATATTTATTATTACCTGAAGCCTAGCTCTAACTATGTCTAGAGGATTAGTTAGTATAGTTGTTGTAAAGCCACCCAAACTTCCAGCAATACATTGTATAAGCAAATGGGAAACCGAAGGTGGAAACAGTCTACAAAGCTCGTCTGGCAATGTAAAAAAAATTGTTAATTAATGGGGGCAATTATGAATATTTGAATATTGAGTGGGCATGTCCAATAAAGCGGGAAAATTTACCTTGGTATAGGTGATAAAAAGCCCACCACATTGCCGAATTGGGAACATATGCCATAAGGCTGGCAGTGTAGCCACGATAAAATCCTCTAAAGCCATCTCTTCGCAAAATTTCTCTAGCTATGTCAAGTGAAATGTTAAGACGACTCCTATTAGGTCCTGTTTGTATTCCGAGAGGATTTATATCACCTTTAGCACCAGTATGATGAGACATTCCTAGTACCATTGCGTGTTGGGATATAACGTCGAAAGGAACTATAATTGTTTGGCCTACAAGCGAAGCACATCCTCCTCCAACAAGAGCTTTTACTCGATGCCCGGCACCCATATCATTCAGAATATGTCGTACTCCTTCATACGTACTTATATAGAATACACCAGAAACTATTTGCACGGAGGATATCCAAAAGCCTCTATATAATCCAGGGACCCCTTCGGAGCGATATATCTTGTACGCGCAGTCGAACATACCCTTATACACATCGCTTTTGTGCTGTACTTGCAATTGGGTTTTTATTACAGTTAGAGGAAATAAACAGCATCGAACGGAAAACGAGCTTAGCATTGAAAGGGGGAAGAATTTACTTTTATCCATCATGTCCCATTCAATTGTACGTATGTATGGGGCGTCTAAAGTATTGCTGGATGCAGTGGTAACACCGGAAGCAACAGTTATAGCTGTGCGACTCATTTTTCTTAACGGTCGCGCTATCCAGTGTGTTTAAATTTTCTCTTCAGCGAACAAACGCAGTCACAGTAAAAGCTGCTATACTTAGGGCATGAGTTCATATGTAAAATTCGTTTATTATTTTTCAAAGTAATTTCTTTATCCGACGAAAAAATCTAAAATATTGAAAAGTCAGAAACATCAGATGATTTTTGTTAAATAAACATGGATGAACAAATGATGTGCATATGAATGTAAATATAAGTATGTATGTATATACGTATGTATGTAGGTTTGTATAACCTTAAGTATCCGGCAATAAAGAAAGGTATTGTTTTGTAAAAAATAAATTTTGTATGCGTTTCATAAAAATTTTTAGAAAATAAGCCCCAGAATTATAAAATCAATATAAAAATTAAACTCTACGTTGCGCGAAATTTATCCACTTTTTTCGGGTTACACACACACATTATTGAAGTACATTTTACATCCTTTACGTACATTTTGTATCCTTTTATACATTACGACCGATTTCAACTACAGATAACAATGCTAATACATTATATAACGCTTCATTCAATCTTTTTCCGACTTTGCCCACTTTAAATGCAATGGATGAGCACTGTTCGAATATCTTTTGCTGCTGAGTTTGCATCATCCTATTTCAAATACCATCACCTGTACTGGTGGATTACAACTTTCAGTTGTTTTTCTCAAATTTTAAGCATGACGACATGGTATTGAATTGTACGTAATTTTTTTTTAATTTTTCTTAATTTCGCACTGAACATAATTGCATACTTACAGTTAATTATGTACAAAATATACGAGTTTAATCTTGCGAGAAATCGTCATTAAAAAAGTTTGATTTGTGTTTAAAATATTCCACAATGTTATAAAATGTATTACAATTGTAATTTACAATAAGTGAAAATATGAACAAAAACAAAGGAATAAGATTTTTGACAGCTGTTGTCAGTGATGCTAATTGACTGATTTTTTTTTTTGGCTTAAGAAGAGAAACTTAAGTTTAATTTTATTTAATTAAATAAAAACGTTATTTATTTTGAGCCAAGGCGAATCTATATCTTGCCTTGTTTTGGAATAGTTTATGACATAATATGGCAAAAGTCGTTAACACCATGTTCAATTCTGTCACTCATGCTAACTTCAAGCCACTTATATTAAAGCTGGGAGTTTTAATAAAACAGGAATTACAAAAAAGTATAGGTATGTACATTTAGTAAAAAGTATCAAAAAAGTTTCAAAATAAAAGTAAAAGTTGCAAAATAGTATCAATAGTAGCACCAACGGTAACGCTGGTAGTAAGGAATTATTAACGTTTTTATTATCCCTCTTAGGTCCATTATTAGAACTTGCGTTAGTTAAAGGTAGGATTTTGTAGGACGGATATAACATTTATTTGTCCTAGCTTACCATGTAGGATGAACTTGCCTTTAACTTAGCGCTAATTTTAGGTTAAAGTAAACTTTTAATTATTGTAAACTATTTATCCGTCCGACAAAATCCTACTTACTTATAACTACCGCCAAGTTGTAATAATGGCCCTTATTGATATAATGCAAAGTATTTTTAAAGTTACAAAGTACATATGTACATATACTTATGAAATATTACTATAATTCTGTTTAATGATTGTCTCGTCTTGTCTATGGCCGGAAAAAAGTCGCAGTTGTGATTCTTTAAAACATTTATGGTTTATTGTGTATGCTTTACGCTTATGTTCCCAACCATTATATCCAACACATATTTTTCAGATAATTTCCAAACTATCTTATAGTACTTTATATGGCATTTACATTGTCTCTAAATCTAGTACTTACGAGATTTTGAGCTAAATCTAGTTGCGTTTTGCTAGTTTCCCCATACAAAACCTAATCTACTTTGGCAGTAGATTTGTACGAAATCTACTCAAAATCTAATATTTTTATTTATTTTTTACTGTGATTTACAAGATAATTTACATATCGTCGGGTGGTTACTGGTTTGCCGCACAGATATTAAGAATACATTATTGATGCGGCAAACCAGTAACCACCCGACGATATATAGCTAAGTAGGCAATTTATCAAATCAAATGTGCTAGATTACGAGACAGTTTAAATGCAGTATTAATATAATTTTTATGTTTTAAAAACATGTTAATAATATTTTTATTTTTATTATCTGAAGAAAATCATTTAGAGAATTCAAAAGCAAGCACTCAAAAATATATTTAATATGGCATTTACACCTGCACAAAGTTTAGCAGATTTTAATTAAAACCTTTATGAAAATCTATACCGTTTACACCAATTTTTTTTTGTATTTATTAAGATTTTTTTGCCCAAAACAAAACCCTAATGGGTTTGACAAATATCCAAAACTACAACCAAACAACTGCAATGTAGCCAATTCACACACACCTTTTTAAGCAGACTGAAGCTAATCCACTCATCTTTTTTATAAATATCGTCGGTTGGTTATTAGTTTTCTGCAGACATAATGCAGTTTTAATATACTGTGCCGCAAGCCAATAGTAAAAAATAAATTAAAATATTAGGTTTCTCGGAAATCTTTTTACTGAATTGGGGCATTATACTCATGTTCACTTAAGCTCCAAAATGTTGACGAAAGAATTACTATCTTCCTGAAGGTTATAATTTGTCGAGCGTTGCAAAACTGCTAAACTTTTTTAAGTCACTGTTAAGGGTTTTCAGTTAGATCTTTTCGCTTTTCAGGTAAAAATTCAAAAATCAGATACTCAGGTTTTTGCACATTTTGTGCTAAATATGCAATTATGCTTTTATAGATATGTATGTATGTACTTCTTTACATATATGTGTACCCAGTGAACGTTTTTTGTCAGAAAAACGCTGAAAAAGAATTGTCTTAAATTCCCTCGTAATTTATTTAGCAGAAAATTAGGCACATTTTTCATTTCTGTATATTTTCTGCAACATTATCGGATCAACATCAGACCAAAGCGAATTCTCGCCAGGTGACTTTAGAGTTGTGTCCAACAGCTCTTTTGAACTAAAATGAGCTGTTGGACACAAGTCCGGTCAAAAACATCAATGTAAATTAAATGGGTTTGAAACAACTTTTGATTCGAACGCTCTCAAACTAGTTCAAAAAGAGCTGTTGGACACAACTCTAGGTGACTTCATATAAGCATAGTATGATCAGCTGCAAGTTTTTTGTTGTTGCATATCACAACAAAATGACTTCATCTTATTGAATTCGCCTTGCATCAGAGTATTATGTAGTACATTGTCGGAAGAAAGTTGAATTTCCCTCGCATCCCCAAAACCGCTGCTTGTTTCAATTCAATTAATTTGTCCGATGATATGTATAACTTTATGGAATCACGACTAAAACAAAATCGTAAAAAAACATAAAATATATGATTATTATTTTATTATGAAATAACTCTTGAAGTATATTTATTTGACGTTCGGTGTTTAATATATTAACTGTCTTATTCATAAAAAGTATTTTGGTTTTATAAAAGGTTTATTAATCAAATTTTCATAGAAAATTTGTTTAATAAGGCCCTCAGAATTTATGTTTGGTTGTTAGTCAAGCAACGTCTATATGTACAAACATAATAAGTCTAAAACTTTCAAACAAAATTTTTTTTATTTTTTTTTAACTAAATACCAATTCTTATAAATAAATACCGAAGTATACATATTTATTTGGTATTCTGCCTTTAATGTAAGATGTCCGGTTTCCTGTCAACAACTCATAAAATTTTTGTTACTTTTTCTGGCATAATCGCTAATAAATGCTTGCTGGGTATATACACGCACTCACACAAATTATTTAACTCCACAATTTTTATATGTACATCTGTATGTATGTATGTTAAAATGCCAACATAACTGCAGGCTGATGACATTTTGGCAAGATTAACAGTGTGACGATGCTTCCGAAACAAATGCACATTTACTTTTATTTTCAAACTAACCATGCTTATAATAAAAAGCAATTACCTCATAAATTTGTACACATATTCATACATATGTATGTGTGTATGTATGTATGTACATACATAAATAGTGTGTAGGTGGATATGTATTTAACTTAAATTCAGGTAAACGATGCAATTTTCTTAAATACAGGCACAACAGCCAATTTAATTAAGTACACTTCCACTTCCACAATCTAAGACAGATTTGCGATAAAAACGCATAGTGCTCTGTTAAATGATTCAGTTGCATTTGTTAGCAATTTATCAGTTAGTGGGCTTAAAAGAGAATAAATACGATATTTGATTTTAATTTCGATTGAACATCCAAAATTGTCGTTATGTTTACGAAGTATTTGATGTGCGCTTTCCTGTGTAATATTTTACACTTCTATTTTGTGGACTGTTTACATGCTGAGGAAATGTCACACTCAAATGAAGTAGTAGAGTCTAAGCCTTCGAAGTGGCTAAAAGGAGTTCAAGATATATTTGCAAGCCCCACAGGTCATGTTGTGGTCCAAGTCGCAAAAGAATTAATAAATCGTTCAGCCGGAAACAGTCAAGTAAGAATCTTAATTTTTTTATATACGTATATGCATACATATGTATGTTTGTATATGTATGTACATATGTATGTACATATCACACTTGTTTCTCTAAAGCGGGCCAACTGAAAATTGAGCAATTTTTACTTTTTCCCAGAAAACAATTGCCATATCTGCCCACTATAAAAATGGTATACCTTATCTTTCGCACAAAAAGAATAGAGTTGTACTCCTCTTATCAACTCTTAATATTTCTGTGGCAACAAGCAAAAAGTGCTTAACTCATATTTTACTGTTTTGTAGGAGAACATTTTTAAACTTTCAAGTCGATTTTCTGAAATTTATTTCTTTTACAGTTAAATTTTGAAATTCGGTGCTCACTTGTATTTCTTTTAGGAAAACATCGCTGTGCACAATATAAATAAAATATTCAATTTTAAATATACCAAAGTATAATCTAAATTGAGCTGCAACTCATTCATTTACAAAATCCTGAAAAATCGAACAGAATAATTGAGATTTTGCCCAAGCGGGAGGGGGTGATTAACTCAACATCAGCATATCTCGACTTAAGCACTTTTTCCTTTTTGCCACATTTTTCCCCATTAAAGGAACAAGTGCGATACTAAATACTTATACATAATTATTTTAATTTTTCGTTTATAGGTTTTAAGTCTAAATTTGACAAACTTGTTGATTATACTACTCCTAAAAGTTCTAATATTCTCAGCTGGGTTGCTAGGAGCTGGTCATTGGAGTAACTATGGTTATGCTCGTTCAAGAGATGAAGGTAACCTTTTATTTTTATTCATATCTTGAGAATAAAAATTTCTTCTTAAACAGAATCACGATTAATAAAATAATTTTAGTATGCGAAAACAAATCGCTCATTTAATACAACAATGTCGTAACTAAAAAACTTGATTTACAGAATATGAGTTTAAAGTTTTCAATTTACATAAAACTTAATGGAAAAAGATATTTAAGATATATGTATGAAATTCTGATAATATTGAGTAAAAGTTTCATATATTGTCTACTCAGCTCTTGAGAGAAAAGCTAAATTTTCTTTCTCCATTAAGTTGAGTGTAAATTGAAAACTTTGCCGCCAGTTCACAGAAGACAAGTAAAAATTCTCGTCTGTCTATTTATAAGGAAAACAAAAACAAATTTTGAGTGCTTTTTTATGTTTTCAGTATAAATTGACAGACGAGAATTTTTACTTGTCTTCTATAAAGTGGCAGTTAAACTCGTTTTCTGGCAAACTAGTTTTTTTGGAGTTGTGACGTTCTTTGAGTAAATGAGCGAGATGTATGTACATATCTGCATATGTATGCCTTATTTGACACAAAAAAAACTCTAAAATGGAAAGAAAAATGTAGATAGGTTAGATAGGTAGATTCAGGACCCCCGAATTTTTTATATATGAATAGGTTAAAAACACGTTAACATTGGCTACATATTTATTTTTAGAAATAATAATACTGCCACAGTGCAACTGCAGCTTATATTCGTTGCTATTAGAAAAATTGCTAAATTTGCTCTCATCTTTTTAACCTACTCCAAAAAAAAATAATTTTTTGTCTGAGAGAGTATATATCACATTGTAAAAAATCTAGACGGGGATGCGCCCACTAATTTTATGATATTATTTTATTAGCAAACACATTTGGCTATCGTAACGAAACAATTTCGAAATTGAAAACATGAGCGTAGCCACGCCCATTAAAATTTTAATCTTATATTTCACCAGCTTTTATTTGACCGATTTTTATGAAACTTGGCACACACCCTAAACTCTAAAAAATACACAAAAAGTAGGCGAATCCACGTCCATTAAAATTTAATATTATATTTCACGTGCTTGTACTTAACAAATTTTTCCAAAAATACACAATCTTGCATTAAAAAAAGTGGGCAGATTACGCCCGTTAAAATTTAATGTTATATTTCACACGCTTCTTCCTTATCTATTTTTACAAAACTTGTGTTCAATAAAGGGGACGGACATGGACACCCATGAAAGGTTAGTATTAAACTATATGTACCTCTACTTATCCGATTCCCACGAAAATTGGCAAAGAGTTTCGCCTCAGAATGACATAACTTTGTTATTTAAGAAGTGGGCAGGTACATGCCATTAAATATTAATATTATATTTCACGTGCTCTACCTGGCCGATTTTTACAAAACTTGGCACAACCCTTGAGTTATGAAAGTGACGCCCTTAGAAATATTAAATTGGCCCTGAAATTCAAAAATTAAACAAAAAAATTATACCGACTAAAAAGGTAAAAATAATTCAGTTAAATAAAACATTTTTGTATGTGTTTTGTATGGGTTGCATATTTTCATATGCAGATTCACCATAACAATGTGCTGAAGGAGGAACTTCAACCGAACTATTTTTAGGTTCAGACATGAACTTTCAAAATTCCAATATAAGTATGTGCATTTCGCTGTCAGAATGGCAATTCAGAACCTTGTTATTTTCGAAGGGGTCTGATTTTGTTTGTATAGTTTTATTTAGTAATTTAATATGAATATTTATGTATTTGCAGGCATTAATTAATAAAAAGAAACTTCATACATTTATATTTATTTTATTTTCATTTTTACGTTCAAGGACTCTCATTTTTGATTAACGAGGGTGAAGCATATATAATAACTGGATTTTTAGCTGCGCAAAGCGGCTTCGACGATTGCTTGTATGCAGCTGCATGTGAAGCTCCTAATGTGGCCTACGAATATGCGAAAGCAGCCAAAGCTTTAATTGACAGTGTTTTAAAGTATGAAGGGTAAGTGTAAAACGAATATTTGTATAGAGTTGATTTGACAGGCGTTCATAGCTTGAATTAATTTATTTTTGCCTTGATTCGAGCCAAATTACATGTGATAATTTTTAAAGAACAAATTGCACCAAAGACATTTGTAAACATTCAAACATGACAAACATTTGCAGAACGGAATAGCGTGCTGTTTTCAAAAGCCCAGTACTATTCTATTCTTGTGAAAACAATGTATGGCTGTTGTTGTTTTGTACATATTTTTTGATAGGCTGAAATACAGTCAGCCTATGTACGTAATAATAGTAAAGTAATTAAATAAAAAATATGCACATATCGATGGTCACAAGTAGAAAGGCCCTAACTCGTATTTTCAAGAAATTGAGTTTTCAGTGTCTCCAATACAGTTCACACAAATACACCTCTCGTCAGAAAAATTTATGGCAATAGTGTAAAAAATTACGCTTTTTTACAAGCAGTTGTACTGTTTATTATTATGTTTTTACCTTTACCTGTAAAGTTATAGTTATTTATTATTGATTATTGCTACACACATATCTCATCTTCATTGTAAAGTGCTCAAATCTAAAAAAGTTAACTTGAAAAAAAAAATGCGATTTGAGCTTTCAAAATGTTAGCAATTATACTCGTACAATGCCTGGAAACTGATTGTTATTTGGTATAACTTCAATTCAATCAATTTAAAGAAGGTAATATGGAACACTATTTAAGGAACTAAAAATTTAATTTTTTTAAGATAAAATGACATTGCTGTATTCACACTTATATTTCTCACATTATATACATATGTATGTGTGTGTATGCACATACTTTTAATTAATTTCCGAATATTTTCAGAGTTGATTTCGAAAATACTCGATATGTTCAATTGATTGTTTTAGTTGAAGAAGCAGCCCACAATGGATACCGAGGGATACCATGCAACACATCGGCAATTTGTGACAGTTTATTTTAAGCTTTCTTTTGCTATTAAAATAAAATGTATTTATTACTTCTACTTGAAAAACAATTGATAAAACTATGAGCAGAAAAAGTGAAAAATAATTTCAATATAAGACGTTTCTATGTCGTAATCACTAGTAGAGACGAGCTTTAAGTAAAAAGTTAAATATATCTAATATTTGATTATATGATACTAGTTAATATGAAGAAAAAATTTGCTCTAATTTATGTTTTTAATTAAACAATTGAATTACATGTGCATTTAAAATAAAATAAAAATAAAAAAATAAACTAAGAATAAAAAATATGTAATTGGCAAAAGCTTACATAATTTTGGTAACAGATTACAAAATAATGTGTTGCACATATTTGTCTCATTTTGATAGGTATAAAAATTTTGTTGTCAGTAATGGAAGAAAAAATATTATTATACGAGTACATATCGCTCATTTACTCAAAGAATGCCATAACTCAAAAAATGCGATTTTTGAGCTAATGACGCAGAATTAATCTTCATATCGTTATTAATATTGTGTAAAAATTGCATCCAAATATCTTGTTTACTCAGCTCTTGAGAGAAAAACGAAATTTTCTTTTTCCATTAAGTTGTGGGTAAATTGAAAACTTTAAACTCGTTTTCTGGTAAACTAGTTTTTTTGAGTTATGACGTTCTTTCAGTAAAGGAGCGGTATGTGAAAATATAGTTATTTGTTTAGTTTTTGATAGGCTTTCATGTTTTAGTTGGAGCGTGAGAATAGTGTTAAAAAACTGGAAATAATAAAAAAATAAAAATATAAAAGTCTACATGCTCAATATCCATCAATTGAATTTAGCAATCTTCCTTTTTTTCGACAGACTTACAGTGTTTTTTTTTTTTTGAAGAGGAATGAATGGCAACTAGTAGTATGTAGGTTGTAGGAGAAATATAAACGGATACAAAATCACTAAAAAATTATGTTGCGAATATTAATTTTTTTGAGGCTTATTGAAGTACGTAATTCTCAATAATATTTATAAACATGTCGCACTTGTTCGTCTGAAGGGTGTCAAATCAAAATTTACAAATTTTCAGTAGAGGCAAAAATCTGTTTTTGTAATATACTCTTTTATAACGTTTTCTTGCAAAAACTGAAAATTGTTAACTTAATTCAATAACATATTTTTTTTTTACAAAATTTCCAGTGATATTTTATTAAGAGACTTAAGAAAGGTCTTTAAATTTCGTTTGCATGTACATATGTATGTACCTACTCGTATGTATTTTTTGTTTAATTTAATGAAATTCTCTGAAAGTACTGAGTTTATACTCTTATTTTTTCTTTTTGCATGTAATGCAATGAAACTCAGTGGTAAGTTTTTATACATATTTTCATATTTTGACATTTGAAAAAATGAGCAATTTTGTAAGAAATTAAGGGCCTAATTTTGTAAAACGCAACACCAGGCGTTGACAAATTTTATATATAAAAAATTTAAATTACAAAAAAAAATACATACAAAATTTGTCAACGCTAAGCGTTACGTTTTACAAAATTAGACCCTAAGTTTACGTCCACACAGTGTTCAATGTTTATTTAAGTCACATTATTAAATATTGTTTAATTTAGACTCTTCATCAGAGGCCCCAGTAACAGTTTTTACATATTCGGGGTAATGCAGTAGTCCATCCTTGTTAGCGTCGGCAAGTTGAAGAAATTCGTCTATAACTGCTGTAAAATATAACAGATAAAAAAAATAATAATAAAAAATATGCATTTGGAGTTGTTCATACAGAAATATACAAGTACATATCGAGCCATAATCGCTAAAAAAAGTTTAAGCGACACCTTTTTTGGAGTTCGTTTTTTTTGACGAAAATGGATTTCGGTCAAAAAATTTTTTTTTTGGGCGGTTACGGTACGATATATAAATTTATTTATTAATAGTATATCGGAACATCAATATAAATTTTTGTGAGGAATGATTGTTCGTAGTTGTCGTCAAGCCTTTGCTATAAGAGAGTTATAACTCAAAATTAAAATTTTTTCGTTAATGTCACAAAATGTTCAGCAAATACATATGTTGTATAGTCATCTCTCGAGAGAATAATTTTGCATACTTTTACTTCTAAGCTATTAGTAAATTCAAAACTTTAAACTCGTTTTCGCGTTCTGACTCTCCTGCAGCAAATGATTGATAAGTATGCAAGGCAAGTAAATGTGCCTTGTATGTATGCACATACATACATATGTACATATGTATGCATGTATGTAAAGTAACAAAATACTACTTTATTTAAAATACATTTTGAGGCATTAACTGTATACCGGTTTAAACATTTCAACGGAGAAGGAAATACAAATATATTTTTTTTACAGCTGAACAACAAAAGTTGAAGTGTGTGCACCGGTACTAAAACATCATACATATGTAAATATGTACATATGTACGTACGTACAATGATTTATATTTGTTACCTATAATATGATCCATTTCTTCATTGGCACTTTGTATATAATTGTCCCGATCTATTTTTTTAAAGTTCTCGTCTTGATGTACTGCTGCCTGAAGCATTTCTAAGCCATCTAGTGCGTTGTTGTTATCACTATCGTGCAACTAAGTAAGTTTTATGTAAGACAAGACAAAATTAATTTTTATTAGTTTCAACTTGCATTAGAACTATTTGGTTTCATATTTAATTTAAAACTTTCGTATCGTTAAGAAAGCTAAATTTATTTGACATGTGATAGTTTTATTGCAAATGCAACAATGAAATGAAATATTTCATAATGTAAGTTCGGTGTTGGACTGAATTTTTTTATGATAGTCGTGTTAGTTGCTTAAACTCCTCTTGATTTGTTAGTAGGATGCGTTCATATGTAAATTCGGTATTAGTCTTTATAATAAAAGCTAAATATGTATATAGCACATACGTAAATACATATGTATGTATATGTACATATACGTATGTATGCATGTATGTGCATTCGCGTGGTCATTCGAATATCAATAATTCGAATCTCTTCTAAATGTATATAGACCAGATTATTACACAACAAACGAAAGAGTTAAGCTTTATTTGGTATTATGATTTGTATAGTAATCCATACCTTAAAATAATAAAAGTTTTTTTCTTCTTCTGTCATCTCCTCCAAATTCGCACTGATTCCCATTTCCTTTAATTCGTCTTCGATGTGACTGAAATTAACATTTGAATGACATTTGTTATTAGCACAAACTTTTGTAAATCAAGACATTTGATTTGATCCAATACTCGTATATTGTGCCACCTGTCACAAATAACTTTATAGTCTTGAGGTACTTTTGTGGAATTTCGTTGACAACCACGAGGCTACTTTCTATGTGAAAGCAAAGGTCGTTCATAGTCAGTCATAAAAACATTTTTAAGAATACTGTTAAGAACATCATGGGCATATGGTCGGGTTAATTCACCCATTTTTGCGCAACCATATTTTGCAAATTTACTTCGTAAAATAAATAAATAAACTAAATAAATAATAAATAAATATTGTGCCACCTACTAATATAATATATACATACATACATAGGCAGTTTCGTGGTACAATATCAATTATTGCACAATAATATTACAAATACTTGTATATGGATAGATTAAGAATTATTTGATGATAATGATGGCGATGATGATTTTATCAACAAAATTACTTAAATTTGTCAGTATTTTTTTTGGATTGTCAATATATTTAAGTTGGTGTTTGCTGGGTATTAATAAAAGCTCGAAATCACAAATATTTATAACGAAGGTTAGCTGGGCTACTGAGGTTACCTTAAAGTCGATGGTATTGACATGAGATGCCCGAATATGTAATTCTCATAAAATTGATGTTATGCTTAGAAATAGATTTTACCCTTTGTTCATTGCATCCGAACTTTTGTCACAAACTATAATTAATGTAAGGCACACAAGTTTGTATTACGAGTACTTACTGCTCTTCATGAGTTAAATGTTGGTCCACCTTTCGAGTTTTTGACTGTTCACTTCGTGGATGGTGGGGACCACGTTTCATTGCTACACTGGTATCAATTGTTTGACTAAATGTGGCAATGCATATTATGAAGTTAAAAATATTTAACATTTTGTACATTATAAATCAAATTGTTATTTATATTTTAGTCTTTACAAAACTGCTGCAAAGAATTTGTTATTAATTTTTTGTTTGTTTGTTTTTTTATTGTTGGATAAGCCGACAGTGGTAGAAAATTATTGAGGCCGTAGAACGCATGCCTGCCAAAACCCAGCTGACATTCGGTGCAACTGTTATACGGTTGCCATATTCAACAAATTACTGTTATATTCGTACATAATAATAATAATAATAACGGTTGTTATTTTAGTCATGTATAATACATATTCGCATTAATTTTGGGAGTGTGTTTTGATTAACTACTGGCATTGAAGAAATGGCAAACAATACAAAATTAATTAATTCAAAATGCTAAATTGGAAACCTTTTTCAGAAATTTACAAGAACAAAAATTCAAGAAGCGATAATATTTACTTCAAATGAGCTTTTTTATTTACTTGTAAATTTTGGTAGAAAAACTGCATTATAAAGGGAAGTTTGGCAATTTGACTAATTATTCTTTTATTATTTTGTTTTACATTCTTTTTGTCTATTTTCTTATTCAGCTCTAAACAACAAGCTGTAAATATTTGCATTAATATTCAACACATGTTGGAAATATGAAAAAAACTTAAGAAAAATATATAAAATCAAAACTGGAAATAGTAAAGCTAAACGCCTGAGTTAAAGCTAAAACCATCACAGAATTATGATTTGCCCATTACAAAACCACACCTGACTGAAGTTTTATTTTAATTGCACGGTTTTTTTTAGGTAGCTATAGCAAAGCTATGGTTTCTTATCTTATTTTAATGTACCACTTCATTTGAAATATGGTTCCAGTAATAGGGATGCACAAAAAGGCAACAACTTTGACTGCAACAAGAATAAATTAAAAACGTTATTAAATCTTTTGTATTTTTTATTTTTCTTCTCTAGGAACCGATTTTTTATTTTTCTTCTCTAGTGGCAGTTTTAATAGGCGTAGTCCCCATTTTTTTCATTTATCTGTATCGTCGTCCGAATCTAAGATACGCTTACAAGTTTACTTCTCTAGCGCATCGAAAATGTATTGTAAAAATTATCACAAATTACCCCCAAAAAGTACGAGTATGCAAGTTGGAATTGCATGGCCTGTTAGAAATCCTATTTTTAACACAATCCTGACAGTTTTGTAATTTTCTTATTATAAATACTTGCTCACTATTTACCATGTTAATTTTCTTGTTACCAAAACAACAATCAAAATAATATTGTTTTATCGATAATACAATTGTGATAGAAAATAATAAAAAGCAAATACAAATTTCAATATATATGTTTTTAAATTTTTTCCATCATCTAATAAAATTTATTTCTTGATTTGGTTTTTATAAGAAAAAAAAACACATTAAATTATGTGCGAGAACGCGTGTGATTCCTTGGAAACTTTCAATCCAGAAATCGAATATCAAAAATTCCTGAAGCGCAAACCAATTGTCCAAACATTTCAATTGTATGAAAATTTGCAAGCTCGAGAGAAAGTCAAGTGCCCATGTAAATATAAAATAAAAATCAGTATTTAGATTAGATTTCACTTATTTCATTTTATTTTCTACAGATAATTTTAAAGGCTACGGAGTGGAAAAAGATGTCAACGCCATGTATAGAACTTACAATTCAGAATATGGATACTACGCACCAAATGCCTTCACAATATCCTCACGCCATTTTCCGCTGTCTCAGAAGTTTTCAAATGAGCTTCACCGTTGCGGCATGTATCGCAATTTTTCTCTGAATACTCATGTAGATAAAACATATTACTAACTTTACTCAATTAAAGAAAGCGCTATAAATTAAATTATACCTGTCTAAAATTTATCATCATATTGAAAGGAACGAATTTTTATATATCGTCACCTTAAATGCCAACGGACGTACCTATACTTTGACATTTTTACAGGAGAGACGAACAACTTTCCAAAATCAACAATAATAAAGTGTTCTTGAAAATTTTCTTCGAAATTTACTTGTAGTATGGATACTTATAAGTTTTTAACCATTATTTCCTTTTTATATATATATAAGTTTTTATGTTAGTAACGTTCTTTGCAATAAAAAAATAGATGCATTCGTAATTACGTCCGTTTGAATTTCTTTAATAAAGTCGTCATTTTTGATTGCAGAGGTCTAAATATTTGCGTGATAAAATGAA
Organism: Nowickia ferox; assembly: GCA_936439885.1. Classification (NCBI taxonomy): domain Eukaryota; kingdom Metazoa; phylum Arthropoda; class Insecta; order Diptera; family Tachinidae; genus Nowickia; species Nowickia ferox. Next base: position 152,931,890 of record OW387023.1, on the reverse strand, counting down.
TCGTAATCAATCTAAAACTCGATTTAGAATTTTTGTATAGTTACGTCCGTTTGCATTTAAGGTGACGATATGTATGTATGTATGTATAGGGGTATGCTTTATCCCGACATGTTTTTGTTTAACATATATGCACCTTTGATTTCAAAGTGACACACACATATGTATACACATATATACTCGTATATGTGCCAACTTGGTCAACTATTAACTTTTATTTTGTTTTTCCTGGGGGGTGCTTTGTAACAGAGAAATTCGAACAGTTTTATTTTCGAATCGAACTACACAATGAGCCCCAGCATTATGTTTGAATACACTCATTATTTCTATTTCCTACGATAACTGATCACTAACTGGTATTGAGAGTTAAATTTCCCCACTTATGATGAATTGCATTCGATTTTCTTTCAGCAACGGATTTTCTATCGAGCAAAATTTTACTTTCTTATTTTTAAACGATTACCTATTATTTTTAGGTATCCAAACACAAACTCTAAACTATTTTTGTCGATTTTATGCAGTTCTAAGGTCATAAGGACCAAACAATTCGAAAGGTGGTGTTCTAGCCTACCATGCGGAAATCGTTGGATCATCGACTCCTGATTCAATGCGCGAACAAAAGTATTTGATATACATATGTCTGTATGTATAATCTTCAATTGTATTTGTACCATTCATAGGAGTTGAAAGGTCATTCTGCTATTCTGGAAATCACCAATCGTGATGCCCCCATGAAAATTTTTTTAGCAACGCCAGTGGTACCATTCAGTACCTAAATATATAAAACAAGATAATGTATTGGCCCATAAAACCTAAGAGTAGATCAAATTGTGATATAAGGAGCAAGAAAGGGTTGTTATAAATTTGTAGTGTGTGTCTGTGTAACTCTGTGTCTGTACGAGTACAAGTACAGACCAAACTGCTGGACCGATTTTGATTTAGTTTTTTCTGTTTAAAATGTGACTTGATCGAGAGTGTTCTTAGCTTCTTTTTTTTGAAATTTTTTAAGTTTTATTATTCAAAGTATATATGTATGTATTGTACATATGTACATGTAAAAAGACATGAATTTAATGCATGTAGGATGCGCAGAAATAAGCTCATACCTGGAGACTACCAAGTAGGACATCCCATACAAAAATCGTGTAATGCCAAAGCAGGTTGGTAAGGCAGAGTTACGTTGTCTCACCGTTACAAACCTGCTTCCGGCATGAGACATAGCTGTAACCGTTATCCCCAAATTAAATTTTTCTCTATTTTCTAAAGGGACAGTTTATCAGTTAATTTAAATTCATATACAACTTTTTGTCACGAACATAGTAAATAGAAAATGTACGTAAAACTATTGTCAAATAATACGTAATACGTGAGAAGGTATGTAGAGTATATACATCCTATGTACATATGTAAATCTAAATCAACTATATATATATATATGTACATATATGTACGTATGTACATACTCATGTATTTAACCGCCAGTTGCAAACTTCTTTAACAGCTGACTTTAGTTTCTAATTATAAAAACATGCATATCTATAACGATAAATCTACTGATGTTCTGCGCAAAAGTCGAGTGAGTCAAATTGATGGCGAGTGGTGAAATTGTAAAAAAATCTTTAGTTGAGCATAAGTCTTGCAGCTGATAACATTGAAATCGTCGTAAAAGGATACAAAAGATCTGAAAAAGGTCTTTTGATAACTACACTACCATAATAAGTATTAGTATTATGTTCATCTTACATCAAAAAAAAAAAAAATCATATTTATAAATAGTGCTGGTGTGTGTGTGTGTACATGTATCTTCCAACGCAATGAAGTTTTTCATCAACCAACAATGATATTTTTATTCTGTTTAACCTTGATATTTTACGCAAATCAAATGGAAGCAATTATTGATAATTAAAAATGCAACGGATTATTAATAAAAAGAAATAAATTTTAAATTGAAGTATGCAAAAGAATCATTTCTAAACGGTAAAAATCGATTGACTTGAGACACTGTAATTGCTCCAAAATGCTTGCAAGAAAGACTACAGTGACTTTTTCAATGCACGCATTATGATTATAAAAAAATGATATAAGTGTGTACTAAATGCTTAAACACTCTCAATGGAGTTATGTTTACATTTGCATATGCACATACAAACATACATACATACATATGTACCTGCCTACACAAAGTGTAAGAGGAAAAGTTCATTAATACATACATACATACATACATACATATGTACATAATTGTATAAATCAATGAAAATATGCATGCATGCATACTATATAATATATGTCTGTATATTAGGGAAGTAACGAATGCCAGTTTAGCGAATGCGAATGCGAAAACGATTAACAAAAATTAAAAATTTTAAAAACACCCGATATACATATCTAGAAAAGATGTGATATCTTCTAAGCGGCTGGACCCATTTTCTTAAAACAAAGCTAAGAACCCTCTCGATCAAGTCACCTTTCAAACAGAAAAAACTAAATCAAAATCCGTCCAGCCGTTTGGTCCGTACGTGGACTACAACCTTATAACACCCCTTTTTGTGGTCGGGGGTTAAAAATACAAATTCTTAAAACAGAAAGATATAAGAAATTATATTAAAATAAGTATAGATAATAATTAAAAATAAATTTACAATATGTTAGGCAATCAACCCATTCGTACTTTGGCCCCAAAGCCTGGTACTCTGTTCATCTTGAGAAAAATATATATCTTCAACATTTTAAGTTTTCATGCGAAATAATATGAGTGGCACTTGTTTCGCATGGAATTTACAACAAACAATGACTAGTTAATATTGTTTGCATTTAAAATTTTCTGTACGAAGCAATGAATGGCGCTCAACATTTGTCAAAAATTTGAACAGACTAGTCTTAAATAGAAAATATTTTCGCTCAAATCAAACACTGCCCTTTTCTTTTTCAAAACCTGAAAAATATTTCCAAACACCGTTGGATTTTGGTTTCTTATTGATATTTATGCCAACTTATTTTTAGAAGACTTTTCCGCTAAAAGTGAGTATGCACGTGCATATTTTTCATGCTGGCTTAAAATCAATTTCGTGTTTTCGACGTTTGTTAATCGTAAACTCATATTCATAAAAGAGGTACAAAATTTTTTTGTCCTTGAAATATTCGTAAACATTTTAGCGAATGCAAATAGCAAAATTAAGCGAATTATTTGCGAATGCGAAAGCGAATGCAAACATTCGTTATTCCCTACTGTAGATAAATGTATCTTTTTGTGTACATATTTCCATATGTGTGTAAATACATGCATCCATAAATACATATATGTGTGTGTGTATATACACACAGTATGTACGTATGAAAATAGGGTCAAGGTTGCATTTATAAAATATACTCACACACATATGCATGTACATACATACATATGTATGCATGTTTGAAAATATACATACATACATACATACATATATTGATACGATACGAATGCAGTTATATACATAGATACATACATACGTATGTATATACAGGTTCTAATAAACATGCAGTCTTATGTACATACATATGTATATACCATACATGCATTCATTGTTACATATTTACATACCTATGTACATATGTACATACATATATATCGCTCATTTGCTTCAACAACATCATAACTTAAAAAATTCGATTTTAAGTTAATAATTCGAATTAATCCTCATATCGTTATTCATGTTGGGTCTAATTACGAGTGTCGTATTTCGACTCCGACTACGGCGATTTTGTACTAGATTAAAGAAAAAATGTTGCAATGCTCTTTAGTCTACTATAAAAACGTCGTAGTCGTAGCCCATGTGTAAAATTTTCCTTTTACATTAAGTTGTGTATAAATTGAAGACCTTAAACTTGTTTTCCGTAAAACTGACTTTATTGAGTTATGACGTTGTTCAATTAAATGAGGGATATGCAATTATGCATATCGCTCATTTACACATGCATACATATAACGTCATAACTCAAAAAACCAGTTTGTCAGAAAATGAGTTTGAAGTTTTCAATTTAGACACAATGGAATAAGAAAGTTTTATTTTTCTCTCAACTGTTGAGTAAACAAGATATTTGTATGAAATTTTTATGCAATACGAAGAACTGTATGAGGATTAATTCTGCAGTTTTTTGAGTTACGACGTTGTTTGAGTAAATTAGCAATATATGTACATAGGTACATACTATACGTAAGTATGTATGCATATACATAGAACGTGAATACGTACATTCTTTCCACACTTGTGTCTGCAAACTTTAACAATTCTTATATTCTGGTAATTTTTTACAAAGCTAAATATTTCATCTTAATAATTTGAAGGAATGCAATTTATTTCATAATAAAAATGTGGTTTTAAATGAAAAAATATAATAAAATAATAAAAAGAAGTTAATAAAACGTTATACACACCATTTAACAGTTGATGATAGTTCATCGGATGGAATATGGGTAAATATATTTTTCTATCCATAAATATGTACATATAATTTTCACATAAAGAATATCCTTAGTAATAGCATGTGGGTTCGAATATTTTAAAACTAAGGAAACAGAATTTAATTTATTACCTATTTTAGTAGTCGTAAGTGAAAGATAGAGTGGTCCTTACTTACTTATGTGTATGCAGGTAAATATGCATACGATGCAACCAGGGAAATATAAAATCTAATAGTTGTGAAGAAAAAAAAATGTATCGATCGTGCAATCACAAAAAAATTGATAAGTCCATTAGACAGTTTACGACTGTTTCACGACTTACTTTATACAAAAATAACAATAAATATTTACAGAACTTCGGTATTTCCCGTACATCTACATACATATATAACGTATTTTTACGTATTGCGTCACCATTTGAAGTCCAATTGTAATACATATACATACATACATATGTATGTATGTAAATGTTACACTTGCCAAATAAATTAACACCAGTTCAAGATTTCTTTTTTAAGTTGCTGTTATTCGCAACAAAATTTCCCTGATATGAATACCCGCACTTCTAACTGACAATATCGTTCATCTATGTATGTAAGTTTAAAAATTGCTTTATGTTCTAAAACAATATTATGTGCAATATGCACGTGTATGTACATATATACATACATACATACATATATGAATTTTTAAGGCAAAAAACTTTAATGGAGTTAATCGATTTGACAAGTGAATCATTCATACATAATATAAATACATATGTTGTTGGTGCATGTTGGCACCTTCTACCACTTGAATTATTCAAGGTTTCATTTAATATTTGACGAGCCTTACGCAGAAAACAATTTTCAATTTTATTTTATACAAAAAATACTTAATAGAGTGAAAATTCTAATTCACACAATTAAATTGTGGAAATTGCATACAGTACACACACAACCGTTTAATTATTTGTTTTATTTTTTTTAATTTCTGTAAAAACATTTGTTAAATGAAACAATTTGTTGATTGAAAGAATCATAGTTTTTCTCAAACAAGTTATTAAAATTTTTTGCATTAGAATTTAAAAATTTCTTTGCAATACCTAAATTGAACAAATTAATATTTGATTCAGGTAATTTTGTGTTTGAGTTAGAAAATAAGTTGTTTCTGTGTAGAAAACACTTTATTATTTGGTAATCGCAATATGCATATGTACATTAGAGTGGCCATTAGTTGTATGGAGAATTTTTTTTTCTTGATTTCTTATATTCTCTCCCCCCCAAATCGGTTCAGTTTTATGTAAAAAAACACAAATCGGTTCAGTTTTATGTAAAAATAAAATGCAAAAAAAAATTCATAGCGATAAGTTGTGTTTTAAGGGGTGCGTCCGCCCCTCAAATTTGGCCCTCAAGCCCATTTTTTCAATGTAATTTTTTTTATGAATTTAATAGATATAAGCTGTTATTGTACATGCTTAATATAAATAATTTCCATATAAATTTAATTTTGGTAAATATAATTTTTGGTATTTTGTTAATTATTTTCTTCATTATTTTCTAAAATATTAATTTAGCAAGAAACTTTCTTCGAGACTAATGTTGTTGACTAAAATAGCTAAAATATTGTCATATATCATATTTTTGTAAAATGTTTTTTAAAAAAGATAGTCATATGAAAACAAATTACATTGAAGGCTTGAAGGCCAACTTTGAGGGGCGGACGCACACCCTAAAACACTACTTATCGCTATGAATTTTTTTTGTATTTTTTTACATAAAACTGAACAGATTTGGGGGGAGAGAGTATAAGAAATCAAAAAATAAAATATAACGGCCACTCTAATACACACATATGTACACACATGCATACAGGTGTATATGTATATAATTAGTAAATAAAATAGAGTGTTTAAGAAAACTTAAAAATTTTTAGATTTGATGCTGATTTTTATTTTGTTTGAGCGAAAAAAGAAATCAGCAGACATTATAATACAAAAGTTGTATGAAATTTGTCATAGTGCTTTTCATATATATTTGATTTTTATAAAAAAAAAACTTGGCACTTTGATTTTATAAAACGTGAAACAAGATATTACGGAAGCGAGATATTTATCATATTGCTCATAATTAAAAAAAAGGAAAGCGATAAAGTAACGGATGGTATTAATTTCGAGGTAACTCCTGAAATGATCAAAAGTAATTAATGTCAGAATTAAATGAAAAAATTAAGGACACATTTTTGGGTCTGAAGTTAAACTTAGTTTATTTCCCGAATTGGTAAATGATCGATGGGTATGCAGTACACCTCGTATACATACATACATACATACATACATGCCTTGACTGGACTAGTTCCGAATATGTGTCCGAGAGATGTCGAACTATTATTTTTAAGGGCCACTCATTTAAATAAAACATTTTTTTTAATTTGAACTAAAGTTCCTTATTGTAAACAACTGATTTTTGATGATAGTAACTGGACTGTAGCAAATGTTGGTTTACCGATTGTGAATGCAATGCGTCTGATCCAAACATTCGTTACATCCCCAACCAAGAATTATGCGTGGACTTATTTCTTTTTATGTTTTAACTTGATTTTTTCTCTATTTTAAACATGAAGTTTGCGTACTGCATGGATATTGTAAGTATATATTTTTTGTATTTTTAATATATTTATAATAATTTATTTATTTTTCTGCCCGAGACGATATATTTTAACAAAATTAGGGTCATAGAATTTCAATAGAATATTCAACACTTAACTGTAAAGGCAAATACGTGTGAAAGTCGTTACATTATTATACATTATAGATGGATGACTCATAATTTTAAAACTCAAAATTACAACTGTTTAGAATAAAAATCTTATAAATTACTATTTATTTACTATCTGCCTTATTCATAAAAAATATTTCAGGAAATTTGTCAAATAAACCTGTAATTAACTTAAAATATTTTTTATGAATTAGACCGTATATGTTTTAAAATTTCTGATTTGAAGCCTTTCTTAAGATTCAGGACAAGAGGATGGCATCGAAGAAATTGTTAATTGCAACAACATTTAACATTTGTTAACCCAAATTATTATTTTGCTTATGTATTCTATAAAATATTGTTTCTTAAAAATGCATTGAAATTGATTATTGGAGGCCTATCTAGTTCCTATGCGCATTTCACTGTTGCTAATGGAGATCTACAGGGAACCTTTACCCAAATTTTGTTTAGAAAAACTACAGATATTATGTTAAACTTTCAAGTAGATAATTGAGGCAAGAACTCAATAATCAACATGCTTTTAATTTACTTACTTTACCGTTACTATGTAGGCTGACTTTATTTCTGCTCAAATTGTGGTTGAAAAAAGTATGCAAATGAAAATAAATGTAAAAAACAACAACAGCTATACATTGCTTCCACAATAATACAGTGTTGCCACTTGAGCTTTCTTTACCGGATGCTGTAAATAAGCACTTGCTTTGCTAAACTGTCGCTAACGATACAACTATTAACAATTTCATACTATTTTTTTATTAATAAAATTTCAATGAATAAAAAATTATATGACCTCTTCAACGACATCGATAGAATGATACCTTCGTTCGACAATTTATTTTGAAAACATCAATAATAATCAACCATTTTTTTGGTCTTTGTTTTCAATGTAAATTGGCGAACGAAATTATTATTCTAGCGACGTCGTTAAATAAGCCAGAAGAATGTGGTTTGTTATAGTTTGGTGTTAGAGTTGGAAAGATGGAAATCGAATCTATTGAAGTTGTTGATGAATTTCGAGAATCGCTCCTGGCCAATCGTAAATATTCGGGTTTAAAGAAAAAAGGTCAACTGTTCAAATTCAAAACGTACTCGGATACATACATATATATTTATGCAGAGCAAAATTAGAGAGAAACTTAGCAAAACATATGGAAAATGTATTAAAATTAAAAGGCTGCAAGTAGGTCACTTCAAGAGTTATCCAGAGTAACATACATTGTATACTTAATTAGTTCAGTATTAATATATGTATAAACGTCTGTGTATGAATTTTAAATATTTTTTTTTTTTTTGCTATTACCTGTTTTATAATTTTTTTTTTTGTCTTAATAATGTGCGGATTTAGATGATGCTCGTCCTAAAATGTGTTTCAGTCCTTCGACACCACCATCAATACCAAAAGCCACATTTTCATCTAACTTAACTTTTGGTTACAACTGTCGCACCGACAACATCAACTTCCAAACTATTAGTGATTATAATTGTCCAGATTACAACAAAAATAACAACATTGCCAGTTCTAAAGAGCAATTCAACATGCAACGACCAGAAGATATTACAAGTGTGCACGTCTCTAAACCTGATGAAGAAACAACATCTGATTACAAACAATGGCTGCACGCCATGAAGCTAGTCGCTAGGTTACCTGGTGGTATACCACCCGAATTTAGAAGAAAGGTAAGGAACGTACATATATTTGAGAAATTTGTTACTCGATTTATGTAATTATGGAAACACTGTAATTTGTCAATTTTTCCAGTTATGGCTCTCATTGGCTGATAAATATTTAAAATCAAAAAATATTAATTGGGCTAAAGAAGAAGAGAAATGTTTTTGCGAGAAATGGAGGGAAGATGACGAGGAACTGGGGATTCAAATTGTTAAGGTAGGTGTTGTACATATTTACTATATTTATGTGCTTCTTTAGAATTATTATTTTTTAAAGAAGACGTACCGGAAATACTTGCTTTTTAAATCAGTTTTAAGATGCTGATCAGTCACATCTGACAGCTGACAGTCAGTCAGATCAGTCACATCTGACAATTTCTGAAATGGTCCCATTTTATGATGTGGTACAATTTAAGTTGAACCATAAGCACAATCTGTGGCATTTCATTTTTACACCCTTCACCAAATATTGTAAGGGTGTAAAGTACATATGTATGTATGTACATATATTCTGGGTCCTTATGGATAAGATAGTCGATTTCCGTCTTGCCTGTACATGAAATCAAATTAATAAGGCCCCAGAAAAGTTATTGAAAAGTACTGAAACTAACTTTTTTTTCTTTATTAATTAAACACATTTTTTATTTTAGAATGATCTTTACTCAAAAATTATTTCCATTAAAACTAATCAGGCCGATTATAAAGAACAATTCCTCTGGAATTTTTTCCCTTTCCCCATTTCCCTTATAATGAATTACAATTTCCCCGGGGAAAAATTCTCGGCGGACATCTGCACTTGGTTCAGTTTTCGCTTCACTTGAAAAATAGATATTTATATTTAACACACAATCTTATTGTCCATGAAAGAATCAAATTTTTATTAAATTTCTACTGAACTCTTGCGTTAGAGTAGAATAAAATGTGTTGTTCTCATATTTTGGTTTGGATGACAGAAGAAAGTACGAGTATGCAAATTGCCACCTCGGGAAAGTTGTGCATTTATAAGTGCCTACTTCCTCTATATAATATTAATAGTTTCTAGTTAACATTCATGGATTCTAGTTTCCTTGAAAAAAAAAACAATCAATTGATCATACAGCGCAACAGTGGTTTTGTTGTTTAAATAAAAATAGCCGATCCTTATACATATATTTTCATCTGGTGATTAAAATGGCATTATTAATTTTTTTTGTAGCAACTCTAGTTTTAAATATATGTATAGTGACATTTAGCATTTGCATAATTTACACTTTTTGTATTATCCGCGTAATATTTCACGAACTTTAAAATACTTTCTGGATTAAAAACTTAAAACTTTTTTTATTTAATTTTTTTTGAAATTAAAACAACTGATCTTTATGAATTTTCGTACGCTTATTACGAAAAATTAGTTATTATTTTTCCTGTTCTTACGCTCCGAACTGTATGAGCAAAATAGTTAAAATTAAGAAGAAGTTAAAATCACTCGGGAAACGATGATGAGTTAGAGCTGAAACTACAATTTTGTGATGTGAGGTGAATAATAAATTAATAGGGCGATTGTGATATTTCCACTCTCTTTTTTAATTATAGTTTTTATAAGTAGAACTTAATAAATTGCATGCGATTGAATTTCAGGACCTTCATCGCACCGGCTCTACTTTGTGCACGGGGCCGGCAGGAGATTTAAATCAAGCAAAACTTAAAAGAATTCTTCTAGGCTATGCTCGCTATAACCCCGAAGTTGGATACTGTCAGGTGAGCAGTGGATATTCATTTTTATTAACAAGCTTAATCGATTTATTTAACTTACTTCATAACAGGGTTTCAATATGTTGGGAGCCCTTATTCTTCAAGTAATGGACAAGAACGAATCAGAATCAATCAAAGTTATGATATATTTGGTCGAAGGTATATTACCCACAGGATACTTTTGTGGATCGATGCGGGGCCTTCAGGCAGACATGGCGGTTTTTCGAGAGCTAATGCAGACCAAACTTCCACGTTTGGCTAAGCACTTGCAAAAGTTACAAGGCCCAATCGAAAACGCATACGAACCACCATTGACGAATGTATTTACAATGCAATGGTTTCTAACGATGTTCTGCACATGCTTACCAATGAGTTGTGTGCTTCGTGTATGGGACTTAGTTCTTATTGAAGGAAGCGATGTGCTCTTGCGAACTGCCCTTGCACTTTGGAGCTTACTCGAAGAGTGAGTGGCGGTACTTAAAAAGCAAATAATAAATGTATACATTAAGTGTTATAACATTTTAGAAGAGTACTCAACGCTCGCAGTGCGGATGATTTCTATGGCAAAATGGGTTCATTTTCCAGTGAACTTTTAAACGGACATTTGATCGACTCTAATGGTTTGATTGAGAAAGTAGTTCAGTTGGGACCCATCGCAGATATACAAAAATTAAGGGATAAACATCTTTACAATATTGCTCCTATCGAACGCCAACCGGGACTGCAGTAACTATTATATTAAAAAAATGTTATTCAAATTTCTAACATTAAATGAACTTTTGATTTTGCAGATTATACTTTGACGATGATGAGCCCGACATAGATGAAGACTCCCGTCTGGCTGTGGCCACTGTCTGGGGAATACCGTGGGGTCGTAGGGGTTCGCAAGGTCAGCCAAATAGCAATACTACAAAACAAGCTATCGAAAATAAAGATCGAATTGCACTTGACATTTCCCTTTTAAAGAAGCAATACGATAGACTGCGCGAAAGGCAGAAACAAGCCCAAATTATATTAACGACAGCTTGTACCACAGCTGCCCGACAGAGTGCAACTACGTCACCATTACCGGTCAATCAATTGCTATCCGGTCGCCCAGCTATAGTTACAAACAAAGGTCGACGTAATGGACCTCCAAGTGGTGCAATACCACCAGCACGAAAACCTTCACTGCCTGCGGTTCTACACCACAAACCTTTAGAAAAGCAACTAAGAAGAGGCGAAACGTTGTATTGGCGAGACGCTAAAGACAATGGAAATAGGCGCGATAGTTTAAGTTGGAAGGAAATCAAAGCTGAACGTGCAGCCATGTTCACCTCTGGAAGCATGGATGGCTTAAAATCACAAAAAATTCGATCTGGCCGCTTTGGAAAAAGCGATTCATCCTCTTATAGCGAAGAAAGTGATAACAATGATCCCGAAATTGACGAAGAAGCTTCTAGTACAGATACAAGCCTTTGCGATGATGATTTACAACCGATAACAAATGATAAAAAGCAAGAATTGCAAATTGAAAATAATCAAAAATCCCCTGGTAAAACTTTGCATAAATCAAAGAAGTCTACTTTAAAGCAACGCAATCAATCGGTCAAAGCTAAAAGTATTGAAAAAAGGACAAGACCAAAATCGTGGGCGCCCTCCAATACGGAAATACCATTTATTTTAATGACCACGGACTCTCCAAACCAAAGTGCAGATGAAAATCCTGATTTAGACAAGAGTATACTAGAAAAAGAAAAGACTACTTTAACCGAAGAAACTCATGAAACAGACAATTTCAATTGGAAAGATGAGAGTTATTCACCCACATCTGATGCATTAGCCATTAAACCGAAAATGGAAGCTAAGTCGTTCGATACATTTCAAAATGTGAGTACAAAGAACGATATTCCTTTTTTGGGCACGAATTTGCCATTGGCAGATAGTGATAAAAGAGACGAGAACATTAGAACAACATTCGATATCAGCGACGAGGGTGTCACAAACCAATACTTTGAAAGAGTCAATAGCACTGAGAGACCCACAAAACTTGACTTGTTCTATTCTCTGAACGAAGATGAAAATGTACGAGATATTTTCAAGATCGATGATGATGAGTTTGTCAAATCAAACGACCAAAACTTAAACAACTCAAGCAATATTAGATGTATGGACCTACTGGTAGACTATTCGGAAAAATCATCGGCTGCATGCATAGAAGAAGCTAAAACTGAAATATCAACAACATTCCAGCCGGATAATACCTCAGTTCCAACGCCTTCGAAGTCAGAAAGCTTAGTGAGAAAAACAAAAAGTAGTGCTGAGAAAAGAAGAGATCCTAGGCGCCTAACTTTAACTCGATCATCAACAATGGATATAGAGAAGAGGTATGAAGCATTCGAAAAGCGTTTTAGCATGGAAATTTGTTCAAACTACACGGAATTTTTGGACGAAGATGACTTCAATGTAAGCAGTAATAAAAAACCCCACCAAAGTATATTTATGAACCACAAGAATACTGATCCAATGACGTATGACTCTAATCATAAAACATTGTCAACTGAAAAATGTGTCTCGGTAGATAAAAAAATACCATCGACTGCTGATTTGGAGCAGCGCTTTGAGCAGATTCAGCAACAGTTGGTGAGAGATCGCAATAAAATGATGAAGTCGCCATGTGATTCGGAAAATACCGACCAACGGTCAAATTTGAATACTGCTTTAGACAATAATGTCCAAGAAAGCGCTCAAAGAGATGAAATAGTTAAAAATCCAAAAAAATGCAATGAAAATGAAAGCAATGAGGAAATAGAGGGAGGACAAGTATCCAATTCATGTTCAAATGTTGAAGAAATGTCTCCGGTAACCAATGAATTTGAAAACGTTAATGAAGTTACTGTCATTGAAGACGCGCAAGGTAACAATGATCAGGCTTCAGGAAGCACTTCAGAAAAAAACCCATCATTACAAAGCAAAAAAGAACCCCCTGACGAAAGCAAAGATGACGATTTACCTGAGAAAGATGGTTTAAGCGAAAGTCCTTCAAGAAAAATTGATAAAAAGGATACAAAGGAACTTGAAAGCTGCTTGGAAAAGGAAAAGACTGAAGAAATTATTGAAAGAGGTCGTAGCGGTTCTAAAAAAAATTTAGATCGGACCTCTCCACCCTCTACAGAAGAATTGGAAAAGCGATTTAACGCCTTAGAAGATCAAATGAGCTCTAAAAAAAGTGAATCAAATGAAACTCAGCGCAGTGTTCAATATAACAAACAAAGGGAATCTGAGATATCTTCGGAGAAAAATTACAAAGGAAAGGACCCTAAACTTGACAATGAAGAAAGCTTAAGTACCAATGAAACCGACATCAGTCAAATGAAAGCTAATATATCGAATAATACTGTTTCAGCAGATCTTAAGACAAGTCTAACTAACTTTGAAACAGTTTGCAAAGAAACTGCAAAAAGACGATTGTCAGAACCGCCTTCTACTGAAGATCTCGAGAGGAGATATGAAGTATTGAAACGACGGATGAGCTCACGCAATTTTGATACTAAGACAACACATAATGATGCACTTTCAACTGAAGTGCAAAAAACAAATAAAACCCATTTAAAACAAGCAACTATAAATTCTTCCAGCAAACAATCGCCGCCATCAACTCAAAATTTGGAAGAACGTTTTGAAAAATTGCAAAATAAAAATGATTCTAAGACAGGCATTATTGCGGAGTCACCTCCTTCTACGGCCAACTTGGAAGAACGTTTTGAAAAACTTCACAATAAAGAGGAAACTACAAACGCAATTATAACACAATCTCCTACTTCTAAGCATGAAAATTATCAATCCGATGCTAAGAAATCAAGCGGCACTGCAACAAGGATCACTTCTGATCAAAGAAAAGACGAAAACACTTTAAAAAAATGTCCAGATAAAAATGGCAAAACAGAAGACGACAAAAAGGCTGAAGCTTCTAGCGACAAGGTTCAGCCTTCGGTGAAAAGCAAAACTGAAACTGAGTTAAAGACTCCAAGAGCCTTAGAATCAGAAGCAGAAGCAGATGCAACAGAGAAAAAAACATTAGTAAATCACTTAACTAAGAATGCAAATAAAATTAAAATGAAACTTATTGAGGAACTACAAGCCAAAATAAAAGAACATTCTTTTAACACTGACGTTAAAAATATTGATAAACCTAAAGCTAAAAGGGATTCTCCTAGGGAAACATTTTTAAAGCCCACTCAAATTTCATCTCATCGACATACTCCCTCTCAAAGCGTACTTTTACCAAGTCTAAGTTTCAACGATGAAACCTTGGAATCACATGCGACATCCGCTTACCATAAATCGGGAAAACGCGAACCTAAAAATTACGATAATCGCAAAATGGTTCGTCGTTTTTCCGATTTACCCTCAAGATCTGATCTTGAGAACCGTTTACAGTTTTTGGAAGAACAACTAAGCAAAACGGTGTGCATGCAACGTCGTTCAAGTGATTCCGAAGTGGCATCGAAAAATCGATTTAAGCATAAAACGACACCCGCTAATGTTCCGCAAAGCTACAACAGCCTTGATCATCGTGTCCAAGAATTGGAAAAGCGTTTGAAAGACAACAGAACCTTCTCGATGGATGTCGAGTGCTCAAATGCTAGTGAGAAAAATGACATTGAAATTTCACAAGTAGAACTAGCTAAAGATGCTGTTGCAGTAACGGGAAAAGAACTTGTTCGATATTCTTCCCATAGTGAAGTTGGAGACATAGAACATCAAAGTCCCATCAATATTAGCATAAATATTCAAATGACTCTAAATAAAGAAGATATCGGAATTAAGAAAAGCACAGAAGTTGCCAAAACTGACGAGCTCGACAGAAGACTACAATTTCTAGAAAAACAACTAAAAACTTCGCTTGTTTGTGACGCTTCCTCAAATTCTGCTGATAATTTCAAGGAAAGCCTTAAGAAAAAGGACAACAAAAGTGCAGCAGATAATGCCGAAGAGAGTGAAATAAATAAAGATCAAATTGATAAGTGTGATACAAATTTTGAACTTAATGAAGACTCAAGCTCCTTTAACAAAACTGTTGAAAATATTCAGAATGAAAATAGCACAAACAATGATGATACTGAGAGTATTCAAAATGTAACTAGTGTAGAAGAATCAAAAGAAGCTAAAAGTGATATGCGAGATTGTAAAAGTTCAGATGATGACAATACTTCATCTCAGACTAATAAAACAAATCAGGAAGTAGAAATTCCTAAATCAATATGCTCAAACAATTCAGATGAATCTCATGAAGATAAAAATTCTAAAAAGCAAGCAATTGAGCAATTTAAAATTGATGATAGCTCCAGTGCTACAAATACTCAAGAAGAATCACCAGAAAACAATTCAAGCAAATGCAAAACTCATACAAACTCTCTTCAGCCAGACCCTCAAACTTCTGCTGATGAAATAAGTGACACCGAAAAGTTAGAACAACTTGCTGGATATTTGAAGCCGCAAACGAGTGAAACTGTTGAATCGGAAATAAATGAACAGAAAAATATTGAAAAAGGGGATAATTCTGAAACAAAAATAACATCCGAAGTGGAAAAACTTATCGGTTTGAACAATTGCTCGCAATTTGTGCCAGTAGAAGTAAATAAAAAGACATTAGTTTTATTGCTAGATAACGAACCAAAAGCAGTTAAGGTTCGTCGTCTGACTCGTGCAAATACTCAAGAGCTAGAAGACCTTTTCCAGGCCTTGGAAAAGCAACTCAATGATAGAGGACAACAGAAAATTTGTGAAAAAACATCTAAGACTGCTGAAGACGATGCAAGTCACAGTGAGACCGAAACATCTAAAGCAATGTCAGATTTAGCAAAAGAAATTGAAGAATTTTCTAAAAGTGAATCAAATAAAAGTGAACAGGGCGACAAAGTTACACGAGAAAAAGAAAAGAAACAGGTGGAGGAGTTTGATTGGGGTAGTGATCCAATTAAATACCATTTGAAAAAGAAAACAGTTTATTTGCCATCCACCAAGGAACTCGAAGCAAGGTTTAGGTCATTAGAGCGACAAATAAAGCTTCTTGAAGACGTGGAAAAAATTGATGTGGAACAGCGCCTAATAGAAATTGAGCGCAAAATAAAACTACAATATTCGTTATCTCATGAAAAAGATTTAAATAAGTTTTTAGATTTATGCGAGGGCAAAGATCCAGATGAAATTCCATCATCACAAGATCAGCAAGATCGAAAGGAAGATTGTGTTGTAGATGCATCATCTCGTCACACTTCTCCTAAACGTTTGAAAGAATCAAGCCAACTTCGAAACATGGAGTGCTCTTATCGATCTCTTGATTTAAAAAGACCTAAGTCACAGCAAAGTTCGAAAAAACAGCCAATACATCCTTTAGAAATGCTTCTCGATCCAAGTCCAGATGACAGCGATATACCCACAACTGGTGAGCTGGAGCATAGAATTCGAGTAATGGAAGAAAACCGACGCACGCCACCGTCCCCATCATCACGCAAATCACGTTCACAATCTCCTCCCCTCAAGCAATCTAAGAATTTACCCAATACTCACATACTTGAAAAAATGACAGCAAGTCCAACAGAGCGAGAGCTCCCAACCGCTGAAGAGTTAGAGGCTCGGTTAGAAGCATTGGAAAGAGAACAGTGTTTCAACTTCAAAATGCAGAAAAACTTTCAACAATTTAATCAAAAGCTGAAAGATGTCGTTTCCCCTTCCCTGTCTTTCGACGAACTTAAATCGTCAACAAAAACCTGCGACTTGGAACAAAAAAAGGTACAACCTGGTTCAGTTTCTAAATCAGCAAAAAGTATTAACACGATCACTCCAAAAACTATAAGATTTCATGAGGAAGATCACGCATCTCAAAAAGATGTTCAGTTGTCGGCGGTAAAAAAATGCTCTGTAATACATTTAAATACTTCAAAACCTTAACGTATTTTTATTGAATTATTTTAAAGAAAACCTACCCAGGGAGCAAAGAATCTCAATCATCAGCAACATCTCGTGAAGGCCTTGGAGTCATGGGCATTCGCTTAATGAGGGTAACTTTATTTTAGTAACTATCATTCAATTGTGGTTAATATCAATAAGGTCTTCTTACTTTAGGAAACGTCTCCTCTACGAAGGAAGGGAACTCACACAGGCGTACCATTGCGTACTGGAGAAAATATAAATGACCAACTAACATCTATTCAAAATACTATCAAATCCATTGACAGCCTTTGTGAGGAAAAGCCTTATCGAAAAGAAAAGTGCCAACAATATATAGACTCTCTTTTCTCTGACTCTTCATACTTTGCTCACAAAAAGACTTCCCTGGAAGATCTTACTTCGCACAATCTGAGTAGGTCTACGTCACGTGACATTGCACCATCTATAAGAATCTCAGATCATAGCCCGGCCTTCTCACGTTCTATGGGATCAGCGGACTCAATAAAATCCTCGAGCCCCTTGCGATCATCAAGCCCTCTCCAGTATCGCTCCAACAGGGACCTGCGTCGTGAACCTTCCCCTAGACGCAGACGTGAAGAAGATCGAGAAGAGCATGAAAGTAGGGTAAGACGTGATAATCTATTGTCAAATAATATTAATTATAGCCATAGTATATTAAGCCACAATAGTCATAGTAGTTTAACTAAGTTTCATAAAGTAGATAGCCAACTAATTTCAAATGATGTTGAAAATGAACATGAACATGAAGAAAGCTTACGACATCCGACCACGTTAAGCACAATTGACAACCTAAAATATCATGACAACACAAATACCTCAAGCGACGTCAACACAACATCACAATGCACTCTTAATTCAGAAGTGAAAACTCCTGCCCTAGCAAAAACCCCGAATTTGGACATGCGTATATTACCAGTGTATCAAACTCTGGCTTCAAATACAAATAAAAATGCACCCGTTTATACTCCAGCCAAATTAGAAATACGACATACGACGGTGACATCTACGTTTTATGATCGTGTCCTTACCGAAAAACAGCTGGGCAAACAACATCAGCTCTCTTTTCCGAATAACAATCAATCTCCGCTGATATCCCCGCAATTTGAGAGGCATGTAAAGCCAATCTACCAACAACAAATGGCTAAATCACCAACAAATATTTCACATATCGATAACGATACCGATACCGATAAAAAAAATATATTAACACTAACGGGTGATTCTTCCACAGGTAACTATTTGTCATCGTTCGTTTCAACCGCACATTCAGACTAATGATCAGCGCTAAAAGGTCAATGATTTAATTAAATAGCAGCAAATTAATTTTTCAATTCATTTATTTCACATCCAACCATTTTTTAGCAATTTTGTTTTATACAAAAATATATTACTATTATACGACATAGAAAAAGCAAAAACAGTGTTCTGCACTGCTTCATTCTTTAAGAAATGCGAGCCTATGTTTCCAGCGGACCACAAGCCAGTACATTTTGATAGATGTAACGATAGTCTTAGAATCTCTACCGCTGATTCATAATTTTGAATGCATAAATGTTGTTCATTTGCATATCCATTCAGCCAGAATTGTGCCTCGGCACGATTGCGTTGAAAATGCGTTTCACAAAGAGCGCTGATTTTCGTAATACAGCTGAATAGTTTGGAGACGTTGTCGCGATGTGAGGCTTTCTATAAGGATTTTTCAAGCAATACTTAAGAAAAATAAGGTGACATTATGATAACACTGGTCTACAAATTTGGAAACAAAATTGACTGCAGAAACGAAGCATGTTTTTGAACTAGTCTGGGTGCGCGAATTCGAATCTGGCATAAAAATTGGGCTATCACGTCTTGTTCATTTTTTATCGCATGCTGTCAACACTGTAAAACAGTCACTACTGACACTAGAATTTCACAATTGCTAATTTGACTGAAGCCCACATTCATTCTACAGCTTCATAATAGTAGCGTTTAAGCATGTCAGGGAGATCGTGTGTTACTGATTCAAGCTATTTTTGCTTTGTGTGTGGTGAATATTTGGTTGGAAAAAAAGGATACTCGTATGCAATATCAGAGTCATTCAAATATGCATACTCGTATTTACATTATTTTGGTTTTGCTGTCAGAAACTTGAACAAACAATATTTTGCAATAGTTGCAGAACTGTTTTATACCAGTAGTCAAATCGCAAATGGCAACTTGACTCTCTCCAGTACTTTGGAGAGAGTCAAGTTACCACCAAACCGACTGTTATTTCTGTTTAACAATATGAAAAGTCGAAAAAATATTACTTACGCGAATGTCCCATCGTTTTCCAAACCAGTTCAACGTCCACCAACTGATCCATTACCAGTCATATCCAGAGCGACAAACAAGGGGAGCGTGCTCACCAAGATTACTGCTGGACTATAATACGTGAAACCGAACCAACAAAATACAAACGACGTTTAAATAACGCCATTCACTTTTGAAAATTCATTGATTTTTAAATAAACTAATGATTTTTTGTGTAAAAAACGAATAAAACATTTTTTTGTATCTCGAAAACCTGACGTGATAGAGAAAAACCAATTACAGATTCGAATCCACCAAATTACCCTAGGAAATATTTTTGGTTGCTCCAGTCCAAAGCCTTGTTGGCTAGTGCAATAGAAACGCCTGATCTGTGGGAAAAACTCAAATGAGTACAGGCAAGACTGCGTAAAAGAACTTATTCTGTATATTAAGGCTGGTACTCTGTTCCCAATTTCGTGCGAAATTCTGTCAAACTGTATGTAAAAGTATTTGGTATGAAATATTTGCGTAATAAACTTGCAAAAGTAGTACTCTGTTCTTATTGCGAAAAACACGTAAAATGTATCTGGAGGTATGTTTCTGGCACCATTTTTGTTTCAGTTTCGAAACAACATGAGCCGTACTTTTTTCGCTAGGAACTTTAAACAATGTCGCATACTTTCAAGCAATGAAATCGATCAATTTCGGAAAAACCAATTTAGTTCAACAGCTTTCGCATATTCGAACAGCATACCAGCCAGAAAATAATTTCGAAGAAATGTTACCCACGTATGTACGAGTTCATGCCGATCTAAATACCAGCAGCTGCAACCTCTGCTGGAAGAAACTTCTAAAGGTTTGAATGAAATTAACGTAATTGAGAAGCTCGATTATTCTATCATGAATATCATGATGAAGCGATAAAACTTATTTTTAATTCATAAAATATTTGTATTACTGCTGAAACCACTTAAATCCGTTTAGACATCCTTGAGTGATCAACTAATAACATCCAAATATTCAATAGAAGTTTAAAAGGCCAAATATCGAGCCATAATCGCAAATAAAGCTTAACCGACCCATATTTTTGACATCGTTTTTTTTTAAGAAAACCGATTATTTACGATCGCAAATGAATGATAAATTCGAAAATTATGTCATTAAATTTTTTTTGGCGGTTATGGCACGATATGAAGGAAGAAGGAAATTTGTGAATAGCATCCATGTACGGGTATGCGATGAAGTTTCTTAGTTGAAACTTTCATGAAAATGATATTGTAGAAAATTTGGCTGCCAACCTCATTGCCTTAAAAAGTCAGGTTTTAAACATATCAGTTTTAGTTGCTCAACTTTTGATTTTGTATGAGAGAGTTGAGAAAGTAATATATACCTTTTGTATACCTATCTTTTTCTTTATCATTATAAAATCAAAAGTTGAGCAAAAACAACAAAACTACCGTGTCTAAAACATAACTAAGTAAAACGTATACATTAATGAAGTGCGAATATTCGTTTTCGAGATATTTCTATTCGAACTAGTAGTAGTGAAACCTGTGTTGAAAATTTGTCATGCGGTGTGGCAATCCATTTAATTTATTATGGGAACTTGGGTTTTGTATCATTTTCAAATGCAATTTAATGACGACCATTGCAGTTTTGGATAGTTTTTTTTATTAACTTTAATGTACACGTACATGAGTATGAAGTCTTTTGCATACAAAATTTGCATATTTCATTTCGCAGAGGTAAATGGAGCGTGCTCGCGAATATCTGTTCGACACATCACTGGTATACATGCATTCATTATAATATTTTATTTTATATACATACTGCATATATAATTTGCAATTCTCACAGTCTGACAAAATGATGTCCGCTGCAACGTTTAATTCATCTTCTTTCGCACTTTGATTTAAAGTATTCCGACCTAATTTGTTAACGCATCCATTTTATTTCACTTGAGGAAAGTCTCCACATCCAAACATTTCTCAATAAATAATATATGTAAAAATTCCATTAATTTTTTTCCAGCTACCAGCTACCAAATGGAAACTTACTTAAAAACTTATCCAACAACCTGAAATTAATTTAGGTACATAGTTTAAAAATTTTTGAAAATATGTAACTGCTTAAGGTTTTTAATATCGACACGGTCTTACCAATGAAAACTACCACTTCTTTTGCGCCAATGCAATTTTTCGATAAGCAAAGGTAACAAACAACTCGTTGATGAGAACATGATAAAAGATTGAAGTATTGATAACAAATAGCATCGGTATCATTGTGTGGTGAAGTCTTATTTTTTCTTCGAGATGTCAAAGAAAGTTTCTTCAATATGATCTCATTATGCAATACTGATTTTAATATTACTCAAACCTTACCTTGTATAAAGAACCTAATGTGTACCCATAAAAATCGAAACTGATTACTTTTACATTACTTTTTTCTTTACTAACTGTCAAATTTCATATAAAATAAGCACCAATATTTGGATATTTGTTTTGCAGTTAGAAGACAGAAACGTTTTTGTTGTAGAGATGGGTTCATATAATCCTTCATAACTTGATCAATACAAATATAATATCTGAGACAAAATATAAATATTTTTTGTCGCGGCTTAATCTGTTTATCTAGACAGAGCGAATATCAGAATTTCTTTTAACAAACACTAAAATTTTTATGAAAAAGAAAAAATTTCGGAAATTAGTTCTTACGAATACCAAAAATTATTGGCCTATATTCCCAACACGTAAAGCGTCAAACGTTTGAGATATGACGATTAAATACTTACAAATGTAGTTCTCAAATCGTTTTCAGTATAGTCAAAATTTTAATTCAAATTGAAATGCAAAGCTTAAGATCAGATATTGATATTAAATTTATCTAATCCATTTAAAAAAAAAAATATTTTTCAACTCTTTCAACCTAAAAGGGATTGGAAAATATAGATTTATTTACCAGCGAAGAGAAACTGCTCATTGCTATTTACATTCTATATTTGAAAGAATATTTGGGAACTACATTTAAAAATAAACCGAAAGCAAATACATATTAGCAGGCTAGCTGCGTGGCCCAAGTTATTTCCAAATCATTGCAAAACATTTGACATTTGTAGGATAAGGTGTCAAATCGCTCT
This sequence comes from Nowickia ferox, assembly GCA_936439885.1. Taxonomy (NCBI): domain Eukaryota; kingdom Metazoa; phylum Arthropoda; class Insecta; order Diptera; family Tachinidae; genus Nowickia; species Nowickia ferox. The sequence goes on along the minus strand of OW387023.1, from coordinate 152,908,936 downwards.
CAATTGGAGGTGGCAGAGTAACAGTTCATCTCATTGCAATTTTAATAAAATTAATATATGTAATGCAGGATGTACACTAGACAGTCTCGTCTTACAGGCAAAAAAAAAAAAAGTTCGCCATACACCACCGTATATAAAGTATTGTTGCAAGGCAGTTTCGAAAAAAAAATTACCGAACGTAGGGGTCGCCAAAATACATTTTTCATTATATCTTCGACATTTACTGTCGGATCTTAAAGTGTTTTATATCGTTGGTTTTGTCTCGAGGAACCCTTTTTTCTTCAATAGTCATTGACCTCTTCTAGTACTTTCCCATCATATCTAAACTTATACAAGAATTAAAAAATTAATGTAAGATGTCTCGCTTTCTATGTTCGCTGGCATTTCTTCCATTGGAATGCGTTCGAACTTTTTATTGACCTGACCAAACGAAATAAGCAATAAAATGTCCGGATTATTAATTAAATGCTTACAATTACATTGAAGTATAGTGTGCGGAACACAATCAAGTCTAGTTAAAAACTGTTAATATAATAAACTTGCAGAATAGTGTATGTAATTCGGAATGCCTTCCCCGATATTTCCTGGTCAGATTCTGTTTCTTTAAATTTTTTAAATATTTTTGCTGGAATTATTGAAATACTTCCTTTTAATGATTTTTGTGAGCTTTAATTTTCTGAAATTACGAGGGTACATTAGCGTGGTGGGAACTGAGATCTGGTGGGTAAATACTAGAAAGGGATATTTGAGGTCAATGACTATTGAACATTGGTCTGCTCGAGACAAAAACATCGATATATCAAACTTTAAGATCGAACTGTAAATGCCGCAGATATAACGAAAAATGTAGTTTGACGACCCCTACGTTCGGCAAATTTTTTTTTTTGAAAATGCGTTACAACAATACTTTATATTCGGTGGTGTACGGCGTACTTTTTTTTGCGAGACGCCCTAATGTACACGTTATTTAATTACGTACTAACCGTTATCCGCGTGTGTTTTGCCTTTCAAACTTTTTCTTCAAATGAATTAGTACGATTTGTAGTAACGTGTATCTCAAAACCGTACTACAACTCATACTACGGTTAGTACGAAATTAAGTAACGTGTATACCCAGCAGAAGTGACAAATATTGTCCGATCGGTTAAGGCGTGCTTGCTTCTTTCTAATTATTGTTAATAATATAAAATAAATATATTAAGATGATAAAAACAAATATTACTTCCAAATTAATTATACTTATCTAAAATATTAACAACATTCCTTATTTGCTAGTTAATTGTTACAGTTCCAAGTTAAAAAAATTAAGAAACTATAATTAAGTATATATGTATGTATTTATTTATTGATCCATAAAGTAAAATTTGAATGGAATTATTTATTAGAATCGGTTGGCGGATTATTTTAATATGGTTCCAAAATGTGTTATTTTAGTGCTATCTAAACGCAACTAAAGAGGCGACCGAAAGTTATAATCAGTTGTATGTACTCGTATTTTCAACTTATTTAACTTCCTAATTAATTTGTTCTTCTTTTTTAATTTTATGTTACTGTTAAATAATTATTAAATAATAAGAGGATTCAAACTCACATGATGATAACTGTTGAATCGGTTGTATGTGCTAAATAAAGTGTTTTTAAATATCAGAAAATATTTTTCGATATTCTGCACGACAAAATATCAGCAAAAATTTTATAAAATATGTCAACAGATGCAGTATTTAATACGCTCTTATGAATCCCTTTAATATATAATTTTTATATTTGGTTACATTATTAATAAATTGTATGTAATGTACTTTTATAAATTATTGTATGTATTATAAAAGAAAATATACCATATAGTACATATACTATATAAAACTATAATTTTGCGCTAAATTGTACTTATTAGATAATTTCATATAATCGTAAATAAAATTTTAAAAGTTAAAAGCAAACAAGTCTACATTTATTCATTTACATATTTGGTAATTTGAAAACGATTTCCCTAAAATTTAATTTAAAAAATAGTGTGTAAGTCAAACAGCACGAACCACGTAGAATATGGATTGTAAAAATTGCTGACATCTCCTTCCCAATAAGTCTAATGATGTATGTAGTATATATTTGCTGATATGTAGTGCTAGTGATTTTTTTCTTCAGAAAATTCTCTACGGAATGAAACCTGATTCGTTTTTATATTTTGTCGTATGTATATATTTCATCCAAGAAATTTTACCGCTACTTTATTTGAGAGGTCTTTTCAACGGTGTGCGTTACTTGACAAATTCGAACTTATGTTACAAAAAAGTCAAACAGTCCGCAAAGAGAGTGAACTTTTGAACTTTTTTATGTTTTAGGAGTTGTTTTAGGGTGAACAAATGATTCACCTATTGAAAATTTTTTTCAGAAAATTAAAGCTATCATATGAAATAAAAAGCGTATTAATTTTACAGGGTGGTAGTACAGCGGTAGCAAGATTACATTTTGTTTCAGTTTCTTGGTGCCAAAACTCATAATTTAAATTTCTAAGCAAATTTTCGAAAATTGTTTAAGATAAGTGCATATTTCTTTTAATAGCAATTGAACTGAATAAAGCCAGTTGACTTTTCCTGACTACAAAAGATTTAAACCAATGGGAAGTCAGTTCAACTTTGTCCGGACAAAATATAATCACTTAGTTTTGTGCGAGGGATCATATTTTTTAGGCTATTTAAGGTATTGTCAGTAGTCGTTGATGAAAATTAATAAGTTTGAATTTTAAGGTTGATTATTTTATCGTCTCAAACTCTGATTGACAAAGAAACTGATTTTTATACGAACGCTAAGAAGTCAAAATACAAAAATGGTGATTGATGTGTTTGTTTGTACGTCTCCTATTAAGCGACAAGCACACGACACTCAGGAGTTGTCCGGACAAAATCAATTCTCTCTCTCTCAAGAACACAGAAGCCAAACTGCATACAGAAAAAAGTTTGCGGAGAAAATAGATGCATTTCACTTACTTATATTTAATGTAATTTTAGCGCTCGAGACTTAGCGTTAGTCAGGTTTGAGACTCATAACTTTTAGTTGCTCAACTTTTAATTTTGTATGAGAGAGTTGAGAAAGTAATATATTTATACCTTTTGTATGCCGTGTCTAAAACATGAGTTATGCTGAGTTCACATCTGACATTTCTTGTGTTATCATTTTGTGGTGTCATTTTCAAAATGTGTGCAGCGCCGTTCACATTATGTTTTCTATATGGAAAACAGTGCCACACAACGAAAAATAACGGAAGTTCCAAACGCTGCCACTAGTATACAGTACTGGGATGTCACTAAATGCCATAGCGTGTACTCAAATTACACACAGAACAAGGCTGCAGTTATTAATTTGTTGCTGTTCATTATTCAAATAGAGATCCTTTCAAGTGCGGTTCGGAATATTCTTTGCGACCCCAATTACATACTTCTACATATTTTTATTTTCTCTTGACTAGTGTTGCCGTTTTTGCACAGTATGAACAAGTCACAAAAACTTTTTGTATTAAAATGCAATTATGTGACTGTAGTGTATTGTCCACAATAGACGTCTATGGCCAAAAATTTATCTAATGCTCAGAGCAATGATGTCTACCTACATTCTGCAAATTTTTGCAATTTTTCCTTTCGCGTACTTCTTTGTTTTTTTTGCTGGGTAACTAATAGACAATGGCATAGAATCCAATATTATTGGAAATCGTTTAAATTAGTAAAATCGTGTTTGAATAAAAAGTTTTTTCATTGGTAGTGGTTACGCTTTTTGGTCAAATGTTTGCCCAAATGTGACCGCACCTTAAGGCAAGTTAAACCACATACAGCTTAGCATATGTAAGTAAAATTTATTACAACAACGGACTCATACAAAAATATGATATATGTACATACACAACTGCACTTATACACAAATAGACCCTTATGCACATATAATTTGACAGGTAGTTTACTTGTACCTGGAGTAATACATAAAGGCTTGGTCAACACTTGGGCAAACATTTGCCCAAAAAACGTAACCCCTAAATCCTAATGAAGAAGCTTTCAACTCAGAGACTTGTTTGTTAAGTTAAATAGTCTATTAGTTGTTTATGAAACTTTTTAATTTCAGAAATACGTGTGTGAATCAAAATGGTGTTTCACAAATATTTAGTGGTTACGTTTTTTTGGGCAAATGTTTGCCCAAGTGTGACCTTACCTTAAACCATATTAATAGGCCTTTGAACAAAACAAACAAAAATTTCTGTTGCTTTTTTGGGAATTGTCACAATTACCCCCAAACAATATCTAAGTAACCATTTTTGTTGTATCTATTTTGAAAATTATTTTTTTCCATAAATTTATTTGACTTAGAAGTCTTTCGAAGTCTGTTGTCAGTTAAAACTTTTTATTCCAGAGTTATGTATACTCATCAATGATTTCCATTAGCAAATTTAAGCCTGCTGCCACCCTATGCTCTCTTTGATTCTGTAGAAGTTATTATAAAAAAGAACATACATATAGGGGCTGTCCCACGATGTCGACAGAAAACGTTCAATCGACAACCTCTATTGAAAACAACTATAAAATAAGAAAATTTGATTTTATTTTCAATATACTCGTACGTACATGAGTAATCGAGCGCAAGTTTTCTGTCGAAATCGCGGGACAGATCCATAATTTTTAAATACTTAGAGCACTTTTAAGCGTTCAAGTCGGTTTTCAAAAATTCATTTCTTTTACAGTTAAATTGGGAAATTCTCTGATAACTTTTATTTTTTTTAAGCAAACATCGTTCTAAACACTATAAGTTTTAAGTTGAAATATATACATATATCGAAGTATAATCTAAATTAAGCTATTATTCCAAATGAGATTAGAAGTCTAAAAAATATAAGTGCTGTAACTTCCTGCAAAACCTCACAAATTAATTGATATTTTGGCCAATCGATCTAAAATGTACCGAGCTATGAAGTAACAATGTAAAAAAATACTGACGAATTGATAACCTACTCTATTTCTTGAAGTCGGTTAAAAATGAAAGGAATACAAAGTAAGATACACAGTTTAGCTAAATATACATATGTACATACTTCCAGTTTTTGTTTTCATTAATAAATCAATGCACTTACGGTGTTTTGTTTTCAGAAAAAGTGAATCTAAAAGGCAGTAAGTACAATTACGAAGAAGGTCTACTGTTTCTTCACTTTATTTTATTAGACCGCATCCGCATTGGTTTTCCTAATAAATAGTCTTAAATTTATAACGTTCTTATTGACGCCACTAATATGAATGTACGAGTATATGTCTATGTTTTTTTAATTCACATACATATATTTATCACAATCTTTTAGTCACATATCATATCAACCTTAGTTTTCATTAATTTAATAGAAGTTTCGTGTTATTTAAAGCAAACCTCGGCCATTTTGTACTTACATTATTTTACCTTTAAATTTTGGCGCCCTTTAAATTATGCCCCCTAGGGCCGGGACTTCTTCCTTAATATTTCCGTTGCTGCAAAAATTGTCTACGATAGAATCAATAATTCTGTTCTGCGCAAAGTATTTTTTCGACAAAAACTTATTAACTGCCAGTTTGTGGAACACAATAAAAAATTCTTGCGTTTGCTTTGTTTTTGTTTTCAATATACGAGTACTTAAATAGGCAGACGAGAATTTTTTTATTGTCTTCCATAAACTGCCAGTAATTTGTCTTAATATTTAAAAATTTTCAGGTAATCTGTTGAAAGAAATCTGCCATCGTAATTCATAAAACAGTGGGACATGTACGTATGATATTTTAGTTTGTCTTTGATGAGAGTATTTTTACAGGCAGCACGATCATCACAATCACATGTGCACTGTACGTACGTATGCATGTATGTATGTACATGTAAATAAGTACACTTTGGTCCTTACGGCCTAAGCTGAACTTCATTGGTTTAGAGGATATGCATGCATTTTCGAGCTAATATCATCCACATAGTACATAAATACATACATACTTATTTATTTGTAGGGTATGTGTACATGATATTCACATGTGTACATGCAAACAAATGTACATGCTATATGTTCATATGTACATATGTATGTGTACGTAGGTACAGTGATAAGAACTTTAGTCGACCTGATAACAAGAGCATCCATCCATTCTCGTCGTTTCAGTAAAACTGAGTTCAGTCATTTTTAGACTCTCGTCTAATTAAGTCAATTTTACGCGCTTCTTCTAACAATTGCTAATTGAGTGGTATTTTCCTTAGACAATTGCTTATATTTTATTAATTTCTATTTAAAAGAAAAAAAATATAGTGCCTTTTTTCTATTAAATAATATAGGTACCTGCTACAAATTTATTTGCAAAATGTATCGGATATCGAAAAGTTTGTCGCAAGATATTTTAATATCTTTTACTAAAGATTCTAGACACATCCTCAAAAATGTTGATTTCATTAAATTGAGATGTTCTTTAGCAACAACATCTATTGGCGATGTTTTATTTCCAACTAAATCAGACTTCCCAAGCCGTCATATTGGCCCACGAAAAACTGATGTTGTTGCGATGCTGGACACTTTAGGTTATAAGGTAAATTCATAATTCTATTCATATTGCAGAAACTCTTACCATAAGCATTTGATCGATAATATTTTTGTAGTCACTGGCGGAGCTTACAGAACGGGCAGTACCGAAGGCAATACAATTAAATCGAGATTTGAATTTGGATAAACCTTTAAGTAAGTGTATAAAGAACAATAAATATATCACACTTGTTCCTCTAAAGTGCTCAATTCAAAATTTACATATCTTCAATAGAGACAAATATGCAAAAGTATTTTTTTTTTTTTTTTTTGAGAAAAAGTATAGAAAATAATGATAATAAATAATTTTTACAGCGGGTAAGTATATCGACCGGGTACTGTATATCGTTTTCTTGCAAAAGTGAAATTGCTAAATTTTGAGTTGACCTCTTTTAGAGGAAGAAGTGCGATGTGTACATACATACATACATACATATGTATGCATGTGTATTTAAGTATTCTAAGTACGCACATATGTATGTACATACATAAATAAATACTTGTGGACTACTTGCACGGTTTAATCGGTTTAGGTTTTGATAATGGGTCACCTTAAGTCATGTTGGTTGTGATTCTATCTTCAGAAACGGTCTATTTGGGTTTTGGGTTTTTGGGTTTTTTTCTTTCTTTGCAAATTATTAAAAGTACTAAATTTTTCCAAATGATCTATGTAAGTTCAGCAGGAGTATCCATAACTAATTAGCTTCAGATTAAATAAAAGTGAGAGGTGTCAAAATATTTTATTAATAATAACAAACTTTATTATCTAGGGTGGCATTGGCTGAAGTAGTTAGTTAGTTGACTACAAAACTGAAGGTCCTGGGTTCGAGACTGGTCTCTGACAGTAATTAAATAACAACAGCAAGCATTTTTCTGATGTGCATTAGTGTCCTTTGTATCAGTTGTTGTAGGAAAAGTTCTAGTGATGCAGGCATAGGCACTGGTCACTAAACTAAAGCGGCATCAGCGTATGATAATCCTAATGTAACATCAGAGCGCCCTCCTTCGTCGGTATTGTGTAGCAGAATCATCGGCAAAGTAAAATAACCAATTAAATGGCTACTAAGCACAGCTTCAAATTTAATACGCCATAGGCGTATTGACACCAGAGGCGCTGCAAAACTGCATTATTACAATGAGCAAAAAGTAGAGTTGTAAAAGAATGAAGATTCTCTCTATCCCTTTCTTTTATTCAACTGAATGTAAACTATTTTCTAAGTTTTTAGGGCTTATTATTTAAGTCCCTTAAATTTGTTTTTTAATTTTATTTTTAACTTTTCAGTGTCAGTGTTAAATTTCAGGGGCGTTCAACTCACAAATAACACAAAGGGATCATTGTATTGGAACCAAGTGAGCTGGACTCTAAATTTCACCCTTCCTTACCAGCAGCCTGCTAACCTAACCTAACTAAGCCCAAAAATGTGTTTTTCGGATAAAATTCGTACCAAATATAAAAAAACCAGTTCCGAACCGGATAGAATATCACATATTTGACGCTGGTAATGTAGCTTTCCATTGGTGAAAGAATTTTCAAAATCGGTTAAGCGGTTTAGGCAGGAAAGCTTAGCAAACAAACAAACTCACTTTCACATTTATAATATTAAGTAAGGATAACTAACAGCCTGTCCCACGATGTCGGAAGAAACACTTAGTTCGATAACTATAAAAAAAATTATATTTAATTGTTGTTTTCAACATAACGTGGTGAAAGAACGTTTTCTTTTGACATTGTGGGACAGACTGTTAATTATGAGTAAATGGGGCTGTATTTCGACGTTTTGGTCCTAGATTGAAGAAAAAATGTTGGGATATTCCTAAATTTAATACAAAAATGTTGTACTTAAAGTCGAAATACGCCAACCACAATAAATAATTCTAACGGTACAACACATCTATAATAATTCGAATAATACCGTTATTTTTGCACTGAGAGAAATACATACATATATTGCATGAATAACTTAATTGTATGACCACAAGTGTATGTATGTATATACAACTTATGTGTACGACATACATACATATACATATATGTACATATAAACATACATATGTATATATGTATATATTTGTATATTAATTAACACGAACAAGTAGCTTAACTACAAACTGACAATAGCCTTGTGTTATCAAGACCCCCTGGTTATTTTCAAATCTTATTATTCATATTACGGTCTTGGTCTGATAGTCGTTGAATTCAGGGTGAAGTGTCATACCCATGGATCATGATGTTATCGCTACGCAAGCAAGATGTTGTTAACAAAACTTTTGATTTAAATAAACAACACTGTGGTTAAAATGTTAGCAGTGTAAACCTAAAAAAAAGAATTTTTTGCTGATAGCATAAAATTCATTGGGTCTTGTATAAAGGTTGTCGAATTTTTCGATACATCAGATTGAACTATTTCTAATTGAGAATTTGAAATTTTTTTTAAATCCGATAACTTATGTTTATCGCTTTTTAAAAATAATATTTTTACTTCAGATGAACACGAGTTGATCATTCGTATTCAGAATATTGCAAAAATGAATAAAATTTGGCGCTCATATATTGGAATGGGTTATCATAATTGTCATGTTCCGACAACAATACTTCGAAATATTTTCGAGAATCCCGGCTGGACAACTCCGTATACACCCTATCAGCCAGAAATAGCACAAGGCCGTCTAGAATCGTTATTAAATTATCAAACCCTTGTGTCTGAAATGACTGGTCTTGATGTGGCAAATGCGTCGCTCTTAGATGAAGGTACGGCGGCAGCTGAAGCCATGTGTTTGTGTACCCGGTAAGTACATATGTAAATAATTATTTATAAAAATTGAGATGCTATACAAATACTTCGCTCTTACTATTTATAGGCATAATAAGCGCAAAAAGCTTTTCCTATCGCAGAAAATACATCCACAAACATTGTCTGTGGTAAAAACAAGGGCTGATGCACTGGATCTGGAAATTGAAATTGGTTCTATTTCTGATGCAAATCTATCAAGTAGAGAGTATTCGGGTATTCTTCTTCAATATCCTGACACATATGGCGATGTCAATGATTTTGAAGAAATTGCAGCATTGGCGCGTAAACACGGTGTAAGTACTTAAAGGAAAGTTGTCATGTATAAAAATAAAATCATGAATTTATTGTTATATTATGCAGACATTAGTTGTTGTTGCCACCGATTTATTGGCACTGACACTCCTGCGCCCGCCCGCAGAATTTGGAGCTGATATAGCGATAGGAACATCCCAGCGACTTGGTGTTCCTTTCGGGTATGGTGGTCCACATGCAGGTTTCTTTGCGTGCAAACAAAGTTTAGTTCGTCTGATGCCAGGTCGAATGATAGGGGTAACACGAGATATGGATGGCAATGACGCATACCGGCTGGCATTGCAAACGCGCGAACAACACATTCGCAGAGATAGAGCTACGAGTAACATATGCACTGCTCAAGCACTTCTAGCAAATATGTCAGCAATGTATGCAATTTACCATGGACCCGAAGGCCTTAAAGATATTGCTAATCGAATTCATCATTTCACTTTAACGCTCCAAGCCGGTCTAAGCGATGCTGGATATGTTATGCATAATAAAGTTTTCTTCGATACTCTGCATATACAGCTGCATGATGGTATTTCAGTAGATGATGTTAAGGCTCGGGCCGAATCGAAACAAATCAATTTTCGATACTTTACTGATGGAACAATCGGTATAGCTCTTGACGAAACCGTAAGTCCCACAGATATCGATGATATTCTTTGGATCTTTAAGTGCAAAAGCTTGGATAATGTTTTAGCTCAAAATGATATTCTAAAGAGCTCAATTGAAAAGTCAAAGTTCTATAGAACATCTCCGTTTTTGACTCATCCGATATTTAGTTCGTACCATAGTGAATCACGTATGGTACGATACATGAAAAAGCTCGAAAACAAGGATATATCATTGGTCCATTCGATGATACCATTGGGATCGTGCACTATGAAGTTAAACTCTACGACGGAAATGATGCCATGCTCATTCCGCCACTTCACTGAAATACACCCTTTCGCACCGGTAGAACAAGCTCAAGGTTACCACCGCATGTTTCAAGAGTTAGAGCGTGATTTGTGTGAAATAACTGGGTATGATAAAATTTCGTTCCAACCAAATTCAGGTGCTCAGGGAGAGTACGCTGGTCTAAGAGCAATACGTAGCTACCACAGACATCGCGGTGACGACCACCGCAACATTTGCTTAATTCCCATTTCAGCACATGGAACCAACCCTGCATCTGCTCAAATGGCTGGTATGAAAGTCGAACCAATTCGTATATTGCCCGATGGAAGTATTGATATGGCACACTTGCGTGACATGGTGTCAAAACACTCTCGTAATCTGTCGTGCCTTATGATTACCTACCCATCAACTATGGGTGTATTCGACGAAACTGTTAGCGAAATTTGCGAGTTAGTCCATAAAAATGGGGGACAAGTGTATCTAGATGGCGCCAATATGAATGCTCAAGTAGGTCTTTGTCGTCCAGGTGATTATGGCAGCGACGTATCACATTTAAATCTTCACAAGACATTCTGTATTCCACATGGCGGTGGTGGGCCTGGTATGGGCCCCATAGGTGTAAAGTCACATCTTGCACCCTATTTGCCCACTCATCCGGTTATAAGCCCTCTCGAAAATGATGACAATAGTTTTGGTGTTGTATCTGCTGCACCTTTTGGCAGCTCTGGTATTTTGCCAATTTCATGGTCATACATTAAACTAATGGGCAACCGGGGCCTAAAGAGGGCGACGCAAGTAGCTATTTTAAATGCAAATTACATGTCGAAAAGATTGGAGCCATACTACAAAACACTTTACAAAGATAACAAAAATGGACTTGTGGCTCATGAATTCATACTGGATATCAGAGATTTTAAAAAGACCGCAAATATCGAGGCTGTAGATGTAGCGAAACGATTAATGGACTACGGATTCCATGCTCCAACAATGTCGTGGCCTGTTGCAGGAACTCTCATGATTGAGCCCACAGAATCCGAAGACAAAGAAGAGCTGGATCGTTTTTGCGAAGCAATGATTTCAATACGGGAGGAAATTGCTGAAATCGAAGCTGATCGTATGGATAGAAATACAAATCCATTAAAAATGGCTCCACACACTCAATCCCAAGTAATTTCAGATAAATGGAATAGACCGTATAGTCGAGAGTTAGCGGCATTTCCAGCAGTAAGTATTAACTTGTACGAAAAATACGAATGTAATATACAAATGTATCAGGTATTTGATGGGAAGCGATTATTTTTAAAATGATTTCAAAACAATAGGTGTGATGAATTTCGATCTATTTTGAGTATCATGTTTGAGCCAATCTCCTAAATAGTAATGGCAGGGCACATCCTTGAGGAGAGGTGTGAAAAGAATTTTATATTATTATTGAAGAAATTATCAACAGCCTGTCCCACGATGTCGTCAGAAAACGTAGAAAACAAAAACAAATTTTCCTATTTTACTGTTTTTTTTTCGATACAAGTTGTCGATTGAACTTTTCTGTGGACATCGTGGTCCAGGCCGTAAAAATATGTTTTAGGGAGGAAACAGATAGAAATGGGTCTTTTTGATACTTTTTCTGTTTTTGATAAACTTGGTATAAATACGAGCGGGGAGATGTAATTGCAGATGTAAATAGTACATACTTTTTTTAATTTCTACTTACTTTTTACTTTCAGTTGTTCGTCAAACCAGAATCTAAAATTTGGCCAACCGTTGGACGCATTGATGATGCATATGGCGACAAGCATCTTGTCTGTACGTGTCCACCAATTCTGCCCGATCTTTGAAACATGTAACAGATAGTAAAATGTTATAGGATCGAATCGAAGCTTTATTTCGTCACAGAAAACACAAGCCGTCTTATCCAAGCTTTTGGAGAATTTATAGGAGAAACTGAAAACTATTTATAGTCCAGGATTCAGGCTTCGAAAAATCTTAACTAGAGATCGTGGGACGCTTTGTGAAAACAAAGAAAGCAGTGATATTTTGTTATGAAACTTTATTTGATTCTATAAAAAATATACTAAGTATACATATGTGTATCAGCTCAAGTCACTCTAGCTATTGTGGGAGTCGTAGGTCGTACAAACGTTGTTGGTAATTTCTATATAAATATTACTTTACAAACAATTGCTTAATTCATAAGTCTTGTAGCATCGTTTAAAGTTGAATTTGAAAAGACAGTTTCGAACAAAATCTCTCAAAACAAAAACATTTTACAAATAATTTTTTTGTTAGCGAAATTTTTGATCGGAATTTTCCTTTCAAATATGTACAACTTTAAACAACAACAAGGCTTGTGAATTGTGAACAAATGTTTTTATTGAAATTACTAACAATTCGTATACGAGCTACGACTCCTACAATAGGTTGTGAATTGGGTAACTATGTTAGTGGATTATATATACCTCCCTAATTTTTACCTTACTAAAAAATAGTCCTCCAAAAAAGAAAGCATACATAAAGTCATCAATTTAGTACATAAGTATAAAAATGCAGGAACATGGCCTTAGCCATAAGATAAGAAGTTCAATTTACATACATGCGAGTACATATGTAAATATGTATACACGTATGTGTGTACATATAGTGTGTACATATGTAAACACATTTCTAGAATTAGTCAAGTATTAAAATTTATGATAAATTGAAATAAAACATAATAGGTACATATTTAAATTTAACTGAACTAGAATAAATTTTAATCATGGATAATTTCTTAATCGGGCCCAACTTCAGCATTTTAAATTCTTATAGAATGACAATTTTTTATTAATTAATAAGTGGGAAGTTTGCAGTAAATGCAGTGCAAATTTCAGATGAGTTTCAGCAATAAGAGTTCTAAACTCTTTCAAATTTAAAAGTGAATAGTTTCTTTATGTACAACAAAATTTTAATGAATTCTTGTACTAGGTCTATTGAATCGAAATTATTGAAGTTCTCTAGGACAATCAAAATATTTCAGCTGCAATTAAAAAAACTATTTTTCTAGGTAACTAAAATGAAATACATACTCGTATTTACGGTGCGGGGAAGAAATCGAAAATCAATTTTTTCTTTAAGTCCTTTTTGAAATAAAAGTTTTTTTATTGCATGCTTAAAATTTTTTTTGTTTTTTGCTTTCACACTGACATGATTTTAATAAAAGTTGGTTTTAACGTTAAAACCTGGTTTTACCATACAAAATAATCTTGTTAAAACTATTTTTGAATTGGTTTTAAATTGGTTTTATGAAATGCAACCCTGTGCTATATTCAGTGCTGCCAAGTTAAAATGACCGGAAACAGCTGATAATGTTTATGCTAGTGAATAAGAATAGATACCGATTGTGAGATTTTCAACTTAAAAACGGATGCATCCGCAACAATAATCAAAAAATTACGAAGAAAAACAACGAAAATATTCATTGATTTGAAAGTGAAAATAGACGATATGACTGACATCCATCTGCTTATTCAAAAGTTGTCAGGACGTGAGCGTGAGTGATAAAAAAAAATCCTTCCTGAGAATATAATATCATCATTGATTTTTAAGCCTTGATTTTAAAATATTTTCAAGTGCTAAGCCCATCGAGTTCAAAATGTAATCGGCTATTAACCTCAGAAAGACTTGTGAATTACTGCCAATTTAACTAAACTCGGGAGATTCGTTGTTCATTGATGAAAAAATATTTAAAAAATTTTATAATAACTTCAAAATGCTTCGTCAAATTGATTGAAGAATTCACTTATTCTTATAGAAATAAAATGTGCATCGGATGCCTCAAATTTTAAATTTTAGGAATGGAATGAAGGTCAACCGATTCCTATATTTTTTATATAATGTATTTTGAAAATACTGTGCCGCAAACCAATAACCAACAGATGACATGTATAAAAAATTTTCAATAAAATAAAAAAATTTAAATTTAGTGCCCTTTTACGCGTTTTTTTCTGGTTTCGGTGCTTTTTTAAATTAAAAAGTTGACAACGCTGATTATATTGAGTGATAAAGCCTTTAAGGACGTTAAGAGAGAGGCTTCCGAAGTTTCATTCCAAAAATTCATTTCAATCGGTCCTGCCGTTTGACTTACGCCTATCCGTAAATTATGTCAATGTTAGAGTTCAGGAAATTACTATCGAAGGACCCTAATGCACCGAGATATACATATATATATATATATATATATATATGTAATGAAACGAAATGAAGGAAAAAGTGACTAGGAGTACGCCACAAGAAGGGGTATTGTCGACTCCTCTCTGGTTACTAGTATTGAATGATATTATTAGTTAGTGGTGTTGACTTGTTTCGATTTCGTTCCCCCGCGCTCTATGTTTTGTTTTGTTTAGGTTTTTGGACAATCTTATTGTACCTTACACATAGTTTACAATTCTTCGGTTGGTTATTGGTTTGCTGCAGACATAATGTATTTTGAATATACTGTGCCGCAAACCAATAACCAACCGACGAATTGATAATGAAGTCATCCCAATAGAGAATACTTATGTATGTAGTACTTGTTTTCTTAAACGCTGATTCTATATGTATATAAATATGAAAAATTGACATGAAAAGTATTGAATGTATTGCTATTGGCTTGTCAGCACTGCCAGTTGCAAGCGCGGCGTTAATATGCATTACCAACGGTAACGCTGCTTTATACTTCTCCGCCGACATGAATTATGAATCGACTTCGCTTTTATTCACTCCATGCAGTTACCATAGAAATAAATATTAGAAATATTTTATTCCTAATTTGTTCTCAACTTAAAATATAAAAGAAAAACATTGTGAGTCTTAATTTAGCAATAAATTAAACATGAAAATTGAGGAAGTTAAAAGCACTGTCCGTACACAGCGTGTTGCTGCTCATAGCCATGTGAAAGGCTTGGGTCTCAATGCAGACGGTGCACCATTACCAATAGCCGCAGGTCTAGTCGGTCAAAAGGCAGCACGTGAAGCAGCAGGAATAGTGGTCGATTTGATTCGATCAAAGAAAATGGCAGGACGCGCTTTGCTGTTAGCTGGTCCTCCTGGCACAGGGAAAACTGCTATTGCCTTGGCTATTGCACAGGAGCTAGGAAACAAGGTACCGTTTTGTCCCATGGTTGGTTCAGAGGTTTTCAGTAGTGAAATTAAGAAGACCGAAGTTCTAATGGAAAATTTTCGTCGTTCCATTGGACTTCGAATAAGGGAAACGAAGGAAGTATACGAGGGTGAAGTTACCGAGTTGACACCTGTTGAAACTGAAAATCCCATGGGTGGTTATGGAAAGACTATAAGCAATGTTGTTATTGGCTTAAAAACGGCTAAGGGGACAAAACAACTAAAACTTGACCCAAGCATTTTTGAGGCACTGCAAAAAGAAAAAGTTGAAGTAGGGGATGTAATATATATAGAAGCCAACAGTGGCGCCGTCAAACGACAAGGCCGAAGTGATACATTTGCAACGGAATTCGATTTAGAGACTGAAGAATATGTTCCATTGCCCAAAGGTGACGTCCACAAAAAGAAAGAAGTTATACAGGATGTTACACTTCACGATCTTGACGTGGCTAATGCTCGTCCTCAAGGTGGGCAAGACGTATTGTCAATGATGGGTCAACTAATGAAACCGAAAAAAACGGAAATAACTGACAAGTTGCGAATGGAAATTAACAAAGTCGTTAATAAGTATATCGATCAAGGCATAGCTGAATTAGTCCCCGGTGTTCTATTCATTGATGAAATACACATGCTTGATCTGGAGACTTTTACATACCTGCACAAATCTTTAGAATCTCCGATTGCACCGATTGTTATATTTGCCACCAATCGAGGCCGCTGCGTTATACGGTAACTTAAAAATAACTTTCAGCGTAAGATATAAAAATAAGAAATTCTAATTTCAGAGGCACTACTGACATTGTTTCACCTCACGGCGTTCCATTGGATCTTTTAGACCGCCTTCTCATTATAAGAACTCTACCATATCATTCAAGTGAAATGGAACAAATTATTAAGTTGCGTGCACAAACTGAAGGCCTGCAACTAGAAGATCCCGCTTTTGTTCGCCTGAGTGAGATTGGTAGTTCTTCTACTTTACGTTATGCAGTACAGCTTTTAACCCCAGCTCACCAAATGTGTAAGGTTAACGGCCGCACACAAATTACTAAAGATGATATTGATGATGTACATGCATTGTTTTTGGATGCCAAAAGGTCAACTAAACATCTATCAGAGAAAAATAATAAGTTTATGATGTAAAATAAAATGTAAACATTTAAAATTACACAAATATATAAAAAAAGAATATTTGAATAACAAATTTAGGTTGGTCATTCGGAAGAGCTAAGGATATATCTTGCAGATTGATTTAAAGGTAGAGCTCCTAATTATTAATGCAAAATGTTCGATACAATTGATTTATGAACTTAATGAATATTTGTATGTACTCACGCTTTGCACTGTAATATACCCATACTGTGATTTTTCTTTTAAGTGATTCAAATGCAAATTTGATGTCTCCAAAATGTCTTTTTTTAGGAAGTTTCAAATTAATTAAAATAATTTCAAAATAAAATGCAATACAGTGGCTTACAAGCTTTTATGCGTTGTTATTCAGGTATGTGATGAAAAACGATTTTAAAACAAAACCAATTTGAAAATGATAATCGTTTTGTTAATCATTTTAAAATTTGCTTTTACTTTTTCAATAATTTTTGTTAAATTTCGTTTCACATCTTAATTATATTGTTTATATTTCATCTTCTAGTGTGCTTTTTAAAAGTCCATAGTTTCAGATTGGTTTAAAAATTACTCAAATTCAATCAGAATTCATCACATCTTTCCAAAACGATCGTTTTCCATCACATACCTGATTATATGTACACTTCTTATTTATTGAAAATAAATGGATCTCTTAAAATAAATTGTTTCATATTTGCTACATATTTTTTTATGCGTTTTTGATTAAATCTTGACATTGTGATTTGAAGTTGTGCGGTTTTTGAAGAAGGAACGTATCTACCCGTTTTGTATAGTTTTTTAATGCGGTTTCCTTTGGAACGCATCTACCGCATAAAAAAAGGTTTGAGTGTATTTTCAATTAAGAAGAATTGTATGGTGCAAAATATTTCAAATGTAAACACTATTTCTCAAGCAATATACATAAGTATGTATCTGTGGCCACAAGCGATATCATTATAATTGGAAAAACATAGTTTCGAAAAAAATACTTTTTTTTCATAATACACCTTGTCTACAATTTTCATGACTGTAAGCATTACTGTTGTGCCTATATAAGTAAAAAGATTTCAGACGCAGATAAAACATCCATAAAAGCTGCTCTCCTGTTCAATTTTTAAAATGTTAGTTAGGTCAGTTAGTTAAATCAGCGACGATATGTGCACATAGAAAGAACTATACTATATTAAGCAAAGGTATACATAAATACATATCGCTTCTTTATTGGAACAGATGCATAACTCAAAAAAGTTAGTTTTGGGAAAATATCATTTCTCAAAAAATGCGTGTAAAACAAGCCTTCTATATGAAATTCATACAAGAGATACTATAACGTTTTTTCTTCATTATTAAAACCAAAAACTCATTTTTTTGATATATGTCTATGTGGCAATAAAGGAGCGATATAATGAATACCATGTTTCGTAGAAAACTTCACGTCTTAAAATTGCAAACCTTTCAACGTCCCATTTTCAAGATTTTGCAGATATTGGTAATGCAGTTTCGTTTCCTTTCTTCACTATAGCGAAATCCCAAAAGTTATTCTGCTCCTGCATTATCATATTAACTTGCCTATGGTTATATACGCATAATATATATATACATATATATACATTGTATATACATATATTTTGTTTTCTTTGATCGTGATTAACTTTTCATTATGTAGCGCCGTGAGGGAAAATTGTTTAAAAATTCTTATGCTAACCTGTTTATTTGGGGAACCAACCATATGCATATTACCATATTCTTAATCACGTTTGAAAAAAATCGCCGAAATGCTGTGTTAATTCTACTATAGGTGGCATTGTTGGCTACTCATTTTCTTCTCGGCAAATGAGTATTTAGTTAATTTTTTATGCTCGCTTTGTACGGATTGGTTTTAATAATCGAAGGTGGTGTGTCGTGAGCTAATTTTAAAATTATTGACAAATTTTACTAAAATTTTAGAGTAATTCAGCAAATGAGGTGAAGACTTATGATTTAAGCAGAAAAACTGTGATTATGTGGATAACTGAAAATGAAATGAAAGTGTATTAAGATGCAATTGTGCAAACAAGACAGGATTGTGTAATTTCACAAAGAAGAATTTTTTGTGTTGAGTGGAGGCCATAACAGACAAAGGCATCTGTGACGACAGCTACGCCGAAAATTTTCGAAGTGAGTATTAATTTCCTTAAAAAGCACCGCACCCGCCTCCAAACGAATTAAAAGAAATAAATTTATAAATGTGTGTTAATTTTTTTCTTTTGCGACTGCCGGCGCCGTCGATACCCACCCACACGTTGTATTCTTGTCAAGGGAGACAACATTTGCAGCAGCTGCAACTGCGAAAGCAGTGCGCCAACTGCGCTGTTTGTATTAGTGATTTTGTTATGTTTGAGAGAATGACATTGCAACCAAACCGGAGATGCCATCTCGTTAAGAAAAAGCCGCTCAGCTGGGCTATACCAACCTTTATAAAAATATTTTTTTGAGAAAATGTACGAAAAGGGTCAAGGATACTTAAAAAATGTTAAAGAAGTAATTTTTGCTGTCATAATGCATTTTTTTTTTTAATTTTGGTACGTGGTTGTTAATCGAAAATGTGGCAAAAAATTTATCATATTGCAATTGAAGAAGTTCTAATACCGTGATCGCCTATAGACATTGCAAACTTAAGCCAACGAACCATATTTATGTACATACATACAAACATATATAATATGGATTACCCGATTTAGACAAATCGTTCAATTTAATATAAATACTAATGTAATGTGGCGAATTCATATCGCTCCTTTATTGCAACAGTAATATATATATATATATTTGGAGTTAATGATGTAGAATCATCGACCGTAATTGTGAACTTTTATAATAAAGCTCAAAAGGTAACAGTTTTTTTTTGTTTCTATATTTTTGAGCAGACGTAATCGTTATTCGAGCTTCAAATTCCTGAACGTATTATACGTATGATCAATTTCACTAGAACTCTTAGAAATCCACAAATCATTATATCAAGAATAAATAATGCTACATATGAAAGATCTTTTCTTGTACAAGCTGCTAGATATTGGAATATTTTACCCAGGAATTTACGCTCTTTCTCTATGTCCTTAACAGTATTCAAACGTAAACTTATAGAATTTTTTAATGGCCCAAACTCGACGCACCAATAACTAGGGTTCCCCCTATACCTTTTACACAATAATGTTTTTACTTAGGGCGGGGTGTGTGTGCAAGTGTTGGGATGCTGATATGTGTAATGTTTACTTACCATAGAATAGTACTATTACTAGTAATACAAATGTAATTGGCCAATAGGCTATATGTATTGCAAATGAACGAATAAATGAAATGAAATGAAATGAAATAATAGTTTTCTGATTCGTCTGCGGAATCCCCACTTTTATCTCATCGTACTATCGTTGGTCTCAATAAATAATTGTAATTTTACAGGAGAACGTAAAAACATAATACCTAGATACTGTAATATTCAAAGTGTAACTTTTTTTAAATACAGATTTTAAGGAAAATTAAACACTATTTTTACACTATTGCAATACATTTTTGGGACGAGGTGCATTTGTGTGAAATGTATTGGAATCACTGAAAAACTCGATTTCGTAAAAAATACGAGTTAGGGCTTTCTACTTAAGACTATCGATATGTCCATATGTGCATATCGTCACCTAAAACCGAAAATGCCATAAGTACACTTTTAATTTTTACAGGAGAAGCAAAAAATCTTATAATCTTAAGGCTATTTATTTGTTAGATGCCAAATTGAATAATGAATAAAATCGGTATTTTTGAACACATGAGAGTAAAATTTTAAGGAAAGTCTATATTAAATTTTTTTGGTTGTTACGGCTTTTTTTTTTTTTTTTTGTTAACAAAAGTTGCAAAATATACTTCATATAAATATTTTAGAAAATATTTCCACAAACAAGAACATTATTACTAACCATGCTAAAACAAGCATCAATGATCTTATGAACTTCCTTCATTATAAATATAGAACTCCGCATATCAAAAATGTATTGTTAAAAAACTATACTTTTTGAAATACGGATGAAAGTAAATTTTACGTACTTTATTAACCTTCAATGGTTTTAACATTTTTTAGTTACTTATCATATCAACATATCTAAAATCAAAATATTAAATTTAAGTATCTAATTTCTATAGCAAAAGGCATGAAATCGACAAAGTCGATTAGATATTAGATATTACTGAAAAAGAAACCAATGTCAGAAGAAGAAAAATTTATGCTAGGACTGCAATTGGGACGAACGACGGATTTTTCTGTGGGAACTTTCGTCATAAAAAATAAAACACATTTGTGCATATGAAAAATGAACACAACACCGCCGTTGAAGGAAATTCGTCGTGCGTGACGAACTCTGAGATAGATTTATTTCTATTTTGTACGCCGACGAACGACGAAAACACAATTTTCTCTCTCTCTCTCTTTGTCTTTTTGCACACACAATAACCACCCAGCGGGAAATTAAGCGAAGTACTTCGATAATAATCACTGACGTCAGTATGACATCGTAAGGGAGCAATCTAAGTACTTGGATTGTAATGTACGTGAAATCTGATATATCTTATGGTACTAATAACTTCGATTATGATGTAAGCTGGGATTCAGTTATTTTTATAAAACAACGAAATTCGTCGTTCGTCCGAGTTGTGGTCCTAGCATTAGTTTCAAATTATCCTTTCTCTGTAGTTGATATTATACCAAAATGCACATCATTGTTATAAATACTTATTTGCGAGAACAATGCTCAGATTCCATATTTGTCTCACATGAAATACAGAACAGGGCTGACTTTTTCATAATGACTACTTTAAAGCCTTATGACCAATTTAGTGTCCCGGTAAAACAAATTTTTTAAAACCAGCAGATCCCATAGTTCACTGTGTGATATACGCTTTTTTCTTCAGACCAATAATTTTATAAATGTTTATAAACATGTCTTTTTTTGTTTATAAAAAGTTTAAGAATACTTCGTCCTGTCGTATTTCATCTGATGTAAAAAATTCATGCAAATAGCGTGTTAAATTCACTTCTTGAGCAAATAAATTTATGTAAATTGAAAACTCAATTTATGCAACAATAGTTTTTTTAGTTATGATGTTGTTTGAGTAAAAGAGCGATATGTAATTATTAAGACTATCCAATGAGAAAAAAATTATACAGGGCAATTATGAATAAAAAACAAATTTCTCGCGAAATTATATTCATAATTGCCCTCAAAGTATTAGCAATCCTACTCTAGTCCAGGGAGATTTCTGCATTCATGCGTTGTGAAATCGTCTTGCTCTAGTCCATTTCAAAATCTCTGTTCAAAATTGAAATGTGAATGTGAAAGATACCAAAATTATGAAGGAGTTATTGGAATCTTTCTTGCATAATTTAAGGCACACATGGAGTGAAAAAAGCTAATTTATAATTTAATTTATAAGTATACTCGTACGTATGTATGTTATAAAATTTACATCTTCTAATAAACTTAAAGATGGCGAAGGTTTCTATCTATTCCTTAATATTTGAACAATAGTTTGCAAGATAATAGCGAAAAATTTCCACAAAAGCCCGAAAAACTATTCAATCAATCAACCAGCGCGACAGACTCTCGAAACCACACAACAAAGACACGCCTGACCGCACTTAATTACTAATAATTACTATAACCCGAGAGCTGTTCAGCCCACAGCTACATTACGCCTGTTTTAAAAGAAAATTTTACCTTTTTCTGAAACTTGGTTTCATTCAAACTCTTCTTCTGTTCTGATAGGAGATGTCCTGTTAATCATGCGGACAAATTGAAAACAAATAATGGTGATGAAATTGATTATTTATTGTTGGAGGTCTCTACCGTAGAGAATCTAAAACTTCTCCTAGGCAGCGTGTATCGAGCCAGCAGTAATATGAGCGTCAATCCCTTCATTGCGATTCTCGAAGATTTGTCCGTCCAGTGCGATGACATTGTTATAGCAGGATATTTTAATAGTAACCTATTAGTCGACACGAATTTACCGACTCATTTCCATACAACTTCTAATAGTTTAATATACCTTATATGTATTTGTAAACAACAAATCTAGAGTACTTCTCTATGGCCAACTTTCAACTTCTGTCTTCTCACAACACGATCTACTTTTTGTTACCTATGACCTGTCTCTACACACTGAATATTCATATATTTCATATCGTGATTTCCATAAAATTGATTACAGTACGCTCAATCAATCCATTTTTATATCGGCTAGCAGGAGATCAATATCGTCGTGAATGTTGATGATCAACTTTCGTTTACACAAGATAATGTTAATTAGTTAATTCGACCTGTGCGTTCCGAAAAGAAGTAAAAGAATCAAAGGCAAGAAGCCACTCTGGTTTAATTCGGAAATAAAATCACTAATAAAAAACGTGATGAATTCTATTCTCGTTGGAATTAGTGTAAGTCCAGCGAAAGCATTGTTTTATCAGAGAAAGTTTTCATCCGCAATGGATAGTAAGTCTAAATGGAATGAACAGCCTGGCCCACGATGTCGACAAGAACGTTTCTTTCACTTACTTATATTGAAAACAAAAACAAAATAAGAGAATTTGTTTTTGTTTTCAATGTAAGTAAGCGAAAGAGACTTTCTTGTCGACATCGTGGGCCAGGCCGGAAATATGTAAGTTTGGTGTCGGACAGAAAAGGATCTTCCCTTGCAACTCGCATATAGACACATATTAACGTCCTCAATCACCAGTTTCTGAATATCAATGTTTCGCCCCTAATAAAGGCCGTGATACACTATCATACACAGTCGTGCGATTTTTCAGAAAATACATGCAACCCTGGTATGATGGAGCTTATAAACATTTTCAAAAGACAATAAAAATTCATCAGATCAGGGTTGTAATTTTTCGTAGATCGTGCGATTGTGCAGGATAGTAAGCCATGGCCTCAAATGACATCTACGATAACCTATGAAATATATCAGTAGAAAATTATTTTGGCATGAATCCAATCTTTTTTTAAATCTATTTTCCCACAACTTTATCCTCTCTCACACATTTGTTTAATACAATCCTCACTAAATCCACATTTCCAGAAGCATGGTAATTGTCTAAAACCAAAAAGAATAATGAATTTCGGCCGATAGCCATTCTTCCATTTTTGTTCTCGAATGAATCCAGATTTTCTTACTTAGAAGTAATAAAATTGCCTGCAAAATGCTTAAATACTTACTCGAGACGCAACCTCAAAGTGTTGTCGATATTTTTCTAAATTTTATTGTTGGAATGTTGACTGTTTATTAACTGAATTTGACGCGAAATGATGGAAAATCGTTCCAAATTGAAGTAAACCTCGTCGCCAGTAAAATACCTCAATGTTAAAGGCTTTCGGCCCCACTCTAGTGGATCCATCTTTGTATATAGATAACATTCGGGCCTATTCTTGTTTGAGTATCGTTTTTTTTGCAAATGTACCGTGTTATCCTGGTACTGTATTACCATTTCAATATTGTCGTCCTAATAGTTAACCGGTTTGTGAAAGGTTGATCATGGCGAAGGATCAAAAAGTGATGAATATGATGAATACAGTATTAGATGGCTTTGTAAATGAAGAGAAACCAATGTAAGTGTGTTTTCTAAAACGCTCATAGGAGTTGGTTTCAAAATTATTCTTAAAAATTGTTATTATTATTATTATATAAAATTATATTCAACCTTATCGAGAAAAAAATGGCGAACATTTCATTCACGTGAAATATTTTCCAAACGCAAGCATTGGCGATCACAATTTTAGGGAAAGGGAACACATTTCACCTGAACTTTTATTACCGATAAGGGTGATTGATTTTCTTTTACTCTTTACTGCCTACATAGTTTGGTTAGGTTAGGTTGAAAAGAGGGGCAATAAATATTGACCAATTGACGGATTACATTTATGCTTTTGTAGAATGATGTGCGCTCTTAATACGAAATATTGGGGAGATTCCCAGTAAAAAACCATGAAAACCTATAAAACTTAGTCAGGTTAGGAACATAGTATCCACCATTCTTAGGTTTTTCCAGTCTGAATCCCATATCTGTGCCTATGTTCTGTAACTTTGGTGAGAACTTTTCCAGACGAAAATTTTGTTATCATTCTGTCAAACACAGGATGAGTAACAAAAAACTTGGTTCCTTGCTCATGTTTCTCGTAACAACCAAAATAATTTTTTGATTTTTCTTGACGCGAAAACTTCTCGCAAGTTACAGAACACAGGTACTGGTATGTTTTCCAGATGGAAGATTTCTCTTCTAATTTGACTGAATGCTGGACAGTGACACAAGCAGTGTTCGAGAGTTTCATCATCGTCTTCTTGGCAAGCTCTAAATGTCTAATACTGACAAAACTTCGGAATTTGGCATTTTTAGACTTAGAATCTCTATTGTCTTTTCACTATTTCAACTCTTCCAACAGTAAAGTTCCGCCAATCTGTGGCGTGTTATTCTATGGCAAATTGTTTCAATTCATTTTTAAATTCTTGAAAAGGTTTGGCGGTTTCTGGCGTGATGTTGTTCAGTAATGACCCCATCTTTGCAAGCCTAACCACTTTTTCGTTTCCAGAGACACCATGATGTCGTAGAGTCTCTACAATACCTATATGAGTTTATCTCGTTTGTGCATTGAAGAACGCTTCGAGATTGAACTTAATGATTTCTTCAGGCTTCGATAGCTTTTCTACTATACGAAGAGATACAAATTGGTAGTTCGTTGCCAATTTGCTTTAGATATTAAATGCCTTCGTTTTAGCCGTTACCGAAGACTGTAAAGAAAGAATATATGCATATTATGGCTCGTGTCGTAAAATCTGCTGCCCGATCGGTTTCCAATTATTAACCCGTCTGTGTAAAGGATAGTTTCAGGGTTAGGTTAGGTTTGCACGCTGCTGGTAAGGAAGGGTGGAATTTAGAGTCCAGCTCACTTGGGTCCAATACAATGATACCTTTGTGCTGCATTTTGCAAGTTTTAATAATGTAGTTTTGCAGCGCCCCTGGTTTCAATGAGGCGTATTAAATTTGGGTGCTCTGATGTTACATTAGGATTAGTATCCGCTGAAGCCGGTGTAGTTCGGTGACCAGTGTTTATGCCTTTATCACTTGAACTTTCCTACAACAAAAAAAAAAATGCGTGGTGTAGTCCGTGCTCGAACCCAGGACCTTCGGTTTGGTAGTCAACGTGCTAACTACTTCCGCCAACGCCACCTTCTATTTAAAATTCCATACTTTCAGGCGTTATGTTGTTGCAGTTACTTTGTACATGTCTAATTAGGATTTTATCACACATGAAGGTGGTGACGTTTCCTCTGGTACTTGGCTGGCGAAGCCATTTAATTATAGCTCAATTCATCTTTGTTGTATGATAAAAAGTAAAACTTTCCATGTAAAATATGTTCGCGATAAATTCTAGTGTTCCGGCCATATTATTTATGTATAACCATTGTTTTTTCTCCATTTTTACCAAATGTGGAGCTTAAGCTGTTGCTTTCTTAAGTTGTCACCATTTACCCCAAAATGACAACAAATTCAAATACGAGTACTGTGTGAATTTTAGTTCACCTTTAACACTGGAATTGAGACTATCCGATTTAGAGGGATAACACCGCTCACTTCCACCCTTAAAACAACATTTACATACGCATACATACATACATATACATACATATGTAAATATGCACAAACATATCACTTACTTAGAAATGGGAGTGACATTGATCAAGAAATCAACATAAAACATAAAGAGAAGAAAGAGCATTCGGATTCCGGAATGCTAAGAGTATATCACATCTGAACTACGTTATCATCACATGAATGGCGGCATATACTCGTACATATGTAAATAAGCATGTATGGATGTACACATGCACATATGTATGTATGTACATACTATTTCGGTATGTACGCAAATTTAATAATTTATATTTAAATACATTTTTTATCTTGTAAATATGTGCATGGACTTTTTTAAGGCCTAAAAGATCAATCAATCATGTAAAATCGTTTTAACATTTAAATGAATATGCAGTGCAAATGTTGATAAGTTGATTAATACTAATTGGAATAATAAATTTGTACATATCCAATACAAACTTGATGAAAAATAAAATGAGAAATAAAAAGACGCTGTGCATCTTTCCCAATTTTTCAAACGTGTACATAATTTTATTTTCATTTCAAAAATGTCGAATCTCTTTCTCCCATTCTAATTTATTTTTAGGATGTTTGTCTGCAAATACTATTCAAAACTTTAGTCGATTTTTACACTTTCTTTCGTTCGTTCACGCACAAGTAGAATTGCGGCACAACTCGATATTATTCATTTTAAGCAGTCGGAACCAACTTAAAACCATCCAAATATACATATGTATACTTATGTATAATATATGTATATCTACATACTTTTAATATATTTACACACGAGTAGATACATTAATTTTTATATGTGTATTTTATTTTACGGTTTTCAATTCTTCATAGAATATAATATCAGAAACGATGTTTTAAAAAAATGACGAAAACTTTATATAAATCTTAAGTGCTTAATGATCAAAAAAAAAAAAAAAGAAAAAGTGAAAAAGAAAATAACCAGCAACTGTCTAATTTTTTAAAAAGTAATTATATCTATTGATCCTAAATAAAATATAATATATGTGTATACATAAGTACATATGTATGTATGTATGTATGTATGTATGTATGTAATTTTTTTCATCAATTCACAATAACTTTTGTGAAAATTGTGTATCTATAATAAAATTTTTCGCTTTCGTTAGATTTTTTAAACTTTTATTTTTTTATTTATTCTCAGTGACTTTTTTTTTTGTTGGAGCATTCGCCAAAAAAAGAAGAAGATTTGTATAGAAAGAAATTCTTGTTGCGTGTTTAGCTAAAATCTATTTTTAAATCAAAACTAAAAAAATATCTGAAAAGAAAAATATTAACTAAGAGAAGAAGAAACATTAAAAAATCACAAAAAATAAAATAAAATAAAATAAAAGACCAAAAACAAAGAAAGAAAGAAATACCGAACGAGTGTTGCAGTGATAAAATAAAACTAACAAAATGTAGAAAATTAAATAAAAAACAAAAAATAAAAATACATATTACATGTTAATATCCAACCAAGTGTATATTATTCGTGCATGCATACATACATTCAGTATGTGTGCATACATATCTGCAAATGGGATCGTGTACCTGCAAAAACATACATACATACATACATACGTACACACACACATACTTATGTATTCGTACATATGAAAAGTAATTGAACTTTTAAATGAACACACACAGCGGTGGTCATCTAATTAGCTCAACATCTGCTCAATATTTTTCCTAAATAATGTTGAGTACACACTATAACATTTTGTGAAATCGCAATAGTGTGTACTAGTGGACACATTTTCCATTTCTAATATTTTTCATTGTGTGGCATTGCTTTCCATATTAAAATAATAATAATAGGTGTGTTCCATAAGATTTCGTGCAAGTTCAGACGAATGAGAGTAAAAAGAAAATTACTCTCTGAATGTGACAAAGTTATCCAAAATTGCTGGAACGCAAAAAAACCATAATTGCACATCTTAAAATACTAATGTTGTTTACTTTTTGAAAGTAAATTTAATTTAAGTGATTTTAGTCTCTTAAAACGCATAACATCACAAAAACAAAAATTTGCATCATTGACAACAGCCTGTAACTGATCCGAAAAAATAACTTTAATATATTTAAAAAAAATTCAAGTTTTTTAAAACAATTCCTTCCATATTGCTTTTTAGTACATTTTCCACAAAAACCTGTTTCCTTTATTTGCAAATTTTTCACTTTCATATGTAAACAAAACAAAAAAGATGATTATTTAATTCTTGTCCGAACTTACCCAAAGTAAAAGTTCGTACATGTTTGTAAAGGAAATGCAAAAAAAATTACTCTCTCATTCACTCTCAAAATTGCACAAAAACTGTTATCTGGAAGGCTTTTGGGTAATTTTGTACAAGTTCGGACTGTTTCGTTAAGCATCTGGAACGGCGTTGCACACATTTTGAAAATGACAACACAAGAAATACATGTATGTTCTATTGAAAGAGTCTTTTATGTGCATGTTAATAAAAGTTTGGTTGAGTGTGCATACGTATGTATGTATATGCACATGCATGTACGTACATATGTGTGTGCGATCGTCAGGAATAAACATGATATTACATTTTTGGACAAGTGTAAAGGAATAGGAAACAGATTTCATTCGAGATACTCATACTGATACCTGAATATTTTCGTAATAAAAATATTTAATTAAACATAGAATACCAAAAAAAAAAGTGTTGTAAGTGTGTGTGGTGTATGGTAATTGACGAGTGTAAATCCAATTATAAAAGTAAAAAGTAAAGTATAATTAATCTTTTTCAAAGTTTTCAAGCAAAAGAGGTAATTTCACCATTACGGTGTTTTTAAGAGGGACATTTTAATTTTTTTTTCACAAAAGTGGATTCTTGTGAGACTTAGCGAACAATTTAGCCATGATTGCTTTTTTTAACTCAACCCCTAAGTCCAGTTCAAGTTTCTTATTCACAATAAGTAATACGATAATATTGCATAAGAAACACTAAAAAGTTTTAGTAAAGTAATAATTTACTATTTATAGGTACTTTTAAGTACTACGAGATATCTTGGAGATGCCTCCACTAAAAAAATTAGTAACCAACGCCAGCATACGTGGTTTTCATCAATAAAACAACCTATGTTCAATTTGTTTCGTTTCGAGTTTATGATGTCAAATTGTTATATATTAAAAGGGTCTAAAAAAATTTTGAAAAACATGGACCTATATAATTTTTTTTTTCTAAAACAACACAACCTCTAACTTTTTTCTAATAACTTTCAACACTAACGCAGTATGTTTACAAACGATGGCTTGCAAAAGAATTATTTTCTTATAAGGAAACACAGCGCAGCGATATTTGTTTAGTTAATACTCTTTCTTTACTGTCGGATTTTTATTAGCTAACACAAAATATATGTAGGTGACTTTTTGCTAACTCATTTACAACTATGTAGCTTCTGAACTAACTCATAAATGATACAGATATATTATATCGCGCGATAGCAAAGTGTTAAGTATGATGGCTGACGAACAAAGTGATCTCGGTTTGATACCCGTTCTCGTCTCTAAAAAAAATTTTTTTCCAATTAAAGTTGACTAAAAATGTTAATCATTGGTAAGTTAAATCATACCTAGCTCTTTTTTGATGCACCACTAACTGACTCATATTGACCCATTATGAGTTAGTTTGTTCAGTTTGCAGCTAACTAATAGTGCAATTGAGAGAAGAAATGAGCTAACTTGTAGTTATTTGAAACTAATGCAGTGTGTACGTAAGTACTATCTCATTCTGAAGACATGAGTTAGCTTTTAAGTCAGTTGTCACTCGTCTCTCATTAACCATTAGTTAGTTACTTTTAAGTTAGCTCAAATACCGACAGCGTTGCTTTATACAGAGTTTATCCTAATTTTAAGTATTATGTAGTATTATATTTTAAGTATTATGTAGGCATGCACATAAAAAATTAAAAATTTTATATTTTTCTTTCTGACAACAACAATCTACATATGTATATGTATCTTCTTGGTGGTTGCACGCACAATATTTGTCTTCAGCGACAATCACTTACATTGACATACGGTTAGTGTCATTAATATTCGGTTTTCAGATTCACAATCAATAAAAAGTCGATCAAACAATGGCAACCATTTAAACTGAAAAATTTCTTTCATTATTTTATTTAGCAATTGAGTACGAATATGAATTCATAAAAAATAGTAAGTAAAAACTGACAGATTATTTGAAGTACTTCAAAAAATGTAGCGTCATTAATATTCGGTTTTTCTATGAGTAAGGAAAAAATCAAGGGAGTATGACCTGTTTTGATATATGTAATTAGTCCTTGTAAGAATATTTATCTCATCAGAGGACTTCACTTAAACAATCTGACATATTTTGAAGTAAAAATATATACGATCTTTTTTCCAAATATCACTTTAGTTTTCCTCCCAGTTGTAACTTAAGTTGAGAATGTGTCACAGACTTTACGGGATGAATTTGTCACTCAAACTTGGATTAAGATTAATATCTACCAATTCGTGGGTAAGATGAACCATTTTAAGATAACTACATGCAAGCGCTATACCTGAATTGGGGTGGTTTATGACAAGGGTCATATCCTTCGCAATACTGAAATTTGTTAAAAATATCTCTCTCGTTTCGTTTAATAATGTTTATAAATTTCTCTTAATCTCTTCAAATACTGTCTGCAGTTGACATTTAATGAATAAAACTTTTTATGTTTGATCCTATTTGCTCCCATCAGATACCACAATAATGTAGAATCCTGATTGTAAGGATAATAATTACCATGTAATGCTTTTGTTTACCATTTCTTTAAAATTATTTTTCTTATTTACCCGAATGTTTTCCATTACACTATTATTTCATGATGAAAGATTGTATACCAATTTTAATAATAAGCGGATGTGAACTGTAGCAAAAACTGAACGAGGATCTAGGTGATGCATGGTTGAATGTAAACTCGAAACTTTGATATTTTTTAGCTAAATATATATTTTAGAAAGTATTTAAATAAATTTAGGAAGATTTAGAAAGGTTATCATGCCAAACGAGATATTTTTAGCACATTTCAGTATTTCGAGAAGGATATGACACTTGTCATAAAACAGCCCCTTTCAGGTATAGCTTGCATGTAATTTTTTCAAAATAGTTCATTGCACCCATGAATTGGTAGATACATATAATTTTTAATCAAAGTTAGAGTGACAAATTCATCCCGTAAAATCTGTGACACATTCTCGACTTTAGTCACAACTGGTAGGAAAACTAAAGTGATGTTCGGAAAAAAGATCGTATATTTTTTTAATTCAAAATATGTCAAATTGTTTAAGTGAAGTCCTCTGATGAGATAAATACAAGAACTAATTATGATCAAAACGGTTCGTACTCCCTTGATTTTTCCTTTACTCATCAAAAAACCGAATATTAATGACGCTATATTTTTTGAAGTACTTTATAATTATATAATTTTTTTCGATTATTTTTTATGAATTCATATTCGTATTCAATTGCTAAATAAAATAATAAAAGAAATTTTTCAGTTTAAATGGTGTCCATTGTTTGATCGACTTTTTATTGATTGTGAATCTGAAAACCGAATATTAATGAGACTAACTGTAACTTGTTTTGTCAGAACACAATTTCGATGTTAATAATATTTTGTTTTTGTTTATTAATTTCTCTTGGATCTGATCCTTAAGACAATATTTTCTAAAAATTAATTGGAGTATTGACATAACATATATCTACATGATTGTGTAAAAATTTTTTAAACAGCAGCAGCAGCTTCAAAAATAACTCTTTTTGGGTTTACTGAAAAATTATTTTTTGCTTAACCACCAGTAAATAAATCTCAATAGTTTTGAATAGTTCAAAAGCTCCTTTCGTTAGTCGTTAAGTTTCCAATTGTAGCTTGTAGCGTTTAAATTACCTCTAGAAACCCTGATTTTTGCTGTAAATACCACAATAATAGAGAAGTGCTACGTGCACAAAAAAACTCAACTTTACCGATTATTTTTTGATTTTTACTTATTCCTCAGAAAATAACAGTTATTTTTTAATTTTTATTTACTGCCAGTTCATAGAAGCCAATTAAAAATTCTCGGCTGGTTATTTACATTGAAAACAAAAACTAATTTTGAGTGTTTTGTTTTTGTGTTCAATATAAATAGGCAGACGAGAATTTTTACATGGTTTCTATAAACTGGCAGTCATTCCTCACAAAATAAGAGTTATTTTGTGACTTAATTATTTATTTTAATTTTTAAAATGAATAAACTATTACAAAGTAAATTTAATTTAACATATAAGAGTTTTTTTACAGACTCGGGCGATAAATTAAATTTTAAATCGGTTAATATTACTTTAAAAAAATTACGCTTCTACATTTTAAAAATTAAGCAAAAAACTAAAAATCAAAAAGAAGGTGTTATTTTGTTGTGAGGAATAAATAAAAATCAAGAAATAAAGATTCAAAAGTAATTTTTAAAATAAAAATTATAACCGTTACGGTCCCTGGTAAATACCGATGTTTAAGAGGGCGACGTTCGGCAAAAAAAAATTCGAAATTGCCTCTCAATAATACGCACAATTTTTGTCTGCAATGTGGTGGTACGCTCTAATACATACATAATCATATACATAGTACATAGTACATACACGTACTCGTATATATTGTTGGTCACAAGTAGAAAGGACCTGACTCAAACAATTGCAACTTTACAGGAGAAGGTAGGAACATAATAGAAATAGTAGAACTGCTTGTAAATCGTGTTTTTTTTAGAGTGCCACAACTTTGAGTTTCTTTGAGTAAATCAATTGTAGCGCCCGCTGTGTGGCATGTGGCTCCATCCTGTTGGAACCACATATCAGCAACATTAATGCCACGTAATTGAGGTACGAAAAAATTTCGAATCATGTTCCTATACCGTTCACCATTGAAAATAACATTCTGAGCAGCACCAAACAGTAATTTTCTGCGGATTTAATGGTGTTTCGACAAAAGCTTGTGGATTCTCCTCACTCCAAATGCGACAATTCTGCTTATTTACGTACCTATTCAACCAGAAATGGGCTTGTCGGAAAATAAAATTTTGCATTTTGCAATTTGCACGCTTTGCTCTGGTGTAAGTCGATGATTCATAATGAAATTTCAAAGCAAACTAATAAACAAAACGCAACTATCAGCTGTTAAATCGTCGCTGATTTTACTAACTGACCTAACTAACATTTAACAATTTAACAGGAGAGCAGCTTTTATGGTTGTTTTATACATTCATTCCTATGGCTGCGTCTGAAATCTTTTTACTTATATAGGCACAACAGTGATGCTTACAGTCATGAAAATTGTAGACAAGGTGTATTATGACTAATTTTTCAAAAAAATTTCAGTTAGGTGAGTTAGTTAAAACAGCGACGAAATGGGTGCTCAAATAAAGCAGTGATGCCAACTCAAAGTTGTGACACTTAAAAAAAACACCCTATACAAACTGCTTTGTACAACTGCTTGTAAAAGCGTTACTTTTTACACTATTGCAATAAATTTTTGCGTCGAGGTCTATTTTTGTGTATGTATTGTATTGGAATGACTGAAAAACTCAATTTCGTAAAAAATACAACTTAGATCCTTTCTGCTTGAGACCATCGATATTTTTTCATATAAGTCACATTACAGAACGATGATTACGTCCACAAAATGAATATATTATTATAAAGAGTGATTATTGGTAAAACATGACGTTTTATGAAATTTAGTTCTTTATTACTTACTCATTATGTGTGTGTGTGTCATAGAATGATAACATTTTTATTGGCCTGGAATTTGTAGAATAATAAGAAAAAGTTGTGGAATGTTGAAAACATTGTAGTATTACACATACTTAATTCAGACGATGATATTTTGCACAGTTCACTATTAAACGATCTTCAACGGAACTCACTTTTCTGTGCTCATAAGTAAATACTCGTACATACATGCATACATGCGTTGTCTCAAAGTAAGTGTCAGACAAACAGCCTTACCGTTGTGATACTAAAGTATAGATTAGAGAGTTTTTTTTAAGCTTTTGACATATTTTATGACCGTTTTTAGATTACGTTGCGTATAAATTTTAACTAGTGCGTGCTATGTTCTTGCCTCTTTTTGAGAAACAAGATTGCATTTAGAATACTACAGCAATGATTCATATTATACAGCGTAATACTGGAATCCACCCATTTTTTTAAGTGGAAGATTGTGTCTATTTAAGAACTCAAGATCTTTATATGATCTTTCATAAATAAGACGATTTGTAATGGCGAATAGAAGCTGTGGGTTTCTATTACTCTACAAAAACGTAATATGTCTACGGACATAGTCTGGACAGTCTGTGGGCATAACATTACAAAAAAAGTAGTGATCTAATCTGAATAAAGTTTTTAAAACTACAGCCCAAAAAAATCATTAACATACATTGAAGCATGGTCCTATTTAAATTTTCAACGCTAGACCTCAATGCAATGCAATACAATAGATTAGACATCAATAAGGGGTGACCTATGCTCTTTCTAATATGTAAAGGCAGATATAAATTCATTACATGTACTGTCAGTTTACAGAAGCAATTGTGAGTGCTTTCTTTTTGTTCTCAATATAAATAGGCAGACGAGAATTTTTACATGGCTTCTATAAACTGGCAGATAGTCTTTTTAAAGTGAAGTCTATTTTAGAAATTAGTCCACTAATATGGTGGCAAAAACCAATAATATTGTCTAGTAGAACACCAAGCCAAAATCAATAGGTTGGCCATCAATCATTCGTATAGATCATAAATAGTAAACGGCCAATAACAGAGCCATGCGGTGCAGCACTCCTTACTGGTAGACAACTCAGACTATGGTTACCGCATTGAACATATTGTGAGCGACCTGTTAAATATGAATAAATTAATCTGCAATTCATCATAAATTTTTTTCGCTATATATACAGAAAGAAAAGATTTGTAAATACAATTAATTTATTTGTGTGTTACCAAATTTTTCTTTCAAATCTAATGTAGTTCTTTGTTTGCTTTTTAGAATTTTTTTTACAAGTTTTTCTTGTTAAATTCAAAGTTATTTCCACACAACTTTCGAAACGATTTTTTGCTTGTCTGCGAATAAAACTAAATGTCTTTGGGCGGAGTCGAACCGGCAACCTCCGGAATACTAGTTTAACGTTCTTACCTCTCAACTAAAGAGCAAATCGTTATTAGATATGCAATGAACAACAACAAAAACTTTAGTTGACATTTTTAATTTAAAAAAAAAAATTATTCAAAAGTTGTTATATATGTATTTCAATTTAAATTAAATTTGTTTTGCTGGTTGCATTTTGATGATATTTTTTTCTTTGTATAGTCAACATGTTGTGCTCAGCCTAGGGATAGACACTGTAAAAAACATCGATGATACTACGCATCGCAAATATACATCGATGTTGCATCGATATTTCAATAAATACTTCGAGTTTTTTATATGCGAAAATAATCTTTCAGACGGAACTGATGCTCCCACACCGTTGTAAGACATTTAAGAGCGATCTTGTAAAGTTTGGGAAACTGCCAAATATCCAACGGATTTTCTTTTCAAATATCCAACGGATTTTCGTTCAGTCTTCCAACAGGAGTCCTCAAAAAACTGAAAGTTCATCAGACAATATATCATCAGTCTTATTACTTTTCGAATTTCTATGAAATCAAGAAAAGTCATTGGCCTCGCATGTAACTTGTAGTTACTGTAAAAAGACAGTTTGTATCGAGTTGAGAAAAGGTGTATTAATTGATTATTCTTCCTCCAATTGCAAAACATCAGCTCATCTGCAAGTTCTAACAAAAGTTCTAACAATAAGGAATTTTCACTTTCACCATAACAAAATCACAATTTTATTATTTCAGAAGATTTTAAAAACTTGACGAAATATTTGAGTTTTCCAAGAAATAAAAAATAAAGCAGAGCTTTTGGGCTCTGGCTTGTTGATGTCAATTAACACGCATTAGGGAACTCGGCAAATTTAAATAAGTTTAAAAACAATTTTCGAACGTATTCAGAAAAAGCAAGGAGAACGTTTTCATCAGGACATTATAGACTTCGAACAACGTTGTCTCTGCCAATACAATGAAAATATGATGGGAGGCTCTTTTGGAGAAAGTACTTACGCAGAAAAATTCTTGCAATAAACAATTTTAATTGAAAATAAAACCAAAAATCTATTAAAAATGTAATTGAGTCAATTAAACTTTGTAATTAATTAAATTTTTAAACAAAATTTTAATTCACTTAAATATATTTTTAATTGATTTATGGTTTTATTTTCTATTAAAGTTATTTGTTACAGGAATTTTTTTTCTGTGTATGAACATAAGAGAAAAAGTAAAGGAGTGCACTCTAAAATTGCCTTTCCACTTTTTTGTAACCTATTTTGATAGTAAAAATTATCTTCACATATTTCTAAAAATATCCTTCAAACGTTCTTCTAGGTACAAAAGCAAACTTTTTTAAGCCGTATATTTCTTTTGCATTTTACTGTGATCTTAACTATCGAAATTTTATACTTTAAGCCTAAAGTAAATTTTTGTATTGACCCATATTATTATTCATTGAACCTTACATCGTAATAAAAATCGCTCTCTCTCTCTCTCTCTCTCTCTCGTTTTTAATTACAGGATAAGCATTTACTTAAAAAGGCAATAGAAAATGGTAATAGGCAATCAAGACACTGGTGGTACCAACAATGGGTCTCACCCATCTGGTATTCCACAAGACCAAATCGATAATATAATGAGAGGCATTGCCAATACAGGTGATGTGAAGATGAACAATCACAGAAAAAAGTTGAGACAAAGGTAATTAGATATTTGTGTAGGTTCGAGCAGTGCTTAAGGTGATTTGTAATCGTACCAATTGCTTTTCATTTTAGATTCGATATTATAAAAAAACTTGGACAAGGAACGTACGGTAAAGTGCAGTTAGGTATTAATAAGGAGACTGGACAAGAAGTTGCTATAAAAACAATTAAAAAATGTAAGATTGAAGCGGAAGCCGACCTTGTGCGTATACGAAGAGAAGTGCAGATTATGAGTTCTGTTCAACATCCAAATATTATACACATCTATGAAGGTATGTACGTACAAACATATACATATACTCGTACATACATATATACATATGTAGTGCAATATGTATGTATGTTTCAAAAGTTTATCGACTTTATGTTGTGCCTCAACGTAACCAACTAACCGAACTAAACTTTTGATTCGATTGTAGTATTTGAAAATCGTGAGAAGATGGTTTTAGTGATGGAGTTCGCTGCTGGCGGTGAACTATATGATTATTTATCTGAGCGAAAGGTTTTAAGTGAAGAAGAGGCCCGTCGAATATTTCGGCAAGTAGCAACAGCTGTTTATTATTGCCACAAACACAAAATCTGTCATCGGGATCTAAAACTCGAAAATATACTTCTAGACGAGCAGGGTAATGCAAAGGTGAGCGAGCAAACGTGATTCTTAGCAATTTTGTATAATTTTAAAATTTTTTATTATTTGGTCTGTTAAATAGATCGCTGATTTTGGCCTCTCGAATGTTTTCGATGAGCAGTGTTTGCTGGCGACATTTTGTGGCTCTCCGCTTTACGCATCGCCTGAAATTGTTGAGGGCACACCGTACCATGGACCTGAAGTTGATTGTTGGTCTCTTGGTGTCCTTCTTTATACTCTAGTCTACGGATCAATGCCATTTGATGGATCGAACTTTAAGAGACTTGTAAAACAAATAAGCCAAGGGGACTATTATGAACCAAAGAAACCTTCTCGAGCGTCTGCCCTAATTCGAGAAATGTTAACGGTTTGCCCCCGTAAACGCGCTACAATCGAACAAATATGCTCTCATTGGTGGGTCAATGAGATTGATGGTGTGTCTTGCTTAGAATTGGCTGAAAACCTAGCAAATCAAACTCCAGTGCGCCTGGACGTTCTACTTTCGTTGACTCCTACAGCAATTACAGCAGACCAATTGGTAGTACCTTCTGCTGATAGCGGAAATTCAACGGGGAAAACTGTCATTCCCCGAAGCCATTCGGTTGGTTCGATACGCGACGTTGTACCCAACACGGAAGCTGAGCGCAGAATATTAGATATGGTTGCAGGTAAGCACTTAGATAACTAAAAAAAAAATACTAACCAAGAATAAGAGATTCTGATAAGTTAATAAGTATGTGTGTATATTATATCTGCACCATATCGCTTTTCCAAAATTCCTTTTCCTATATATTTCCATTCCCTCCGTGTAATCCTACTATTGATTTAATATGAAATTGGTAAAAAATAAAAAAAAAAATAAAAAAATGCATGTACAGTGAACTAATCTTGATCAGTATCTTTTTTAACATAAACTCATCTATCCCCTATTTCTACATTTTGAAGCTGGTGGCGAAGCAGCTCTAATGCCTTCTCCCACACGCACCATTACTCCTGCACAAAGCCCACTTCAGGCCAAACGAAAGCTAGAAAACACCATATCAACAGACAATGCGATAGGCGTAGCCTTAAAAAAGAAAGATAAAACCGAAGATAATGCTACAAACTTATTAATAGAAGAATCGATACCAGCAGCAGGCCCAGAGGCGAGGGCGGTGACTTCGTTGGATGAAAAACCAGTACCTATGGACACTGAAGAGATTCCAACGAAAGAGGAAAGTGCTTCAAATGCAACGCGCAATTTTTCGGCGAAAGATATGGAAATGGTAGATGATTTGTGTGAACAACTAATTCAAGATAAATCAAAGACAGAAGCCGGACAACTAAATGCCAATTTAAGTAAAGAAAAAGCTAATTACGCGGCTGGTGAGGTGGAAGACTCTCCCGAAAAGACTAAGGGCGCGACAAAAGTGATAAAAAAATTCGTAAATAAACATAAAACAGCAGATTTAGTGAATGTCATCGGTCACATAGACTCGGATGAAGCAAACTCAATAAAAAAGCAAGTTGGTATGGAAAGTGCAGCTCCAACAGCAACTAGTGCGAGTCAGCCATCTGGGCGTAAGTTTAGTTTGCAAGATGAATCTCCATTAAGTAAATTCAACACTGAACGTAGAAAATCTCGCATTCTTGAGACTGCAGAGAAATTTCAGCAAATGAATGCGTCGAGCGCAAATACTACAGATAAAAATAAGAAATTAATTATTCCTGGTGTCAGCGTTGGCAATTTCAAAAAGGAGTATGAACGCAAAGCTTCCACTAGTGCTACTGGAAATCAAGGACAGCAACTTACCGCAGGAGAACGTCGCGCTCTAGAACAAGTAGCTGCTGCAGCGGCTATTGCAGCTGCCGCAGATGATGATGAAAACACATCAAATGAAGTTATTGATCCAATTGCTGTTGAAGCTAGTGACTCAAAAGCATCCGTATCATCCTTTTCTCTTGATGAGGCTCGGCGTTCAATGGAGAACTCAATTGCGCTATTGCGCCAAGCTCAAACAGAATCCTCTAAAGATGTTAACCAACTGTGTGCCAAAACGGAAAGTATTCACTTCAGTGACGCCCAAAACCCCAAACCAACAACCGATCGCGAAAGAAAGTTGATGAATGCACGTGCCATTATTGGAAATGCAATTCAACCAGGTATGTATGGATGAATGTGTGCAGTGCACTCAATGTTGATACTCCTCTTACAATAGAATTTCCTCTATGTATGTATGATTCCATTTCCAATCGGAAATTATGGGTTAACTAACAATGTGTTAGTATATATGTACATATGTATTAAGTGTATTCAAACAATTAGACATATTCATCTCATCATTGGCTCATCATCTGTATATTTTAGTTTTACACAGGCCACAGCCACTACCACCATTAACATCTTCATCGTTTTTCGGCAGCGGCTGCGGCGGCGGGGGCGGTTCCGGTGCCTATTCTCCAATGCGTGCGGTTAGTGGGAATTTTTTGGTGAACAGTGGCGCTTCAAATGCCAAAAATCAAACATTTAATACGAATAACAACGGCTTTCCTGTGGGCTATCGAAAACAGCCGTTAATTTCTTCTAACACTTCAACACAGCCACCACATGCAAACGTTGCCCTCGCCGCAGCACGGCACACTTTAATGGGACGTTTAGCTGCTGGTGGTATTGGTAGTTCTGTTCAACCGAATACGTTTAAATCGGTGCAAAGAACTGATGCTTGCACGTCGCCAATCAAACGTATAGGAAATGAACAATTCAAGTCACCCCATAATATACAATATTTTCAATCCCCTGTATCTGCGTCATCGAATTCACCTTTGCCATCAACATCATTTTTGTCGCCTTTTACACAAGCACAAGCACAACCACAACCACGACAACACCCACTGCCGACACAGACATTTGGTTCCACAGCTACCATCGCCAAAACCACCACCGCCACCAACGCCAATGCAAAACCACTAGGCGCAACCAATATCACCAACTCTTGCAATGTCATTAATATTAACAGTACGCCAAAACCGTTCTATAATGCATCTCAATCGTCATTGTGGAAATGTAAGTTTAGCTGTCGTTAGTTCATTCGTTCGTCCCTTCATTCGTGAAATACAAATAACAATTGTTTTTTGTCTGTAGACTTATTAATTACTGTAGATACATGCCGCCTACTTGATCAGTTCTTTTTTTTTAATATTTTTAATTTATGTGTGCGTTTAGGACTAACCTATTCGTCTAAACTTTAGTACGGACGGTTGGTTAGTTGTCGTAAACCAGTTCTAATGTTTCACATACTTATGTAAATATACGGGTGTTTCAAGTGAAATTAAAAGTTCGGATTTGTCATAGAATAATTGTTGCTGCAAAAACCTATTTCCAACAACAATGCTATGACAATTTCGAACGTTTTGAATTCACTTGGAATAACTTCAATAATTACCCCAATTTGTTTAATAAATTTTTAAAAATTTTGTTATTTCTCCTGGCCTAGTTAAATTGATACGCCTTGAAAAAACCAAGCATTATTTGACAAAATTATTGTATAATAATTCATACAAGTTTTTCATATTTTAACAATATACGAGTATACTAGCTGAAGATATGTAGATACGAGCACATCATATTTATGAAAATAAGTACAAACATATCGTATTTCTACAATCAGCAAAATTATACTCGTAGTTCTCAAAGGCGATATTGTCTTAATTTACATATGTAC
This sequence comes from Nowickia ferox, assembly GCA_936439885.1. Classification (NCBI taxonomy): domain Eukaryota; kingdom Metazoa; phylum Arthropoda; class Insecta; order Diptera; family Tachinidae; genus Nowickia; species Nowickia ferox. The sequence goes on along the minus strand of OW387023.1, from coordinate 152,867,277 downwards.
ATATATACCCCCAGTTTATCGAAGACAATCAAAAATTATTGTCTGTCTATTTATATTCATTAAAAACAAAAGCTAATTTGAGTGTTTTGCTTTTGTCTTCGATAAGCTGGAAGTTAATCTTGTAACGTTTTTTCCCCAAATTAATATTTTACATTTCGATAAAATATCGAACGTTTTCTTAAAATACGTTGAAACTGCGGATTTCATTTGAAATCTTTACAGAAATTTTATATTGTAGAAAAAAGTCTAAAAGACAACTTTCTAATCAATTGTGTTTTTTTTTATTTTTTTTTATTAATTTTGCTACAGCTTTGTCATTTTAAAAATAACACTTTTACTATGTCGCTTTTCATATACGAGTACATTAGCATCAATTAAGAAAAAAAATAATCATCTTTCATTTGGCATCTTCAGTCTCAAATATTAGTAAACATCGAGTGTTTATACTTAGAAATAAAAAATAAAAAAAAGAATAATTAAAGTGTTTTCGTATGAGTTGAGTATTTCGTAACTAAAATTTCTATGTAATACTACGGGAGCACTACGTACTTTGTATTATTTATTCCTATTGTTCTCGTCTTATGCGTGCTCTTGTCTTCCCTCTGTTCCAAGCACCAAGAACTTCATGTATAAAATATGCTTTTAATATATATGTATGTATGTACATATGTACATATGTATATATATGTATGTACGAGTAGTATGCAAATACAAACACGTAAAATTATAAATCAATCAAGCAATAATGTATCTATGTGAAAAAATAAACATTTTAAAAACAAAATTTAATTTAATTGAATTTACATTATTAGCTTCCCCATTGCCAGGAGAATCTCCGTCAACGGGTGGAATGAAGACGTCCACAGCGTCTATTACTCTCAAATCGGCTACTCTGCCACGTCGGAAAACTGCAAAAACAGAAATTCAATTGGATATTAAACCTCCTATCGCTGAACAACCATCAATGCGCTTTACAACGGAGATGCAGCACCCAGTTGCTGATTTACGTAGCGCTCCGCCTCGAGAAGGTCCAGTTCCTTATAGTCCCATTAAGGGAATTGCAACTCAAAGAGCTTCCAGCTTGGAGCCTAAAGAACATGTAATACCTATTCAAAGGCCACCTTCATCTTATGTACGAACAATTTCAAATTCAACCAATAGGTACGATCAATTATCTAAGTGGCATCTGAACTTTAAATTATACATTTTATTTCTCCCCAAAGATCTGGCTCCTTATCTCGTCAGTCCACCAATGACTCAGAATCTGATACAACTACTACAAATATGTCGCAAGCGACAATAACTGGCTCCTCACAACCGATTAAAAAAAGTCCTCGAGAGTTCATAATACCTATTGCTGTAGAGGGTGGCGGTTTTATAACACCTCGAGAAGGCAGCATAGAACCGTCTGAATCCAGTCATACATCAGCTACCACATCAAGTCGATCTACATTCACACGCTTACGTCCAACACGTCGTATTGGGTAAGATAATAATGATACTTATGCCGCTTATTAAAAGCTTGTTCGCTTTCCCTTACTGAATATCATGAGTTTTATATAGAAATTTATTCTATGTATGCACATATATGTACATACACACATACATTGTTTCTAACTACAAATTAAAAAAGTTTTCATGATTTCACTAGGCTAAAATTCGTATCGCTCTGTAAACCACATTACATGTGACAATTATTAATGAACAAATAAAACCAAAGTTAATTTTAAATATTCTGCCAAACACCAGCAGAACGGAACAACTGGGTGTTTTTGAGTTAATGATGCAGAACTAATCCTCATATCGTTCTTCATATTGTGTAAAAATTCCATACAAATATCTTATTTACTCAACTCTTGAGAGACAAATTAAATTTTCTTTCGTTTTCTGGTAAACTGGTTGTTGTGAGTTATGACGTTGTTTGAGTAAATGTTCACTCAAACATGGTTATAACTCAAAAAAAAAACTAGTTCGTCAGAAAACGAGTTTAAAGTTTTCAATTTACATACAATTTAATAAAAAAAGAAAATTTTATTTTGCTTTCAAGAGTAGAGTAAACAAGATATTTGTATGATATTTTTTCACAATTTCAAGAACGATATGAGAATTAATTCTGCATCATTAACTCAAAAATTCCATTTTTCGAGTTATGGCGTTCTTTGAGTAAATGAGAGATACGTACATATGTATGTATGTAAAATATATTTTTACCTTTAGCAGAAGTATTTTTCCTACATAAATACATATAAAATGTATTATACATACATACATACATATTTCCCAAAAGTTGAGGGTTATTTTGACGACAGTAATCGTCTAAAGTTATCAAAAAAAAAAGGCTGAATAAAATATACTTGTACTTTAATATCCTTTTTATTTGTATTTGTTTTTTTTTAAGATCACTACTCAGCGAAAGTGGAGTTGATGATGGGTCGCCATTCCAAAAAATGCGTACGTCCTCTTCTATTCGCGATGGAGATGATGATCCACGTTTTACTTTACACAAATTAAGGTAAGTTTTACCCACCTTAAATGTTGAATTTCTTTCTTTCACAGTAGGATATAAGTGAAAAAATTGGAAAATTGGCTGGTCCGTTGCGATTCGAATTATCGGGATTCTACTGTATTACGTTTGCATGAATTTATAAATTAAATTAAAATAACTTTTTGACTTAGCTGGGATTCGAAACGACGTTCATGAACCTTTAAGACAATCCCTCTACACAGTGAGCCACATATTTATGTTCTACTTATTTTGCTTGCGAACTGTTTTACAGTATTTATTCCTGAAAATATGGAATAATACATTTAATGCATTGTCACTCAGAGTGGCAGCAGAGTGCCACAGGAACACTATATCTCGGCGGCCAGTACTGATTTAACGTCATTAGAATATTTTTAGTATTAATATCTAACAAAGTGAATACATTTTTTAACCGACTTCAAAGAAAGGAGGAGGTTATCAATTCGTCTCTATTTCTTTTTTGGCGGTGGTACTTCATAACTCGGTACATTTTAAACCGATTGTAAAAATTCTTTTTTTGTCTGATTAGTCCTATTGTAGTGGGCGGGGACACGCCCAAATTTTTAAATTTAATTTTATGATATTCTACTTATTGCTTTTGCTTATTACCTTTGCTTCTTGTAATTACACAATTTGAAAGTTGTAAAAATGGGCGGGGTTACGCCCATTAAAATTTATTATAATATTTCACGTGGTTCTACCTAACTGATTTTTACAAAACTTACCACACACCTGGAGCTCTAAAATAGACACAATTCTCCATTTTAAAAAATTTTATTTTTTTTATTTTATTTTGTTAACACACAATCTTGCATTTAAAAAATAGGCGGAGGAACGCCCATTAAAATTTAATTTTATATATCACGTACTTCTTATCTTCTATCGGATTATTGCATTGAAATCGGTTTCGGTTTTTTTGGCAGAATTATTTAACAACTTTTTTAAATATGCAACACATTTACTCGTATATGTATTCAAATTAAGCAGTCGGCTATCAAACGTTTTAGCCAAGAAGATACAGGCTGAAAATATCCCAATTCATAAATAATTCATTCTATTACTTATTATTTTTGTTCGTAGAAGCTCAAGACCAGTGAAGAAAACAAGCCAAGATAATGATTCACAAAGCTCTGGAGAGGAAGATGACGATGATGGCTTTGAAATTTTAACTGCAGAAAATCTCTTCTCTACTCTTTTGCAACGTGTAAGTATATATAGTCAATGATTTTCAGAACGTGCAACTGAATTAATTGTACTCCAACGATAATTATTATTTAACAGGTCCGGGCTCTTACCAATCGCATGAACGTAAACAATGATATAACTACTGCTTTTCCCAGTTCTAGTCGTCTTCTAAGCAATATGAGACAAGCACAAAGTCCTTTCTGGAATCAAGAACCATTTGGCAGGTGAGAAAATTGTTAATCAATTCAGTGTTTATTTGTACGTTTTTTTTTTCTTTTTACTTTTAATTCATTTTTAATGCCCACTAACTGAACTGCATTAACTTTAAAAGCTAATATTTTTTACATTTTATTTACATGCTGCGCTTCTAACAAATCGAAAAATAAAAATAATCCTTAAAACTGTTCAAAATGAAAAATAATAATGATAAACCAAAAACCCAATGATATTTGCATACCAAATTTGCACACGCCCTACTGACATGACACACCAAAATCATGGATCAATCTTTGTTGTCATTGTTGTTTTCATAATGCTATTTTACCTCGTGGTGTATGTGTTGACTACATTTTACATTAATACTCTTACAATATTGGAACAAATTATCAAAAAAAAAAAATCAATTAAATGGAAAAATTGAAAAATAGATCCAAAGTGAGTTACACGTACAGTGAAACTATCGAGAAAAGACAAGTGTAAGTATAATGTTTAAATTTTGTTTCCAGATTCATTACTTTGTACCAATTGCATTTTACACACTGCATACACACACATACACACATACATGCATACATAGATACACTACTCATGCATTAATATAAATTGGGTGGATACACTGCACTCGGCGTAGCTAGCGAATGTCGTTACCACTAACTACCAGCCTAACTACTAGCAATGCAAAAGACAGACGATTTTAACATGGGGATGAGATTGACGGTAGTCAATTGACACCATGTGCATAACCCTTCGTCAGTGATTTCGCTAATGAATACAATTAATTTTTCTATTGATAAAACAAATAATTATTCACCCTTATCGGGAATAAAAGGCGAACATTTTTTTCACGTGAAATATTTCCCGTGAACAAAAAATGCTGAACAAAATTAAAGAATAATAACGCAAACATTGGCGATCACAATTTTAGGGAAAGGGAACACATTTCACGTGAACTTTTATGCCCGATAAGGGTGATTAGTACATTTCTCAATTAATTCTTCTTTTTCTTTTTTATGCAACGTTTTCATTGACTTCCGCTGCTCATTTGAATTTTCCAAATGAAAAGCACTTTTTTCACTAAAAATTACACTTTCACTGACCACGAACTTCCAATTGTAACTGACGCCATCACAAAATCAAAATAATTGTTTACTTAAATGTAGTAGCTAGTCGATTTTTCGTTAGGTCAACACCTAACGATTTGGAGTCAATTTCTACTTTTAAAACTGGAGGGTAATTGAAGGTTAGCTGGGAATAACGTTGTAAGTGACAAAATAATAATTTTTCAGGAGAGCCAAAAATCGTATTTTAAATCAAGATTGTTATTTTCGTTTAAATTTTTTGCAGCTTATCGAAAATAATGATAATTAGCATTAACTTTTCTTTTTGTATCTCTATTACTTTTATCAATTATTTTCGACAATTTCGTTTGAATGATTTTGTTAGTTACTAAGTTCTTCCACTGACTGACTTTCTGTAATTATATTTTGGATGGTTTGATGTTTGAACAGAGCAAGAGAGTAATGTTAACGGTAATCTGTGACAAAACTGGTTATGTAAAAATTGTCTTTTACAACTTTATTCGCGGCTACGCTTCAATTATTGTTAATTGATTTGAAATGGATTATTACACGGGCTGTATCCCTTGCAGGCCTAACGCTAAAGTACTGCGAATATGTGGTATCGATATCGCATGAAACTATAATCAATGTTTAGGTTTTATAATTTGTATATCCTTCAAGGATTTTCAGGACACACACAATTGATGCACTCTTTAAAATTTTTTAGCTAAAAAGCATTTTAATTGCATCAAATGACTTCTATTGGTTTGAAGCAATACTCGTAATTCAACCAACGGTAAATGTAAAAGCGGAATAATGTGAGAAACAGATATAAAGAACAATCAGAGCAATCGATGCTTACCAGTCTATTTGACATTGACACCGAAACCCACTCGCGCAGTAGATGCATCCGGTCTGAAAGGGGTATGGAGATTTTAGACTAACTTGGGTATATTATTTTTCCGTTTTTAGAAACTCGATTAGAACACCAAATCGAAAGATATCGATAGATGAAGTACTATTTTTGCGACTAAGTGCCTGTTTCCCAATATCGAAAGACAACGTTCGATTTACAATTTATATTGAAAACAAAAATGAATTTTCAAATTTAATTGTTTTCAATATAAATTTTCAGTCGAACGTTCGAACTTCTTCTTTCGACATCCTGCATCCTGGAATTGGCACTAAGTCGTTTTGGCACTAACATAAAATGAAAGTTCCAAACAGTGCTGAATAGTAATTTTGAACAATCCCGAAAAAATACCATAAACAATTTTCTGTACATTAATTTTTTTGTTTGAGTTGATAGAAAAACGTTCCCTTTTGGTTATGAGATACTGTTAATGAACAAGAAAGGTAAACAATTGTGCGTATTTTACATTTGAAGTCATTACCGTCAAGCGGAAACTTACTTGAGAAGTTTACCAATCGTGAACTTCAGGCAAAACTTATAAAAATAAAAATCCAAAATGATTTTCAAGACGCGTTATTGTATACAAATTTAGTCTTCGGTGAAATTCAGCAAACTTAATGCCGAACACCGGTTATTAGCCGACGCTGAAGCCGATTAATCGGTCGGGCGCTCGTTAATATAATAATATGTCCTGACCCTCTCGCTAAATTTTGCCCCTGTCAGTTCTCAGTGAAAATTATGAAATACGCGATCGTTGGGTTTCAAATGAAATATTTTCAGGTGTATTCTAGAAGCAGTAGAAAGAAATTCTTTAGTATATAACCGCCATAAATTTTACTGCATCTGAAAAAAGGAGGTAGAATATCTACATAAAAGGGTGTTGCAGGAAATTATTATTAACAATCGTGGGCAGACTATCCGAGTTATTGGAAAAATCAAAATCAAAAATCTGAGTCCGTTAACTCCCTTCTATAGCGTGTGTACACATACGACCCTTTCCTGACCCATTCTCCTCTATTCTCTAGTAACTATTCATCTATATCTTCCCCTTTCTTCTTTATCCTCCCTTTCTCTATTACTTCCAACCTACAGATATCACAAAGGGATCATCGTATTGGACCAAAGTGAACTGGACCCTTAGCTTTAATTTTTTCCACCAATAACCTGCTAACCTTCCTATCCTAACGTATCGTTAACAATATTTACTAATCTTGTCCTAAAAATAAATATTTATAACTTTTATTATTCAATTCGAAGGAAATTATCAAAATTTTGCGATGTGACAATTCAATTCGCCTGCAAAAATAAAGTGAACAAAACCAAGGGAAAGTAAAAAAATCCCCGTGAAAAATATTATTCATGATAAGGGGAATCAAAAAAGGGAAAACATTTCTAGGGAAAAATTATTCACGATTTTGACAATTCACGATTTATTGACAATTTGACGAAAAGGGGAAATATTTCAAGGGAAAAATATGTTTGACTTCACGTGGATACAACGCCACAAACTTTAGTGGGTGAGTAGCAGTTTCCATGGGGAAGTAAAAGATATCACGGAGTGCAAACTAAAGGCTATCAGCGGGTTCGTCAAGGGTATGGAGGATTTTTGGCTATAGGTCACGTTAGATTTTTGGGCTGAATGTGAAATGGTTCTTTCGACTTGTGCGTTTACTTGGTTTTCTTAATACAATGACAAACAATGCAATTTGTTACTTCACTTTGTTAAATTATAAATCTAAATATGTATGTATGTATGCGTACCTCCAATTTGTTCTATTGCACAATGTGTGGAAACTAATTTTTAAACATTTTTATTAATATTCTTGTAGAAATGTCTTGCCCCATTATTGTGTGTTAATCGTTTCACAAATTGAAATAGCGAAATTGATTTTAACTTAAGACATCTCAATATTTATGCTTGTACGTTTTCTAGTTTGACTCAGAATTATTGGCATAAGTATTTAGTTGGGTTCTTCAATCGATTAAGAAGCATAATGCTCGATGTTATTTCAAAATGTTGCTGCTAGTAAGTGCAATACTATCGATAAATAATTTTAAATTATGTAGATATACTCGTATGTGTGTGAATTGTAAGTAAATTAAATAAAATGGCGGGATTGAAGATTAGGAAACCTATTACATACTTATTCTATTTGGAATATGAACACACATACATACATACATACATAATTATGTTCATGCATACATACATATGCACGCATGTAATATATGTAATATTAATTGTAATGTGATGAAAAATGTCGTTACTGAATGAGTTTTGAGAAATATTTTTCATCCAGAATTCATCCTCTTGCCCTGATTCACATTATGTAACAATTTCATACAAACAAATGCACAATCGGTTACTGCAGGCTAAATTATAAATCGCTCGTTTACTGGAACAATGTCATAACTCAATAAATGCGATTTTTAAGTTCATAAGTGAAGAATTCTTTCTCTTGTTTTGATTCACATTATGTAAAAATTTCATACAAACATCTTGTATATTCAACTCTGGAGAGAAAAATAAAATTTTCTCTTTCCATTAAGTGGTGCGTAAATTGAAAACTTTAAACTCGTTTTCTGTAAAACTAGTTTCTTCGAGTTATGATGTTGTTCAAGTAAATTAGCGATATATACATACATATATGTCTATACTACATATGTATATACATACATACTGTACATATCTGTGGCAATAAATAATAAAGGCTTAAGTCGAAATTTCTTATTTTGAGATATTAAGGGTTTTGTCTTTTTTTGTGTTTAGTTTTTACATAAAATGTTTCCATGTACAGACCAAACGGCTGGGCTTTTTATGTATTAAAATGTGTTTTCGCATGCATAAGTCATGTTTTAGACACAGCAGTTTTTCTTGAAGCAAGTTTGAGTTTATGGGATAAATTTATAAAAAATTATTTCTTTAGCATCTCCTGAATTTATTTTCTTCTTAATATTATTTTGTACTCGTATACATATGTATGTATTGTTTTGCTTCTTAATTATTAAAAATAAATGGATCTCTTAAAATAAATGCATTGATATTTGCTACATATTTTTTTATGCGGTTTTGATTAAATTTTGACAGTGTGATTTGAAGTTATGCAGTTTTTGAAGCAGGAACGTATCTACCCGTTTTGTATAGAAGCGGTTTCCTTTGGAACGCATCTACCGCATAAAAAGGTTTGAGTGTATACATATGTATATATACACAGGGCGTCTACTCTGTAATTCGATTCGAAAGAAAATGCTTTCGAATTACAGAGTAGACCCACAGTACATGTAATTCTATAGAGTTGTGCTGTTAATGAACGAACTAGTTCAATTGAACTATTTATTCCCTTAAGTGAACAATTTTAACTAGTTCAGTCTAGTTGTTCTTTTGGTATTTTTTGTTCTTTCGTTTGATTTTGTTCCTTAGTTCGTTTTGTTTATCTTATTCACCGTTTCGCTAGCGATGACCGCTCGTTAGCTGGACCGTGTCTAAAAAAGGTCTATTTTTGTAGTGTTTTGCATATTTTCTTATTTTCTCCCAAAACAACATATTTAAAAAAGTACATTATATGAAAGATTTTTTTCAGCCGCGATCAATGGTGCATTCAAATTTAACATTTGTACCATCATCAATGCGTTATTCTATAAAAACTGCCGTTTTGAAAAATTTTTATAGCAGGAGCTACTTACTCGTACATTAAAATAAATTCTATTATTTTTTAAGTCTTATCTGATTTGAGTCATTGCAAACTTATTTCTGTTGTTCGCGCGAAAATTAACAACAGAAATAAATTTAGAATCTTAATACAATACACGTGTTCGCAATAAATGTAAATATTGACATTAAATTTAGTTGCTAATATTTATTAACTTATTTGTTATTCTTTAGATATGTGATTTAGATAAGAAACATTGTATGTACCTGCTAGACATTGTGGCTCTAACCATTACTGTTTAATTTCAAATGCAAATGTTCTCTTATCTGGCATAAAACTGTAGTTTCTTTTAGAAAGAGTAGATAAAATGATGTAAAATTTTTACAGTGGGTCGATATGATCACTGTATATCATTTTCTGCAAAAAATCAAAATTGCGAAGAATAGGGTGCGATGTACACAAACACATCTTCAAGATCGTCACCTATCATAAATTAAAGAAATGGAAAACTTAATCCATAATGTCCAGGAAATAATCTTCACCAAAAATGGGAAATAGTCCAAAAAATAAATATGTGCTAAGCAATAGTCCAAAGTCCTGCCCAGTATTCTATAATAGAACAGAAAATTAAAAATGTTTAGCGATGACACAAAACACTAAAATTTCGGCGAATTAAATTTTTAAGCCATTGCCTGATTGCATTCGTAGCCGATTTTCGATAAATCGACTTTATAAATTTTTAGCGATATGTAAAAAGCTTTAGCGAGTTATGGAATACGGGATCTATTTGTAAATTAACCACTGTGCACAATATTACGTACACGACGTTCGTTAATGCAAATTGTGGCAATACGAAATCTAGAAGTGTATTCGACACAAATTTTCATCATAAAAATTTGTGATAAAATGAGTGAGTAAGTATTTATCACTCTTTATTATTTTAGATTATTCTTTGTGCAAACAAAACATAGTGAATCAATTTATTAAACAACAATTCAATCGAATTTCTGTACAACTCTAAAGAAAATATTTAATACATGAAATGCCGAAGTATATTTATTTGACATAAAGTCTTTATTTAATTTGCAAATGCTGCTGGTTCTTATGGTTAAGCAGTGTCTACATGCATTTCGTTTCCGCTTTTGGAACTCACAAAAAAAAAGAAACAAATGCAAACCATGCGGTATCAAAATTTTTTTGACGGGTTGTTGTTGTATTTCGAAAATAAAATACTACAAAAAAAACCAATGACCTTCACCCATTAGTCTATGATCTTGACATGACAATTTTGTATTGCGACAAAAGTCTAGCTACCCACAAAAAATTTAAAAATAGCATTAAAAAATATAGTTTGACATCAAAAATTTATAAGGTATGAATAAAAACAAAAAAGTAGGACAACCCCGGGCACTGGTCAAAAGATAAAAAGTAGATCTACCCCGGACGCCCCAAAAAGAGGACCGGGCCGGGGAAAAGAGGATGGATGGCAACCCTATTTATAATAAATTTTATGTAGACTTTGGAGAAATTTTTTATAATATTTGAAAATTTGTTGTTAATTTGCCTAATTTTAAACTGAACAGCTGTTTTTTTTTAGTATGAATGTATATGTGAAGCAGTTTAATGTCACTAATTTTATTATTAATTTATTTTATTTGGTTGCCTATACACATACATACATACCTATGTATATACATACATACGTATGTATATACATACATACATATGTATATACATACATACATATGTATATGTGTACTCGTATGTATATTCATTTGCTTTTGAATACTGTTTGATTATAAATAATTAAAGTTTTATTTTACATTTGATTTCAGCAGACTTAATAGCTCTACAATGAACGCGCCATGGCGTCACAGCATGTCCCGCGATTTAGGCAGTGACATGGACTCAATGTTTTCACGCACTGGTGCAACACTGCCAAGAGGTGAATATCACAGATTAAAGAGTAAATTTTTAGATCACTAAAACACAACCAATGTTAAATACACATATTGAAGTACTTAATTTTTACATACATACATACATATGTATATGCTGTTTGTTAAAATTTTATTACTTTCGTTCTCCTTTGTAAAAAAAATATATTCTTAAAAAACACAAGACAATATAATAGATCCTCGCGAAGCCGGCTCAGCTTAAAACCGATTTCGAGTGGTTTGAGTCACTTTCATAAATTCAAATTTCAAACGGTAACGAGTTTTAATAATTTTATTGCTTTGGTTCGATGTAAAACTACTCGAAGCACAGCAGACCGGAGCTTATATGTATGTATTTTGCCGAGCTCGGTTAATTGAATATGGGTTCTATTATTTTGACTTATAAAATAATGTTGAGAATATCAAATCTGCTTTTTAGATAAATCTAACATTTACATATATTTTTCTTATCAGCTAATCATGTATAAGATAAGTGCAATTAATATTCGGTTTAATACGACAATAATATACATACTTGCTAAAAATGTCCGTATTCAAAGTTTTTAAAACATTTCAAAAGTGCCAACAGAATCTAATCATTAGATTAGAATTATAAAGCATATTATTATAATTGTAATACTCAAATTATTTGGTAAATTGATGCCTAATAAATTCTTACATATGCGCATTCTTACAAATGTCAATTAATTTTTATGTTAAGTTCTGAACATAGACATGCTGATGTACATACATACTCGTACATATGTACATGTACTACATAATTGCAAAAAAGGTTTGTCAAGTTGAACAAATATATTTACGTATATAAAATGCAGGATGGAATTACTACAGTTTTTTTTACAATTAATTTACATTTAACAAGGTGCAATCAAGTACAACTTCAAAACAAATTTTGTATGTTCAACATCTTCACGAAGACACATTAATCAGTTTCACTACAACGAAGAAACTTTTATGTTCGACCAAATGTCAGAAAAATTAAAGAGGGCAGTTATGAATGAAATTCCGCTAGAAATTTTTCATGGGCAACAATTCCAACTAATACCAAGTAATAGGGAAAACAAAAAATTCTAATTGGAAGAGGGAGAAATCTCTCGCGGAATTTTATTCATAATTGCCCTGTAAGTAACAGATAAGACTGTTAAACGCTGTTAAAATCGAAATTTTGCAACATCAAAGTGTTTCTGACGCTAGAGTTAGGTCCAACTCGTTCATTCGTTCATTTTTGCCACAAGCCTATGATCAAACTCATGTAATTTAAACCCATGTAATTTAAATGGGTTTGATCATAGGTTTGTGGCAATAATGAACGAATGAAAGAGTGGGACCCAGCTCTATCTGGCGCACTGTCTATGTTTGATTCATACATATTGTACGTGCAAAATGCTTAACACTCTTGTTTATGTTTGTCTTTAGATTTGAAAATAAAACAGTAATGGAAAACGATTTTTATTTGTTATTTTTACTTGAAATTGTTTGCTCGCTTTTGCTAATAATAAAAAAATAATATTAATTTTTCCGCAGTATCAGTCATGAAAAAGTGAGATTGTAAGAACTTTTCCATCCCTGAAAATGTACAAGAAGAATTATATTTCAAAAAGTACCGGTTAGCTTTTAATTGTACATTGCGAAAAGGGCCGCGTGTAAAAACCAGTTAACGGGACTAGTCCGGTTTTGTTATCATCAATTATCCAAAAAATCCTATAATGTTATAAATGTCTGCAAATTAAATTCCCTGTAGCCAAATAAACCGCCCAATCATGAATATTCCATTGAGAATTATTTCTCACGGAAAATAATTTTCTCGAGAAAAAATTCTTCCAATTATGAAATCCTTGCAAAAGGATAATATTAAGTAGTGCCACTCGCAATATTTTGAAGCCAGTTGTTTTGCTTGCTGATATTTTGCTTTCCATTTTTTCCGTGCAAGTATAAACAAAAATATTACGCCCTTATTGTGAGCAACTTTCGATCTTCGACTGCAATCGAAATTACTGATCGAAGGAATTTTCGTTGTGAATATCACTCACAGTGATTTCTAAAATTTGCAACAAATTTACCTAAAAATAAAAAAACAATCATTTTGATAATTCTTTCATATTAAATTACTTCATCGAAAGCTAAATTCTATTCGATAGAAAATTCGTTGCTCAACGAAATTTTCGATGATCATAATATGAATTGAACATTCGATTTTCGGTGTTCGATAGCCAGCGAAGATCGAAAATCCAATGCAACTGATAATAAGGGTCTTAGTGTTCAACAAATTGAATAGAACATATAAAAAAATTGTACTAACGATTTATTTGGCCTTTATTTATATTTTCCGATATACAAGGACTACGGCTGAAGGAAACTGTGTTTTTCTCAACCAATTCTAATGATATTAAGTTTCTGCTCTAACACAATTTTCCAGTTAGAAAAGAGGGCATTGTCACCCCCGTGCAGAAATAATTTTGTAAAGAATGCTATACTCAGACCTAGCGGCAAGAAAATTATGCAGTTCCAAACTTGTTTTTGCATTTTATGTATTTTTACTTAAATTTACTTACTTCAAAATTGGTTGAATTTTTTTTGTTAGAAAATTTTTATTTTAAAATTTTATCGATTTTTAAAGTCTGTCACCAGACTTATGATATTTCCAAAAACACATAATGGGCGCATTAATAAGACGTATACAGTTACGTCTTAGAAACGGCTTGATGGATATAATTTAATTTTATACCTTTATTTCGTTACTTTAATGCATTTGTAATGTAAAATTTAACAAATATTTGCTCCTGCCACCCAACAAAGCATTTAGAAGGCATAGCTCTATTCGATCAGCTGTTCAGGTTGACTATAGGTAGTGACAAAAATTTTATGTTGCAAAATGTTGAGTGAAGCGGAACTACTCAACTATGCGTTTCTAAGACAAACACTCAACAGTTGCGCAACAGCTACGTCTACGACCCCAAGTTGTGCAAAGTTTTGTTCGGTTGAGTAAAAGTTAATAAAATACCATATCGCTGTTAATAAGTAGAAAGGTCCTAACTGAAATAACTGTAACTTTACAAAAGAAGCTAAGAACATAATAATAAACAGTACAACTGCTTTGTAAAACTGCTTGTAAAAGCGTTATTTTTTACACTATTGCAATAAATTTTTGTAACTATATGTATTTGTGTGAAATGTATTGGAATCACTGAAAAACTCAATTTCGTGAAAATACGAGTTAAGGCTTTTCTACTTGTTAACAGCTATATTCAATTTTAATAAAGATGTTTCCGCCCAGTTTTCTAAACGCCGGATTGTTGCACATTCCAAGAGCTCAAGGTATACATAGGACGAGTATGTTCTGTAGCCAATGTGAAATGCAGTAGTACGTCGCTAAACGAGCCCCAGGGAAGTGCGTGCGACGTTTCTAGAAAAATGTAAAATAAATGATAATGGGTGAGGATCCGACTACTTTTCTAAACGCGATATTGTGAAAATGAGTTATGCAAAGTTTCGTAGGAGTTGGATGAGTAAAAGTACACACAAAAAAAAAAAAAAGATTTAAAATATATGAAACTATGAAATATATATATATATATATGAAACTTGCGATTTCCGTATTTTTGTACCTCAAAACATAAAAAGTTGTGACATTTTCTCGCGTAATAAATAAAATATTTAATTAAACTTATTCCTGCAGCTTATTTTTTATGTGTATCATCAGCATATTTATTTGTATGTTTGTGCATATGTATAGAATAGGTAGGAAGATTTAAATCATATTTATAATTTAAATAAATTGATATTTTCCTTTTTTGTTTCGAATAATCGTATTTAAGGACTCAAAATTACTTTCTAGAATATCAATATAAACATATGAAAATATGTATTTTAAAATATCAATAAAATAATAAATATTAAATTGTAATATTTTTTAAATCAAAAGTTTTTATGTTTTATTTTATTTATATGGTATAATTGCAACAAGAAAAGAAAAGTAAATATATTTTATATATAGAAATAAATACATACAAACATGCAAACATTTGTATATTGCAATCAATCATCCAAAATCATATACGCCGGCTCGTTTTCCGTACATTGCAATAACGGCCCTGCTATCTCAAATTTGTTTTTATTAAATAAACATTTATTTTTTTTTTAAATCTAACACATTTTAATATGCTCTGTAAAATTTTTGATTTGCCCTAAAAATATTTTTAATAGTTTATACATTCCTCGCACTTAACTACCAGTTACTACTTCTTGCACATAAATTTGTTTATTATGTTGGCATTAGCAAATTTTTTTTCTACATATACATACATATACTTATTTTTTTCTTCTTCTTTGGTTTTGTATATTCTTAATTTTTTTTAATGCAATTATAACTGAAAAACTTTTATTCTAAACATCTATTACTAATATGTACTTGCAGACATTGATCAGACCATCCAGGGAACAAATTAGGAAATTCGATATCGTACGGAAGTTCAAATTTAATTTTTTTTTAACTCAGTTTGGTTGTCTGGTTGGCATTGCCATTCACAACTTAATAACGTTTGAGTTTGTAGTTGTGCTGTGCCATTAAATTTTCAAGTAAAAATTATTTATGACTTTTATTGAAATATTTTAAAATGACTCGAATTAGTACTAATTTGTATACATAATCACATACATACTCGTATATTATTACGTGCGAAATAAATCTGATCAATGCTGAATTTATTTAATGAACTAACACTGCAATCAACAAAAACAAATTTCTGAGTTCTGGGCTTTTTTTACTATGTACGTATGTATCTGGATTTAAATACAAATTTTTTTAGATTATTTACATATGTTGTTCTGCTGAAAAATAATTATTATATAAACTTTGATTGCAATTGCAATTTCTATTATAATTTGCAAAATTTATTATGTATGTACTACATGAATAATTGTCTATGCTGTTATATGTACATATACATATGTACATCGTACATGCATAAATACATACCTACATACATGCCTACAAATTTATATATTTTTCAAAAGTTGCATATTAAGAAAGAATATAAAAAATGTCCAAAACTTTGAATACGATGCAAGAATATTTAAATAATTAATAGAAAGCTTTATATTAACAAAAATATAATAATAAAATATGTATATTAATATTAAATACTCGTATACCAAATAACTTAAGTGTCGTATTAAAACGAACATCAATCATTTATCTTTTCAAAACAAAACAAAAAATGCTTACAATTGTTTGTGTTAATTTCTTTAATAATTTTTTTCTTTATTTTAACTTTTGTTTTGTTGAATATAATTTGTTTGTGCTTTTTGCAGCCAATTTATTCATGGTTCCTTCAAAAACGCATGTCCCTAATAGCTTACGAAGTTCCTCCTCTTCTTGTTGTTCTACTACTACCACTACTACCACCAAAACAACAACAGCAACAACTAAACCTAATAAAATAATAACATGTCTTGAAAAGACAAATCCGATCAAATCGTTAAAGACAAATTTTTAAACCACGCACATACATACATACTCGTACATGCATACTATATAACTATTTCTAAGGCGAATTCATTCAATTCGCCTCGAGTTAGTTGTTTCTTTATATTAATTTTACAAAGTAAAGATATACAAGTATGTATGTATGTTAATATGTAAACACAATTGGGACGAACGACAAAGTTTGCTCATCATGACGAATTCGTCGTCAAAAATATGTTGCGTAATCTCGTCTATTGAAACGATATTAAAACGAATTACAGGTAACCCTCCTATAACGCGGAAGATAACTTACGTTACGTTAAGGTACGGCCTCAAAAGTTTATAGTGAAATAGTTCACTAAAGTTCCAATAAAATAACTTTCAACGAAATGGAACCTAAAAACATTTTTTAATTAAATAAGTCCCAAAAATCTCAAACTCGAAAACATTTCTTTTCGGACATATCGAGGAGGCAAAAAAAAACTTTGCACATATTTGTGGTCTAGAAATTGTAGACGGTTTTGGACAAACCTCAAGGGTGAATTTTCCAAATTATTTTCTCTACGAGAAATTCTTAGATGTCTTGAAGAAAATTAAATAAGTTTTAAATGTACATATGTACATACTTACATATGTATATACTCGTATATACGAGTATATATAGATGTCTTATTTCTATTTGAAATTCGGGTGTAATTGCAGTTTTTGGAGACTCGTTTCATTTCTGTGCTGAGAATTAAATAAATGGAGAATTAAATAAAATTAAAAAAATTTATTGCTCTGCTCCGGTCATCGGTTATGCTGCTTTCCCTGTTCCAGTCGTCAAAAAAAAAGAAAATACATCCAAACACCAGCGATGCTAACATGGTGCTTTTGGCACTATTTTTAATGCTTTTTGAAGACTCAAAACGCCAAATTTTGAACGTTAGTGCCAAACTAAGAAAAAGCACTAAGTAGTGCTTTTAAGAAATTTGTGTACGAGTATTTCTTAAAATTACTTTAATAAAAACTTGGTGTGTTTATTTTTTCAGTGTAAAGCGAATTCGTCGTTCGTCCCATTTGTATTTGTAGCATAATAGTACACTTGTACTCGTACAACAATACAGTTCTCATAATAATATGTAACACATACACACATACGAACATAAATAACATAGATTCATAATATGCATATGTACTCGTATATGAAGTTTATAAAGTATGAATGTATGCACATACAGTGAGCAGTAAAAGTCAAAGCGTCCCATTCAACATAAATTGTCTCAAATTTAAAAACAAAACAAAAACTAAACATTTTTGTAACAATTTTATTGTATACTTAATTTTATGAACTATGAAAACACTGTCCTGGATAAAATCCTAGATAGTTTACTGACTGATTTTTATGTCTGCCTGAAAATTTCAATATGATTGAGGCCGAAATCACCTCTTTACCTTTTGGCTCATCCGTCCACAATATATTGCGTCATTTGCTTGTAGGCCATTCAGCATATTCCGAAGTCGTGAGATTTTCAACATTTATGAATGTCACATAAAACTACAAATGTGACTTTAGGGGAAATACTCGTATAATCACCCCTATCGTGAAAATTTTTCTCCCCGAAATTGCAATCATTAATAACTTTTCCCTACAAATGTTTCCTTTTCTTATTCTCCTAATTATGAATAATATTTTTCAAAGGGATTTTTTTCTTTTCCCCTCGTTTTTCATAATTTTAATATTTTCTTCCCATGAAATATTAAAGGTTATAAATATCAGTTTTTGGGACAAGATCAGTAAATAATGTCCGCTATTGTTAACAATAACTCCTTTTTCCTTTAAAAATCTTCTTGCCGTTCATAGTAAATTCACGATAGCATTTTTCCGTTCGAGTAGAATAAAAATTTCATGGACACTAAAATTCCACTTGTCATTCACTGTAGAGAGGCGATTGTGTTCTTTAAACTCCAAATTTTGAAGGTGTTTCCACCTGTAAGTGTTTGAAGAATGTAATTTAAGGCCATGAATGTCACATAAAACTACATTCGTTACTTGAAATCACAAGAAAGGTGTTCTGCACGCAAAACTTTTTGAATTTTTGTGATTTTAAACCGGTCAGCTAAATGCCTGCCAATTTAAAATCACTTGGTTATTTTTTCAATCATTATTTTGAAATTCGCAATAAATAAATTAAATGATTTTTATAGTAAAATGAGCAATTTTCTACGAAATAATTTATAAAATTATGAAAAAATTGAAGACACTTTCTTTTGCAAGAAATGTTATTTGATTTGTGATTTTGCATTTACAAAACAAAACATCATCTTGTGTTTTCGAAAGGGTAAAATCTAACCGGAATGTTAGAACTTTTGTGATTTTCATAACACCATCAAATCACAATTGTGATTTATTGTGATTTTAAAATCACAAGTGATTTGAAATCTTGTGATTTCCAGAACATTCCTGTATAGGAGTTATCGTGAACATTTTTCCCTAGAAATATTTTCCCTTTTCCCAATTTTTTTCCTTAGAAATGTTCTTCCTTTTTGGATTCCACTTATCATGAGGAATATTTTTCCCTTGGGCTTATTTACTTTAATTTTGTAGACGAACTCAGTTTAAATATCGCCTAATATCGATATTTTTTACTTCCGAATTTTTAAGATCAGTAAATAATGTTCCCGATTCTGAGAAATAATTATCTGTATACTCGTATAGTATTATGAACCTTTTTGGTTCACTTGCCGTAAATTTTATGCATGTGATTTTTTTAATATTTAAAAACAATCTTACACTTCAAATCATTTTATTTAAATCAAAGAGTTTGTATTTCTTTCATTTATTAGTGAACATATTTTTTTTAATTTCTAAGCTTTACAATTCTTCTTCCCTTTTATATATTTACTGCGGACTATAATAGTGGGAACAAATTGTGATGATTCACAATAGAAGGAAATTCATTTGGAGGGAAATAGAAATTTCAAGGGAATACAAATTTCAGCTTCTATTCACGATAGGGGTGACTGTGCCACCAAATACATTCAAACTAAATAAAGATAAATTGCAAAAATTCCGAACGTAGATGCGTATTAAGGGGGTCTACTCTGTAACTCAAAATGAAAACAAATCCTTTCAAATTTTAATGTTATTAAAATGCAAATCTTTTACTTTTGTTAAGGTCTTAGCTTCTTTGGTTTCTCCAAAGAATTTGATACATCCCTTAAATTTCTCTTCTTAATACGCTTGTCTCTCACCCGTTTTAGTTTTTAAGTCCGCCACTTATGTACTCGTATGTACATAAATCTTACTTTTGGGTGTTAATTTAAAAACTCAAGTAAAAAACTGAAAGAAATCACCTCGAACAATTCAAAATCGTGTGATTTACAGAATGGAAGAAATTTACACATGCTCTTTCAAAAATTTATGTGATTTAAAAACAGCTGACTTTCACAACAGACCATTGACAGTATCGCTAAATTGGTGAATCATATCGCTCCTTTATTGCAACATAGTCATAACTCAAAAAAAACTAGTTCGCCAGAAAACTAGTTTAAAGTTTTCTATTTACACACAACTTATTGGAAAAAGAAAATTTTATTTTTTTCTCAAGAGCAGAGTAACGAAGATATTTGTATGAAATTTTTACACAATATAAATAACGATATGAGGATTAATTCTGCATCATTAACTCTAAAATTTCATGTTTTGAGATATGACTATGTTGAAATAAACATACATACATTCATGTGTATACACATTTTATTTTGTGTCAAAGCGTTGTAATTCAACTCGCTTAAAAATTTGAAATTATTAATTCTTAATCGACTCGGTTGAACAAGTCTGGGATTATAAAATAAAAATTGAACTGAAATTCAACTTGGATCAAAAATAAGACGCTCGTATATAAATAAATATAATTGACTTTTATTCAATTATTTATACATAAGTAGACTCCTAAAACAAACTTGTCTTACCTCCAACCAATTTATTTATTTTTTTTCCTACAAATTATTTGTTGGGTTGAAAACAAAACGAAAACCTACCGGGAATTGACCCGAACCTGTGTTGAAAATTTCAGCTCACACCACGATTTAAATACTCGTACTCGTATATAATCGAGTAATTCCGTACTGGATTACCAACGTAATGATTTTAGCAAGGCGTGAGACTAAAATAATCGATTCTTGGGAAGCAGTTATGTTGTTTATTGTAGGAAATATTTTTTTTTTGCTGTGGGAAATAATTATTTTTTTGTTGATGGAACTATTTTTTTAGTCGAAAAAAATTACTTTCATTTTTCTTAATTTAAGCAGTTCAATTGTTTTGATTGACGGACTTTTATTAAAACCGAAAATGAAAAAAATTATTTGGAACTACTTACATATATTTAAATAATAATTTTCCAAAATGTAAGTACTTATTTTTTAGTTTAAAATAAATAATTTATTTAAAATAACTACAAATTTTGGCAATATTTTCAAGTCATCTTTCAAAACCCAAAGAATATGTTCAACTTCTGCTTCCTATTTTTAAAATTTTACGTAATGTGATTTGTAAGCGAGTACTTGAATGTGGTAATCAAAAAAGTAAGGCATTATATGGCAAGTAGTTCAGATGGTAATGTCTAATTTGTTTCTGGGATCTTCTAACTCTTCCATTTGGATATTTTTTTATGTCTTTCGTAAAAAGGGATCAGTCAAATGCCTATAACTTGCCCAAATTTTCTTTGAATAAAAACAAAAGCTCGAAATTGAACTCAAACACCAAATATAAGTCAAAACTTAAAATGCGTACTAAGTACAAACTCTCGAAGTCGAATCGAAAAATTTGACAACCTCTGTCAGATTCAGTTATTCGAACCTTGTTATGATCATCCGAAAATGCTTTGGGTGAAGCCCCCTGTACCTCAATCATTGCTATTGCTCTCAATTATTTTTTTTTTTCTTTCATACTCGTAGTTGCAAATCTGTACTGGTTCCCTCTTATAAAGGGGGTAGGCAAATAATAATATTCGGTTTCGATGAAATGTCGCCCAGATTTTGTAAATTTGTAATAAAATGCCCCTCGCAAGGTTTAAAGACATACTCGTATGTTACACAAAAACAATTTGTGATGTGTCAGATCAAAATTATTACTTCTCAAATAATACTTATTTATACATATACTCGTATCACTCAAATGTTGGAATGAAAATTACCTAAAGGTGTAGTCAGACTTTGCAAATATTTATTTGATTAAATAAAAAAGTATGTACCATCAAATATTTGCCTAGTCCGGCCATACTTTAACTAATTGTTTTATTTGTTTATAAAGTATTCATAACACATTCATTAACTATTTTTATATACAAAAAACACATTATTAAATTGTTTTCTTTTTATTATAATTTATATCTAATGTCAATTTCACTAATGTTTTAAAGAAATATTAAACAAAAAATAAAATAATAACTGTTTATTGTTATGTTGTCTTCCAGAATAAAAATAAAAAACAAAAAATGAATAAATAAAGAAATTATACCATTTAATTCTAATAGACTTTTGTATTGTTGTTTGCATGAGTTATTTGTTTTATTTTTAAATTGTTTCCTTACGTTTTGCTAATAATGTTTTTGCTATGTTTTAATATCATTCATCCACGATTGGCTTCGTGTTACTCGGAAAGTTCGCAAACAGAATATACTCGTAAAAGGAGCACAACTCAAAAATTTCCAAAATCAATTCTCTACTCTACCAAATGCAACAACATTCTCTCAAAATGGGGTTTCAATTCGCTTTGAAAAATTCCTACTTGGGATGTCCAAAAAATATACCCAAAATTGTTGTGTGTTGACATCTGAGGGATATTCAAATTACATCTGGGCAGATGAGACTGCCTGATATGAATTCGCCATGATCCCTCCTCTTTCCTTGAAAACACCTGGAGTTTATTATTTAATTCGATTCGGGAAAAAACTGTTTTGAAGTTGTGTGTTATTAACATTGCAATCCAAAAACATTTCCATTCGATTCGAGTTACAAACTAACCCCCAGTTTGTACGTTTTTATGATTAACAGCCTGCCTGCCCCACGATGTTGCTAGAAAATATTTTATTCTCGTTTTCAATACAAATTGTCGATATAAAGTTTTCGTTTCGTTTCTTCTGACGAATTATTTAAATAAAATTAATGTTCAGATTGCAAACAAAAAAAATTCAATTGCGTGGTTAAAATATGTGCGAGCATTAAAATCCAAAAACGATGGTAATTATTAAATCTCTAAATTTTTAATCTAATTTAAAAAATTTTAAATTTTTGAGTTGTGCTGCTTTGTTTGCCGCCCTTTCTGCATTTTTTAGTGTGCGAATAGTGTTTTTCAATTTATTAACAATTCTTTTAGTTGACTCAATGAACGTTTTATTGAAAGGTAAGTATGTAGTTTTAATTATTATTTTATAGGTTTCTACAAACTTAACACAAACTTATCTACATACAGACATATGTACATACATACCTACACACATCCATACTTTTAATTACTTTGGTATTTTTCCAATTCATAACTTTTCTTTAGTTCGAATAAAACACAATTTGATTTAGAGAATGCCCATTATACTGGATGACCGTATGAATGAATAATTAGCCAAGTAAAAATCGTCTAAAAACAACACATTTTCTACCGTTCCGATAATTTTTCTGAAAAACATGAATGGGCCACTTAACCAGTACATACCAGTAAAATTGCAGCAACAATTTTTTGCAATATTTTATTTATTTGATTATATATTTGACGTTAAATCTGTAATTCATCATCTTTGATGAATTTTTCTTTATTGTTCATTACAAGCGGCGAAAATAGTCACCTGAACGGTTGCGACCACTTCTTGATTGCTATACTCGTATTAACATTAAAAGCTACAATCAAACGGACATGTTCTGAACTCGCAAGAAAGGGGTTCTGAAAATCGCAATCGCAGGACTCTTGGCGAGTTCAAATCCCAAGACCCTACTGAAGTGAACTAATGAATTTTGCCTAAAACAAACTTTAAAGAAACACCAAAATGATTAATAATAAATGCAATTCAATATGTTTTCTTTTGATTTTAATCAAAAATAGTAATATTTTATTATTATAAAATTTAAATTTATAAATGTCTTCTTTTTTAATCAAAAATAGTAATATTTTATTATTATAAAATTTAAATTTATAAAATGTTTTCTGGTTTTGTTAATTTTGTTTTTGCATTATTTACTTATAAACTGACAGTTTCTACAAACAGCTGACCTAAATTAATATGGCAAGTCTCAAGCAAAACGCATGAGTTACAAAACATGTGGAAAGAAACAAGTTTGGTGATTTGCCGCTAACATGCAACTTGAAAACCATGCGAGTGTCAGAACATACCTGAAAATAAGTTTATAAGCAAACAATTAAGGCAGACTATTATTGACAAACTCAAAGCAAATTTTTAAATTGCATATTTCTAATTGAAATCGTGAAAAATCGTTACAAGTTTTTTTCATTTTCTCTTTACGAGTATACTAGGGTTTTTGGAAACGCCAAATAAAATAAAATAATAGCTACATACCCCAAATTGAATCCTAGTCCAGTCGAGGAATATGTCAGCAAAACGTTATGACCCGTGATGTCATCGTTTAAAACTACTTGTTGGCAATTTGTTGCACCAAGAAGTTATTTAAAATGTGGCTCATGAAATTTTACTCAAATATGGAAGATAAATGATTATTTTATTTGGCCTACTCTGCCAGAAGCAATCGTTGAAACGTTGCTATGTTGAGCTGTGTGCAATAAGTCAAATGAATTGAAAAAAAATATGCGCAGTCAAATTTAGTAACCAACCATTACTTTGCATAAGCTGGCGTATGAGTATTTTATTGTTTAAATAGAATATTTATTACTCATACGCCCACCATACGCTAACGACACAATATTTATTTATGTGTTAAAACGAGTATATCGACTAATTCTAATGCTGAATACACATCTGGCATTTCTTGTGTAATGACAAACGTTGCCACTAGTACACACTATT
The DNA here is from genome assembly GCA_936439885.1 of Nowickia ferox. NCBI lineage: Eukaryota > Metazoa > Arthropoda > Insecta > Diptera > Tachinidae > Nowickia > Nowickia ferox. The sequence continues at coordinate 152,842,294 of OW387023.1, read as the reverse complement.
GCGTTGTCACAAAATGATGCCACAGTGTGTACTTGTGTGTGGCATAAGTATTCACCTGGAAATAATTTCCGATTAATTAATTTTTTTCAGAGACCGCGAGAAAAATAAAAAGTGGGAAAATTTCGAATTTTCGAAGTCAGCTATTTGATTTTATTTGCAGTTGTGTTATTTTACCTGAAAGTTAGCAAATTATTTTGTAAACTAGGCGAACATATAATCGACAACTAGTTTCTAATCGCGAACTCAAAACTCAGCTCTAAGCGTGCTCGCTCGTCAAGCAGCGAAAAATATCACTCCAAATGCACTTTAGCAAAATGACGCATACTCGTAGTCATAAACAAAGTATGCGCCATTGTATTTATTATAAATATTAATTCAAAGCTTTTGAAAAAGTTTCTCTTCAACCTATAAATAAAACCAAAGTTAACATTTTAAGATTTTATTTAAATATACAGCAGGTTCAACTGGTATAGAATATAACTTTATGAGCTCGCAGTTAAATATACAAAATTTTATTTATTGACCTTCAAATCGAACAGCATGTACAGTACAGTATAATCATTCACGCATATCGTGAACATTTCTTCCGTGGAAGTATTTTCCTTTTATTCCCAAATTGCAATCGTGACTTATTTTTCCATAGAAAAGTGTTTTCTTTTTTTGATTCCTCTTGTCATGAATAATATTTTAGTGGGGATTTTTTCACTTTTCCCTCGGGTTTGTTCACTTTAATTTTTCAGGCAAACCGAATTAATACATCGCGTAACTTAACTTTGTCTTATTCGTTAACATTTTATATTTACTTCTGTTTTGTTAACAGCGGAAGCAAAGAAATTTTTTTATAATAAATGATTGCATGATTGTAGTAGTCTGTATAGTTCGAAATAAAAAGTTAACTTCACTGCACAGTGGAGCAAAGTCAAACTATTTTGGAAATAAATCTGCTCTATCGAAATAATTTCACACGGATATAGCAAAGGAATATTTCTCTATCCAAATTGCTCATTGGCAGAGGCTATGAATTTTCTGATTTCAATAAGCTTTTATGGCTCTTGACAATATCTATTCAAAACATTTTTACGTGTATACTTATCTCTTTTAGTAAATGAATTATAATTATTTTCAAATTTAAGTTATGAAATTTTGCAAAACTTTGGTCCAGTGTTTTTTTTTTGAGATTTTTCATTTCCTAGTTACATATTTATTTAATTATTTTGTTTTTGGAAGACCCCAATACAATAAGGTTATATAGGCCCTTTTTATAGTTATACATTTCAGAAATTACAATCTTCCTAGTTAAAAACAAAATTCTAGTGTTAAAAAAAATTTAGGAAATTCTTCCGTCTGAGTTGAAAAATGTTCAACTTTGAATTTTAAAATTAAAAAAAATTTTGAGCTTTCATCAGTATTTACCAAAATAAAAAAATTCAGAACATATAACAAATGTATACTTATTTACTTATCACAGTAAATAAATAAATAAAAAAAATATTTGTGTTGGACCTGGGAATTTCAGAAAATTACATATTTTCCATAAATTTTTTTACTTAAGTCCGTATGTTCTTAAATTCCAAAGATGGCATTAAAAAAACTGCCAGTTCTTAAAACCTTTATGTGTGTGTATTTATTTGCCAAAGCGTTAAATGGAACTTGGACCAAGTATGGGTGCAATAAATATATAAATCAAATTTTAAAAATGAATATTTACTTTTATTTGTGGGAGCTTTCGTACGATTTCTAAAATTCCCAGAAACAAATCTTGGTATTATTTTTTCACATGTTATTTAGTATATAAATTTCTATGTATCTATTTTCATTTGAAAATATCAATAATCAACGACTTCATAACATTAAGAAAAAATTCAATGTACAAAAGAAATCACATAACAACATTTTTCCCCTTGTTTTGCAAAAAATCTGAAAAAGTTTTAAATTGTTAAATTATGATTTACACTAATTTTGTAAATTTTGTGTGATGTGATATGCCTACCTTTCTCTTTTACGTCCCTTTTCACAATGTATGATTAAGAATTAACGTGAAATTAAACTGCAAGTTCTTCATACAAAACTTGCCATTACAGTTCCTGTTACCTTTTAATTGTACATTGTGAAAAGGGCCGTTAAACGTGGAAAATAAATGGACACGTACTAAAAGAGCCTTTAACTTGCAGGCGATGGTGGCTGCAATGGCGTATACTTAATATTTAGTATTAAATGTACATCATACGTAGCGTGACCAGATGGTTTGATCGATCGATCAAAAGGAGGCATTTTGAAGATAATATCGACAAAAACCGGAATTTAATTAATTGCGTGTCAGCTGACAAAGCCATACCGTATGCAATGCATATTACTAGTTATAAAATATGTGGTGGTAGCACTGTTCACGTAGAAATCTATTAAAAGCCATACAGAAAGCTGAAATATACGGCAAGATGTTAAGTAGAACGATACAATTTTACTAATTGTACCTTTAAAAATAAATATCTTTAATAAAGCGGGATGTGCAATATGCACATGTACTCGTACAGTTTCATATGTACTTAGGAAACTCAGTTTTCAACTCCAAAGAAACGCTTTTAAATCGAGGTTTTTGCATTTTTCGATACATGACATGTTCTTCTGTCGAAATATACGAAAAGAAACTCGAAATCAAAAAAAAAAAAATAATGAGTTAGACCGAATATATCTATATAAATAAAAATCAAATGTCGTGCATTGGCAATCGCATCACTAATTTTGTTTAATCTTTGTCATATTCCAATTTAAGTTTTTACGGAAAGAAAAATTCACCACGCCCACTTATTTTAATTTATCTAAAATCGGAGGACACCTGAACCGATTTGTATGATTTTTTTAATACTCATAGTAATAGTATTAAGGAGTGGACTAGTGGGCGTGGCAATATTTTAATAATATGTATATCAATAGCAAGATATGATTCAACAATATAATAAAGACTTTCAATCCAAACATGAGATTTGCAAACTAAGATCATAACAATATAAAATGATATGTAAAAAATATCCTATTTTACAATAAATTGATATATTCGGCCCTGAAAGTTTTCGTCTTCGAAACGAAATAAGAGTTTTGGTGTTCTGTAAACGGAATTCACATGGTCTTACTCGTTTCCAAACCGATTAAACATACCTGGTCGAAAGTAAATCGAATATGTTATTATTCCAGTAAATCAGTGAAGAAACATCAAAAAACAATCAACATTAAAAATTTGAGGTCTTTAATCCCAAATTATAACCAAATTGTATGCAGTTTGATACATTTAAATGGAAAAATTTTGGTTTTAAAAATGCACCAACAATGAAGAAAAATGATTTGTATGAATAAAAACTCCTTTTCTGTCAACGATTTAGAGCCGGGCATTTTAGATGCTTATTTTTTATTTAAAATGTGATTTCTTTTAATTGACAATTGACAATTGACTTCGACGTTCAAATATTTTATTCAACTTAATTTCGAATGTCTCCAAATCGAGTAATTTGTAGAACAACAAATAAACATGTTCTCGTTTTTGAAAAACGATTCGGTTTGCAGAAGAAGAATTTCTTTATTAGAATTAATAGGAAATTTATTAATTAGAAGTTACAATTTGCAGACTGATAGGGAGAACGTTGAAATTTTGTAAACGATAATGTATAGTGCACTATCTCTGGAAATAATTTTGGAATAGAAAAATTAGGCGTGGTGTCTGTCATAAAGTGCAAATTTTTGATTGTCTTCAGAAATAATACTAAATATTTAATGCCGAAAGTGGACAGCGCTTCCCACAACATTTATTTCAAGATATGTTGAAAGCAAAAACAGTAAAAATTTTTATATATTTTCGTGAGAAGTAACGCCAATAACGAGAATAATATTATAAAAAAAGAAGTCTATAATGGATCAAAAACTTTGTCACCTCCCACATAAATAAAATTATTAATTTTTTTAATATCTTGGTATCTGCTACAAACACATACTAGAAATTGAGCTGATTCTGCCGATGATAGAAAATAATAGGGACTATTTATGTTAATAATGAGAATTGTATTCTACAAAATAGTGAAGGTTGAACCGCAAGCGTGGCTCTTCTAATATAATGGGGTGTGGCGAAGCACACCAGTGGCTCGTTTCTGTAAGGAATGTGAGAACTTTTCGAGTCGAACTTCTCACAAGTTACAGAAACGAGGCACAGATTTTGGCTATTTAAGCAATAACTACACTTGAAAAAATATATAGAATGAATCTTTATCAGTTTCATTTTAATAAAAATCGAATCAAGGATTGAAAATTTTAAAATTCTAAAAAGCGGGATAGAAATTCGAGGCGTGATCGACCGCCTAAAGCGGGATGTCTGGTCAGGTACAGCACATATTGATCGGAAATTCGAAAATGAAAAAGACATCAACGCCATGAAAATATTCCAATAGAGTGCTGGGATATTTGTCGTGGGCCTACCACTTCACACATGACTCAAAGAAACAGTAAAATCAGTGGACTGGCATGAGAGAATCATTTGCAAAAAATGCGAAAACAGTTCCATTTCAAAAAGGAAAAACAATCAGCGGCTAATAAGAAACCTTAAAACTAAACAAAAATATGTATTTGTTGGGAATTTTTTAGCATGCGTGTTTAGTACGTATTGAACATCTTGTTATTCGTGTTCGTGTACGTGTTCGAGTCGTGTCGCGCTTAGAACTGAACTTTATCAATACGGCTCTCAAATGAAAGGAGTTGGTTACTACATTATAAGAAATAGTGCAACGAATTTCTCAAATGACTACAACAAAATGACAGATAAAAATGGATATTTTCGGATCCATCCATCCTATCAATCCCTATCAATATGTTTCTCAAATAATTTGGTTAGTTTTGCTAACTGTGGTCGCAAAATTTTCAAAATTTTTATAGTGAATTTTAATAATGTCAATGAGTTATTAAATCTTATCAGTGATCGGAAATGCATCGTTTTTTCGCTATTCATACTGACTCATGAAGTTTTAAATCTAAATGGGTAGACATCGTTTAAACTAAAGTACTCTGATTTACGCGCACTCACGTTAATATTGATTTATAAGTACAGGTGGCAATAAATATTAATGCGACGTTGACATCATATACTCATATCACACTCACACTCATAAATCACCTCAGTTTGATTTATAATTTCAGAAAAATACTTATACTACTTAAGGTATCTTTGCATGGTATTACGACATGTCAAAAAATGCTGTAGAATGTACAAAATCTTATAAGCGCATAATGTATCGAGTAGGAGAAAATACGGATAGAAAATTTGGCAAACGGTCGGTAAATGTATACACCAGAGGTGTATTTCAAAGTAAAAATTGGCAGCGTTAATGGTATCTATTGAAGGAGTTAACACTTTTACAAAAACAACCAAAATCAAGTCAGGATATTTTCATACTGTTTTTGTAAATATTGTAGAACGGCAACCATCAGCTTCTTAAACCCTACAGAAAAACCAAACATACAGTAAAAAAAAAAACATATAAAAAAATTATGTTTTGTAGTAAAATTACATTGAAATAATAAAATGTTTTCTCCAATATTTAGTTTTATTAGTACACATTTTTTTGCAATTTTCCATTTTTTTTTTTTTGTTATTAACTCAGAAATGTAATATATATTTGCTTGCATTTTACTTACAGTATCAGTGTAAACATGAAAAATACCTACAACAGGCTTTTGTTCTCTTTTTCATAATATTTTGATTCTACAAAATCATAATACTTTGTATTACCATGTAAAGACACCTCAGCTCACTCAATTCATCCATATAGTACAACTACAACTACAACTAGTATAAAGTGTATAAAGAAACACACTTGTAACCTCATAATGAGTATTTTAATGTTCGTATGCAAAGTTCGTTTTGCCATACAATATCTATTTTGCATAATCTATAAACATTGAGTTAGTTAAGAGGAGTCGAAATCAGCAATGTTATAAATGACGCTAAATGTGAGTGCGATGAGAACTTCACACTTGCGAGTGCATATGAAGTTGGGGCCACATTGATAAGTGTGAGTGCGCATAAGTACAAGAAATTATAAGTCATGATTCAACTCTACTCATTTCCGATCACTGAATCTTATGACGTTCCATCTTTATTAATGGCGTAGTAGTTTTTACTTGTCATCTATCAAATAGTTACAGCTTTAGTAATGAAACGTCTTATTTGAACACGCATTATGTTAAAAAGGAAATTAGAGCTTTACATTACAAGCTAATTTCTTTTAGAAACCCGAATTTCAATATTGCTGCATATTGAATATTAAAATTTATTTTGGTAATCGGATGGAGTGAAATAATTTTTTTTTTTATTGTGGACTTACATTAATTACATTTATTTATCGACTCGTTGATTGTTAACAAAGCTTACTGCCAACTAGCCATCGAGTCAATCACTCAGTGCCAATTATCAATTGTTTATTTATGAGCTTTTGCTAATTTTTAATTAAGGTTTGGTTTTTTTAGAAATTGCTGTGAGTAATGTGCAGTCAGTTGTTTAGTTTGTCCACTAGTTCCGAGCTTGTTTTAAGTTTAACTTCTTACTTTCAGGCAATAAGTGTTCCGATATAAAGATTGTGAAAAAGAGCAGCTCTTTAGCTGTAAATGCTGGCGAAGATATGGAAGAGCCTCTTGATTTGGCTGATTTGGACTTATCTCGTTTGAGGTTGAGTAAAAAGGATCTTGAAACATTGTCCAACATTGCTCCTGGTCTTCCGAAATGCTTTCAAGAACAATTACTGGCCAAGTTACCACCCACTCAGGCTCGAAAGCTGTCTCGGACGCTGAGCGTACAAACGAATCAAAATTGTTCGTCTGTTAAAATACACAAGCGCAGTCAAAGCAGTGGCCGAAATGTTGCTTTAAATAATGAAACGATAAGCCAAGAAGAGATAAAAGAAGTCCAAGTAACTAAAATAGCTACGCCCGATAAAGGTACTGATGTAGCAAAAGAAAAAGTATCAATTAATAGTACCGGCTCCATAGCAAAAATGTATAGCAGGTGTAAAAACAACGGAGATAATTGCAAAGATTTTGCGCCACTCAGCAGCAGTGAAATTAATGACAAATACAAGTACTATTCCCCATACGTTAACAAAGTTATAAAGGATACGTCTCAAAGAAGTAATTCGAAAGTACTGCCGGCTGAAACAACATCGAGTGCAGCAATGCTTGGTCGCCCTCCTAGCGGGAGGCTTTCGCCACCACCTTCTGCTGACTCAGCTGCTAGACGTCCGCTACAACGCCGTATATCGCGATTAGTTCGTCCAGATTTCTTAGACATGCCGCTTGAAGAACAGCCTGGAGATCATAATCAGATATCAAATTCAGAAGATATTGCGGCGATTTCTGCCGACGCATCCTCAAACTCAAAAAGTTCCCGGCATATTCGTAACAAGAGCGTTGAACTGTCTTTGGGATGTGAAAATAGCAATTGCTCAACTCATGATGCTTCTAAATATAATCGCAGAAGTTTATCGCGTACCAGAGACTTGGATGAAAAGAACAAATGCGATAAGAAACTTTTAGCGGATAAAATACTGCAAGAGCTGCAAATCCTCTCGTCAATGCGATCCCAAGAGCTCGGTAATCCAGAAAATGATACGAATAGCAATAACACTGTCAGTGAAAAGCCAACAAATGCCGTCAAGAAAGTTAAAAAGGTCAAGACCAAAGAAAAGTCAACTGAATCATCCACTGATGGTGATTTAAAAACTCCAAGCGCAGTAATCAAAAAGGTGAAAAAAATTGTTAAGAAATCGGACCCATTAGCTCCGGCCGTGGGAAAAGAGTCTCCCGAAAATGTTAACGACAAGTCGGCATTAGCAACTGATACTTCTTCGCCCAAGAAGGTATCCAAACTCAAGAGACCAAAGTCATATCCAATGAAAGACTCAATATCGAGCGGTAATACATCTGAAATATGTAGCGCGACCGTAACGAGAACTAATAAAAGCTTGGATACAACTGAGCATTTGACTACTCCACCGGACTTGGGTGCTACTGAAATAAATAGCGCTGCATACATAGCAGCGCGAGAAAGTCGAATTTTGCGACCAAAGAGCTATCCGACTTCCAAGCTGATTGCGCCCAAAGAAACCAAACAAATATCAAGTAAAAAAATTGATACAATAGAAGAGAACGTAACTTCCGTAGTATGCCAAAACCTACACGGCTCCTCTCAAATCACGGAACCGGTGACTTCAGATGTAAAAAAAGTTGGAAAAGTTACAAAGAAAAACAAACTTTCGCAATTAAGTAGCGCCAGCACTGCTGCCACTGCAATTCCAAATGCAACCTCATGTCCGGCAGGTGGCTCCAAGGAGTCTAGTCCTACTTCAACAGTTCAGTTGAAAGAAAAAGTAGAGAAGGCAGAGAAAAAAGTCAATAAAGGCTTGCTATATGCCATTGGTCAAAAGTTTGAAAAGCTTAGGGCTTCCGCAACCAGTAACTCATGTACTAACATACCACCTCATAAAAAAGCTTCCTCGGAAAAGAAATCACCTGAAAAAGTAGTGAGCAATTCTTCTGAAATCAAGAAGATAAAGTCGTTGTCAGGAAATTCAAGTGCTAAGCAAGGCAACGATAAAACTAATTGCAAGGATAAAAGCACCGATGGATGTAGTACCGAGCCCGAAAATGGTAGCAAGCCGGTTAAGAGCGAAAAACGTTCGCGTATCGATGCAATGATTAGAAACCTGCGAGAGCGATCTGTGCCTAGATCTCATCCAACAATATCTACAGAGTCAAATTATATTAAACGAGCAGTCAGTGTTGAAGAGATGCCAGGCACTTTCAATAAAAAGTCCGTCAATAAAGTATTGGGACTTTTCAAGCGCTATGAGAAAGACACCAACTCTGAAAACCGTGTACGCAATGCGCGTTCTGCCAGTAATATCGAGCGAGAAATTACTAAACAATCGCCAATTTATCAAAATGCACATGCAATTCTCAAACTCAACGATCAGCTTGAAAAGGACAACCGCAGTAGTGGAACGAATAAAGAATCAAACAACATTACCAAAGTTGTTAAGACAGTTGTAGAGATTCCTGCTCCCCACCAAACGTGTCCGGGATGTCTAACATCTGCGGAAGGCAATCAAGAAAAACGAAAGGGCTTAATGCTTGAACTGATAAAAGCTGAAAAGAGCCAACCCTTGACGCACAACAATATTATCATGTCTAAGAGGTATCCTTGCTATAATAACAACGAAATCTATTCCAACATTTTGCCATACAGCAAGTCCATTCCCTCTTCCTCAGACAATGGGTCCAACATTATTAGTGTGGAAAATTTTTCTAACAACAATGTAAGCTCGACTATTCAAAAAAGTGGCAGCAGCAGCAACAACAACAACAACAACAATCACTGTTCTTCACTGCACACTTCACAAACGTCAGGTTACCGAACGTCATCCACCCATGAAATAAATCAAAACAATAATTTACTGTCGCCTTCGTTTGAAAACATTGGCAATTACTCATCTGATTCCCGTAGTTTTCAAGAGGACTGCGCTTCCACATCAACTTTTCTCTCCCCTACCGAAGAAGCGGAGTTATGTTTTGACTCGTGGTCTGTTTGCTCCGAGGACAACTATCGTGGTCAAAGAGCAACACCCTCACCCACCGTTTCGCACCTTTCAAGAGCTTCGCAAGCATCGTCCCCAACCCGCCGTGGAGGCGATAGTTCCGAAGCCGCCGAAAGCGTTGTGGACCGAATAAAACGTCGCAGTTTTTATTGCAGGTTCAATGAGAAAAAATCGAAAAGGACGAGCAGTATTGTTGGACCTAATGCGGTGCGAGAGTACTACCGTGAAAAGAGCTCGGCCTCCAGAACACGATCATCAACCAAAATTGCCGTACCACAAACTGGAGAACGCGAACACTCGCCTGATATAACACAAGAATTCTTCCGACCTCTGAAACTGAGTCCGATTGGGACGGAACTAAAGCCCCCTGTCTACAGATCATCATTCAGCAGCAGTCATGACTACTCCGCAACTACTGGTCGACCCCGTAAGAGTCTGAATGACATACGAACACCAACGTCTCCCTCCTGCCTGTTAGATCGACGATATACTTCGTTTGCAAACACTGAAAATGACTTACATACCACCAGCAGCGTCTTCCCATCACGATACAAACCTAATCCGTATGATGAAGCTCCTAGATCAGGAGCAGGTACAGGTGCTTCCCACTACTACTCTTACAACACTTATAATCCAAAACGACGCTTCTCTTTTACCACCAACTCTGGCATCAACGCAACTGGAATCGCTTCAAATATCACTCCTCAAATGGAAGGTTATGCAACAATGGGTAGAAGACCAATTCGTTCCTATGAACATCGAACCATGTCACTTTTGGACTCACCCCACACCAATACTTACCGACACGAAGGTGGCACACCATCTTCTGTAAGAGACTTTACAGCAAGCTTATCCAGGTAAATGTGAATCTCAAATCCATACATATAAATATATATATATATATATATATAATCTAATATACTTTAAAGATCCAATTCCCGATACCGCAAGTCATCAACACCTCGTAGCCCAACCAACATTTGATGCACAACACCCCAAAATGGTTTCTGCATATTTTGCTACTACGCCCAGGAAAAGCGGCGTTTGTACGCCGCTTCTTCATCAACTTCATCCCGAAGTAGTGCGGGTAAAAAACGAAACCAAACTCCTTTATGTTTAACTCGTAGATCATAAACTCCCTAATTTGAGAGTGTCTAAGACAAAATATAAACAAATTCATCTATCTACACAATTATGTAAGTTTAATCTTTCGTCATGTAAATAACGTCCATGAAAAGTGTACTTTTGTGCATGTGTGTGTGATTCAGGCATAAAACATGTGTACCTGTGTACACACACACACACAAACTCACACACACATTTAAAAATGCATTTGTAATTCTAAATTTCCTTTAGAAGCAAATTAATGCCGCATTCGGTCTTTAATTGTAATCCTGCATCTGGCACCAATTTTTTTCTACGAATCCTGCATCTGCACATTGGGTAATTTGATATCCTTTTTAGGCCACAATAAATTTCTGAAACTTGGAATTTAATCTGCCACCAGGCCGATTTCATTGTTGATCGCATATGTGTAGTCTTGTTTATTGTTGCATTAGAAGTTGCATTCGAAATTTCAAAAATATCAAAATGTTTTGATGTTTATAGGCTGCAGTGATGGTTGCAGTGTCTGTGTCAAAATATGCAACATGTATTGTGTAAACACGTTGCAAAAGGTGTGTGAAAAAAGGTAAAAACTAAATAAATACGAGTATGTATCTCGAAAAGTAATGGATAATTTTTTTTGAAATTCGGCACGATTAAAATACACAAGGGGCTAACAAAATTGCGTATAAGCTATGTAGACAAAATCTTGCTTGAAAAAGTCGTTAATTTTTCTGTGTAGGTTAGGAAGGGTGGTGCTATACCGCACCTCCACTCGGAGACCCACCTTAACGTTAATTTTTACAAAATTGTTGTACCTTTTGCTTCAACGAAGCCAAATCTTGTTCTGAAATATTATCATTAAATCACTGATAGTAAAATTTGTAAACAGCATCATTGTTTTACTTTTTATTCTTTTCACAAATCCAAAAATAAAAAAGTTCACTATATTTCAAGAAAATTATGTATATCAAAAACTGAAAAAACCAAAACGAAAAATAAAAGAAAGTTAATTCGGAATCATTTTTTTAGACGAAACAACACGGCAATCCACGGTCAACATTATCAAAAGATTATGCGAAATTTATAATTATGGAAAAAGTCATTTATTTGAGGTTAACTTAGAATCACACGTTCTGTCAATAAAAGCAATAGCGTTCACCAAAATATTTTGGTTTTTTTAATTACTTACTATCCCCTCTCTTCTCCATATTATGTACGATTTTCTTTTTTGTTTAATGACTGATTAAAAAACGTATTAATTTATATTCAAATTAAACTTTTCATGCTGCACTGAGCACGTTGCTTGCAAATTTCAACCTCAATTGTCCACAAATCGGCTCATATTTGTTTTTTATGAAAACCAAATATGCACTTATTTGCTTTGACATATTCGTAATCGAACTTCCTTAACAAAAGCGTTATTATTAATAGTGCAAAAATGTATTTTTGGCCAAGACTTCGGGTCAAATTTGTACCTGCTGTGCATTACTCTTTACATTTGCAAACTTTTCGTTTTATATGTATGTATATCTATGTATGTATGTATGTATGTTATTCTAATATTTTGTGCTTATGCCTTGTGTTTGGAAATAGCGTTACACTTTTAACTGACGTTGCCACATGATAGTAATTATTTGCAACTAGTGTAAGTATATATATCGATGGCCACAAGTAGAAAGGTCCTAACTCGTATTTTCACGAAATTGAGGTTTTCACATTTCACACAAATACACCGCGTCACAAAAATGTATTGCAATAGTGTAACAAATAATGCTTTTACAAGCAGTTGTACTCTTTTATTATTATGTTTTTACCTTCTCCTGTAAAGTTACAATTATTTGAGTTAGAGCCTTTCTACTTGTTAACTGCGATATGTATTACTATCGCAAATAAGGAGAAATGTAAAAAAACCAAAACATTTTTTTGGAGTGACTACACTGCACAGTGAAATTTAATTTTTAAAATGTCGCCAACAAGTAAAGTTCTAAAACAAATGGTTTTACTTCAATTGTTAGTGGAGTATTGCCAAGTAGTCAATATTGAAGTTTACAGTACGACCACACGAGCAATTTGTTGTGTCTTAACACAAGCAATAACGCCGGCAGAGTGATAAAATCAAATTGCTTGTGTTTAACAATGTATCTAAAGGTGGCGAACACATACACCCAAATATATTTATTTTTTGTGCGTATACATAACAAAATTAGCAATAGTTAGAGGTTTGGCTAATTATAAATTAAGCTTTTCTTTATTTTATGTTGTTTAAACTTTTATTTTTGTCTTTTTCGCTAAAATAAAAAAGAATATTATTTGAATTAGTCAGCATGTATTAAGACATTATTGCTCAGCAATGTATTTTAACATTTGTTGCTGAATATATGTTTGAACACATATTCATACGGTCTACACGCTGATATCTTGTGTCGGCAATAATTGCCAAGATTATTACTCGTGTGGACGGCTAGTTACTTGTATTGTTGATATATGTATTTATTTTATATAAAAAAATTAAATTTATATTCAAACTTAGCTCTAAAATTAGCCTTTGTGTCATTTCTCAATATCATTTTTATTTATATACAAAAAAATCGGCCGAAGTTTAGTCCCGAGCGGTTACAGCCAGTGAAAAATTTAGATAAAACATTATTAAATTTCTAAAAAAAAAACTAAAAAATTACATACGAGTACATGGAAAAAATAAATACTAAATAAAAATTAAAAAAATAGAAACAAAAAAATTTATAAAAGCATATCGCTACTTTATTGCAACACAGTCATATCTCAGAAAATGCATTTTTGCAGCTAATAATGCAGAAAAATTCGTTATATCATATTTAATCTTGTGTAAAAATTACACTCACGTCTTGAGAAAAGAAAATATTTTTATATTTCCATTGAAGTGTATGTAAATTGAAAACTTTAAACTTATTTTCTGCAAAACTAGCTTTTTTGAGTTACGACTATGTTGCAATAAAGGAGCGATATGTATTATATTTTGTAAATCTAGATTAAAGCAATCAAAAAGGTGTGATAAAAATTAAAAATAATTATTATTTTAAGTCCCAACTTTCTTTTGCATAACTATTTGCTATTCATGTTGTATGTATGTCTCTTAATACTGCAGCAATAAAATAGACTTCCAGGATCTTGTAATGTTTTCGTGTATGTACGAGCATTCGAAATCATTGAATAGTATGTAATACATAAGCGTATTTGATTAGGTTCCCTGTCGGGAACCGGAAACTCCGTCAACTTTAAACTAACTTTAAGCTAACTATTTCGCAACTAGTACCGACTGACACTTGGATTACTTTTCAATGTAATCAACTGACTATTTTAACATTGCGATGTCATAGGCGGTAGTCAATTGTCTCACTCTGCATTACTTTTCAACTAACTTAAAGTTGGCTTTTTTAAATCACCTGGTAGTCAGTAAATTTAAAAAATTTAATCACACGTTGTGTACTCAACGCGCTAACTACCCAGCCAAGGTAGCATCTAAAATAATATCAGCAAAATATTAATATAAAACTTAAATGGGTTTCAAAGTAGCTGAGAACAAATTTGTTAGCTTTCACTAAATTCGATTACGTACTCAATTTAAGAATCGATGACATTGCAGTTAGCTTTTAGTCAGTATAAGAAAAGTTAACTATAAGTTAACTATTTTTGTAGTCAACCACACATTCTCCGACAGGGTTAGGTTACACTAATACTCTTACGAGTATAGCATTTTGTGGGCTCTTAATTAAGTTTTTAGATATATACATGTAGTTTCCACAATGCAAGCAAGCGACTTGTCTAGAAAAAATATATGAAGAGCACTCAAATTTTTGAGTGATTCCCATACAAATTTTCTAGACAAGTCGCTTGCTTGCATTGTGGAAACTACACATAAGAGTATTAATCAATGAAAGTACTGTAAGCCAAAGCAATCTATGAAAAGGTGTATCTATTTTCATTTATAGTGCAATCGGGGAATTGGGGTTTGTGGTCTTCATTGTTTTAAAACGACCAAGTTATTCGAACAAATCTTACATTTAATACACATAATACAGTCACTGCAATAAATTAGTGCTCACTTGATTTTTTTTAAATAAGAGTACCAATTGCGTTAAATTAAATATATGTAAAGTAATGATGAGTTGTAACGTTTGTTTAGCCTACTAAAATTTCTATTACAGAAACGTTTTTCGTTTTTCCTTTTTCACAAAAATTAGGTTAGGCTATGTTAGGTTAAAAAGAGAAAAACTACGTTGACCCAGTCCCATACGGGATTGCAATTATGCCCAATCTGGCATGTTGTGCGTTCTACCCAAACATGCGGGATATTCCCGTACTGAACTCTCACTTTTTTGAGCTTTAGCCAAGTATGTACAAAAAACTGTCAGATCTTACAATATTGCTAGTAAAATGAGCCAAATATTTCTTACAACCATGTGGTAGACTTGCGTTGTCAGTACATTGCAAGTGAACCAGCTGACAACAAATTGTCAGACATCTGACAATCGTGTAAATACATTTCGTTGTCATTACAAAATTATTGTCAGATATTTTATTACTCTGCCAGTTTGTCAAGTTTATGAATCCGACAATGACATCATTGTCAAAAACTTCTTTCTGTTGGCAATATATACTGCACCCAATTGCTTTAAAAAAAGTAAAGTGCTAAAATATAATAAAATCAAAATCATTGCAATTGTTTCTTTATGCTTCATAATAATTTATATTTTCACCTTTTACAGTTAACACAATCACAAGCGGTTGATAATTGACAATTTCTGTCAAATCTGAATTGACAGATTTGTAAGATTTTCTAACAAATTTGGTAAAATTTTTGATTGTCGATACATGGACAGCACATTGTCATATCTGACAATTGATAATTGTCTGTCGAAAGCTTAAGTTTTCATCTTTCTTATGCTGAGTACACATTTGGCATTTTTTTTTGTTGTCATTTTGAAAATGTGCGCAATACCGTTCACAATGCAACACAACGAAAAATATCGGAAATCACAAAATGCCATAATGCTACAAATATTATGAAAATATTTTTTATTTTACATACATACATACTCGTATTTGCTTAAGAAAACCAATAAATAATTCCTTTTTATTTAATCACACAGAGTCTTATTAAATTATTTACCAAATTCAAATTAAATTAAAGAGCACTCGTTTTTTGGATTAATAGTTATTTAATGTTTTAACATTTTTTCCTCATTCTGTCAAGCAAAAAAAAATAATCGATAGATAAACTGCTTACATAGTCCCGGTTCACACGCTTCAACTTTTGTTGATCACCTCGTAATTCAGCTGTAAGCAAAACAGAGATATTTGTGTTTCTTTCTCTGTTTTTCTTACAGCTGAATTACGAGTTGATCAACAAAAGTTGGAGCGTGTGAACCAGGACTTATTCTCTCACGTTTCAGTTCATGTTTTGACATCATAAACGTTCTTTGTTTCATTTAAAGCAAACCAGAAATATGATTATGCTTTGCCCAAACTTTTACAAAACTATTTTCAGATATGAAAAATCATACAGCATAATATTCTAGAATAAAAAAGTAGAATTATAATTAAAGAAATTTTATCTCAGCTTTAGTCCTCTTTTAAATAGATAAAAACTTTATTTATGTATTTATTTCTTTATTGATATTTCGCTGCAACTTTGTGCAATAATATTTAATATTAATATTATCATCATTATATTAAATATTAATTATTTCCTGAAGAAGCTACACAAAGTTGCAGTATCAATAAAGAAATAAATAAATAAAGTTTTTATCTATTTAAAAGAGAATTAAAGCTGCAATAAAATATTGTATAAAAAAAAATAAAAAGATCGAATAACTTATTATAATATTATTGTAAAAGACTTGAAGAAACTTTAGTCAAACGTGTTATTATATCAAAATATCCATTATGCATGTAACTAATTAATAGTCGTTAACTAATTCACAAAATTATTATCGAGAGTTGTCAAGAAAAATAGAATAGAATTTAAAATGATCATATAATTACATATAAGACAATTAATTCATTTAAACAAGTGTAATATTTTTGAATTTTTTTTAAAGATAGAGTAATATGATAGTTAAGCATTATAACTTTCTTTTAATGTCATTGTTATACTCGTATTAGAAATAATAAGTGTGTGATGGTACAATTATACTCACTCATATATTTACGAGTATGATCACATAACACTACTGTAATAGTTTGTAATCATAGTTAAATAAGTAGAAATTCGGAAGTTATGGTACATACATACATATTTTCCGAATAACTTAAATGCAATATAGATCATAGATGTTCAGCCCAAGGCACATTTACTACAGGTACACGCATTAGAGAAAACACTGTGGCAACTCTGTGCTTCTCACATAGTTTTACAAAGTAATTGTCAAAAAATTGTATGCATCAAACAAGGCACAAAAAAAAGTAATTGTCAAATGAATTCTTCGTTATAAACGTGTAAACAAAAAATCAGCGGATGAGCAATTTGCCCGATGCATGTACCTGTTTGATATGCCTTGGTTCAGCCCATACAACAATTGTTTGAAAAAAATTCATACACATTTGTTACGCTCTTTTAAAAACTCATTCATTCATCGTTGAGCAAGCGACGAAAACACATGCGTCGGAGTATCGTCATTTTTTTCAGGAATTTATTAAGCATTGTTGTTGGTTTTTGTTGAACAAAGCACAGTAAACACACACGATTCAATTACAATTGAACACACAAAAAACAAAGTAAAAAAAATAAAAGCTACACGTCTACGAAATGAGATGTGAACGGTATTTTATGATAAATGATGCTTTTCATAACATTCAATGCCTTTTATGCTACAAAATATTTAAGGCTGCAAATGAAAACGTTTTGAAAAGACATTTTTATTCATATCATTATGAAATTTGTTTTAGGTGTTTGCCAATATGTTTGCTGGGAGTTAGGGTTGCGAGAGCGAGCGCTAATACATCTCATTTTTATTTTTGATCATCTATGATATAGATCAAGGCATATCAAACAGGTACATGCATCGGGCAAATTGCTCATCCGCTGATTTTTTGTTTACACGTTTATAACGAAGAATTCATTTGACAATTACTTTTGTGCCTTGTTTGATGCATACAATTTTTTGACAATTACTTTGTAAAACTATGTGAGAAGCACAGAGTTGCCACACTGTTTTCTCTAATGCATGTACCTGTAGTAAATGTGCCTTGATATAGATACTAAAAGGTTAAAATTTAACTATTTACATTTAGTAAATGAATACAATTTTGCAAACTAAACGATTTTTGTTAAATGCATATGTGCCTGCCATTCATTTCCTAAGGCTCAAATTCACAGTTTTTAGTTAACTAATGCAGGCGGTTTAACCAATGAAATTGATAAGAAGAATCATTAGTTAAGCCACGGGCGTTAGTTAACTGTAGACTGTGAATTTGGACATAAGCCAAATTGTTCAATGTTAAGTATGCGTAGATGCAAAAATAAATGCGAAATTATTATTATTTTTTTATATATATTTTTTTTTTTTGTATTAAAAATAATTATTTCTTTATTAGATTCTTATATTAATTTCTCAGATATGTATGCCCACACTATTCGTGAAGCAGACAACCCAAAAAAAATTTGTTTGCAGAAATTCTTTGGTAATTGGCATAATTATAACTTTGCATGCCAAAAAGTTATGTACAGAAGCGGACAAGAGTATTCACACAGCAAGCACCTCACTTTAATTTTATAACTTAATATTTTCCAAACGAAAATTCCTAGCGCAATCTGATATTCTATAAATTGTTTGCTAACTTACTAGCAGTCATTCGTACTAGAGGTGTAAAAGTATCGATAGGGTCACTATCGAAAGTTTTCGATAGTTTAAGACTTTATCGATTCAAGAGTATCAATAGTTGGAAATACTATCGAAGATAGTATCAAAGTTGTGCGGTTCTCGTATAATGCATTTATTTACAATAAGAATCCAAAACAAAATATTTAAAAAAATCACAACACTATTTCTCAGTTCAAAACAAAACCAAAATAATTTTATAAAGAATAATTGAGATCAATGGAAGAGATTTTAGGTCATCCAGTTATTTTTGTTTAAGAAATGCAACATATGTACATGCTTATTTACATTAAGTAATTAAGAAATATCGATTGTTTTCAAGTACTAATCGATTGCAGAACAAAAAGATCGATAGTCACACAAAAATTAACTATCAATAGTGCCATCTAATTCGTACATTGTTACACTATTAGAAATGTATTAATTTATAATTTAAAGTACCATTTTAAGTGGACAAAAGTATTCAGGTGCACACAAATTATAATATTAGTGCTAAATACACAAAAATTTATATTTTTCATATGACAACGCTTTTGATCTTATAATATGGAAAAGAGTCATTATAAAATACTTGATGACAAGTTTAGTTTAACAAATTGTTTTTGGCAGACTCAGTTTTGAAAAACGACCCATAAACAGAAGAAAATAACAGCAGCTGAGAGAAAATCATTTTAGGGCTCCTTGAACAAAGAAGATTGTGTGTGGAAATTAGAAAAATAGTGAAAAGAAGCAAATTTTACTGTAACCAACATTATAAAAACATTTAAGGCCTTTTCAAGCTTCTCAACTTCCCGCCTACTGGCCGACCTCGAAAACTTACATCAGATAAAGAAATGCTGATTGTACGAAAAATTATCTCTATTAAAGTGACAGTAGAGTCTCAAAAATAGATTAATAAAGAAATCCGCTCGCTCCCAAATTGAAAGAACAACCAAAGGCACAGTGATTTTATAAGGTAATACAGCATGCTATGTAAATACTTTTGTCCACTTGAATTCGTGCCTATTTACTTATCATATAAGAAGTGTGTAAATAAATGACTTTGTCAAAAACTTATCGGGCTCTGTCTTTTTATTCAAAATATATATGAAGTCGAAATCAAAGATTAATGCTGTGTGCATATTTTTGCCAGGCCCTGTACTCTTACATACTTACAAACATGCATACATACTCGTATATCTCGCACTGAGTATGATACGATATGCATTTGCAAAAATTTATACAACTTTTAAACTAATTGATAACCCATTTCAAAGCTTTTACACTACGAGTATCTTAACTAAACTGTAAGCCAATTTTAAATTGGGTTAAGCACAAATTATGGCAAAATTAGAAAAATTGGAATTCAATATGAACACCTCCGGTTTTTCAATGCGTGATCCGCATACATACAAATTTGCATATATTTTAAGCTGATTGAAATTCCATTTCAAAACTTTTTTTGTCTTCGGCTAAATCCGGCTTATAAAAAAAATATTTGGGCTAGCCAGAAAAATTTTTTATTAAATATTATTATTATTTATTAAACCAAACTCTATAGTGTAAGCCCTTGCACTACGGTGATTGCATACATCGATTTTATAAAATTTCTTCCTTTGCAATCGTCTTGATTTTACCAACGACTTTCTTCAAATATATAAATGGCATGTAATGTGGGCAATACCAACCACTCAACGCATTGTTCACTTATTATTATGTTTAGTTTGATCAAGGCATCTATATACATTAGGGATATAACCTATTTTTTGGCATAATACCATGAGGTCAACCATGTCCTAGTAACCACGAAAATCATAATCTTTTGTAATTTTTCTCAAAAAAGTTCACGCACGAATTGGTTTTTTAAATTACTCAAAGATATATATATGTATATGTAGTATAACAAAAACAAGAAAAATTATGAGTTCGTTATTGAAAGATAAGTTTTTTATTTATTTTTTGTTTTAAGTAAACATATTATTAATTTTTCTTAACCAAAAAGAAAATTAAAAATTTTCAAAACTTCATCGCGGTTGGTGTGTGAACTTTTTTTGACCTTAGCGAAAAAATAAATATACGTTCCCTTATAGTTTTTTTGCTCTATCGGACTGTGCTATGCCAATTTTGATATTTAAAAAAAATTTAAAAAAGTTATATCCCTAATATAAATACATATGTATGTAGTTCGTTATAATCGAATTGCACTGTAGTAGGAAATGTATGTGTGTACATCGAAATATACATAAATAAATAAATATGTAGGTCAACATAGTCAATCTTAGCTTTTTGTATGTAAATAAGAGTAGATTTACTGTTTTTAGTCTTTTAAACAAATATCAATTGTATGTATAGCAATACGAGTAGATACACCAACGAACAAGAAAGAGTAATATGTAATACCATCGAGACGTAAGATGACTTCTTACATAAATATTAATGTACTTATACAATTACATACTGCATATGCATGTACGTATGTATTTATGTATGTATGTATATAGCATAACGAATTTGTTGGCAATAAAAAAAGTTACGAAAATAAAAAATAGTGTTTTCTTATATCAGTTTAATATATCGGTATGTATTCAATTATTTTCAGATGTGTAAAAGTTCAAAAGTAAAAGAAACATAGTGTTTCTTTACAATAAAGAAAGGCCCTAACTCAAATAATTGTAACTTTACAGGAAAATGTAAAACATAATAGAAACTGCCATATTTAAATTGTAACTTTTTTTAAAAGACACGAGCGAGTTAGGGCCTTTCTACTTGAGACCATATGTACATATGTATATGTGCATTTATAACTTACCACACATTCCTTGCAGCATTTGAAGTGGACTGGGGATACGCACTTTAAAATTCAACTTATCACTCCTTTACTGCAACAAAGGCATAACTCAAAACGATAGTTTTGAACTGGTCAGTTTTTAACTCAATGAAGATATAAATATATATTTTTTTCTCAAGCCTTTTATATGAAATTGTTGCATACAATTAAATATAGCGATTTCTCCTGCATTAATAACTCTAAAAACGCGTATTTTGCAACATGTCTATGTTGCTGGTACTTTTTACCAAAATTTCCATTTTTAATTATTTTTTAAGCGAAATCTATTGATTTAAGAAAAACGGTTAGCATCACTGGATTCAGCGTTTTCGAATTAGTTTTACCAACTAGGACAGTGTTATGAATTAATAAAACCAAGATGGATGAAGATGAATTGTTATTGGAACTAGAGATGGGCGCGTGTCGTGTTTATTTTTCGTGACACGAACACTCACGACTCAAAGCGAAGTGTTCGTGACAGAAAATCTGATTTCGTGCGTCTTCAGATCGTTTCGAGTTGAGCAAAATTGACGCGAAAACACGAAACGGTTTTAGATGTAAAATATATATGAATGAATTTCCAATAGAGAAAAAATTTAATATTTTGTATCGTCAAACACACAACACCAGCATATTTGTTAATATTGTATGGGCCTCTGAAGCTTAAAGTTATGTATGTAAACTGATAGTATCAGCCAAGCTGTGATATGTGGAATTGGCCAAGCTGTGATATCATACAATATAGTTCCTGGGTGATGTTTTCCCATTTATTTTTGAGTATCGGTTTGTAAAATTCTGTTTGGCTTATCACAGCAACACATCAAATTCATGCCATTAAATTTCGTTTCAAAATTGTTTTAAAAAGGAACGAACGTATGAAATTTTTCGCGACAACTTTTTCTCCGCTTTAGCATATTTTCCATATATATTTGGGTATAATGTACTATTGCGCATTTTTTCTGTTCTATTACTATATTTCTTAGATTTAACTTCCTCTAAAGCAGTCAAACTACGGTAAGCTTCAATAAATTCTAAAATGATTTTTTTTTCATCCATTAATATTTGAACTGCGTTACCAAAAATCTTTAATGTTGTCGCTACGAAAACTATACAAAAATGAAATTTGAACAACGGTTTCGTCTCGAAAATAAAAAACCACACAACATCACAAAATATTGATAATTTTAATAACAAACAGTAAAAATATCTAGCATTTTCAGCAAAAAAAAAACATTTTTTTAAATTAAATGAATCAATAATTCATAAAACACTTTATACGTACTAATAACGATTTGAATGCTTAAGTTTCTTTCGTTTGTAATTTATACGTCGGTAAGAATGGTACATAGTAAGTCCATTTCCATCTGAAAAAGAGAAACAAATGTATCAGAAAAAGTTAAAGTACTAAATAATAGTTATAATTTATTAAAATAATAATAATAATAATAATAAACAAGTTAACCCGTCCCTACAGCAAATACAACTACATTTTTTTTTGAATGTGGAAGACATGAGGCAAATAACGGCATTCGATAAAGATCGAAAATTTAAAATACTTCTATATACTCTATTGAAATATTTTGTAATTTCGTTCGATATCAATTCCCGTAATGCGCACGCCCACACAGCTGGAGCCACGATGGAGATTTTGAGATTCGACTATAATATCAAGGTTAAGGGACGTCCTGTATTGGAGATATAAACTGGTCATCCAGATCGCCAGATATAACAACACTAGACTTTTTAAAAACACGTGTTTACATGAATAAGTCTAATTTTCTATATTTTCATATATGAAAATATGCTCGCGGGCCTTTGTACTCCTTCTTTTTGATGTACAAGGCCTGCTCGCTCCATTCCATGCTCATATTTTTTTAACGCGTTCTCACTACGGGTAGGCCTTCCGCTCTCACTGCTTTCAGACTTGCAATTTTTGTTGCAGCAATTCTTGAATATGTGTGAGAGTGTTGAAATAGATATATATGTTGCAAGTCTGGACCGGCACTTATGGATTTTGCTTTTTCTTTGGCAAAAAAAACAAAACAAGCAACAAAATGTTGCTCCTTCTATTCTCCTTTCTCATAGAAGGGAATACGGAATGTGCATCTCATCTTTTATGCGAAAGAGTCGAGGCCTTCTATAAGGCATTTTGTTTTAGTTAGATAAGAATAGTAATTGATTAAAAAAATCTTAAGTGCAGGTCTTTAAGAAGGCCTTCTGTGTTCTCCCGCTGGGTGGGTAACACATCTTAAGAATCATGAATGGCAGTGTGTGTACTCGTATGTATTTCATTTGGCATGGAAACCAACCAACAGTTGCCAACCGATGATGTGTTTTTTTTTCTTTTTGTTTTAAGAGATAGAAAACCGTTAATACATTACAAAAATACAAACTTACCGTTTTAAAGCATCCATTCCATATGGAAAATCGTAGTCTGTGGCGGTACCATCATTGATGTTGTCATCACCAAGAGGCATCTCTTTGGCCCAATTAACAAGTCCACGTTCTTCCGATGTCCCTGCACAACAGAAGTTAAAATAATATAAGAATGGCTTCATGTGGACACACATATCACTCATTTACTCAAAGAACGTCATAACTCATATTGCGTACAAATTTCATAAATATATCTTGTTTAATCAATTTTTGAGAGAAAAATAAAATTTACTTTTTCCATTAAGTTGTGTGTAAATTGAAAACTTCAAACTCGTTTTCTGCCAAACTGGTTTTTTTGAGTTATGACGTTGTTTGAATAAATGAGCAATATTTACATATACTTATATGTGCATAGACATACATACATATGCACATATATGTCCCACTCCATGAAAAATCGCCCCCTTCAGAAACTGGCTTTAAGCTAAAAATTAAAACTTATTCCAAAAATTTTACATATTTCATAATATTTGAATTTGAATCATTTGAATTCATTTGAGCGAAATTTTCAATTTATGGAAAATAAAAAATGGACTCAAAACTTACACACACATTTGTTTTTTCAATGACGCCAATTTCTACGAAAGCATTTTTCAATGTTTCCATAAGTAAAAAATAAAGGGCTAAAATATTCTCCAAAGCAAAACAAAGTTTTTGTGAAAATGGCACTAAATTGTAAAAAGAGAAAAAGTATATCTCGATTTTTTTATAAAAGGCCATTTTTCATATTTATCTTTGGAAGGCAAATTGGTCTCAAACTGAATACATATGTACATAGATTCAAAAAATCTCCAAGAAAAAATAAAAGCTGCGATAAAATTAAAATCAAAATATTAAAAAAATCACAGAACAAATAGTCCCAGATGTGTATTGTTGTTTTCATTAAAAGATTTTGATATCTTTTTTCACTTTGAGGCCATTTTGTATTAAAGCCATTTGTTTCAAGTTCCAAACTTAAAAACGAAAAGCAGCCTTTAAAATTTTCTATGGAGAACAACAACAAGTATTTATGGGCCATTTTTAATTTTTCAGTTTGGAACCATTTTTCATGTACATACTCGTATGTACTCGTATGTACTCGTATGTACGCACTATATCAGGATATGTACTCGTATGTATGTATATGTATGTATATTTAAAAGTACCAGGGATAATATTGTCCAACAAGCAGCCCAACAGTCCACCCACCAAAATGGTGGTACCCAACAGCACTGTCAGTGTTGAATTAACCGTGTCATTTCCAGTTTTAATAGCATCCGGATGTTGTTGTATCCACTTGCACAACACCATTGGGAAAAAGATGGATAGACCAAGTATGTACAGATTTCGAGCAGACCGTAAGTCCACATATTGTAGTGTGGATAGGCCGAAAGCCACAATCATACCAAACATGACACAAAATATTCCTCCAACTACAGAGTCAGGAATGAGTATGAAAACGGCTCCAAACTTTCCAATAACTCCCTGCAAGATCATTATAAATGATGCCCATTGTATGACCCGACGTGATCCGATCTAAATCACACACAAACACAATAACAATGTTAATTATTGTAATTAATAAATGTAGTTGTCAACTAATTAAAACGGATCCTATTTCCTAATATGAATATAACAAATATACATGTGTACGAGTACACATGGGCAGTTTACCTTCGTTACTCCAATCGCACCAACATTTTCTCCAAAAGTATTTGTACCATTTCCTGCACCCCAAAGTCCGGCTAACACTGTGCCTAGTCCCTCAGTTCCAATTCCACGATTTATGGCATGTAATGGTGGCGACTGCGCTTCTACACAATGAAATCGAAAAATTATAAACATTTGCATTTGCACACACTTCTTTGATTCTTTTTACCTGACATTTGCGACACTGTAGGATAATAACTTAATGACTCAACTGTGCATGCCAAAACGCCGGCAAGCATTCCCAAAACGCCAGATAAAGTAACAGAGGGTACACCAAACTGGCCGGGATATGGAACGTAAAACCATTTCGCATTGGTTAAGACGTTGAGGCGTACATCCGTTCTGGATGGATGGCCTTCCTCAAACACATTCGTCAGTGTAAGAATTCCACAGAGCCCCCACATAATCACAATTGTCAGGAGCACCTGCGGGCGTAACGATGGAATGGGATTAAAATTTCATTTAAAAGAAATCACAACCACTTTGTCAATATATTTACCGGGAATAAACGAAAGAGCAGAAAGGGGCGAAACTCAATTCCATGTCCTTTCCTATAAGCAGGTACAGGTATGGGAACATTAGACATTATTTGCGAAAATAACGTCAGCATAGATGTGGTCCTTGAAAATAAGTTTCCATTTGGATTGACGAACGAAAGGAAATAAAACCAATAACTTACCCCACAGCAATACCCCAATGCTTTGAAGCCGTCTCCGCGGCGTGTTCGAAGAGCGTTAAACCCACCAGAGATACTGTCGGTACAATGGTCAGGGGAGTAACAAATCGTAGAATTTTACCCACCAAGCCGGTGTAGCCTAAGACGACTTGTACCATAGCTGAAACTGCTATTGCACCCGATAACTCGCGCATGCGTATCTGCCACAACTCCTGGCGACTATCTTCATCCATTTCTTGCATTTCATTTTCAGGTGGACACTTCCACTGTGGCAAGGCTAGAATGGCCAGTGTCGGTACCAGAAACGATATCGTGCCACCTTGTACAATTGGCAATCGTACACCCCATGTCGCCTGAAAATATGTCACTATGCCAGTTACAAATATCATTGTCGAAATGATAATACCACGATTTGGATCCTCGTCGGACATACAAAGCGCTGGCGTTAATATAAAAGGTATCGAAACTATGGCACCAATCATAGTCAGATAATGCTGAAAAGCTAAAAATATACTCAAATACCATGGCGGATTATCGTTTATGCCGTACAGAAGTTTTGACGTCTCCTTCCCATTAACGTCCTTTTCATTTTGGGAATCATTTGCTTTTGTCTCATTTTGCGAAATCTGCAAAAGAAACATGTACGCACATTTATTACAAAAACAATACGGACAGACATCAAAACTTTTTTTCCGCTATAATTTTTAAAGTGGGTGAATAAGACATTACCAAATTGAAACTTGAAAAAAATTAAACGACTTCAAAAATAAGAATTGAAAAATCGCCTATAGGGCTATTCGAAATAGGTGCAAATCAGTTTAGCAAATTCTGCATTTGCAATTTTAAATTACGCCCATTATTGTAACCATTAGCGTACCCGCCCACTTGTCTAAATGCAATATCGTGTCACTTTCAAAGCTCAGAGTGTGAACTCATTCAATCAACCGTTTTTAACTCAAAGCTATAATCAATAATAAAATATAATACATAATTTAAGTTGTAAGTACTTGCATCCAATGCCATCGCCATGTTTACACTATGCAAGTCTTATTGCTAAGCTGATTAATTTGAGGGAAAGAGAGACGAGGGCAAAAGAAACGTTTCTGCTCCCCTGGGTGAGGTCAGTCTGACCACCCAGCCCAGATGGCAAGCTCTTACACTGCTCGACTAGAATAGACGAAGTGATATATGATCTTTGGGATAGAAGCGCTGCTTGGCTGTCGAGAAAGATACCAACTTTACCCTGTACCTTCCTATCAATCAGCACTCTAGCCGCTTCCCTTACCGCCAAAATTTCAGCCTGAAATACAGTGGCTTCATTGAGGAGGCGAAAGGAGCATTCTATGCCAAGATCGCCTGAAAAGACTCCAGAGCCGACAACGCAGACAATTCTTGATCCATCACTGTATATTCTGACGTCATATTCCCTTACCCTTGTGCCTCTCTTCCACTCCCGTCTGGATGGAGTCAGAACTTTAAGCACCCTGTCAAAGTCCAGATGAGGCACCATGTAATCAGCAGATTTCCTCAGCGTAGGGGGAAGTTGGTCGAGGATTCTGGCATGGCCATAGGACGTTGATCCCCACCGCCCAGATGCCGTTAATCTTGCCGCACTACTTGAGGATACCGCCAATATATGAAGGTCGATCGGAATAAGGTTTAGTATAGCATTCAGAGCCCAAGAAGGACTAGTACGTAAACATCCTGTTATTCCTACGCAACCGGATCTCTGTATTCTATAAAGTTGATCTACCACGTATTTCTTACTTGTGTCTGGCCACCATACGAGTACTAAAGAGCCGTACATCCATTTTGGGGCTTAGGCCCCATTTAGATGCAAACGTCCTTCGACAGGAGTAGTATGCTACCGTTGCCTTTCTAACCCTGTGTTGAATATTCAGTTTCCATGAAAGTTTTTGGTCCAGTAAAACTCCGAGATATTTTGCGTTGTCTGATAGCGACAATTCAAGATTATTCATCCGAGGAAGTCTAAAGTTCTGTACCTTGGTCTTTGTGGTAAATAGTACCAGTTCCGTTTTGTTTTGTTGTTGTTTTAGTTTTTATCCTAAAATTTGGTTGCGTTTGTTGCTCTAAATGTCCAAATAATTGTGCATTTATAGAGAAAGGTAAAAACATAATAGAAACTATACAACTGCTTCTACTTGTAACTGCTTGTAAGTGTTATTTTTTACACTACTGCAATCATTTTTTGTGACGAGGTGTATTTGTGTGAAATGTTCGGGAGTCACCGAAAAACTCAATTTCGAAAAAATACGAGTTTATATACATACATTCGTATGTATGTATATGGATATAGTACATACATATAGATTTATAAATGTATCAGTAGTCAAAACTGGCATATTAGAACAACATTGTAGTTTCAACAAAACTACTATCTTGAAGGGAATGCATTGCATGCATGCATGCAATCCAGATACATCCAAACATACATAAAACAAATTGCTAAGTAAACCTACTTAGTATTAATTTATTACTTAATTAAAATTTTTGCATTTAATTGCTTAAGAAAATTGGTGTTTTTTCTGAATTATTGGGAATTGAAAAATTGTTGTTTAATTTAACACGACCGCTGTCATCAGTCAACCAACACTTGCATACAAACGTAGCCACAAACATACAAACATATCGCTCATTTACTCAAAGAACATCATCATCAAACTCAGAAAACGAGTTTGAAGCTTTCAATTTACACAAAATTTAATGGGAAAAGAAAATTTTATTTGAGTAGACAAGATGTTTGTATGAATTTTTTACACAATATGAAGAACGATAGGAGCGTTAATTTTGCATCATTAAACGAAAATTCCATTTTTTGAGTTATGACGTTCTTTGAGTAAATGAGCGATATGTAAAATAACGAAGAATTCTAGGTAAATTAATATGTACTTGAAACACGAAACACTTCCACTATACATAATCTTAAGTCAAATAAAATATTTTTATTACAATTTTGTCAGCGCTTTCTAAAGCCTATATTACACGGCATGTAAAAAGATACATGCGCATGTGGCCATAACGTCACGGGAATTTGCAAATGTAGCTTCGTAATGACGTCAAAGTTGCGTCAGAGCCACATGCGCATGTGGTGTTTTACATGCCGTACAGATACTATAGGCTTCAGCATAGTTTTAGCATATTTTTCAACGTAATTTAGCCAGAGACCGTAACTGTTATGAATTTTATAATAAAATTCAAAAGACAAAAGTTATGTTTTGATTTTTATATTTCTGAGCAGGAATGAATAACTGCTATTTTATGATTTTTATTTTTTCGAGCAAAACTAATTGTTATTTTCTTCCTTTAATTTTTCGGCCAGAAATAAAAGTTATTTCCTGGTTTTTGTTTTTTCTGAGATTCCACATCCGAAAAAAGCATGGTGGTACTACATTTATCACTTTGATGATATGGGTATTAAATAAAAGTCATTTTCGGTATTTTCCAATGGAAAAAAATGGTGGAATCACCACACATTGATCTCATCGTAGTAGTTATGTACATACATATTCATATACATATGTACATACATACATATTTATTTTTTAATTCATTAGTTTTTACTTTTCGTTGTCGTTCTGTGCCGTTCTTTTCCGTATAAAATATTTTGCAATTACTTTTTCTGTACAAGGAATCAGCTGGCAACCTATAGAACTGATTTCAGTTGTATACAAAATATCTATTTTCTACAGATTTGTCCGCAACGGAACAGAACGAAACAGGAAAAACAAACCAGACATACAGACTTTCAATTGAACAGAAACAAAACAGCTGATTCAGAACAGAACAGCACGTACAAACTAATTCTGCCTTAACTCCCATTTCTGTTAGAAAAATGAGAAATCGGAAATTGATTTTCATTTCTGCTCCAAAAAACAAAAATCAGGAAATAACTTTTATTTCTGCAAAAAACTATAAAAATCAGAAAATAGCAATTATTTCTGCTCAAAAAATATAAAATTCAAAAATAAAAATTATCAGCCTGGCCCACGATGTCGACAAGAAAGTTTCTTTCGCTTACTTATATTGAAAACAAAAACAAATTCTCTTATTTTGGTTTTGTTTTCAATGTAAGTAAGCGAAAGAAACTTTCTTGTCGACATCGTGGACCAGGCCGTATGTCTGCTCAAAAAAATATTTAAAATCATTCGAGTTTCGAAAAATGTAGTTGAAAACAACGAAAATGGTGTGATTGGCCACGTTGTCCGATGTTTTTTTGTACTTGATTTTTTTCTTTACAAATTCAAGAATAATTATTATAGTTGGTCCTTGAATTTAGCACATTTCGCTCACCAATTTCTGGCAACACTGGTACAAGACAGGAAAACCGTTATTCAAATTAAAAGTTAGGAGGATGTAAGGCCGTGATACACTATCATACAAAGTCGTGCGATCTACGAAAAAATATATGATGGAGTTTATGAAAATTTTCAAAAGACAATAACAATTCATAACACCAGCTTTGTACTTTTTCGTATCACGGCCTTTACTGTTACAGGGATCATGAAATTATATTAATTTTTTATTTTGTTGTTAAAAAATCGAATCCCAGAAAATTCTTCCAGCCATATCTTCGCTAACATTAACTTTACTACTGAGTTAATAGATATTAATAAATACGAGTAATAACAACTGTTACGCCTCTAGTATCTATCTCCTGTCTCGTATGTATGTATGTGCGAGTATGTGTTTGTACATATAAATTTAAAATTTTAACATCTTGGCACCTAATTAGACATTTCATCAGCTCATATATACATACATACATACATACATATATATGTACATACATACATATGTACATACTCGTGTATGGCTGTATGTACTCACTCTTATTGTGATAGCGTTTTCGTGCATCAATTTATATTACAAACAACTGACTATTATTAAATCATTGAAATTTCATAAATCTTAATTTATGGAAATTTATGTCAAAACGTTTAATGGATTGCTTTAAATATTCTAGTATAAGCTATTATTTATTTAAACAAATATTTGTTGTTCAGAATAAATAAATTCATAAAAACGTTCGTTAAACAAGCAATCGAACTCGCTGCCAAATAATATGCGGTAAAAAAAAAGGTTTTATTTAAATAAGCATGAACTGGTTGCGCTTTACTTAAAATAAGTACATATTTTAAACAATTATTAAATATGTATATTTTTCGGTTATAAAATATTTTCAACTGTTGTAATTAAAATTTGATATCTTAATAAATATTATACAGCAAATACAATAATTATTGATTAAATAAAACCCGAAGCAATTTCATTTCTGATGAAGCATCAATGATTTCAACAGTATGTATGTATGTATGTATGTATTTAGCTTTATTCAAATGATTTATGAATAATTTTCTTTATGGCTGACTTCCCAAACTCATTCTGATTTGTCGTAATACAGGGAAACTTTTTACTAAATGTAACAATTAAATGCATTGCCCAAATACATACATACATACATACATGCATGTATGTATGCATAAAGTAATTAAGCAAAGTGTGAATCCCCTATTAATGTTGTATTGAAACGTTGCGGAAATTCTTATCATGGCTTGTAACAACTCTTAAAGCATCATTATTATTTATTATGGAAGTTCAACGGTTGAATAACCGCTTAAGTCAATTTCTGACGCTTTTGAGTTGTTGAGAGCAACATACTTTATTTTTATATTATTCTTTCCTGACTTGCCCGCTATTTTCGGGATTAACATAAATCCTGACCACCGGAAAAAACTTTGAAGTCAACATTTTTGTAGTGCGTAAGTTGAAGGAAATTATCGATAAGTATGTGGCAATAAGAAAAAAGTGATTTTGCCCAAGAGTGGGATACTTTTGAACATGAAGATTACAGTGGTGCTATTAACTCAAAATCAGCTTATCGCGACTTAAACACTTTTCCCTTTATTCCACACAAGTGTCGAGTATCCCAACAAAAAACATAATAAATGGTGGGCAAATTTGAGGTTGGGAAGTAAATTGCCTGTCAAATAATGAAATGTCGAGAATTGAGCTGTCATCCTTTGACATTTATTTAATAAAAAGTAGGCAAATTTCAACATTAGAACTCTGCACTCTTGAACAAATAATTTTAATTGTGAAATTTGTGAATTTTAATATGCAAGACCAGGCTTACGTGACCAAACCAGAAACAACTGACGCTCAGAAAGATGAAATTCGGCGCTAGCGAAGCTTTGTTGCAAAATGTGGTTCCAAATTTTATGAAAGGATAGGACGTCTGTCGACGTGCTACCTACTCATATTCATTATTAATTCCCCTATTTCTACTTAACATTGGTATCAATAAATCTCAATTTGTCAAAAAAAAAAGTGTTGTTTTAAGCCAATTTACTTCCTAACCTTAAATTTGCCCACCTTTTACTCCCACCAGTGACATAGAACCAAAGGATGAAAAGCTAATAATAGTTGTTTGCACGTTGTCCAGGTATAATAAATTAGTGAAACTTTGTTCCACAAGTGATTTATGTGACATTGAACAAGACTTTCATACAACATTATTAAATGAACAGTAGTTTTAATTAAAAATAATTAATGTACCTGACAATTTTAAGGTAAGGTGAGAAAGCTTTTTCTATAATATAAATTTATTCAATATTTATTAACTAGGAAAAATTGTGATTTTTAGGTGCTTTTAACAGTGTAATTTAAAGGATGCTATAATATTGTTTTTTTTTCTAAATAATATAACCATTGTGTACCTATGAAGTTAAATAACTCGTGAAGATATGAAATAAAATAATTTGTTATTGTTATTATTTTTGAATTTATTTAGGAAAAAATTTAGTGCGTGAAGTTTTTTTACAAAATAATCCAAGATAATGTTTTTCATACTAATAAAACATAATTGCCCACCTCATGATACTATGCGAAAAATTTTGTTAGTCCCCTAATGTGCATAATTGTTTTTCGAAGACGGAGAGAAATCTAAATTATACACAAGACACAGTAAAATAATATGAAATATACGGCCCTGTTCTGTAAACCAAATCGATTTGGAACGATTCCAAGATTTCCAATCATATACGACAATTTATTTTAGATATGATATTTGAGTCTCTATATAATAGAAAAATTAAACAAAAGTCTGAGAAATTTTACTATTATCAGAGTTAGATTTCAAATCGGCTCGGTTTACAGAACAGGGCCGATTAGTTAATGAGCACAAAAGGTGAGGTGATATTAGACATTTCGGTAGAAATTTGATCTACTACACACACACACACACGTCCGCACTAGACGTGTTAGTGATAATATACCTTGAAGGAAACGAGGATTAAGTGTCCCCAAGTCACCACTTTGTCGACCATTTTGGAGACATTGTCAACGGAGTGTAAAGATATTAATATTGTTTTTGATGAGTAGAAAACATTTTTTCAGATACACACAAGTATGCTTCTTCTTTATGTATTAGTGGTTTGGTGAAAATAAAAATGACGTCAAGTTAAATTTAACTTTTTGTAAAAATTTGTTTAAGAAATCAAATTTAATTGTTGTTAATATAAATGTATATATTAAGCAATAATTCAAAAAATTACACAAAAAGACATTACAAAAACGAATAAAATAACAATCCATATTGTATAAAAATAGATAATGTGAAAATTAAGCAATTTTAAGTGAAAGGTGTCAATTATGGAAAGTTTTGTTTGACGCTATGGAAGATTTTGTGCCATTAGTTGAAGATTTGTCACACTTTCAGATCCATATGTAAGTGTTTGACTTTACTAATTCAGCAAAACATACAATTTTTAATTACATATGTACGAGTATATATACATAAATATATTTATTTAATAGGAATGACTAACAAAATCCCTGCTTGCTGGTAATATTCTGAACGAATGAATGAATTACGAGTAGTTTCTGTTTTTGTATATATTTTATGCATAAATTAAATTTTTTATATATTTGTTTAATAAAACACCAAAATGTGAACAAAATATGCAATTTTATTATCAAAAGTGTATACTAGAATAACCATAATTTACTAGTGACTATCTGTTTCCAATGTCTTGATATGGTCCCTAAAGAACTATGTAATCAGTAGTACCAATGTCAGTAGTTGTTTTTCAATGACACGCACATGTTAAATGTCTATTGCAAAAAACATTTTCTATGGTATAATTAGTCAGTACTACTGGCGACAAAGTCAATAGTGAATCAGTACTGATTCACTATTCTGTAGGGTAACTACAGATTTAACTCACTTATTAACACTTATTGCAAAACAGCGAATTATCCGACCTTTTAGCATAAGACAGGGGGACAGCGGAATGCAGGCTGTGATTGTAATATTCATCTCCATAAATGGAAGTTCTTACTTACATACATATGTATATAAAGAGTATAAGCGCTTATTTTGAACTACTCGTATTCTACTTTAAAAATTTTTAATTACATACACATAGCTACCTTAATATAGAAAGGCCCTAACTTATTATTTTTTTAAAATCGAGTTTCTTTGTATTTTTCGATAGAGGATCATCTGATGTATCGAAAAAAGCTAGAATCTCGTTATCAAAAAAATTATGTGTTAGGGTCTTTCTATATTAAGGTAACGATATGTATGTGTACATTTACATTTGTATGTACATACACATTTTATTATCTGAATTTTGTTTCAAATAATTTAAACGTAGAAACAAATTTAATAAATATTCATCCCCAATTAAAAAGTAAATTATTATACACCAGTTACTCTTCTTGCATCATGACATATTTAAATTTTTTATCGCTGATTTAAATTATTGAACTCCCATGTACTCGTACATAGTAACTGACAAAAAATTCCAAATCGAGATTTTATTTATCAAAACAAAATAACAGGTGTTGTTTACCTGTAACTGTTACAGTTTTTAACGATTTTTTAAGTTTTCCTTTCTCTAGTAGCATTAAAAAAAATAATTAGCAGGGAAACCGCAAATATGCAATTGCATGTTTTTTCTTGTGTGACGTATTACTGCGGGGACAAGATATTTATTCGTTTCAGAACTTTTTATGAACTTTGGCATCGATTTGTTAGTGCATACTTTTGCATATTTTACCCTTTAGAGCATGTTCTTGCATATATCAGTCTTACACGCATATTTTTAGCATATTTTCGAAATTTTAGAGCACAATTTATGCTTTTAAGGCATATTTTGATACTTTATAGAACTATTTTTATTTTAATGTGTTCACAAGCTTTTGTGTTGGTCAAAATTTTTATTTTTATTTTTCGCCATATAAATCTTAATTCCAATGTTCCATTTAGTTTATAAATTTTTTGTTACGTATTATGCAGTTATTACGGACGTTAGTTTCAATAAGAATTCGGTTTCGTTATTTGTGACTTTGCCCCAAGAAGACGTTGAAGGAACATTGTTAATGTACAAAAGGTTAAGTCAATATTTTGTTGTTTATTGCAATAAACATTATAAATAAAAATCTTGTCTTATTTATCCAAAATACAGCTCCAAAATTTTAATTATGACATTGTGCTCTCTTTTGAAATTGAAGCTAAATTTTTACCAGAGTATCAAAAAAAATTAATTTGTATTATTTGCTTTACGCTGCAGCGACACGTTCAGTAAATCGCTTTCAAGTTCATCACACATACTTTGTGTCAAAATTCCTTGAAATTGATAGCTGTGACTCAAATTGATAAACAATTTCATTTTTTAAATGCCACCGACGAGAAACAACTCAAATTTATAGCTTCAATTGATTGAAGTGTGTTGTGACCAGCTGTTCAAATTAAAAATTAAATTGCTATATAATGGATAGGAGAATTTGAAAGCAATCTAGTTTTCAATTTAAAAAGTTTGATTGTGTTAGTAAAAAAAGTGTGAGTGTATTGAAAATTGAATGGAATTGAAAGGCAAAAATTGAACGTGTGGCCCCCAAGTTAGTCAAAATTTGTAGGGCAATTTTGTTTTAACGTGCACTTCAAACCCAAATTATTGTTTTTAATACGCGGTTATTCTTTGCTAATTTTTTTTTTTTTTTTTTGGTTTATATTATTATTGTCCGTAGTGGTAATTTTGCACGTGCCACCGTCGAAATGGCACGTGGATGACAAGAAAAAACAGAACAGTCAGCGATAATTGATAATAAGACATGATTTCTAATTCTTTGACGTATAATAATATAATCTGATAATTAAGATCATTTTTATTTTATTTACAGGAGCTGCACTAGATAGATTTAATTCGATTTTTTTTTAATTTTTATAGGTACATAGTTTAGTCCATATTTACATTATGCAAGTCTTATTGCTAAGCTGGTTAGTTTGAAGGAGAGAGAGACGAGGGGAACAGTAACGTTTCTTTTCCCCTCGTCTCTCTCTCCTAACAAACTAATCAGCTTAGCAATAAGACTTGCATAGTGTAAACTAGGACTTAGAATCGAAATATCGACAGTTTTTTAAAGTATCCAAAAATTTCGATAGCGATGCTGTCGATAGTTTGACACTTCTAGTTATATCCGAGATACATATAGCCGACGCTATCACATTTACGTATATACGTCATATACAATTTGGAATAAAAAAAATAATTGCATAACTTTTGTATAAATAAGCAAATCCTAAGACTTTTCTATTCTCGTCTGTTTTTAACAGGTTTTCCCCTTTTTTCATGTATTTGATTAATCGAGCAATTGGAAAGTCGGTTATAGTTAATACTCTAGATGCAGTGAGAGAGATGGTTTTTCTGTTGACTAGTGAAATATATATATATATATATATATATATATATATATATATATATATGTATATATATGTATATATACATACATATGCATCATCATATTCTTACCTGCTACTTGTTTTTTTTTTATTTAAGTGCATATCGCCACAAAAAATGCAAACTGCTCTGCTTAAAATTTTTTTAAATAAAACGTTGATACATGCTCGTATACACATACATAGGTAATTTTTATCTTAATAAAATTATTTCTTTTTGCAAAGAGATGTCTTGTTTTTGTTTGCAATGTAACTGTGCGTCGAGTCGAACGTTGGTGACATCATGGGACTGGCCCTAAATCTATTAATGGCTCGATTATGGATGGCAACCAAAAGCAGCGATGCCAACTATTTATAACACAAACGCGCTATTCCCCTTCTCATAACGCGCCAGAACGCGCTAAGTTACAGAATTGTCAACTATTTATTTAAAGCCAAAACGCGCTATTTTCCTACGCGCTAAATTAAATTTTAAAAAAATTCGATGTATGTATGTATTAGTAAATAAAACTGACTTTTTTACTAACTCTTTTTCAGATTTTATAATATTGTTTCTTCGAAATTATATCCTAAATAACTAAAATCATTTAATATAATCGAAATTCTTAGTTCTTATTTTAATTTTATTTGTCAAACTTTGTAACAACTTATACAAATTGTCGAATAGTTTTGCAATTGAAATGCTTTTTGTACTTCAGCTAGAATAGATGCTTAATAAGTTATATAAATTTTTTTTTGGTCACGAGTACGAGTACATATTTTTAGTTGTGAAATTTAAAAATTTTTGCAATTTACAGTATTAAAATGCGTTTTAAATTCTAACCACAGTCAAAAGAATTTTATTTGCGACAGTTGAATCATTGACCAATTTGAAAAACTTTTTCATAATTTTAGATACTAGAAAATTGTTAAATTTATAAAAAAAGTAGAAAAATATTGAACTGAAATGATGTTATTGACTTTATTCAAAACGCGCTAATTTAGCGTGTTTTTATTAAAAGCGCTGAGACGAAATTGGCATCGCTGACCAAAAGAAGGAGTAGTTTATTTAAGTTAATTAGTCGAGTCTTCAAACATGATTTTGCGCTTTTCTTTAGATCAAGCACTTTGCGTTTTCAATGACGATACGTCTATACATTGATTAACAATTACAATTATAAAGTTGACATCACACATATAATAGAACCATTTGATTTTGCCAAATTACAAATCTTGTTTCATTCAAAAGACAAACCACGTGCTAATAAAATTATCTTTAATTGTATTTTTATTCGGATTTCTTTTGTTCTTAAACATATGTAAATATGTACATATGTAAATATGTACATATGTACATATGTACATACGAGTAAATACATATGTATGTACATATGTATGTAAGTATGTTTATATGACGCATATTGGCATTCCACTAATGGACAAGTTTACTCAATAGCATTTTCATTCATTCTTTTTATTTTTTTATACTGAAAAAAAATTTCATAGCGATAAGTTGTGTTTTAGGACATGCGTCCGTCCCTCAAAGTTGGCCTATTACTATGTTCCAGTAAAGGAGAGAAATGTATCGGCCCTGTTCTGCAAACCGCGACACGTCAAATCGCTGTGATTTCAAAAAATTAATAAAAGCTAAATCATTGATTTTGTAAATTGCACGATTTATTCGTATAGCGTTGGAAGTTGGAATAAGATATTCTATTATAAATGACAAAAACTTAAAATTTTATAAAAAGTCCCTACAAAGTCAACGGTTAATAATTTTTTTTTTTAAATCGCCGTGATTTTCAGAACAGGATCATATGAAATGTGTACATATGTACATGCAGATCGCTCATTTATTTCAATAGTGTCATAACTCAAAATATGCGTTTCGTATTTTATCTTGTGTAAAAATTTCATATAAAAAGCTTTTACTTCCACATCGTGAGAGAAGAATATTTTTTTCATTTCTTCATTGAGTTGTATGTAAATTGAAAACTTTAAACGCGTTTTCTGCAAAACTAGTTTTTTTGAGTTGTGACAGTATTGAAGTAAATGAGCGATATGTGTTTTGGCTTTCTGTTTGATTTTATGTTTAAAAACGACTTGTCAGAAATCGTTATGAATTATTTACATGCATACATATTTGTATTTTTTTATTTATTAAAATTTGTAGATTTTTTTGTTAAACAAATTTACTCATGAATAGTGATTTTATATCGTTACAAATTTAGAGAGCAAACAATTACCAAAAGAAGTATGAATTGAGCTAAAGTATTTTATAATATGTAGAGATAAGCCCGCTCAGGGCTTTGCTGGCCCTGAATATTTGTTAATACAAGAAACACGAAGAAATTATTTGTTTTCAAATGACAATATGTACGAGTACAAACAATTAAAGAACGAACCTACACTTGGAATTTGACTAGTTTTATGGTCTGCAACTACAACAAAAAAGAGCAGTGGAAAAGTATTTTAATTTGTCATTTTCCACAATAACAATTCTCGAACCATTTTTATATTTATTTTATATTTTAATTGCATGGATTATCTTGTTTGTGTTATTTTGTGATTGCTTTAAATAAAAAAAGTTTCGTAATAAAATTTCAGTATCTCAAAAAGTTTTGAAACTCTGGAAAATTTCGAAATGTCACTGCCGCTGTTGTTCGGCGTGTTATTATTTTTCGTTGTTAATTCAAATGATTTTATTGCCCGTAGAAAATATTCTACGTTCCCGGATAATAGCATATCTGTAATGAATGCAATTCACATGGAACATACTTTCATACATATGTAGTATGTATATTTATACATACATACATATGTACCTAAATATTCAAATACATAAATAGTTATGTACATACATAAAAATGATATGTATTTGATTTATTACACTTATTACAACACTGTGCAACAAATTTTGGGTCATCGAAAGTAGCCGCAATGGTTTCAACACAACATTAAAGTAGAACCTTAGAGAAACAAATCTGCCAGGGGGTTTGGCCATGTTTCTGCGAAAAACAAAGCTTTTTAGGGTTCCGTAAACGAAAGGTGAAAAGGACCCTACTGTTTTCTCTACGATGTTTGTCTGTCTATCTGTCTTTCACAGGCTGCTTTCTCAAGAACCGTAAGAGCTACGGAACTGAAATTTTCACAGAATACGTGAGACTTTGACCGCTACAACAACAAATATGTGACAGTTAAAAAATAGACACTTCAAATGTTCAAATTTATTGTATTTTTATGCAGCCTACAGCAATTAACACTGAAATTTTAAAAATCAACACTAAGGGCTATTCTATCAGATGATGTAATTTTGGCTATGAAATTTGGACAACTTGCTGTATCTTGGAAACCGTAAGCGGCAAACTCTTGAAATTTTCAAAAACGCTAAAACTATAAAATTTCAAAATCCAAAAACTAGCGAAAAATATCATCAAAAATAATATAAGTCGCTAAAATGAAAAAAAAAATCACCAAAAGTAAGGTCGCTCAAACACAAAAAAATCACTAAAAACCGAAAAAATCACCATATGTATTGTTAAAAAAAATACGCTAAAACTAAAACAAATCGCCAAAACTGAAAAAACGACAAAAACCGAAAAATAAAAGCATCGCCAAATACCGAATAAAATCGGCAAAATGAAAAAAGCGTTATATCTTAACAAATTAAAAATTTTCTATGCGGAACCCTTCGTGAGCACTTTATCTTAAAAGTTATAAACATTTTCATAATTCTACACTATGGGTAGGCCCATAAAATTTTAATTTCAATAAAAAATTATATTTTTGACTACATGTCGCTTACGATTCAATCGAAAATAAGGCTTGATATTAAAAAATTAATTTTTCTGCATCGATTTCTTTTTTGTTTTTAGAATTTATTGTTTTTAATTTACCATCATTTTGTATTTTGCAACAAAAATATTTTTGCATAAAAAGCAAGAAATACAAAAACCACAAACTGCACTGTGTTCATTTCTTGTTGCACTGTGTAATAAATTTTTTTAATAATGCAATTTATACATACCTACATGCACATAAATGCATTTAGTTTAAAAGAAAAAATTATGTACATATACATACATACATATGTACATATATGTATGTATGTGTGTATATGTATGTATGAATGTATGTATGTATGTAGTATATGTAAATAAAACTTACAGAACGTGCTGAATCGATTGTAACACTGGCTAATTCCATGATTTTCAAATTTCACTATTTTATTAATTAACAATTAAAGTATTCTACAAAAATATGTATATTTATGCACACAAGTAGCAAAAAATTTAAATATTTATTTTTTATTACTATGTATTATGTATTATTTTATTTACTATTGGCAGGAACTTTTTTATTTTCATTGAAATGAAGCGCGAATTAGTGTGATCCCGTCAAATGTTATTGATAAAATGAAAAACAACAAACGTCTGAAGATAAACAGCACAACGGTTTATTAAAGGGTTTTTTATACACTTATTCTTAATTTCTCTTAGTCTACAAGTACAAACATATAAGTTTTATTGCTTTTCTTTGGTTGGCAATATCATTGTGC
Organism: Nowickia ferox; assembly: GCA_936439885.1. Classification (NCBI taxonomy): domain Eukaryota; kingdom Metazoa; phylum Arthropoda; class Insecta; order Diptera; family Tachinidae; genus Nowickia; species Nowickia ferox. Next base: position 152,800,799 of record OW387023.1, on the reverse strand, counting down.
TCGTATAAATTGGCTTGCGTTGGCATCGACAGACGACAGCATCGCTGCAAAGTCATTAAATTAATACTAGCTATGTATGTAGATCGATAGATACTAGAAAAAAAAATTCAACGTGATTTCTCAAAGTGTACCTAATAACAATAAAAAATATTCGCCAATTACCGCAAAAATCAAGTCGTACATGTATGTATGTATTTGCGTGTGTATGCATGTAAAATTTTATTACGATGCTTCACTTTTTTCGAAAACTCTCAAATGCTTTCAAGTTATTACTTTATGCATCAATCTGTTATATTTTTTTATTTCCTTTTATTTAAGTAGAAGAAGAAAACTCAATCAATCCATTATTTCATAAAATAAATGATCCTGCATCAATATAATGCTCTAGTGCACATGTTTTAATTTAAAAAAAAGTCATGAAATGATTTTGGAATTATTTTTACACAATTTCAAGTACAGCTGTCCTCCATTTTAGACGCTTGCAAAATATGTACAGGGGTTCAAACGCATAATCGTACAAGCACTGCATTAAGATCTAGTATACTTTTTCAAAGGATAAATTGGCTTAATTTTAAAAATAAAAACTAGATTTAATTTCTTCAAAGTATCATTTATGTTATCAGGTGCTTGAATTTAATTGATTTTCAACATTTTCATAAACAAAAATAAAGACAAACAAAAAACAAAGATTTTTTTTTTAAAACGAATAATCGTGCAAAACTAAATCTTCCCAAAAGAGACTACAAAAAAACCTTTTAATTAGTACTCAGTTGATAATCATGTGGTCTTTAGCATATCATTGAAAAGTTTTATGATTGATTCAACCAAGTTGTTGCATATTTTCCAGGGAACTATATTGTACCACTCAGTCTGCAGAGCTTCTTATTTTTCGTATTCTGTAATACTTTATCTCTAAATTTTCTGAATAATTTCTCCATAAAGCTCATTCCACTGTATAATACTCGTATATTATATAAAGGTGGAAAGATAATCAATTGATTGCAAAAAAAAATGCATAGGCCAAGGAGAAAAGTTCAATTATCTCGAAGAACATATGAATTTTAGAGAAGTATAAATAAATCCCCCTATTGCAGCAGCAAAATTTAATAATATGTACTCTTACAGAAAAACCTATTTAGATAGCTTATGATGAAATAATCCGAAATGTTTTGGAAAAGCATGGAAGAATTTCCCAAAAAGAGAAAAGCTCGCAAAAATTTTGCTGCTCACTGTATAAAGAGATATATGTACTTCTGGAAGCTGGTAAAATAATATAAAAATATCAGTTACATCTACAATAGTTTTATGCCTTTATTCATAAAAAATATTTTAGGTTTATTACAGGTTTATTTGACAAATTTCCCATAGAAATATGTCAAATAAGCACTTAATAAAGCTGAATTATTTTTTATGAATAAGGCAGTTATTATTTAAAGATATTGAACACTGAGCAAAGCAAATTTTATTCAAATGAGTCGGGTGAAAACCCCAACACTTGGAGCATGGTGGTTTAACAGTGATGGTGTGGGTGCGTGTCTCACGTGCAGGACTTGAAAATATAACACATGCATAGAAGGCAAAATGGATAAATATAAGTATGTATATAAATATCCTTTAAAATAATGATAAGCAAATTTGCCCAACTACTAAATAATTTTAAGGATAAGGATAATATAATACTAATCATCCGAAGCATAGCTTCATCGTTGTCCAAAACTGATTCAAACACCCGCCCAATAATTTGATCTAAACATGATTGGACATGAACTGGGAGGAATTATCCGGAAAATTTAAGTAAAAGAATTTCTGCAAACTGAGTGGTACAATATTTCCTTAGAAATATGTAACAACTTGGTTTAATCAATGATAAAACTTTTGAATGATATGCTAAAGACAAGAGGATTATCAACTGAATACTAATTAAAAGGTATGATAACATAAATGACACTTTGAAGAAATTAAAGCAACTTTTTGACTTCAAATTAAGCAAATTTATCCTTTGAAAAAGTGTACTAAAGTTCAGTGTAGTGTTTGTATGATTATGCGTTTGTGTATGTACTTTATACCACCCAAAAAAATGTATGGGAGGCCAAAGGATTTTATTTTATTTGCTCCATCGGCAGTTTCTGATCACATATAAAAAAAAAGAAATAAAATAACTTCACTATGAACACTTTTGTTAACATAACTTTTAAATGCGGCGTTTTTCGGAAAAATTTTATATAACCATGTTTGTTTAGAATAAATAGCAAAACATTTTTCCCATACAAAGTTTTGCCCTCACTATCGCCTGTCATGGTCCTTTAATGGGATGAAACTAAGTTTTTTTGCAAGGCCTATGCTTCAACGGCTCTCGCTAAAAATTGGATAGCGATAATTATAATCCGTTTTCATTATTTTATAAGGTAAGATCTGCAGATTATATATTCCCACTGCATTTGGACCAAATATGTATCATTTAATAACAAAATGATCAAAACATCACATAACAGTTTATTATAAGTTATTATGTGTTTGGAAATAGTCCTACAGCTCGTGATCTCAACAAACTAGACTCAAATATAGACGATGAAGAAAAATATGTTTTTGTATAAAACAATCTGCGTACATACTTGCATATACGAGTATTATGTAAATTCACGAACAATTCATTAGAATCCTTGTTACAAAAAAACAAAAATGTATTATTTAAAAGGGCTCCATGAGAAATCGCCCAAAAATAAAAATGAAAAATGGCCCAAAATTCCAAAATGAAAAATCACCCAAAAGAAATGAAAAATTGCCCAAAAAATTTGTATGAAAAAATTTTGGGCGATTCTCGTTTTTATTTTTGGGCGATTTGGTTTTGGGCGATTTTTCATGGAGCCATTTAAAAGACATTTGTATATTTCTCTTCACTGTATTTATTTATTTTTAATTTTTATTTTGCACATTTATAAATACGTATTTTAAGCACACACGCGCTTAATTTGTAATCGATGATATCAGCAATACTTAGTAGCAGAATCCCTGCTTGCATAGTAATCGAAGTTATTAGCAACACATGATATATCAGATTACATGTAAATTGCAATGCAAGTACTTAGACTGCTCGCTTACGATGTCGTGCTGACGTCAGTGATTATTATCGAAGTACTTCGCTTAATTTCCCGCTGGGATTTTTAGTATTGCCAATCAGTAGGGAAAACATCAAACAAAATTACTTGAATAAAAAAGTAACGGCTGATTTGCCTTTTGTCAAAGTTGTTATTTAGCACCAACGCACAGTGGTTCCAAAGCATAAAAGTGATAATAAATATGTATGTATCTTCCGAAGGCAAAGTTATTTACATATATCACAATGATAGAAGAGGGCCTAAGCTTTTCGAGAATGTATTTTTTGGACACTCTGTTATAATATAATCTGACGTATAAGTAATACTGGTGAAGAATAATGTATTACTCATACGTTCACATATCGTGGCATAACCGCCAGAAAAGCTTAAGCGACATAATTTTCGAAATTAATTTTGTAGTAAAACCGATTATCTGCGATCGTAAACAATCGATTTTCGTTAAAAAAAAACTGTTCAAAAAGTATGTCGCTTAAGCTTTTTTGGTGGTTATGGCTCGCTATCTTTCTTATTATTTAAATCAGTAATTTTATAAAATCTTTATAAAATACTTACAAAAATTTATTTGCTGGGTTTTGTATAAGTTTCTAAGCCTACTACGCTTATTTTGCTTCTGTGATTTTCAAAAATATTAATATTTGTGATTTCTCAAATAGTTTTTGGAAGTTTGTGCATAAGATAAGAGGTTTGTGACTGTTCAAAATGTGTGGTTGAAGTCTACTGACGATTTGTTAAAGCAACAATGAAAAGCATATAGACATCGCTTAACCACCAGCAAATAAATTTCACTTATCATATAAGAAATACATATTTTATATTTTTTAATTTTTTTATGATAACAATGTGTCCATAAAATACATTTTCAAAAGCTTAACTCCTCTTCTATCGTTTTGTATTTGGACCACTATATATTTCAGAAGATATACATTTAGTAACGCAGTATATTGGTAATATGTGTGAAGTTTGATGTGTGACTATTTTTTGTAAACAAACGCACGCAAACACATACATAAATATAATGAAGTTTAATATTGACCTGTCTGGTATCTGTCATGTGTGACAGAGCGTGAGTGTGATCGATGAAAAAATTTTGATGACTTAATTGTGAAATATTTTGAGCAACATTGATTCACCCTTAGAGTGGTTCGCGTATTTCGACTTTTACTACGACGTTTTTCAAAAGAACGCCGCAACATTTGTTCTTTAATCTAGAACGAAACTGTCGCGGTCGAAGCCGCAATACGGCAACCACGATAAGGCCCATTATTTCGCACGATAAATTTGACATGTAAACAATAGCTCTGTTCCAGATGGATAACGAAACAGTCCGAACTTATACAAAATTAGACAAAAGCGTTACATCATATAATCACCCTTATTTCACTTGTCAACATCGGCGTCACGTCAATAGAATACCAAATACTTGGGACTTGCCTACCCTTATCGAAAACAAGGGTCATACTATTTTGTAGACCTTAGGGAACAGAAATAAACTGCCAATAGAACAAAATTGGAATTGTTCTGACGTGACATCGATGTTAGCACCTGGAATAAGGGTGAATAATTTTTGTGCAACTTTGAGAGCGCATGAGAGTAATTTTTTTTAATTTTCTATACAAAGTTGCGCGAAATTTTTCTTTGAGTAAAGCCTAGTTAGTACTCTCTTTTAATTTTATGGAAAAGTAATTAATAAAAATATTTCGTTATATAAGAAATCATTTTTTCATTTCATTTTCAAAAGGTGCTCAACGCCGTTCCCATTATATTTTTTACATGGAAAGCAGTGCTACACAATGAAAAATATCGGAAATGACAAATGTTGCCACCAGTATACACTATTGTGATGTCACAAAATGCGATAGTGTGTACTCGGCATTAAGCCCGAATAAGAAATTGTTTCTGGCTAAAACTTGCGAAAAACTTTTAGCGCAACATTCATTATTTCGTACCGAAAATTTGACATGTAATCAAAATATATCTAGTTGGTTACTCAACTATCTAAGCCTATTTGTGTATCAAATTTCAGTTCTTTAGCAATATCGGAAGCGTGTCATAATATTGTAAGTATGTAAATATATGTACATAATGTGTGCATATGCCCGAAGTTGGTGTGGGGCTTAGTCGATTTTTATTAAAATGTAACTGACAAAGATTCATTCCAAATATTTTTTGGGACGTAATTGGAACGTATGTATGTACATAAGTTCCTTATGGCGCGCCATGCATGTAAAACAAAAATAGTTTGAAAATAAAAAATACTGGCGAATACTGGTAACAACTACATAGAACAAACAATTGGTGCTGCAACTGCGGATGTTTTAGATATTCAGTGTTGCCGTAATTTTCCGGGTGAGTGCCAGGGAACTCCATGGATTTTAGGGATCTTTGGCCTAGTTTTGGGAATCTCCAATATGCTTTGTTTCTTTGCTAAAAGGTTCGTGATTTGAATAAGTGGTTCGTGGCAGTAATAGCTGAAGGTGTCTCTGCTAACTAACATTATAAATACAAACGTAAATTTGTTGTTTGTTTGTTACGCTTTTGCGGCTAAGCCACGGAACCGATTTAGAACATAGATCTAAGTCTAGATAGACACAAATTTTATATGTTTTTTAATAACTAGAAGCACGAGAGGACGTAGTGGGAGGTAGTTGGACATTTCTTCCTCTTTAAAACTATATCCGATTCTTTGGAACTATTTCTCTGATTTTGATTAAATTCAAAATATAGAAATAGGAAACTATCTATGCGATTTTAATGAAATTCAAACCATGCATAGAGCTGAGTCTGGAAAAATAGAAACAGTATATATTTTATCAAAAATAAGCCCACTAGGGGGTAAGGGGCAATTTCTAAGACAAGTAAAACTAAAGAAACTACTACTGAAAGACAGAGGGAGGAATACTATCTCTTTCTGTCTGTCTCCCAGCTGAATTAAGACTTTGCAAAGTAAACTTTCCGTGTCTAAAAGGGGTGTTTGCAAAGTAAACTTTACGAGTCTGCAAATTTATATGTATAGGGTGTTTTTTATTGAGGTATAGAACTTTAAGTTGGCATCACTTTTTTAACTGGCGGCCATATTGTCAGCTGTCAAGTGATTAATATTTAGTTTGGTTTGCCATTTCATCATGAACAGGTTGACAAAAGAACAACGCTTGCAAATCGTGCAAATTTATTTCGAAAATAATGGTTCAGTTCGCGAAGTTTACCGCAAGCTCCGTCCATTTTATGGTCGACATAATCGTCCATCAGAGCAATTAATTCGGTTAACCTGTCAATTGGCCACCAAGATCGTGTGATTTGACACCATTGGATTATTTTCTTTGGGGATATGTGAAGTCGCTCGTCTACGCCAACAAACCAGAAACGTTAGGGGACTTGGAAGCCAACATTCGTGGCGTTATTGCCAACATACGGCCCCATATGCTCGAAAAAGTGGTTGAAAATTGGACCTGTAGAATTGGCTTTATTCAAGCCAGCCGCGGCGGCCACATGCCCGAAATCATATTTAAACGTTAATGGCATAAAATTATCCTTCCAATAAAGCCAAATTGATGGACATTAAAACGATTTTCTTGTGTTTTATTTCAATTCGAAGTTCTATACCTCTAAAAAAACACCCTATATAATCAAAGAGATTTCAGAACAAGCCTGATCATATTGAAATAATTTAAATGATTAAGAATTGATGGAAAACATTATTTTAATCATATTTATTTTACCAATTTCGGTTATATTAATAATTTTTATTTTTATTATTACATATTATTATTATAATTCGTGTATGGGTGTGTGTGTGTGTGTATATTTTTTACTAATTATGCATACGATTTGCAGCAATATTATTATTTTTTTTTTCTTTATTATTACAGATAAGTATATTATATAAAACGATATCGATACAAAAATTAAATATAACATACATACATAAAAAAATGCCTACGCAAAACACCTAAGAGCAACAATATAAATTAATACGTTTTTTATTTAATTTTTTTTCTTTTCGTTCGTTTGTGTATGTATGTGATTACTTAATATTGTTTTCTTTGTTTTTTTTTTTTTTGTTTTTGTTTAAGCACAAGAAGAAGGCAGAACAGATAATGTACAAGTCTACTTTTTTCTAATTCAATCATCATAGTGAATAGCATTTTCGGAAGTTTCGAAAAATATTTGCTCCATCAGTTCATCAACTGTATTACATTTATAATCACTAACGTCTAATTCATCACCTTCAGTTGCAATAACATCATCTGCATCTGCATCTGGATCTGGATCTTCTTCGTCGGCTTCGCCAACCTCTACATCGTTCGATAAGGGGGCTTTGTCAACAGCTACTATATTTGTAGTGACAGTGGGAGTCTGAGAAGGAAGAGCTGGCGAATTATTGTTTTCAGCATCGATGTTGCAGTTGATGAAATTTTGCGTGGTATTAATTTCTAACGGCGCAAATGCTGTTGATTTCAGAGCTTGCACATCTTTTTCTTGGTGCACATTTGTTTCCGAAGTTTCCTTCCCGAAAAAGCTGGGTTCCTGTGTACTTTCAACAGAAACATCCCCACTGGAAACACTTAATGAACTATTTACATTTGCATTGATCGCACTAGTAATGTCGCTAGCGGATTTTGTTACAGAAATTGTACTGATGTTGATGTTGGTGCAACTTTCATTCATTGCTGGCAACGTGACGTTGGGATTGAACGGAGCATCCAGGTCATTTAAGCCTTCGGGAACCTTAAGTTTTGCCAATTCCTCGCGCAAGTGGCGATATTGACGTCTCAAGACCATTGAATTAAACGAAATAGCCCGGCTGCTGCGCTCATTGTATTGAGGTTTGCACAGCTCCTCAATCCAATTTTCAATTTGGGCACAAATTTCATTGCGTTTAAGCCAGAAATGTGTGTGAATAACCTGTAAATTCAAATAGACAGACATATAGAATGTTGTAACATTTGTTTTGCACATCGCTGATGTTTTATTTCATTTCATTTCATTTCATAACTTACATCTTTGAAACAAGGACTAGGATTTCGTATTTGCTCTAACATGGCCCATCGAACGCATGCTTGATAAATATTGCTATTGTATTCACGCGATGAGTGCGTCCCGCTTGGTGTGCCCCGGCTACGTTCGAACCCTGGCTCATTGAAATAAGGCTCAGGCACAAGTATCAGCGATTGTATTGAGACAAGCACTTGAAGAAAACTAGAAGTTTGAGCGTTCCACTTCTCTTCTGGTCGACCATGCCAAGTATTTAAAACCGATAGGCAAACTTTGCCATCATTATATAGATTCGGATTAAAGCGCACTGAATGGCGGCCAGTTGTTTCAAGATTAATAAGCATTGGCAAATTCGGATAATCTGGTGGGAAGAAGACATCAAACTCAAAGCATCCGTTAGCATATGGAGTGTCTGCGGGTCCTGTTATGAGTACCTAAAAATCAATTTGAATGAAATAGGAAATATGGTAAAGCAACAAGATAAAAATCGATGACCCACACATACTTTCATAACATCCAGACGATCTGTATCACAACGTACGAAGACGGAACTGCTGTAGGAAAGAGGCAAACTTGTTGAAAGTGTGACCGCCTCTTGAGCCAATCGTTTGACTCGAGAAGGATGGTATCGATCACCAGCCATTCGCACCATTTTTTCGAAATGATGTGAAACGACAAAACGATAACCATTGTTTTCAGCTTCGACAATCATGTCGTACGTATCGAATTGTAGCTTTTTCATTACCTCCAAGTAACGTTCTTCAATTGATTTGCTCTGTGGCATACCTTCGATATCGTTGGCCATACCCCCATCATTAGCAAATGAAAACTGATTGTGTTGCTGCTGATCGGTTCTTCTTGCAGTTTTCTGAACTAGAATCGCCGTCTCTTGAATATCAGGAATTAGAAGAGCCAATCCTTCATCGTCACCATCATCGATATTGACAGTTACCTGTTGCGTTTGACCTTTCATGTTCGATTTTTTATTTAATCTAGAAAATAAAATAAAAATAAAAAATCCGTAATGATGACAAATTTAACGACAACTTTGGCAGCGATCAACGAATGGAAATGCTTGTATAAAACTTACTTTAAACGCTTCGCATAAGTGTCAACGCAAGTCCTCATATTAGACAATAACTCTGCTATGGATGGTGAACTTTCGCCTGAGCTTTGGGGCTGAAGCAGTGAAACTAATTCGTGCGAAAGTGATATTGCACGTAATAACTGTAGTATGGCACGGTAAAGCGGAATGTGACGGGTTATATCGAGTACGGAATCGTTTCGTAAATAGGAACTGAGTGCAGGAATGAGACACGACTGTTTAAGCAGAGATGAAAACTCACTTGGAAGCTCATCTGATAGATCTGTTATTTCATGATATGGCATTTCATCATCAGTTGGTATATAATCGCCCGGGTTTATGTAGCTTGCCAGAACCTTCAGACATACGATACAAATCAAAATTAATTCTCGCTCTTATTAAATAAATATGTAATTAAATAAATTATACCTGCAGTAGAACTGTAACGTGTTCTTCTTCACTTTTTTGCCTCAACAACGCCTGTTCAACATTCCAGGACTGTGCTGTTGACCCCGTACCAAATCCAGTGCCTTTTGCCCAATACATGTGACCCTTGTCATCTGAATTGGCCAAAGAAGAGTCCTCTACAATATTCAATGCTGCTTTTACGCCACTACCACTCCCACTTCCACCGCCGCCGCTTGGCACCTTAAAATAATATTCATGTATGTATTTTTTTATTTAAAGTGAAGAGAGATATAGAGAGGAAGAGAGAAAATAGAGAAATTGTTTACCTCGCTCTGAGAAGTACTTAGTGGATAAATGGGCGAGTGGTGTGTGAATATACTCAAGCAATTTAAAACTAAATGCATTGCCCCTACTTCGACTACCATACGTCTTAAGAGCATACCGTCATCTGTAGTCAAAGGTGAACTGTCCAACAGTTGGCGAAAAACTTCAAACGGTAACGTCGGCAAAGAAGGTGCTAATGACAGGCTATAAATATCATCTTGAAGGGAATGAGTTGAGTTTAGAATCATTACATCACATACGTCAATACATATATTTATATTGAATTTGCGCAAACTTACTTCCTTCCCCATCGCCAGTCACTCCTAAAACGAGCCGAAGAAGACATTGGGCTCTTAATTTATCACGCAAAAGAACATCTGAATAGGCGGGCAGACGCAAAAATAATCCAAATGCGGCTAACGAGTGCTGAGGGACTGATGTTATAGTTGCTTGTTTGGCAGTTGGTTCCGACAACGGATCCTCCAGGTCTTCGTATATATCGTCGTTTGGTTCAAGTTTAACCCAATCATTCATAGGTGGACTTTTCTCCTTTTCCGGTGCCGTAGTTTGATGTTTACGTGAAGTTGCATCTGGATAGACCGTGGGTAGATACTGGGCCAACAAAGACAGACCTCCACGAGTGGAAAAACGTTGCAAGGGTGTAGGCAATGGTTCGACATTTGATATATTTATAAACGAAGATTCGTCTACAGCATCTGCTGCATTGGAGCCCTTCCCAGTTATCTATAGAAACATGACAAGAAATTAAATTAGCAAATTGCATATTGCAAACTTAGTTTCCATATAACAAACCAAATCGACTGTTATGCACGGTTTGGCTAATGAATATCCTTTCCCCTGCAGCGTGGCAAGCAACTGAGAAATTGTTGCATCTCCACTAATAAAAATATCGGGAAAATCTCGAAGCACCAGCTGCCCGCCGCAATTCCCTCCACTTGATGATGAGTTAGGAGGCGTGAGAAAATCTTCAAATGTAACAAGCTCTACAAATGACAAAAAATATATTACAACAATTGTAAATGAATAAATTTTAAGCCTTTCTAACTTGAAAAATTTGTAAACATGTCCTTGTTATCCTTACTTGCTGCCGCTGCTTGATTCTTCGCATCTTTAATACGTTTGTCTTTAGCTGTGACTCCAGCCGCAACACTTAGAAACTCCATTCCATTTTCCAATCCATTAAAATTAATTGAAAAATCCTTATAAGTGGTGTTCAGAGTTTTTTCAGCTTCGTCGTTCTTTAGCAGATCACAGTGTGTAGCATTTGCCAAACCAACTCCGGATGCAATGTTGCAACTTCCATCCATTGGCCGCATTTCTGCATTTATGGAAGACACAATTTGATTTTGTCAATAAAAAAAAATTACATAATACGAAACGAACAATTTCTATTCGGTATTGCGAACCCTGAGAAATAATAACACACACACACACACATATGTAAATCAAGACTGTTCAAACTGGCACCAGAGTGCCCAACACTAATCGTTTTCTTATACATATGAATACACATACGCAAATATATTTCTCTCGGTGTTCTCCCAGTGGCCAGTCTTGATGTAAATACACGCATGTTTGTTTGTTTTTGCAATAGCTTAAACCAGTGGTGGGCAAATAGAGAGCATTGAATGAATAGAAGAGAGTAAATAAGTAGCTTTACACTTAGAGAAATTTATAGATTTATTATACATATACGAGTACATACATATCTATATGTATTAATGCATATACATAGTATTGGTATACATACATACATCAATTAAAAATATAAATAATTTAAGCTATTGGATTTTTGCAAAAATTATATTTTTAATTTTTCTATTACATGCTTTTTGTCATTTCCAGAAACAGAATGAAATCTGTCACGGTGTCGCTTAAGATAAGAACGATACATATCTTTTAATACCTGCTATGCTACTGAATTAGAATTAAACTCTGAAAATAGGGTTACGTAATATGTGAATAGCCCCAAAGCTTTTACAAGCCCAAAAAATATGCATTATAATTAAGGTGTCGCTAGTAAAGAACGACATTGGTGGCTATTCTGGAAAACGCGACGAAGAAGTGAAACTTTACATTAAAACAAAAACAAAATTTCAAAAAAATTTTTTTTGGTTTGCGATACATTTCTAAAATGAAATAAACATGAGAATTTCTCTCTCTTTTAAAAACGGTTAATTTTGTATGAGAAACAAAACAAATTTTTTACATTTATACGTTTTTGTTTTTATTTTCCACGTAACTTCCAGCAAGTTGCCTCGTATTCCATAATAGACACCATTTTGTTTTGACCGAGTAATTTTATTGTGAAATACATCTCTTAAATCAACTTACCCGAAAGGCAATGTTGGACAATCTCTTGACATTTTGTATTTGCACTAGCAGAGAAAAGCAAATGATGATTGTTTATACGTGTTGCTGGATGATGATTGACCAAGGCCATGGTAACTGTGCTGGAAGATGCAAAATTGTTTGGCAACGTTGTCGATGGGATATTGGCAGTCATGGATAGATACGTAAGTAAATCTTTTTTCTGCAGTGGTTGTTTACTGCGCACAGAAACAAGAATTCTCTCGTTTTCAAGCAGCAGCTGTAGAACAAGTTGTCGAGTGAAACCTGAAATAGTTTGTTTCAGGCTGGCTTCTACCGGATTAAGACCTATTGAAATAGATGGTTCCCTTATCACTTCGATCAAGAGAATTGTGAGCATGTTTTGGTTGCTGGGGTGACAGGCGGTAACTCGTGAAAAGAAATTGATTGTTGCCCTTTCTATGCGTATAAACGCTTGTTGCGTTGGCTCCCTACTGATTATATGAGTCATAGGGGCAAAGTTGATTGGCCGATGATTGCAGAGAAGCTTTAATAGTGGTTTCCAAAATATGGAACCCTGCTGTGTTCCCAACCAGTCGCGCATGTGGCCTTCTGAACAGCACTCGGAAAAGAAATCAAGTATTTTTGATACAAGATCGAATGTCATAGGCTGAGATTTATTTGATTCAGTATCCGAATCAGTTTGCGTCACTTCCATTTTATCACCAGCAACTTTGTCTGCGTCGGTCATACATGAAGAAGATGATGCAGAACGCGACGATGTATATTGTTTATCCAACTGCGACGTTCTGTTCTCACCTTCATGCAACACCAGCGAAGAACAATACTCAAATAAGGCATATGCTAACAGCTTTGGGAGACCTGAGTCCACCAATAAAAATACTGCATTTGGAGATTGGCAGGCCATAGCGATAGTTGATAAATATGATGGCTTCCCAAATATTGTAGACAAGTTATCTGCTGCCACATTTGTATACCAAACACGCCCGCTAACCTCTTTGTTGTCATCCGTCAAACCACATTCATCATTTCCGCTCATCGACACATTTGAATCAGCATCACTTTGAGCTAAGTTCACATTTAGTCTCGTTAGTAAGTTTGTAAAAAACTTCGGCTGTATGTAACATAACGAACAGAGCAATGAATCAAAAGCTATTTTCAATGGCTCTTCATGCGCAAGTCTGTCGACCCAATGCATGCAAGCATCAAACACATTCAATGTAATGTGTTCACTCAAATTTACAATATTATTCTCAGCGTAGATATGCCAAAGTATTGAAGCAATACATTTTACGAAACCACTCTGAGGGTTATTGCAGCGTGCACTGTTGTCACTGCTATAGTTCGTTTTCAACTTTTCAATCCATTCTAGTAGAACCAGAATTTTATGTAAAACATAATCGTCTTTGTTCGTGCACAACTCATACAACAAGTCGCATATACTTTCATTAGAAAGCTTATAAACTGAAAAAAGAAGAGAAAAAACGAATTTAGAAATCAGTTTAATTTTTCCCAATCACTTTTTAACGTACTTTGCGGAGTGGTTCCCCACAATAAGGTTCTTAATAGTGAAAGACACAGCTCACGATTGTATGCTCCCAATTTCAATAAAACACATTCAAGGTTCTGCACGGCAGCATTTGGAATCATGGGCATTATGTTCATCAATGAACAACAAGCTTCCAAAAAGCCAGGATATGCTGCAGAAGCTCCAATTACGTCCGCAGCCAGTTTCGATTCAGAAGACACCATAGATGCTGCACTATAGCATCGTGACAAAATACGGACCCAGCCTACGCTCGTTTTTGCAAACGAATCATCATCTATCGCATTTTCAAATCCTAATGTGGAATTGTTGCAATGGGATCCGCTAGAAACACTTGAGCTGTTTACATGCGAAGAAAATATGGTGTTACCCAACACTGCGATTTGTGTTAGTCCGATGCTTGGGCTATCTTTCGGCCTGGAATATTCAAAATAATTAATACGTAATATCAATTCACATACAAACTGATAAAAATAAAAATAATATTGGCGGTAATTTTTACCAAGTGGTTAGCAAATTACATCACGAAAAGCCTTTGGAAATCTATTACAAACATTTCTTACTCAACAATTTAATTCCAATTACAATCACATCTTTGTAAATTTATTGGAAAAATCTCAATTAGAATTACATGTAATTGAGATTTAAATTAATGCAATTGAAATGGTTTAATTCTGATATGTATGTGTAATTTTAACCTGTACTGTACTGTATACATACAAATTTGCAGAGACTTTCAGCGATAGTTGGATGACCGGGATAGTAATAAGGAATCATACCGATATAGTCGAAGAACAATACTTGTAGCAATTTCTGGTTTAGATAACTTCAAGCGAATACAAGTCATGCCAGTTGTAGTCAAAGGAGGCCCCACTGGCACGGGTCCTAGTCCAAAGTCTCTGGATATTTCTAAAGCAACTGCTGAAGGACAGGAAGCCAGTGTCGGAGCATGTGGCTGCAATTGAACCTCACGTAACAAAATTGCCGTTGGCAGTGTTATTGTGAGATCTGCATGCGATTCATTGGGATAGAACATATAACTCCAGGCTGGTGTTCGTGGGCGCCGATGTGAAGCAACGGGATTCATAATGAGAATATCCGCAGATTGAGCCGTATCATTTTCAGCCAAAATTGTACAGAATGGAGCAAAATTAATTAAGCCATCTTGTAGCATTCGATGGTTCTGACTTGAACCCGACGATGACTTCTTTCCATTGCCATTATTACAAGCGTTCGAAACCAATTTGATTTTTGTATTTCTAGTCATATGTTGCATTACCATAGAAATCTTGAGATGACATAAAATATAATGTATTTAAGTTTATGGATACATTTTTCGAAATTAAGAAAAATAAAAATAATTACCAATCCTGGCTGCACGTTGATTAAAATTTTATTAAGTCGAACTAAATTTTTACATATTATATCAATGCCGCCCAGTTGTGTAAATATTTGGACAGCCGATGAAACTTCAAGAACTTTAGATATGTACCACAGCAATGGCTCGGACAAGTGCAAACGTGGAAGAGACGTACGCTGTGACGTGCCTGAAAATATAAACCAAATTTTAATTACAATTTCCATTTCGGAATAGAATTTCATACTTTAATTTTTTTATTTAGGAACTTGCTATACCCCTCCCCTCAATAATCAATTTCAATGTTTATACATATTTTTAAAGAGCAATTAATATTTTATTAAACGAAATTTATTTGTATTTGTTGTTGGTTTAGCACGTCTACATACATAGATACCTTTCAAATAAATTTTATAAATTCGAATTCATTTTTACGCGTTAAATAAAAATAAAATATTGAAATTTTATTAAATATGTAAGATATTCATATTGGGAAGAAGTAAAATAAAAATATTAAACTTTATTTTTTTTAGTTTAAAATTGTTTGCCAACGCACTAATAATCCCAAATTATTATTTTACTTATTAAGTGAAATATTGTAACAATTCCCATATAAAAAAACATTAATTATTAACTTGGCTGCACCCGGTCAAAAATACTTGTGTGGCAACACTCCATCCTTGAATAGCTGTTGTTGTTATTTACATTTATATTTTTTACATACTTTCTTACAACTACAATTGGAGCCGAAACAAGTCAGCCAATGTAGCAATATTAAAGTAAGAAAATGAAAAAAAAATTTGATTATTGAGTTTTTGTTTCAACAGTGAAATGCGCATGGGATCCGGCTAAACCCCTCAATAATCAATTTTAAGGTATGTATTTTTAATAAAAAATATTTTACTTAATAAGTAAAATAATAATTTGCGATTATTAGTACATTAACAACAAATTTTAAAATTAAATTGTAACAATTCCCATAAAAACATTAATTTTTTTTTTTTTTTTATTGAAGCACGAATATATAGGGTGTTTTTTTAGAGGTATAGAACTTCGAATTGAAATAAAACACAAGAAAATCGTTTTAATGTCCATCAATTTGGCTTTATTGGAAGGATAATTTTATGCCATTAACGTTTAAATATGATTTCGGGCATGTGGCCGGCGCGGCTGGCTCGAATAAAGCCAATTCTACATGGTCCAATTTTCAACCACTTTTTCGAGCATACGGGGCCGTATGTTGGCAATAACGCCACGAATGTTGGCTTCCAAGTCCCCTAACGTTTCTGGTTTGTTGGCGTAGACGAGCGACTTCACATATCCCCAAAGAAAATAATTCAATGGTGTCAAATCACACGATCTTGGTGGCCAATTGACCGGTTAACCGAATTAATTGCTCTGATGGACGATTATGTCGACCATAAAATGGACGGAGCTTGCGGTAAACTTCGCGAACTGTACCATTATTTTCGAAATAAATTTGCACGATTTGCAAGCGTTGTTCTTTTGTCAACCTGTTCATGATGAAATGGCAAACCAAACTAAATATTAATCACTTGACAGCTGACAAAATGGCCGCCAGTTAAAAAAGTCATGCCAACTTAAAGTTCTATACCTCAATAAAAAAACACCCTATATAAGAATTTTTTTTAATTTCACTGCGACAGCAAAAAATCAAAAACGAAAAAAATAACTTGCTGTACTATACCACCATCAATATCAATATCTCAAATTTCTAATACGCGTAAGTTTATATCGTCAGTTGAAATGCAAAACCACATAAATTCAAAATCGCATTTTTAATTAATTACATCGAAACATGTCATGTTACATCAGACACTTGAATAATTTTTGTGTTATTTCTCCCTTTTATAAAATATAAAATAGTGTAGTTACGTGAGTTTGCATTTCAGCTAACGATATGTTCATATGTACTTAAAGAATTAATAAAAATGCTTCTACTCAACACCAGGTGTAAAAATGTTATAAAGACATCGAAAATCTGTACTGCTTATATTAATCCTTTCCAGTTCTTGGGTAATACAAAGGAAACTTGCTTTTTCTTCTTAGCAAACTGTCGACCTAATCCAACTCTAATCCAACTCTATAAGTTCATGTCAATTTGACATGAAGTCCATCTTAAGCACTTAATCTATTTTGCGCGAGATTTTACAAAACAATTACATTTTTATGGAATTTAACACTCATATACATACATACATATGTACATATGTATGTATTTAAATTTTTAAAACTACAACATTAAAAGTTTGATAAAAATAATTACGGAATACGGAATATTTCTCAAATAACAGTATACATATCGCCCTTTTACTTCAATAGTGTCATAACTCAAAAAATGCCTTGTTCTAGTTAATATTGCAGAATAGTTCGAAATAACTACTAAACTAAATATAGTGATTGTTAAAAATAATTATTTTTTGTATACGTACACGCTTCTAAGTATTGGCATATTGGAGCTACAATCAAACGGGAATTTGAGGCTTTCTCGCACAATGTGATAAGCATGTTAAACACTGCATCAGCTGTAGTTTGTGGTTCGTCTAACAGAAAAGTCGAATCGGTAGGCTTTACACTGTATAGAGCGGAGGAGACCATTAAAGTAAATGACGAGCTTGAACAGTGGGACAAT
Organism: Nowickia ferox; assembly: GCA_936439885.1. Taxonomy (NCBI): domain Eukaryota; kingdom Metazoa; phylum Arthropoda; class Insecta; order Diptera; family Tachinidae; genus Nowickia; species Nowickia ferox. Next base: position 152,782,967 of record OW387023.1, on the reverse strand, counting down.
GAGCCCAACAAACGTTTCATAGTTGGAAAATGTCGCAGTACTGCAAAAAGGAAATACACATATTTTAAATAGAAAATCAACAAATACATGTTCATACTTCAAATATGGTTCAATAAAAGTATTTTATGAAATATTGAACATCATCAATACCTGTATCGGCTATGCAGGGCGTTTTAACCCGATGACCTTCAATATTCAATTGTTCAGCCTTATTTTCGTCAGTTTGACAAATATTTGTAAGTTCCTCCTCTTCAGGAATAGTGACATCCTAAAATTGAATTCAATTCGAAATAAATTCAAACTTTTACTCATAAATCCTAAATGATGATAAAACTTACCGCTAATTGACGCGGCAGTTCCGTTTGTATTAGCGATGAGCAAAGTTTCAACAGGCTGATGATAAGAGAATTATCCGATATGGGACAATTTTGCTTGGAGTGGTCAGATCCTAGTACATTGGCAAACAAACTGCTAAATGAATTGCTGGCATTGTTTGTATCGGAGGTGCGCTGGCACTGGTGTTTGTCACCATTAGCAATGTTGTTAAAAACCAAAAACGCTACGGATATGGATATAAGATTAATGCCATCCACTACTTATAATTTATAATCTTAATTTTCAACTTACAAACGCACTCTATTATGTTTAAGGAAATGTTCATATCAGCCTTATCGTTGGGCATTATTAATAAATCACGAACTAATTGGCTTTGAGCGTCGATTGGGCCCAACTGGTTGCTTATTGCACCACCCGGTTGAACTAGTTGCAGAATCACATGAAGAAGTGTGTCTTTCAGCTTTCTCTTGCAAGATATGACGCCATCGGCCGACTCGCCTTTGCGATGCAACCAATGCAATAGTTCATGCAGATGCTTACATATGGTGGGACCAGCCTATATCACAACCAAATAAATACATAATTAATCCAAACATAATTTGCGCTGACACCATTCGCATTCGAATTTATATCTCCCTACTTACACATCGATTTGTAATAATTACTGAGCTCATGCCGTATCCTGAGAAAAATCTTAGTAACATTTTCTCAAAGTTTTCATCGTTAATAATGACTTCATTGATGCGCGTACGATCTTCTTCTTCTTGGGAAAATGTCTGAGAGTTGCAAGCTAAGAGCAAGCACTGAAAACCCAAGCACCAGGTACGCAGCTTAACATCGTTATACCAAGCTAAGGCCAATAAAAGCCCTTGAATTGCATTCGCACCAAAGGGTATTTTTGGAACTTCGTTCTTAGAGATGCCGGAATTGAACGACTTATCAGCCAGTTCGCTGTTAAGTGTCAACCACATCTGCAAAACTTGTTCTAGATGTACCCAAGTTTCCTGTAAAGAGAGAAAAAAAGCATCGCAAAATGTTATTAAAGATTCAAAATTCTCAAAAAACATGTTTACATACTTCCAAATGTAAGTCAGCAAGTATACAATCGAAGACATTTTTGAACATACTGTAGGTGTTCACGCCACAATTGTATTCTGGGCCAGACCAAATATCTGTGATATATTCAGGCCAAATTGCAACTTCCGGCGATGCCGTTTTAAATTCACTGGTAGCTATTTGCGGCAGCGATGAGTACATATCCAGAGACGAGACCATTGTTATGCGCCGCAAGTCCGTTTCAATATTTAAATCTAACCCGACGTCCAAACGGGAATCCATTGCACTTGAAATCGATTTGCAAAAGTAGTTTACTGTATTCTTATTCATGTTATTGTTGTCTTTCTTCGGCACTGCTTTATTTCGTTCAATAATATCAATATCATTTAGTATCTCGTCGAATTCTGTGTCCTCACATTCAATTAATGACGGCAAATATGGATATTTCACTCCTCAAATAATATTAAAATCAAATACAAATATGTAAGTATACTTGCTCTTGCCAATTGATCGGAAATAATTCTTTTATTTGCTTACTTACCATCTGAATATTGCATGTCATTGCTTGTAGTCTGAGCAGAACCTGTTTGAGGCATGTACAAGGCTAAAATTAAATTAATTGTCTTCAACATATACGAGTATTCCTGTTTGTTTTTTAATTGTGACTTAAAATATTATATGTATATGTACATATGTATGTACATGGCATATATCGAGCCATAACAGCCAAAAAAATCTTAAGCAAAATATTTTTTTAACTTGGTTTTTTGACGGAAATCGATTATTTACGATCCAAGTTAATCGATTTTTGTTCAAGAATGAATTTCAAAAATTAGGTCGCTTAAGCTTTTTGGCGGTTATGGCTCGATATGCTACAACGATACTTAAAAAAAATACTAAAGATACAATCGCACTAGTTCCTCTAAAGAGTGTCAACTCAAAATTTGGCAATTTTAAAATTTTGCAAGAAAACGATATACGAGTATGTACGAGTACAGTGGGCATATCTATCCACTGTAAAAATCTTACAACATTTTCTCTACTCTTTCGCCGAAAAAAAATACAGTCTTATCTCTCTTTTTAATACTCGTATAAGAGTATATGAAATAAAAAAGTACTTATTTGCCTCTACTGAAAATTTATAAGTTTTGAGTTGACGCTCTTTAGAGGAACTAGTGGGATAGGTATTCCTACTCTATCAGTAAGAAAGTGAAATTTCAGTATTATAAACTTATTTTTGGATTGAGGAGAGAGAAGCACTTAACTAACTTGACCACCGCCTATAGCTTCCTTTGCTTTGTGCGTTAATTTCAACAAGATTTAATGATTTACTAAATCAGCTGAAACTTCATTAGTCAAGTATTTTGATATTATTAACAAACATATACAAAATAATTTGCAGAATAAATTTTCGAGTAGAAAGCGAAGCAAACTTAAACAAAGAACGCACGGTGTCATGGGACACCGGGGAAATTGCCCCCTAACCCTGCTCATGCTCCTATTTTTTTAAATGTATAGACTATGTCTTCTATCTATCTATGTTTTGAACTTCATAAAAATCAAATAGAAAGTTTCTGAGAGAGAGAAATTTCTCCCTACCTCCCCTCGTGCCCCTAGTTTTTAAAAAATATATAACTTATCTGTCCATCTAGTCCAGGGGTGCCCAAAAGTTCCTTATGGAAGAGCAAACACCAATACATTAAAAGAATACAATACCAATACCAGCAAAGCATGCGAAAGTGTTGTTTCTTTGCACTTGCGTGTATACAGTGAAGAGCGACAAACAAACTTATAAGACAAAGTTTATTGTGTATTCCGTACAAGCAAACAACAAATTTACTTTCGTATTTATAATATTAGTCACGAGCCTTTTAGCAAAGAGACGAACCATTTTAGATATTCCCAAAACTATACTAAAAATCCCAGGATTTCTTCGGAAACATCTTTTTTCCCCATTTTCGATCAATAGCTGCCAAATTCAGTAACGTAATCTTCAGAAAAGAGTTCCTGTCCACACCAAACATGCTGCAACGAGTCTAAAGAGAATTCTAGTCACCATTCTCACCCCAGCCTCAGGTGTGTTCCTCTGAGCACCTGTGATGCCCAGCGAGGCACATCTCTGAACATTACCAAGTAATCTCCTGTGACTTTCCATCCTCAATGCCTCCCACCATACCCCACAACCATAGGAAATAATGTGTAAATCCAGTTTACTATCTAGTACTGGTCATACTATCTAGGAAAGCACCAAAGTATTTCACTCCATCCTACCATCCGTGGCAGTACAAAGCTATATATTTTGTATCTCCTGGTAAAGACTAGCTCGGTTTTCTTTGGGTTGATTAATAGTCCTTTGCTGCCTGCCCAGGAGGATAGATCGCCCAACCCCGACTGTGTTGAAAATTACTTAATACATTCAAATTGCATATACACACTTTCTAATTTTTGTAATTGTTACTGGTTTAATATTTTTTAATCTGAAACATATAATCTATGATTTCTTTGTCACTTTTTTCTGAGAAAATTTTTCATATTGTTTGTATAAAATTTTGTTAAACTGGTTATAACTTTTAAATATATTAGCTCTTATCTTTTGTATCGGGAAACTGTTTCATTTTTATTAGTCTGCATGACTTCACTCATAGCGGGAAGAAACTTCCGTTACCAGTAAAACCACTACATCCGCATATGCAACTATCTTCCGTTAGCTCCTGTGAAAACGCCTAAGAATTGCGTTCATTGTCAACAACCATAATAGAGATCATAAAAGTCCTCCCTGTGGTGTACCTCTTGTCACTAATCTCCTCAGTTTTGCCTTCCCATACTCGAGTTGTTGATTCTGTTACTAAGCATGATAACTATCCACTCCACTAGTAGAAAGTGTCTCCAGCGACCCCCTAATAGCCTCCATACTAATGTTGTTAAAGGGTCCCTCAATGTCTAAGAATGAAGCCAGTGTGTAATCCTTGTGCTGCAATCTTCTCTCTATAACACCAATCACGTCATGAAGCACACTCTCAACAGACCTGCCTTTTTGATAGGCATGCTGAGAGCTACTAATGACGCCGGTATCAATTGTGTTCCATAGATGCAGATCAATCAGTTGTTCTAATGTTTTCGAAAGAAACGACGAAAGAGTGATCGGCTTGAAATCCTTCGGCTTTGAGTGGCTTTCTTTTAAGATGATATCGTTATACTAATATAGGATCGCATTAAGAACGTATTGTAACGAATAGAGATGGGCGCGTGTCGTGTTTTTTTTCGATTCGCTGTGTAAGTTCGTCGTATTAAACACAACAACGACGAAAAAATATTAATAAAAGCGGAGTTCACGGTTTGATATTGTAGACATTTTACATCTTGTAGCTTTGGTAAATGTTGGTAAATTTAAAATACGACAACAAAATGCATACATTTTTAATTAACTATATTTACACCATCTACAACACCAAAAATTATATTAGATTTTGTAATTGCATTTATTTACAAGAGTTGGTACAAAAGAACAAGATGCATGCAAATACTCTCAGAGAGTCTCTGTATCTCTGTATCTCTGTCTCTCTCTCTCTCTCTCTCAGAGAAAAAAGGCGCACTCGGAATATATATGTATATATATATATATATATATAAGTATAACGGACAACAAAAAAAAGACAGTTTAGTAAGCAAGAGATCATTGAACAACCAAATTTTACGTGGGATGACGGAAAATGGAGAGAATTTCCTTCGTTTCTAATTACAAGGTAGACCCAGGATTTTATTTGTTTATTTTCTTTTAACTACATTCGTTTAGTGAATAATTTTTCTATCGTATTATACGTTCACTCTATAAGATATATTTAATCTCTTTTGTAGATGTAACAATTTTCAAACCGTTTACGTACATTTTTCTATATAGGTTAGGAAGGGTGGTGCTATACCGCACCTCCACTCCGAGACCCAATTATGGCCAAGTAGGCAGCCTGCCAAACAAATTTAATGATTTTCGAAATGTAGAACTTACATGTATAAGCGGCAAATAAATCCTTTGTTTCCTGTAGGCTGTCCAATGGTCGAACACCATCATTTGTAGGAGTTGCATCGTTGTCTTTAAAGTGTCTATCCGCATCCAATAAATCCTTTTTATGAAAAAAAAGTATAAAAACATTTTTTATGAATTATTGCAACCATGCATGCAGAATGCTTCCATTGTACCTGTAACAAACATGTGATGGCATGAACAGCCCACGGCTGTTGCTGGTCATTCCACACAGCCATACGTATCAAATGTTCTAATTGATTTATGGTTATAATCTTGGATAACTGGACCGCAGGACGGCAGGCGGAAACAAGTCGTGCAATTACCTGTAAATTCAGAAACCAAATTAATACCAACAAAGACGCTATTGTCACTTATCTGACTGACTTTGCAGGTGAGCAAAAATTGATCCATATTGCAGGTGAAATCCATTTCAAGTAGCAAAGCAATCAGACCACGTATGACAATCATAATATTATTAAGACGAATGTTCTTGAGGCCTTTGTCGAAATTGTTCTCCGGCTCCTGGTTAATTTCTTTGGAAAGTTTTGGCAAAATGTTAGTTTTGCTGGATTTGTTAGATGACTTTGGTTTACCAGTGAGTTCCATAAAAATTCCCGGGTGCTGTCAACGTAAAGTATGTACTCGTATAAAATACACAACTTCAATGTTAATTCTAATTCTAACTTTACCTCATTCTGTATCATATAGATCTTCTTCCCCCAATCGGTGTAGGGTTGGACGCTGTATTTGTTTTGCTGAATAATTCTCTTTTTGAAACAGCGCAACTGCTTTCCCGAATTATTTGAAGATTGTCCACGTGTTTTAGCAAAATCTGTTTCACAGCTCATGAAATCCCATCTATTAGAAGCTGTTAAACAACATTAAATTTAAAATTTAAATTTTATTCCGTTCGATTTAACTTGATATATAATTAATGCAGGTCACCACTTACATTTATCCTTGCGATCATCTAGACAAACAGAAAGGAACAATAGCAGCCATGTTATCAGTTGCAAATCAGACTTGGCACTCAAGTTGCCCGTATCAGATTCTATTCCAGAAATGTTAAAACATGCCCCGGAGTTATCTTGATAGCGGGGAGAAATTGGAGCCAAAAGTTTCGCCAGTGTTTTAAGCACCGAATCAATTACTATGGACCGACAATTTCCCATAGATATGCTACGTCTGCCTAGATAAGTCAGTAAGAAGAATATGCTAAGGGAGGAAGAATGAAAAGAACGAGTTTAATAAAACTGCATAATAATGAGGAACTCATTGGACTCTTACCGATCTTGTGGAAATATTTTGCTATTTTGAGAAGAAAACAAATTACAAAATATATCTGTAAGAAAATCTCCCCACCAGCTCTGTACGCAGCACATGCGCACCAATAAAGAACATGTCGCCAATTGAATATGAGCGTCCCCATATACCACAAATGAATTAAATAACATATTGGCCACATCTGCCGTAAACAACTGCTGCATCGCCAACATATCCTAAAAAACAAAACACCCGTTTCAAAACTTTATTTTATAGATTTGTATAAAATTTACTAGCTGCGAACCTTCAAGCTGAATTCAATGGAGAAGTTTAATAGAACTTCGATCAGTGCCTGACCAAGAACACGCAACTTGTCACGAGATGACATGCGTAGTGCCTGTCGTGTATCCGTTGTAGTAAATGAGCTTCTTGCATCCGTGCAGGAGGATGATTCCAACCTGTTTATAACATTCCGTATAACATTTATTTCGTGTTGGAGCACAATACATTCCTTAAAGAAAAAAAAACATTTAATTTGAGTTGAAGTTTTTTAACCGATTGCAAAGTGATTAGATGTGCCGACTGACTTACTATTTAACGTAAATTTTTAATGAAATGGAATATGAGAAATGAAATAGCTGATGTTAACAACAATGCGCATTTCCCCCAGCTAAAAAGTCTAGTTTAATTGGTCTTCTCTTCTTTAGAAAAACACATTAATTAATAAAAATATTTCATTCAATATGAATTGAAAATACTGCACTTAAGCCCGATTAAGAAATTATTCCAGATTAAAATTAAATTTAATATGTATCACTATTTTTCCTTATTGCAACTATAAATGTAACCTAAAGAGAGCGATAAGTTAAAGTCAAGTTCATCCTGTGCCCCTATGGCTGAGTCCAGAGGTCGTGGGTTCAATTCCCACCATAGACAAGCTAATCGCTTCGCGGGTTGTGTTTAATAATAATAATAAAAAAAATCCTACGTTAGTAAAGTTGTAATAAAGAAAAACTTTTTATACGTCCCATAAAATCTCAGCTTTAACTAACGCCAAGGTGTAATAATGGATAAGATAAAATATTTATATCCGTCGGACGTGACCTTAATACACACTTAAAGTGAAAAAAGTCAAAATAAAACGATTTTTTTTTTGGTGGTAATTTTGATATTGAAATTTTTCTTGTTTTCAAGATAATTGCAAAAAAAACCAAGGCATTCGCATGTGACAAGAACCTGGACCAATAATTTAATGTGACTAATATGTATTAGAATGTTGTGCAGTGAGTGATGTCTCCTTAAAATGGTTTCGAATTTACCCAAAAACTATTTAAATTGTTTTTAATTAAATTTTAATCGCACGTGACATTTTTTCCATGATGATATACATATATATTGATTTTATTGCTCTTTTTACGAAATTGTAAATATGCCGACGTTTTCTCTTACGTATGCATACATTCCCTTCAATCATTTAATTTTTTCTTTCAGCCATATCTTTCCCCTTTTTCGAAGCATTTCGCATGCTTTCCTTGTTATTTACTTTATGATCTTGAAATAATATTTCATCTTCCATTTAAATTTTGTACCGTTTTTGTTCATTTAAATAATTTAAAAGTATGTAAAAATTTTTTAATGTAAGAAACATTTATTTTAATTTTAAAATTACGATGTCGCACGTGACCAACTTTATATAGGTGCTTCAATCACATATATTTATATTTTGAGTAATTTTTCTTTTTATTTTAATTATATGTATTAAATATTCAATGAGCTTTCTGCATGTATTTTCGACGCACCGCTAACAATTGTTTTTTTTTAGTGTTTTTTGTGGGAATTGTTACAATTTAAGCTTAACATTTGTTAACGCACTAGTAATCCCAAAATATTATTTTACTTATTAAGTAAAATATTTTTTTTTATTAAAAATACATTGAAATTGATTATTGAGGGGTTTTGCTGGATCCTATGCGCATTTGCTAATGCAGATCATCAGGGAACCTTTACCCAAAAATTTCTTAGAACAACTAGAGTTAATATGTTAAACTTTCATTTAAGCAAATGAGAAGCTCAACAAATAACAAAGTTGAAACAAGAACTCAATAATCAACATGTTTTTTATTTTCTTACTTTATCATTACTGCATTGACTGACTTTTTTCAGCTTCAAATTATAAACAAATGTTAAACTTTAATTTTTTTTTCAATGTCACACGTGACATCGAAATATGCGATTTTGCAAAGCAAAAATTTATATTTACTTGCAACCGAATAGTTTTTTATGCAAACTTTTTTTGACGGTTTGTAACCTAAGAAAAATTTTAGAGAGCTAAAGTAAATGAACATTGCCTGTCTTTAAGTTTCGTTTTTGTGAATTTGCATTCGAATATCTCGAAATTATGCACGTATAAATTTAAAACTTTTTTACATTCATTTAATTTGATTGTTTCTCTATGAAAAAAACGAAGTGTTTTCAAGCACTTTTAATTTTTGTGGTGTCGGTGCACCTTTCTGTGGAAATGCTCATCTGTCAAGCATAATTGGCAACAAAGAAAAGGAAAAACTCTAAAAATTTACTTTACTATCCTAAAACGAAAATATTAAAACAATGGTCATGTCCTTTAAAAAATGTCCATCCATGTCCTTGAAAATTTCCACACAAAAAAAAATTTTTTATATATATGTTGTATCTTTACTGCAGTTTTTTTTTTATAGTTTTGTTGGAATTTCGAATTAGAGATGAGCGATACAGTGATTTTTTAATAACCTTGTTCTTAGCAAACATGATTTATAAATCACTGTTCTTTTAAACAGTGATCTCGGTTTAACAGATTTTAGTAGTTCAGCTTTAAAAGTATTTTGCTTGTAGCAGAGTTCTGTTACTTTGAAAGATACTAATAAGAAAATTAACAAGAATAAACAATTAGCAATCAAATCTTTCCAAATATTGACAGAGACAATAAAATTGCGAAGACAAAAATGTGAGAGCCATAGTTGTTATATTTCTTTTTTCGACAAACGCCGAAGACAAAAAAATTTAATGTGGTAGCTTTATTTGCTGCAAAGTAAACATTCAATAGTATTCACTGTATGTATGAAAGAACATGTATTGCAGGTGACTGTTGCTTGATAAATTCAGTCGCAGTAGTGAATAGGTATTTTTTAACCACTGTAACTAAGTGCCTGTCCAGACTTGCAATTTTGTTGCAGCAATTCTTAAATTTATAGGTGAGAGAAGTGAGAAGATTGGAGAGGGGTACACAGTTTAATGTGCTCTGCAATTCTCTTTTGTTTTCAAATTCGCACTTGTTAATTTAAATGTTTATGAAAGTAAATAAAATTGTTAATTTTTCACGGTAATTTGTGGTGTAATAGAATTTTTTAACACATAATTGCAAAACTAGAATTTCATAATGTGAACACTAATGCAATTTCAATGCAGAATTTTAAAATATTGCAGCAACAAAATTTCAAGTCTGAACGAGGACTAACAGGTACGAAAATATCGCTCATCTCTACATTACAGTTATGAAAATAAGAAGAAGAACAATGAATAAAGTACGTTTGTAGATCTTTAGAACCAACCTCATATATTGATGTTATTTTTCCACTTTCTAGATTGTATAACGTATCCTCTTCGCTACGCTGTTTATTTATAAATGCCTGCATGTGGGCCACATTGGATACGTCCGCATTCAGGAGAGGTGTGAGCAACTCCAATAGTTTACAACTTGCGAGGCTATACCGGCAATGAACGTCTTCGTGTAATGAGTATAATGCCTTTATCTGGGCTTGTATATTCTGCGACTGACTGTGCACACAATCTAAAAGAATGTCAGCATAACCATCCGATTCCAATACCACTATATGGCCGAAGAATGAACCGAGTGGAATTTTACATTTTGTTGACGACATGCCCACGCGTCCCATTATTGTTATTTTCATAAAGCGACAAATGGGAGGTGGAAGTAAATCACTTAGAACCAAAGTTTTTGTGCCGATATCGGGGGCCACAACTAAACGAACACAATCGGTTTCCTCATCAAAGCACCAAATATCGATGTGCAGCGAAGCCAATTCATCGCATGCAGGTATGATAAGATCTGTCAAAAGGATGGGCGAACCAAAATCGAGCACAACAAAACGTCTTGCGCCGGAATGCATTCGATCTATTACGACCATTTGTTTTGGTGGTGGCGATAATAACTTATGCCATGTGAAAACATTTGGTGCATTTGCGGTAGCATTTTCTCCACAAGATGCGCCTCCTTGCGTTGAGTTTCCCGTACACAGCCGACTTTTTTCCGCTTTGTCGTGTGTTTTACTGTCTTTGCATATTTTTTCCGGCCCACCTAATTGCTGGTCTATGTACTCGCAAATAAATTTAAATTTTGGCAACGTCTTCAATTTCACTTGCTCGTCATTGGACGGTTCACTTTTACTAGATGCAACAGTTACAACACATTGCTCTTCGGGATCAATAGCTGAAAGTAATTCAAATTCAATTTCTTTATTATTATTATTGTTCATCATTTCATTAACAATTTCACTTACGTCCTATGCCGTTCGGCTTTAAATCAGTCTCTTCGTTCATATCTAATTTGTTCCCCGATTTTATATTGTTTGCATTATTTTTCACGTTGTTTAAAATATCATTCATCTACATACATTCAAACACAATTAGAATTTAATCGAATGCAACAGATAGAATGCAACTTACTTTGATGGGTGTGGAATATATGTGGTCAACAGTTTCAGTCCCCATTGGTGCGACTAAGAGTTCATCCATATTAATGTTGCTTGCACTGGCGTTTGTAGATACCGTATCCATGTTATCTATTCGGGTTGCTTCTGATGTTGCCGCACAGACAAAATGCAGTTGTTCGACCTCAAGCAGGCCTCTCAGTTGATTACTGACACTTTTACACTTAATCAAATGTGGAAATGTTCGAAAATCTACACCATCTAAGGTAAAGAACGAAAAAATGATGTGCATAGAATGTAATATATAAAAATACAATACGAGTACAATATATGTACATATGTATATACGAGTATATGTACATGTATTATTGAAATTATAAAGTTTCAGTATTTCGTTAACTAAAACGATAAGCGCCCTATCTAACAAAAAAAAATTTTAAATCAAAATAAAACCACATCAGCGTGCACAGAAAAAGCATTTTTTTTTTACATTGGAAAAATTCGCAGTGTTTCCCTCTTTCTGTGTGCCATGTGAAAAAGAAAAAACTGTTTGATTCAGACATGTAATTACTGCTTTAAACAGTTGCCAATCATGTTGGATTCTATAAAATTGTCTATTAGTTATGTATGAAATTGTTTAACTTAATAAATAAGTGTCTGAATCAAGCAGTTTTTTAGTATTATTAGTATTTAGTGGTTAAGCTTTTTTTGGCACATGGCACACAGAAATGCCACATGTAAACTCAGCCTTTTGCGTTTCAGATAACGATTTGAATTTCAATTGTAAGAATACATATTTATAATTTTATTCTCTATATTTTTGTATGAAAAGAGAATTCTACTCAAAAAAATTCGAAAATAGCCCTGATTTCTTCAAAATTGCATATGGGTAAAGTAGTAGTTTTAGTCGAGTCAAAACCAATATCGGAATGGAAATATCCGATATATACCCACAGTGCTTTGAAACAAAAAATATTGGGCGGCATCAATAATATTGTTACCGAAATTACAGTTGCACTTATCTAATACAAATGTTTTCATAATGTTTTCATTGTTTACCAACCAAAAAAGAATTATCCATTAGTGCGATTCAGTAACTTTTAACGATTCTGTAACTTCTTTTTAACGATAGCACGCAGCTGATATTTTATCTTGATTTTTGTCGATAAAATTAACAGCACATAAATTATTGTCTCTTAAATAACGACACAGCTGACATTAACCTACAGCGAATATCGTTAATAATTTTACTGAATAGCAAATTCGATAAATTTTCGTTATAATTATTTTAACGATGCGATTATCAATAAAAAAAAAAAGTTAGTGAATCACACTACAGAATTGTTTAGCTAAAGACACACGCGTACAATCACACAAGCAGATCATAAAGTAAACATGCAACAACAATAATGGTATAGTTTCTGCTTGTTAAGAGATACGCAGCCGTATCAAACACACATGATAGTATAAACGAAGAGCCATACGGAAAACAACCGCTATAAATTGCTTCTATGTGCAATGATGTTGTATTGTCCATGCACATGCGCATAAACCAACAGAATTAATACATGAATTCATGGCGCGAACTAAATCAAGCATTGGAGATGCTGCTGAGATTTTCGAGACGTTGCTTACATTTTTCTGGAAGCTTTGTGTGAAGTGTGAAAGTTGTGACGTATCTGTTGGCAGTTCAGTTCAGTTGCGAGTTCAGTTCAGTTAAGAGTTCAGTTCTGTTAAGAGTTCAGTTCAGTTAAGTTTCAGAACTTTCTATTGTGAAAAGTTGAGTTGACGATAGCAGTTGACCGTTGGAAAGTAAACTCATTCAGTCATTATTGTGTGAAGATCAGCAGATAGAGAGTATTGCTTTAAGACTAGCGAAGTCAGTGTCCTGAGAAGTGGATAGACAACAGCGAATATACGTCGTGATTCAGTTTTGAATTAAAAAGTTTGCGTATGTATTAGAGATGGACGCTGTTTTTTTTCCTGACACGAACACGCACGACTCAACACTAAGTGTTCGTGATAGAAAATCCGTTTCGTGCGTTTCGTGTCGTATCATGTTGAGCAAAATTGACACGATAAACACGAAAAAAATTTTGGTGTTAAAATATGTATGCATGAATTTCCAGTAAAGAAAAAATTTAATATTTTGTATCGTCAAACACGTGATTTCGTGCATGTTGTGAAGTTTCGTGTTTTGAAAAAATTTCGCGTACGTGTTTCGTACGTGTTGGACATCTTAGCATTCGTGTTCATGTCGTGTCGTGTTGGAAAAATTTAACACGCGCCCATCTCTAGTATGTATTAAAGCTCTTAATTTCCTTAGTATCAGTAAATTTAATTACAAATCTATTAGTCCACATAAAAGGTAAAGACGTAACAATATCATAAAGTACACAGGGATGTCACGAAACGGAAGATAATTGTGTTTTGTTATATGCTGGAGCAATTGTTTTGAAGAATGCATGAGATATTGAAAAGTACAAAAATTTTTTTAGTTTTATTTACTTATTTACTTACCAGACTTGGGAAATTTCAAATACATTAGCGGAATTCACGGTTCATATTAAATTTAAACCCATTTTAAATATAGGGTGTTTTTTATTGAGGTATAGAACTTTAAGTTGGCATCACTTTTTTAACTGGCGGCCATTTTGTCAGCTGTCAAGTGATTAATATTTAGTTTGGTTTGCCATTTCATCATGAACAGGTTGACAAAAGAACAACGCTTGCAGATCGTGCAAATTTATTTCGAAAATAATGGTTCAGTTCGCGAAGTTTACCGCAAGCTCCGTCCATTTTATGGTCGACATAATCGTCCATAAGAGCAATTAATTCGGTTAACCGGTCAATTGGCCACCAAGATCGTGTGATTTGACACCATTGGATTATTTTCTTTGGGGATATGTGAAGTCGCTCGTCTACGCCAACAAACCAGAAACGTTAGGGGACTTGGAAGCCAACATTCGTGGCGTTATTGCCAACATACGGCCCCATATGCTCGAAAAAGTGGTTGAAAATTGGACCTGTAGAATTGGCTTTATTCGAGCCAGCCGCGGCGGCCACATGCCCGAAATCATATTTAAACGTTAATGGCATAAAATTATCCTTCCAATAAAGCCAAATTGATGGACATTAAAACGATTTTCTTGTGTTTTATTTCAATTCGAAGTTCTATACCTCTAAAAAAACACCCTATATATGTACATACTAGTATTTTAAGCATATAAGTGTGAGCGACCTTTTCTTCGGTGTTGTAATGTTTATTGTTCAATTCACAAGAGCGAGAGAGAGAGAGAGAGACAGACAGAGACTCTCAGAGATTATTTGTACCTTGCTCTTCTCTTGTAAATAAATTCATTTACAATATTTTTCTCCTATAGTTTTGATGGTGTTGTAGATGCTGTAAAAATAGTTAAATGAGAGTGTATGCATTTTGTTTTTGCCGTGTTTTAAATTTGCCAAGATGTACCAGAGCTACAAGATGTAAAAGATTTTCCGTAGCCGACCGTGAATTCCGCCATTAATTTCAATTACATGCTATTGTGATTAATATTTTTTCAATTACAATTACAAAATGTAATTGCAATTAAAAAAATGTAATTTCATTGAAACCCTCAACATTGCCAATGAAGTGTAACTTCGTAAGTTTTGCACTCAGCGTAACTACGCAAGATTTTGCAAAATTCTTCTCTTATTAAAATATATTTTATGTACATATGTATGTATTTAAGTGTGAACTTACCTATTGAACACAATTTTTTAATATCAATGCCGGCTGCTTGAACAAGACCCGCATTGTTTCTTATAATATTCATAAGGGTTGATGTAAAGTTTACATTGTTTTTATTAACATTCGGCAAGTCATAATCGAAAATATCCGGCTCGAAGGGAAAGCCATATAGACCAAATCTGAAAGTAAAGTTCTTATTGGGAATTTCTTCAAAATTTAACACTAATTTAGTTGCCAAGATACCTTGTGCCAATAAGAGCGCCATAGGGATCCCATCGTCCGTTAATTTCTTCGGAAATATCCATCAACAGCTTTACACACATCTCCGATATACTATTGTAGGTTTTGTTAGATGAAGTTATGCAGGCCAACATAACATACCAACGCACAACACTGGCGTGCTTGGCCAAGGGAAGTTCATTAAATGTATTGTAAATGGCATCTCTTAAGGCGGTGTCTAGCTTCGAAGATGGCTTGATATTTATTGGCAAATTGCAAAAGCCGCTAAAAACGAATCGAACAAAGTATTACTCAAGCGATTCATTGCACATATGTACATATGTACAACATATCGTTAACTGAAATGAAAAATCATGTAACTAAAAAAACACAATAGGAGTTCTTGTTCACATTATTCGCTCAAACCTTTTTCTCTCTATTGTAAAATTAAAAAAAAAAAAAAAAAAAAAATTAATTACATGGTTTTCCGTTTAAACTAACGATATTAAGCATCTTTTAAGATTGGATACACTTACTCGGTTAATACTAAAATTAATTTCACACATTTATGTGCCATACTGCGATTACTATGTATAATACAATAACGCAATATGTTATCTAAATATTTCTCTGGTAAGCTGATGCATTCCAGTTGTTGCGCCAATATTGGTTGACCTTTGGTGCGCTCCGATTTCGGAGATCGAAATCTTTTCAAGCGAATGCAACAAATCCAAATTAGAATGTCGAGCGCATAATTTCTTTCCAACGTTGAGGCCTGTGCACTGCTGATGATTTTAAAAAGATTATCCAATAATTGAATACTTTCTAGCATAGCAATGCGCTGAAGTCGTTCGTTTGGGATTTGTGTTTGCTGTTTGACGCCTCTCACGAATATTGATATTTCATGTAACCAGTCGCAACCTTTAAGTGTATTTCATTTAATTATATGTACTTGAATATCTGTCTGATTATCATTTAAATGTCCTTACCACGTGTCTTACATTGACCTTCTTTCGAAGGGTCTGCCATAGTTTTGATGTGCAAAAGGAAATTTCTTGTACGCGTTTTGAAAAGTTTCGGCGATGTTAGAATAACTGTTCCACCCTGATCGCACAAATCTATGCATGATGAAAGCTCTATGGGACCAGCTAAAATCTCTGCGTTGTGGGTCTGTAAGAACTCTTCGTTTAGAACTGGATTTTCATTGTTACCTTGATAGATAGATAGATGATAGAATGTAAAATACAAGAATTGATTGAAGGATAAAACTCAAATATTTACCATCACTACTATTGCCAGGAGGCAACTCATTAATGCCGCCCTCTTCTAAACACTGATGTTTAAAACTGGAATGGGGCCCCTTCATCCTGTAGCCAAATCCACTTGTGTT
Source organism: Nowickia ferox (assembly GCA_936439885.1). Classification (NCBI taxonomy): domain Eukaryota; kingdom Metazoa; phylum Arthropoda; class Insecta; order Diptera; family Tachinidae; genus Nowickia; species Nowickia ferox. The sequence continues at coordinate 152,766,246 of OW387023.1, read as the reverse complement.
TTGCTTCAATAGTGTCACTTGTATGGCTGCTGGATTGTGGCACGGTTGATATAAGGAAAACTTTAAATCGATATGCCCCAAAGTTGCCGGTTGCAGCAAATTTATCTCAATAATGTGTTCATCCCAAGTTGTGCTAATTATGGATTTTAGAAAATATTTTTGGTTTTACTATGAATTAATTTTAATTGAATATCTCTATTCTTACGCATCATTATGTAGACGCCAGGTGTGCTGCGATTGCTTTCGTTGCTTTTGTGCCTGCACCAAGTTATTCCAACAACTGGGTACTTCTGCCGTATACGGTATGGACTTTTCATCGAAAAGAGTGAGGGCATACAAGGTGCGCAGTTCACTTAATGTCAAATCTCCATTTCGATAAGCCAATAAATTTGAGACTGTTGCATTGGCTGCCATCGATGATGGTGATGGCGAAGCGGGTAGTCCCGATGCGGATATCGACGTTTGGCTAGATCCACAGTCAATTTTTATACTTGTACTGTATGCATAATGTTCAGAGTTCGATTGGCTAAAGTCGTCATCGATCATCGGTAGTCGGCAATCTCCTTTCTGATGTTGTTGTTGCTGTTGAAGTTGTTGTTGGTTTTGTTGCTGCTGCTGCTGTTGTTGTTGCTGATGCTGATGCTGCTCCTGATTCGCATTAGCACCATCAGTTACACAAAGTTCACTGCCACTTTCGTTTAATCCAATACCAGTACAGCCGTCCTCCTCCATGTCATTCATTTCGTCTCCCGACTCATCCGTATCGTTTAGCGAATAAAATATCAATGCTCCCTCTTTGGTGCAGCAACACAAACGCTCCAAGCTGCGGCAATAGGTAACTGCAACAAAAAAATGCTGTTCATCTTTTATACTGCTGATGCGCTGGAAATCGCTCAATGAAAATAATTCGATACTGCCATCCGTGCAAACCACAGAAAATGCACCAATGCTTTCACCATTATTGCTTTCCACCATGGATGAAGATCGATCACGGACATCGTTCAGATACTGAAAATTTGGTAATATGCAAATATCTTTAGGGCTCCGTGCTCTACTAAATGTTATTGCCTTCTTGTGCTCATTTGGAATGGCACCATCCACACAGTCAAACAGCAACAATTGGCCACCTACTGACCTCTTAGACACAGATCGAGAATAACGTGTCTGATATTCGTTATTCGTATTGCTCTCATAATTATTATCATAATCATCGCCATCGCCATCATTATCACTGTCTCCCTCGGTTACATTTGCCATGATTATCTTGTTTGTGGCGACGGTTATTTTTGTCTTTAACAATTTCACCAATAGCTGATTACAATTACTATTTGTTGGTACAATGTCTGCTATTTCAACAAGTTCCTCTTCTCCATTTGGCGAATTGCCATCGTTCAGGGCATTCATGCGTTTGAGAATTGTGCAGCTTTCGACAATGCAGTCGATATCTTCATTGTAGCACATCCTTGCATTTCCACCAGTCTCTGGATTAGGTGAATTATTTGTTTTGTTGTTGTTGTTGCTGTTGTTGTTGTTGTTGTTGTTGTTGTTGTTGAATGTCTTATTTATGTTTTTGTTCTTTTGAACTGCTTTGGCAGCCGTAATAAGATTTTCTTTAAAGTAACTGGCATCCATTTCCACATCATCGGCTGATACACTTGGAACACTGCTGCCAGCAACGACTCCACCTCCAACATTCTCTTCACTATGCAGCGAAGAATTCTCCACAGGCTGTACGTAGTCGTAATCAAACAGACTGTTTAGATCACTGAATTGGTCTGCGATCTTTTTAAATTCGGCTTCAAGATAAGCATCATTGTACTCCATTGGCGAATCCGATTTGCCACTCGGCGTTACCGGATTAACATCTGGTTTCATAGGTGCCATTATATCGTTTGCAAAACCGTTACTATCAAATCCATCGGCATATTTTGCATATTTCTTTATCATCGAGGTTTCGCTATCACCTTAAAAAAAACAAAAAGCAAGTTTTTCACACAATCACCCTTATCGGGAATAAAAGGCGAACATTTTGTTCACGTGAAATATTACCCGTTAACAAAAAATGGTGAACAAAATTAGGAAATGTTATACTGAGACAACAACAACGCAAATATTGGTGATCACAATTTTAGGGAAGGTTGAACACATTTCACGTCAACTTTTATTTCAGATAAGGGTGGTTTCCGTAAATACCGCTTAAGTAATTTTTTTTTCGATTTTCAGTTATTGATGCGAATATTTCGCAAGCTCTACTTAAAGAACTTGCGAAGAGAGTATATATTTTTTTAACTAACTTCTTTTTGTTTTTGCTCTTTTTCTTTCTCAGTATAAAATCAAAAGCAAAAATCGTTTCGAAAAAAATCTCCAACTCTGATTGGCAAAAAATATCAGTTTCTTGACGGAGAAGTGCTTGAAAAGCTTGATCCCGTACTAAACATGGGGATCACATTTTTACCGAAAACTGTTCCCATACTCAAACTATGGGCAAGTGAGAGAGCTTTTGAGAGCGTAATGTTCTTCTTGCACAAAACACTCTGTAATTTTTCTTTGGGCTAGAAAATCAATCAGCGGCTTGAAAAATAGCCAACAAAAAAGTAAAATTAAATTGTTATGAAAACTTAACAAACTTAAAAAAGATTTACGGCCTTATGTATAATAAAAAATTGGCATGAAGTTAGCATAAGTGATGAAATTGAATTACAATTCAATTATTTTACACCTTAACTCTGAAATATTTCCTTTAAAATACAATACAAACCGAAAACTAAGAAATTTAGAAATAAACCTTTTTGCATAATGTTCGTCACTGATCCTTGCAGAAAGAGATTCGTCAAATGATGAAAGATTTTATATGGTTTCTGTAATCCAGGAATAAAAACTGAGAAACTAGATATTCTGTATTATGGATTGCTTTCGATTTCCTCAACATCTACGATAAGTATAAATTAGTAGTTAATATCGAAATTAACCGATTATTAACCGACTAATCCAAAACCTCGATTAATTAATCGAGCGATTAACCGATTAAAGCATAAACCCGATTAAATGAATACCCTAATATGTACACACAAGTAAATACATACTTATCATATACAAACGTATGAATTTACTACTTACATCAGTGGTGGACAAAGTGAAAACAGAGTGCCGAACATGAATCAGCTTCTTAAAGAAGCCGCAGTCTTGATGTATACACGTACGTATTACTTACATGATTCAGCATATTGATGGCTTAATAGAAAAAAGGTAAATTTTTTTGTATTGTGTTAAAGTGACGTCGATGTCGACAAGTGGAATACGGGTGATTACTCTATCAAAACCTCTCTCATTTACCCAATTTTCACGTACGGGAGTGTAGAGCAAAGAAACAGACCTATTGTTTTCATTAAAAAAATTATTTTCTCTACAAATCAGGTACGTCCAAACACACATAATGAATAAACGGAATACCGGTATAAACACATTTTCCATACAAATTGGCACAAAAAAGCAGCCGCAGAAGCAGTCGTGAGATATAATCTATTTGATTTTGAGAGCGGTTTTTCTTATGCTCTCAGATATAAGTACTCATTCTCTCAAAAATTTTACCATACTTTCAATAAAATTCATATATTTTGTAAACAAAACTACAAAGAAAAATAAGCACAAAGGCAAATAAAACAAAAACTAGAGAGCATTTGAAGTTACTGCCGACGATGTTATTATGGGTTTTATTAATTTGGGAGCGATTTTCCTGAAGTTGCAGACTTTATTCTGTTTCATCATATACTCTGACATTCGCATTTGAGGTAAAAAGCTTTGAAAGCTCTTAAATTTGTTCTTGTTTCTTTTTTAAGTAAGAGCAAGCAAGTTTGCACATTGTGCATATGGCTTGGACGTAGCTGCTATAAATCAAAGCGACAAGCATACGACGACACTTACACATATGCACTGATTGACGGGTTTATTTGATCGTCTCCCGGAAAGTTATTATATAATCCGAATGTCGTCGACTTGAACAAATTAACTATGACATTTCCTCTATAGCCCACAAAACGATATATTGTGCAATAAGAAAAATTATCAGAACTTCCAATACGTAGCATATGTTATTGAGGCGCTACAAATGAAAACGTTGTCCCTATGAAAAGGAGTACGTTGCCCGTGAAATTGGTAAAAATACTTTTAAAAAATGTAATAAATTGGTGGAGACAAATCAGGGTTTCGAGACATTTTACAGCAGTGATTTCTAGAGTTAATTTCAAAGCTACAAGCTACAATTTGAAACTTAAGTACATACTAACGATATTTTTTTATTTCACGGATGCGCCGATTACGAGTCTCGATGAGGAAAGAAAATTTTCAATCTGCAAAAACATTTTAATCGTAGATCTTTTGCTTTGAGACTATAAAAAAACCATTTAATAATATACTGTAAATCGCTGCAAATTGGTTGAAATAAACAAGTTTTAAGTGGATTCTTTACGATTACGAGCTGCAACTTCAAATTGAAATATATGTATATTGTCTTCAACAAGTTTATAATTTTTTTTTTTTTGCTATGCAAATTTTCTTAAGTCAAGTAACTATTTTGTTCTTGTTCATAATAATCACATGGAAAGGGGGAGAGAGGGAATAAAAAATATTTTAGATTTCTTTTACTTATCTCAAGATATACATACTTTTTTGATTATTTGGTACAGCCGTATCTTTATTATCCCCCGAATGTACTGCTGCAACGCTATCAATTGCATGGTCACTTTTAATTCTAACATTTTCTGTCGGGCGATCGTTCTCGGCTATTTTCAAAACTGCCATTAACAACATATGTTCTCCAGTTGTTTTCTTAACGCTCAAGCCTAAAATAATTTTCGATCCAACTACGCCCGCTCTCATGGTTGAGGTTGATGTACAAGGTGATATGGATGATGGCAAAGACGTTCCGCCGGCTGTAGTCGCTGTACCCAAACCACTTGTTCCTGGTTGCGCCGAGTTCATAGTGTATATTTTACTTTGGGCTCTTGCATTAGGTAAAGCGCAAATGGATGTGACACGAACCCACTCATAGGCGCACTCAGAATCTTCAGATCCACTCTCAGCACTAGTCCCATTTTTTTGTCCCAAAATGTCTCTCATTAAAGATGCGATATTAAAACAATGCATTTGTTTAAGATGGCGCTCGATACTCCAGATGGTAATGTCTCCCGTTTGAGAGGAACTCGTGCATAAAACGTTTGCATAGTCACTGTTTGAGATCACATCGAAGCCTTGTGTTCCAGTTGCCGTTACCCCGGGATTTGTTGCATAGGTCACAACCAGAGGAACGTTTTGCGTATATTCGCCCTTTACAAATGGACACATTGGCGAATGGCGTTCATGTTCACTCCACGGCTCATCAGTTTTTTCCCAACATACCAGACAAACATTGCAAGTGAAGCACATTGCCCTGTCTTCTCCCGATGACGAGGGTTGATGGTAGAAACCCGCTTGGGCCATTTGATCCGGTAGAGCCCACTTGTAATCCATATGCGGCCATTTTTCAAACGTTTGTCTTCGCACGGCCTCCGAGTGCATGAGAACGCGTTGAAAATTATTGCAATGCCAATTAATATTGCGCAAGCGTGCGCCTGCTAACAAATCCGTCAAACGTTCATTGATCGCTGAGGCGATGGCTAATGCAGGTACATGACGCTCAAGGCGTTTAAGCATTATAACCATGTTATTGGCGACCAATTTAAGGCTGGAATATTGTACTTGCAGGCAAATTGTGTTCCACTAAAAATAGAAGAAAATATTTATTTTATTATTACGAGTATTGAGAACTTTTAAAATTAAATGATCGACCCTTATTATGACTTGCATTCGACGCTCGATCTTCACTGGCTTTCGCACATGGAGAATCGAGTGAAACTCTTTTTTTTAAGATAAAAATTTGCTCATAAAAGGCGATATTTTTTTAAACGACAATTAGAAATACAGCAGGGCGGCTAAAACCAGTTTAAATCTGTTTCTTGTTTAACTCAGACGTATGTTAAACCAAGACCGAGTTTACAATTATGTGTCATGTGCCCAAAATGCGTAACGTAGTAATTATTGAGTCATAAGTTTCTAACTTTTAAATTTTGCAATTCAACATCCAAACATACAAACTTTCACATTTATAATATTATATAGGATACGTACCCTTTGGGCTTTAATGCCCTTTTTTGAATTTGTCTGAGCGCTCTTTATCTTTTCCATTAGTTCATTTAACAGATCATTAGGACACTCCAGATCTTGTTCCAATTCCTTGAGACATGTCTGAAACAGAACAGCTTCCGAAAGCAGCATTTCAATTCGTATTAGATCGTCATTATGCAGAATTGGTGTTTGCAAAACTGTATCCAATAACAGAACACCGTTGTAATCTCCACGAAAACCAATTACATTACCATCTGTTATAATAATCTTCTCTTGCAGTGGCATAAAATAACCATTGATTTTGTGATTTGTGTCTGAAAAATACGGAAAATAATACGAAACATCCATTAAATTGTTAATATATACATATGTATGTATGTATGTAAACTGAAATTGTGTTTGATAGAATGATTGAATTTATAACATTTGAATATTTCAATAAAATATCGATAGAAAATCAGTATCGAGCTTTAAATTCCACTTAACTATGACGTTAAAGGGGGTGTAGGCTGAAGTAGTTAGCGCGACAACTACAAAACAAATAACCGACCGAGACCGAGTTCAAACCCTGGGAGACCCAGTTACATATATCAACAACATAGATCTTTCTCATACGCGTTACTGTCTATGATAATATATATCGATCGCAGTAGATCGTCGAAGTAAGAGTCAAACCTAATTTAGTAGAGCGTCAAGACTTGCGTTAGCAGCAGGGTACGTATTTTAAGTTCATTTAAAATATATTATTTGAATGTACTGAAAATACGTACCTTGCTGCTGAAGCAACGCTTGACGCTCTGATTTAGATTTGACTCTAATATACATAACTAATAAAATATCTGCAAAGCTTAAAATAATACGCCTCCTTAACACCAGAGGCACTGCAACGATGCTATACTCGTAAGTTTTCAGCTCACTTGGGTTCAAATAACAGTTCCCTTTGTGTTACCTGAGAGTAGGAAAGGAATAGTGCAAGCACAGATGGTGAAGTGACAGATAATTAGTTTTTTTTCCTTTTTTTTTAATTCAGCCTTGTGAGTTTTGTTTGTGGAATTTGCGACAATTGATACAGCGTGCCATATTGGTGAAATTTTCTCTTGAACAGATTGCTCTTGCACGGCGACATATTCGACACTGAATGATACGTTCTGTAAATGGTTCTACTGAAAATATAATTCTATCCAAGCCCACGTAAGATGGGAGAATTTCTCCAGAAAATTTTCATAATCAATAAATCAATGTTCAAACGTTTATCTTTATATTCGGGATCTGCTCTTTTGAATCTTGTTACCTCAGTTATCGTAGTGTTTATCTTCGATATTTTCGTATATACACTATTTTCGTGTATACTCACATTCTTCAGTGGGAATCTGTTGCTATTTTATTGGTACTTGTTGCTATTTTATTGGCAATATAATCGTTTTCGGTAAAAAGTTTTATTTTTTTCTTTTTACATGTACAATAATTCTACTGCATCATGTGTTCCATATATCATTTTACTATTTTTTACGAAAGCTAAAGGATATTTTTAATTTTTTTAATTTACATAACTTCTTATTCTTGGCAATATTATGCACTCACCACCAATGTGGAGCTAGACCTCGCCTTCAGGCCAAACCATTTCAAAATTTATCAGTGTAAGATTTATTCAAATTGGAATTTTCTCGGGCTTTCGCGGTCGTTTTTACCGACGAGTCTTATTCGTCTTTTGTTACTTAACTTTTTTTTATGACTGGGTCTTGTTTCGCATTTAAGATAACCAAATTTACACCGAATATTCCTACATAAAGGAAGATATTATACAAATACAAAACTTTTACACATTTGCCGACTATTTTCGTCTTTTTTGGCGGCATTGTCAACGGAGCGGTTGCAAAAAAAACTGGCATGAATTTAGCAGAAGTGGCAAAATTTAAAATTGTCTTAACGAGTTTTGCCATACAATTTTACATTAAATATCAGCTTAAAACTACATTAAGCTCCGATTTTTAATATGAACTTGTATGGAGGAACTCGTTAACTTGTGCTAACTTCATGCTAGATTTTCGTTATGTATAAAATTTTGTTCCCTTAATTCAAAAAGTGTTTTAATGCCTTGAATATCATACGGTATTAAAACTATATAGAATGTATTAACCAAGCATACAAGCACTAAAAATAAATATATGTATGTACATACATACAATTTATCAAGTACACAATATACATACATACATATGTACATATGTATGCACATGTGCATACGTTCTTAGCAAATGAAAAGTTTCATTTAGACCTAAGGATGCTCATTACTTTCAATATATTGATGACTTTTACTTACAAAAAAAAGGTACTTGACATGTAATAGGGATAGTGATAACGCAAGCAGTATTTGTCTGAGAACAGCATTATGACTCACAAATTCGTTTTTTAGTGATTGCATTTACATGCAATTGGCAATAAATACATAGTTCATATACATAAATATATATATATATATGGACATCTATATACATATATATCTATATATACATTTATGTACATATATATATATATATATATACATATACATACATATACATACATATATATTTATATATTAAAAGTTTATAGCAAAAAGTTACCATTTCCAAGATAGTACGTCTGCAATATGACACCAGAGTGAACATCAAGAACTTTAATTTGGTTGATGCTGTTAAATACGAGAATAACATTAAGATTGGGATGATAAACTATGCTTGTTGTGTGGACAGTTCTTAAATCAGCAATCAAACTGCTCGCTGAAGGGGATTTCACAATAGATCCACTTTCCATGGAGACATCTCCAGTACTGGCACAACCTACATACAAATAACCATCTTGTTTTAAAATTCGTTGCTCCGCAGCCATAATTCCATTGATCATAGAATAGTTTGATATTATTATTTTTCTGGCTTTTTCGCAGCCTTCAATTAAATGCTTGTAGCAAAAAATATCACACAAAAAATTTATTTATTTTTTCTTCGTCTTTTGTTACTTCACTTTTTTGTCCTCTGATGGATGTGAAAATTCCAACAAGAATGTTGCCAGATCAGGTAAAATTAAAATTAACTTGGTGGTTTGTTATAATGATGTTTTTAAGTTGCTTTCTTCTTTAGAAGTGCTCAAGGTAATTTTTCGCAAAATATAAAAGATTTTCACGGATTAAATTGTTCCAATGCAATGATTTACCTTATTAGATACCTAGCTTGTGCAGTCGCGATGTTATTTTTTATATAAAAATTTTATATTTTAACCGCCGCCAATAACTGCGGCAGCAGGAAAAGCTAACCTAGTATAACTAGGGACTTTTGTTTACCATGCCAACACAAAGCGACTTTTTCAGCTATTGTGATTGTATTTTCCGTGCTGCCAGGGTACCGAGCTTCTATGAATATGTTCATGTTCATATCGAAAAGTAGTTTTTTATGCTAGCTGGTTTTCCTAAATGGAATCGGACATTTGTCAGGATATAAAGATATCCGACATATACGCATGGTAACATATAAAATTATGAAATTCACTTAACTTGGAGGCCACGCAAGAAAAGTTTTGCTTTCAATTCTTTTCCATTTGCACACATACCTTAAATTGGCCACTATATTGCTTCCAATTTCAATTTTTCAAATCAAATTTATCATCAATATGTGTTACAGCTATCAATTTAAAGGAATATCGACACGTAGTAAGTGTTATGAAATTTTAAGCGATTATTGAACATGTGGCTACAGTGCAAGCCAAATTTTTTGGAAAACTAACTCCGAGAATAGAAATATTTTTTTAAATTTTTTTATTATATAGATTCTCAAATATCATATCAGAAAGAAAATTACCGTGTATGATTTTAAACAGGTCTGCAGGACCATTATTAATTTGTTGAAAACGAGAAATTTACTCGGATTCGGTTTTCAGAGCAGGGCCGAATATTTAATTATAACAATCTCTATTATATATATAAGAGTTCTGCAAGTGCACAACTTATTGACTACTTACAAAGTGCTTATTGTAAAGTTTTTCATAATTTTTTTAATACATTTTTCCTAATATATTGGTTATTATTTTTTTTAGCTATTTTAGAGTTGCATATACACATGTGATTTAATTATATTACTTTATAACAAATAATATTAATAAACTCTTAGAACTGCTCCACACACATCATATTTTCTTGCTCAAGCTATGATTTTTTGTTGAGAGAGAATAAGAGATGTACGCCAGTGGGAAAGGGTAATGAATAGTAGAGGAGAAAGTAATGCACAGCATGTATAATTTTTCATTCCAGAATTCATTGCTATGTATTAACACAGAACATGTCAGAGGAATGAATTCTATAATTAATATTTTTTAATCAAATGTATAATACATTGCCTTGTATTACTTATGCATTCGTAATTAATTAAACATATATTATTTATTATTAGAATCAATGTTTGTTATTGTGTATTTTGCTACCAATCCTCCTCAATGCATATTTTTAAATATAATATTTTGGAAAGTTATGTATGTATATAATTTTTACTTACATTTAACTCAGTGGTATGCGTTCAAACACAAACTGCGTCTTCGAATTTCATTTGTTTCTTTATTTATGATTTGATCAGGCTAAAGTTCGTATCGCTTTTTAAGCCAAATTACATGCGATAATTATTAATGAACAAATAACACCAAAGTTAGTTGTAAATATTCTGACAAACAGGTAGTAGAACGGAACAACCGGCTGTTTTCGAAGGCCAAACAAATTTTGAAGGCAATCTAAAAGCAGCAAGAAATGACGGATTTCTCTTTTTTCTCCGAATTATAAGGAAAACACGGACGCTCGTCACAAGCAAAAATAATACATTCCTTCTTCTGCAGATGTGGTGGAAAGTGTCATTTTATCAAAATTTTCATAAATTTTTCCAAAATCGCACGACTTAACAAAATATTCTGCTATATAGTTACATACTTTTTTAGCACACATTATATTTGGCAGTTTCGTGACTTATCGCACGAATTGTAGTAACTTCTATACCACTGTAAAGTTAACTTGACCGTGTGGCTGCAGTGCTTATAAAACCATGTTAATTCACAATAATTATGTACAAATCGATTTAACTGAGCTGTTTTGAATGAAAAATCGCTGTGTTGGCATTATCAATTCTTTCGCGTTTTTTATATCACATTGCTATACTCTAGTGACATTGCCTGAAATTGTGTTTGGTTAAGTGCTCCTTTTTGTTAATTGTCTGTTAAAAATAATTTTGAATATATACATACATGTGTTAAAATATACTAATCAATAGAATGGAAAATAATACAACAGATTCTGGGAGCCGTGGTAAGTTAAATTGAAAATATTACTCAGTTTCTGTATAGGAATGTGCGTTCTTCCAATTTGTGTGCAAATTGCAACCATTTTCTTTTTAATTAAAAAACAAGCTTGATATACATATGTATACATGTGTGTATTTTAGTTGTATGAATTTTAATTACATATGTACTTATTTTCTAAATAAATAATGAAAAACTTTTGTTTTTAGTTACACGCTCCCTAAGAAAGAGATTAGAATCAGTGGATAGCGATATCACCAGCCGGTCTGGTACTCCAATTTCATCCAAATTAACATTAATTTCTGAAATATGTAAGCATGTTTTATATGTCAATAGATACTAGTTTGAATATGTTTATATGTACCGCAGTACATTTGAAAAGACATTCACGTGGACGTAAACATACACATATCGCACACTAAATCAGAGATATTAGACTCAAATGTTAACATTTTTAGAACCAACCATACAAGTAAAAAAAATAGGGATAACGGTATTTGTCCAGTTAATGTGGTTCAAAATGAATTTTTGTGGTCGGTGCAGTTTTATTCTGTGAACTGTGCCTCGTTTCTGCAACGAATAAGAACTTGTGCAGTCAAAGGTTTTGATAAGATTCTTTCAAACACAGTATTGCAGTTTTTATATGAATCGCCCTGTGAGAAATGGGAAGACTAGTATATCGTTAGCTGAAATTCAAAATCATTTAACTACACTAAATTTTATAGGGAGAGAAAAAACTAAAGAAAACAAATTTTAATTGAAATTTATTTGCTGTTGGTTAAGCATTGTCTATATATATACATATTTTATTGGTGCTTAGCCAAATCATCATAACAGAAAACCCTGGGACAACCGAACTTAATTTTGGACTGTAGAACACAGTGGTATACTCCGTTTTGAAAGATTAGGTCAAAATTTCTGTGTACTTACAGTATAATTAATAAAAAAAAATGCTGTTTTGAATATTTCATTAGTTACGTAGTTCTGCATTTCAGCTGACAAAATATCGACTGAAAAAAGTTGCGGAAACGATGCACATTAAGAAAATGATTTTGGTAAATTTTAAGCTGGGATTATTTCTAATTTAGGGTGCGATATGTGGTTATAAGGTTGAAAAATTAAAAACAAAATCGCATAACTAAAGTGCGAAGAGTTCTAAGAACATCTTTCCAAAAAAGATTAGTTTTAAAATTAAATTAGTCTGCGCCAGATAATACACTGGGGCCAGCCTGTTTCTCAAAACTTATTATTTTCATATAAAAAATAAATTTTCACAACTATTTTACTTGTATTACAACACTTGCAAGTTTTGAGAAACGGTGTGCAACTGCAAGTTTTTTTTTACATATGTTACATTAGTAGACACTGAAATCTTCACATGTTTTTTTATTGAATTAAATAAAAATGAAGTGCAACAAAACTTTACTAACATTATTATTAAGTTTGCTCAGTATATTTAGAAAAACATACAAAAAAGAATTTTATTATTCAGTAAAATATTTTTTTTTAATAGAAACCCCTATTCCAGTTGTCAACATCGACGTCGCAGCAAACAATACTAAAAAATTTGAGCTTGTCTATTCGTTCTCGAGAATAATTTTGTGCTTTTTCTATATTTCTGTTCTCTAAAGTCTAGAAAGTAGCATGAGCCAGTCGGTTTGTATTGACGTGACTTCGATGTCGACAAGTGGAATAAGACTGAATGTTTATAGTTTTTTTTTTTTTATATACATATATGACTTTAAATTCTTGTCAGCATATTTGCAAAACATAAAATCGTACTAACATTTAGATACTTTAAGAAAAAGGTGAAAAAGATGTGTGATCCTTGCAGAAAAATGGCTAAGTTTTTTTTTAGATAAGTTAAGCCATATTACAGCTAAACCAACAGAGAAATAAATCATGAAAATATCGGAGAGGAAGACTAAGAGCATGAAAGATGCCGCTTCTAATTATCAGAATGAAGTATGCCAATGAAGTTTTGGCTATAAACGCCGTATTAAAAAGAAGAAGGTCCGAAATGTTTTTGAAAAACGTTAAGGTTCTAAACTCATACACATTGGATAGTTGGAGACAATGGAGCGAGCAATGTTATTGTTTTAGTCTGACTAATCAACAATAATTCAAAGATCTTCGAAGTGCTTTTCTTAACAATACATAAATATCGTTATCTAAAATCCAAAGGGCTGTAACAACCAAAGAAACTAAAATTCAATTCCAAAATACATCTTTCCTTCAAATTTTACTCACATACGAGTATGTTCAAAAATACCGATTTTTTTCATTAAATCCAAAAGACTAACAAATAAATAGTCTTAAATTTATATTTTTTGCTTCTCCTGTAAAAAAGTAAAAAGTGTACGTACGGCCTTTTGGATTTTAGGAGACGATATGTATGTATGAGGTAAGTAATATCTAACGTTTTGTTCAAAATTAAAAAAAAATCCTGCTAAGAAGATCATAACGATATTCTGTAAAACTCAAATGCGAACAAAGTGAAGTTTAAATGACTACCGATTTGTATAAAACGAAAAAGTATTTTCATTAAAAGGTTTTTAGTAAAAACAATACAAATAATTAGCTTTTCCTTTCGTTATAAACTGGCGAATAAAAATTCTCGTTTGTTTTACACCAAATGGCAGTAAGTAAAGCTGTTTTATTTATTATATTTCTTATTAGCAGCTTCACCATCTAAATTAACACGCATGACCCGTCGTAATTCCACGAGCGGCATTGCAACTCCTACAAAGACTCCGGCAAAGCTTGCTGTTGCTACTTCGGCCATTGCGGAGAACTTAGATACGCCTACACCAACCAGAACTCGTACCCGTAGGCGTAGCATTTCTGCACAAGAAACTGAAGAATCTCTGACGCGTGTAAAAATTCAGAAGTTTCCAGCATTAGATGAGGAAGTTCCTCTGAATACCACCCTAAAATCAACTATTGTTACACGTTCCCAATCCAAGTCTCCTCAGCAAGAAGATAATACCTTAAAGATATCTAGCCCCAAAAAGCTTAGAAGCAAAAGCAAAGAAATTGAAGTCGAAAATATAAAAATTGATATTTCAAAGAAACGCAAAGCTGGTCCCAAAAGTAAAACCCGGGTGCATGACGAGTCGGAGGATGTGTCTGACGTCGAAATATGTGTTTTTGAAAATGAAACTGAAGATACCGAGAATATATCATCGAACATGAAGACGATGATTTTAACAGATGAAGAACAATCTCAGGTGTCTTCTAAAGACAAGGAACGAGAAAATGTGCAGTTGGACAGAAATGTCGAATTGGTTCTTTCGTCGCACACATCCAATGTTATTGAGGGAGGAATATTAAATGAGAACAAGTTGCAAGTCGATAAAGGCAACCTTAATGCTGAACAAAAGAATTCCCCCACATACAATGATGAAACTCCTGAAGAATCAAAAAAAGACACTGCATCATCAACCACGCTTTCTGAATCAATGGAAATAATGAATCTAGATGACCATAAAGACCATATTCCCGACCATAACGTAGAAAATGAAATTACTAATGCTCAAGCACCGAATTTGCAAGAAAATAAAACCAATTTACCTGTTTCTGAAGCTCTCGGATTTAATATGGATTTGGAGGATATAAATAACGCCAATTCAAAAGATTGTACAACTCAGGTTGCCGAAGAAAAGATATCTGAAGCCGAAAATGTTGATAACATCTCAAATAAATGCACAACCCCGAATGCAAAACCACTGCTTCCCGAAAATATTGAAGTCTTATCTACTAGTACTTTAAATCGTAGTCTCTGTAAAATTGTTTTGAAAAAAGTGGAGTTTGCTTCGAGCCCAACCAACGATAGCAGTGCCAAAAATATTTATCCGAAGACGCCAGTTTCAAGGAAAACAGCAAATAGTTTCAAGGAGAATCGCTCGCCTCAAGAAGATCTTGAAACTAATTTGGAAACAGAAGTACGCAATGAGGAAAGTGAACCAGACAGCATGGATGATAAATTGACACCAAAACGTAGTTTAACACGTTCCAGAGCATTGGAAATTGATACGGAGCCTGTAGAAAAAAAGGATTTCTCTTCAATGGAGAACATTAAGGTGGAACTTCCTACAAATAAATCTCTACTTGAATTAAACAGTAGTCTGACTGAGGGAATTAAAGATAATGAAGAAACTAATATTTCAACAAACATAATATCTGAAAAGAATAATGATGACAATCAGAAAGATTTGTTTTCAACGGAGGAAGCTAAGAGTGAACTTCTTCCAAATAAATCTCTACATGAATTGGATGGCAGTATTCTACATGAGGAAATTAAAGAAAATGAGGAAACCAAAACTTCAATAAACATAATATCTGAAAAGAATAATGATGACATTTCCTCATCCTTTAATCAGAATTTTCCCAGTGAAACCGCGTCAAGTGCAGATGATGCAAACTTTAATTCTGATATTCAACAAAATGATACGAGTAATAACAATTGCTGCGACGACGACAACATCCCAAAACACACCGAAACAGATCAGGTAAGAAGTATTACTCCTTCGCCTGAAAATGATGAAGTAGGAAAGACTGATGAAGATAACTTAAAGGAAGAAGAAGAAGCAGAGGAAGAAGAAGAAGACCCACAAATGGTTGAGCTTCATGAACAAGTTAATGAAAATAAGAAATCCAAAATATCAACAAATATAATGCCCGAAACCGAATTATTGGATGAACTGAACGAATTGAAGTGGACTAATCCAAGTGTAAAGGGCACAACCGCTGATGGTACGAAGATTGATGCTGTTATTGTATCCCAATATAATTCTTCAAGTGTCAACAATTGTTGCGATGTAGTTAAAGTTATAAAACAAATCCAAGAAAATCAGAAATTACGTATTACTCCCTCATCTGAATACGAGGAAGACGACGAAAACGAACCCGAAGAACAAGAACATAGTGATGGCGATGGAGAGTCGTACAAACTAAAACATGATTTCATTGCTGACGAAGCAGTGGAAGTAAATGACTATCAGAGTGGCGACTCTTTGGACTCCGAAGAGAGAAGGGAGATTGAAGAAAATGAGATACCAGTCGATGGCGAGTCTCTAGGCAATGAAACGACTGATGTTGATGATGATGAGGATGAAAATGATGAGGACGAAGACGTCGAAGATGATGATTCATTTATTGTTTCAGACAGCGAAGATCCCAGGTACCACGAAAGCGATGATGAGGAGGAAGAATTTGCTGATGAAGAAGCAAATAACGGAAAACGTAACCAGAATAAAAAGATATATAAACGTGTGCAACGTCTAGCTGAAAGCTCATGCACATCATCGGATGAAGAGGTGGAAAAGGATGAACAGCTAAAAGATGGATACCACAACAACCTCAACAATGTCAATAAATGCGACACTGTAGAAAGTCATAACGAAAATGTTAATGAAAACGTCACTGAAACAAAGTCGCCCATCGTTGAACAAAATAATTTATTAACTAAATCAAGAGAAAGTATAGTTTTGAACTCGAGCAAACTCAGCGATTCGGCCTTGCGCCTTCATTGTTCTGATAATAGTGAAGGTGGGGAGGACAATAATGCCGAAGAAATAAATAAATCTAGCAAAGACTTTCTTCGAAACTTAAATCAATTGGACCGATTTAACAAATCAATTCGTGACTTGAATACGGAAGTTGATGCGTCACCAATAGAAAATAGCGAAACTGAAATGAACCAATACAATAATGCAGAGACTGAAACTGAAACGACCATAACATCAACATCTTCTGATGAGAAACATGAGAAAAGCGAAAATATAGAAAATAACCAACATGAACAACGTGAAAGCGATTGCGGCGAACGTTCGGTAACATCTGAAAGCGATGCTGATAAAGAAAATGAGCATAAATCGTTGCTTTTAAAACAAGATAAAAAATCGGAAAGCGGATTAAGTATTTCGGTTCACAATTATAGAGAGCAGATAGCCAGAGAAGGGCGGCAACGTTCATTTACAATAGATGTCACGGTCAAGGATGGTGAAATAGAAACCGGTGTTAAAATAAATGAATCTCTTTCGAGTTCCTCGTCAAGTACTGATTATAAAGAAAATGAAAATGAAAGTGAGGGCATAAAATATTTGGAAAGCAGCAGACAAATGCCTTTACGTTTTGGCAATCGTTTGATCAGAACACGACGTCAATCACTTATTCTACCAGCAAATCCGGATGCTCAGATTTGTGCTGATGTGGGTGCGATTGGCCGAAAACTAAATCGTAATAGTTTGGGAGTATTTTCAAGCAATGACTTCAAGCCCTCACAGTCGTTCACTAACAGCATCGAACTGCAGAAGCGGGAGGGACACCGACTCGTACCAAAACGCAAGCGTTTATCAAAAAGCTTTTGCGGAGCTCCGGAAACCCATGATAACAGCCTTATAGACATTGATGAACGCCACCTACACAAAAAGTCTAAATTGATGAGTGAAAACAGTACGGAAGAGAGTCGCGAATCCATTGAAAATATTAATTCCAGCAAACACTATACAAAGCACAGCTCTACTCCATATGAAAAGATCAACAAAAATGATTCCTTCAGTCATCAACGCATCTTAGCACGTTGTGATGAAATACTTGAGGCGGCAAATCGTGCTAAGCTTCAAGCTAAAATAAAAAATAAGAAGGTAATTTTATATTAATCACAATATTTTGCTTTCGCTCTTTTATTACATGCACATACCATACATACATACATATCAACAACTACCTGGGCATCACATTCTTCACCTACTTCCTATAGAGGACGTTGTAGTGAGAATGGCGACTAGAAGTCTCGTTAGACTCGTAGAAGCAGGTTTGGTGAGGACAGGAATAACATGTCACACATCAATCTTAAATGAGGTCGGTTTCAGTGATCAGAGATCCGTAACCCCTATTCACGGACAAATCCGATAAACTATATCAGGGTAGTGCTTTCTTTACAAACGGGTCAAAAATGGGGAAAGGCATAGGGGCCTTCTGCCGAATGAATGTAAGAGAGCCCTCAACTTGCTTTTGGACAAATATAGTGTTAGACTATGTTGGGTTCCTGGCCACAGCAGTGTTGAGGGAAATGAAATTGCCGATGAGCTGGCAATAATAGGGTCGGCGTTAGATGAGGGAATGTGTGACAGATCGGTGAAACTACCGATAGGTCATTACTACAGGGAACTGAGTAATTGGGTAGAGAGCAGAACCAATAGTTCATGGCAAAGTAGGGAGAATTGTAGAGTATCGAAGGGCTATGTGGCCAAAACTTGGCTCAGGAAGATCCAAACTGCCGCTGGATATGAATAGGAAGGCGATGTGAATCGTGATAGGCGTGTTGACTGGTCACTGCTCGGTCAGAGCAAGATCCAGCATTTGGGAAACTGGCACTCCAGATTTCTGTAGGATATACGGGGATGAAGATTACCCAGAGACCATTGAACATATTATCTGTCTGCCCAAAACAGTGACGTTTCAATGAGAGCATTAGTGATATCGGTAAGCGTAAACTGGAGGACATCAGGGGCTTCATCGTGGGAATTCAGTGGCTTAATGACGGATAATAGGGTCACTTCCGGTTACAAATGGGGGATAAATATTACTTTTAATGGGCAATAGAAGGGAATCACAACGGACCCAATTGGGTCTCCGAGTGAAGGTGCGTTTTTATCACCACCCTTCCTAACCTAACCTAACAGGCCTGTGCATAGTTAGTAAAAACCAAGAACAATGGCAAGACTGTTATAAATTAGAGATGGTAAAATTGAGCTTTCATTACAAAAAATTTTCGAGTCAGTTGTAATACGATGTATCAAAATAATTCTCATGTTCTATTTGCACTGAAAAATATGTACATAAAACGGAAATTTACATCAACTGACTGACACCACACACAGTGGACCAAACACACGGACGCTGATGATGAAAGTGTGGCGGCCTCCGAAAAAAACATGTTGTTCCATTCTGCCAGTGTTAGTCAGAATATTTACAATCAACTTTTATGTTGTTTGTTCCTTAAAAATTATGTATCACATGTAATTTGGCTCGAACAAAAATTATAATTTAATTTTTTCGCCAAACGGTGTCGTGAACAGCAAAAAAATAATTATTAAACCTTAAAATAGTTGATACGGAGATAAAATACACCATAATAAATTTCGCGTTACGCGTCTGGGATTCAGGAAGGGGGTATTCGAAATATATACATATACTCCATACTTCCCTCCCACTTATTCTTAACCGACTTGGTACATTTTAGACCGATTGTAAAAGTTTGTTTTTGTTTTCCATTGATCCCATTGTAAACAAAGTGGGCGGATACATGCCCAAATTTTTTTTTTATTTAATTTTATGGTTTGCCACTTATTTGATTGCTGCGAAACCTAGCAAACACCTTTGGTTCTTGTAATTACACAATTTTAAAGTTGAAAAAATGGGCATGGCCACAAAATTTATTATATTTCACGTGGTTCTACTTAACCGATTTTTACGAAACTTACCACACAGATTGAGATTTTCAAAACATTTTGTTTGAAAGAGTTTCTGCCAATTTGGTCCCATAAAAAAACTGTTTTTTTGGCAGAATTATTTTTAAATGGTCGATGGGTCAAACCAATAATGAGCTGGCGATATGTACATATCGTTATAGTTTCTTAGATATTTAGCATTCATTTTGCTCCATTTCAATAAGTATTGTTTTGCTGTACATGCCACAGTTTGGCGTTTGCCTCAAATTCTTCACACAAAAACATGCGAAGTGAAGTTAACTCTTGCAATTACTTGTTTTTCTTGTGTAAGTGTGTAAGCGGATGGATAGTTAACGGCGGCTTCATGGTCGGCGTTAAACGATCGACTTATTTCGCCAGACAGCAAGAAAAATAAACAAGACAAAGAAATTCAAAATTCACAGCAGGAAAGTATACGTATGGAGCACAAAAAGCTACTTTTTGAAAATAAATTAAGAAAAGTGGTGTATGCGGCACAAAATGTATTTTTACTTTTACAATAAATTAATATTAATTCCTAACTTTATTCGTGAAAGTTCACTCAAATGAACACATTTCTTCCAAACATGTGTCTGAAGCAATGCTGAGAATACAAAAAAAATTCTATCGGGTATACTTTGAGAAAACTTCATGTAAACCTTCTTTGTCGTTTTTCTCCATTCCGACTTTTTGGCACATGCTCCAAACCAATAATGGGCTTATGATATATTGTCTACATGAGGCTCTGTTTTTGTGATTGTATTCGAAAGCTTGAAGTAGTCGTCGTCCACACTATGAAACATTTACTGCGAGACATTTGAAAATGAATTTGTGTTCATTTGGTGAAATTTTTGATTTGCAGCTTTATTTATTTTCTCATACATTTCTCATGAGAGTGAGATATTCGACAAGAACTGCATGTACATTAAAAATACCATTTTCCATTCGTCTTTTCTTTTCATCCACAAACTCCAAAGTTTTAATAGTGTGGACGACGACATGGAGCAATTAAACCGTGTTCTCTGGTATGTATGTATACGTATACATTCTTCAGAAATATGTATGTATGTTTTAGCAAGTCATTACGAGTACATCGAATTTATTAATGTTTTATATACGATTTTTAATTATTATATCGAGCCCTATTTTCGATTTAATCGTAAGCGGCAAAAATTAAAATTTTCAGGAGATTTTTTTTATAATATTCAAATATGTTTTACATATCGCATATTCATTTCAATAGTGTCATAACTCAAAAAAAATAGTTTTGCAGAAAACACGTTTAAAGTTTTCAATTTACGAGTACATACAACTCAATGAAGGCATGAACAAATATTCTTCTCTCAGGAGGTGATAGTACAAGCTATTTATATGAAATTTTTTCGCAAGATAAAATACGAAATGCATTACTATTCTTCATTATTAACTCAAAAAACGAATTTCTTGAGTCATGACTATTGAACTGAATGTGCGATATGTACGAAAATTGTTACGATAAAAAAGCTTACGATAAAATTGTGCAGCCTATGTTTTAAATTTGGATAATTCTAGTAAGCCCATCAAATTTTAATTTCAATTAAAAAAGTAAATTTTTTGCTACATGTCGCTTACGATTAAATCGAAAATAGGAGTCGATATGTAGCACATACAATCAAAATGTTTTTTTTTTCTGTGTAGAACAAATTATCGAAAAAACAAGCGAAGAAGAAATCTAGTTTAACTTCATCAGGAGATGTAAACATTGAAGAAGATAATCTAAGAGGAATATCCAAAGAAATAAAACGGAAAGGTAAACTTTTAAATAACTAAATTTCAAAAAATTATTTACTTAAACCAAAAATTTATATTTCCAGATAAAACTAAAACAGCTTTATCGCATGCAATTGTGGCTGCGAATGACATACTGAGCAATAAGGAAAAGCTCTACCGAAATAAGGTATGTGATTCTGACGCAAAGTATAGCCGCCGTATTCATTTAACAAATGGTTGATTTACAGAAAGTTTACAAAAACTAAAAATAAAAATTTTGGTATCGACATTTTTAAAAAACATTTTGTAAACCAAAACTATAGTTTATGAATAGCGCTTTAATAGCAGAATATAATTAGCATAGAAAAATTTAATTATTGGTATATTATTTACTTAGGAAGCACAGGAAGAACCAGAACCAGAACCACAACAAAAACAATTATCAGCAGATGTGATAGAAGCTATTGGAAACTCGGTATCTGCATATAAAAAATTAAAAAAAGGTAAGATCGTTGAGATATACATTTGTACATATGTATGTACATATGTATGTGCTATGTACATACACATATGTTTTCTAATTAGTTAAAATTACATTTTTATGACATTTTGACAATTTTTTAAATTACATACATTACCTACCCTTCACCAAAGATGACATTGTCATTCCCTCTGCAGTTTCCACAATATTCATATGCGAACCCATAAAGTACATATATACGAGGGCGGATCAATAAGTCCGTGTTTTTTTGAATGAAACACAGTTTTATTGCAAAACAAATTTATTTTCAACATAATCTCATTTTAATCAATACACTCATTTTCTGTGCAAAAGTCATACATGTTATCAACACACTTTGATTTTTTGTGGGAAGAAGAAGAAACTGCCATATTTTGTTATTTAAATACAAGTAAAATATTGCGCGTGTTAAAGGAAATAGATAAATAATATAAAATATATGTATTTATTTACGTGTTTTTTAATTATTTGATCATATAAGTTTTACAAAAAGTTATATGTTTCACAAATGTATGTTGTTAATATTTATGTAAGATTAAACCACCACGATTGGCCGCTTAAACTAGCAAGTAAAACCATATAATCGACTACCCAAAAATCTCAAATGAAGATTAAGGTTAATTTAATCTCTAATCTTGAACTCAAAAAGTCGCCCTTAGTCTCCAACGTTTCTCCAGTTTTTGTTTCTCTTCCAAAAAATAGGATTTTTCGAGGCCCTTAAAATAGGCATTTGTTTGGTCAATAATTTCATCGTTGGAGCTAAATCTCTTTCCACCGAGCTATTTCTTTAGGTTTGGAAATAGGAAGTAGTCACTAGGGGCTAATTCCGGAGAATATGTGCACCCGTGCATTATCTTGATGAAAAAGTACTTTTTTCTTGGCCATATGATGAGGTAGTTTGGTTTTTAAATCAACATTAACTCGGTCTAATAAGTTGGCATAATATTCGCCGTTTATTGTTTTTCCCTTTTGATGGTAATCGATGTGGATGATTATCCCGCGTGCATTCCTAAAAACTGTTGCCATCACCTTATTGGCCCACAAACTTACCTTGGCCTTTTTCGGAGCAGGTTCATCTGGAGAAACCCATTGTTTAGACTGCTGCTTGGTTTCCAGAGTACAGTAGTGGATTCATGTTTCATACACAGTTACAAAACGCCCTAAAAACTCATTCGAATTGCATAAGTGAATGTGCAATATTTGTAATGACATGCTTGAATTGAGACATTAAACAGTTTTTTTTTTAAATAAATTTTATTAGATACTGGAATATATGAAACATGTTAGCTTATTGGGCACAAAACTAACATTATTTTAATGACATCAAGCATCAACATCATTTCGCTAGTATATTGCAACATAGACATATCGTCGGCTTAGAGTGTAAACCTGCTAAATCCACTTTATAAAATATTATAATTTAATGCCGTTCGAAAGAGAAATAGACGCCTCATCGCCTTTCTAAAATATTTATTTTAATTTGAAGCTCTTTATGTCGAAGAATTTTAATGTATTAGGCTAATTTCTTAAGCTTTGTATAGAATCCGTTAACAGTATTTTGTCTCTCCTGTAAAATTTGCTGGAAGTGAGTTAGCAGGTTTACACTCTAAGCCGGCGATATCTCAAAAAAATGAGCTTTTGAAGTTAATGCAAAAAAAAAAAAAATTGTTTATATCATACTTAATCTTATATAAAAATTTCATATAAAAGGTTAGTGCTCGCTCCTCTTCAGAAATAAAATATTTTTATATCTTGATTGAGTTGTTTGTATATTGAAAACTTAAAAGTTATTTTCTGCAAAACTAGATTTTGTGAGTTATGCCTCTGTTGCAATAAAAAAAACTATATGTTAGTCCCGGTTAACACATTTCAACTTTTGTTGATTAACTCGCAATTCAGCTGTAAGAAAAAAAGAGATATTTGTATTTCCTTCTCCATCTTTCTTATAGCTGAATTACGAGTTGAGCAACAAAAGTTGAAGTGTGTGAACCGAGACATAGTTTTATTTCAGTTCAGATTTACATGCATCAGATTTTGCTTGCAGGTTTCTTAAAATGAACACATATATAGTATGTACATATGTATTTATGTATGTTTTTATGAATGCAGAAAAAATTTATTTTATTTCAGAAATCATTCACAAACAAGTTAAAATTAAAGATGTTCCTACTGCAGCTACATCGGCTGGTAGTTTTATGGAGCTTCCAAAGTCACCAGAAAGGAAAATGAAAAAATCTACTTATATTCAGTTATCTACTGGCAAAGTGAGCGTTGAGCCAATTACACCAAAAAAACGTTTAGTGAAAGCATTTAACGGTACGGAATTTAGAGAAAGTCCAGTTACCCCATGTGCAGTCGGTTTTAAAGTTAGAAAAATTTCACCGTCTAAACACAATGTTTCATCATCAACTGGCTTAAAAGCAGGGAAAAGGAAGCGATATGAGGAATATTTTAAAGATTGCACTACATCAAAAGCACAATGGACTCAATCGGGTTTCTTCAAAGAAGAAGAGATCTCCAAAAATTATAAAACAAAAAATCGCCAAATAGAAAGACAAGCGCATGTTGCCAATCGTAATTTTAAAGAAAAGTCAATAATGCGTTCCGATATCCAACGTAGTACCAAACGGGACTTATTGCGTTTAAAAGAACGAAGACAAGTATGAGGCTTGACAAAAAAAAATTATAATAATTTTTAATGTAATTACATTTAAAACATTTCGCCATATAATTTCATGTCTTATTTGTTTATTTAGTCAACCATAAATGGTAAATTTTGAATAAATTTTGTTTGTTAAATGTACACTGATTTTTTTTAATTTAGTGTGCGGTATGAAAATATGCATTCATATGTACTTATGTATGTATGTATGTACGTGTATATGTACATATCGTTGGGTTAATCAGCAAACTTGTTAAGTCCTTTTTTATTCAAAAGGAACAAAAAACGTTATTTGTTTTATTTAATTATTTTTTAAATCAGTAAACGTCTTTTAGATCATCTTGTTCAAATACCAATATACTTAGTAGAACTCCAAAATAAAGTTTTGCTGTGCTAAAATCAAGAAATAAGGGGCCATTCACATATTACGTAACGCTATTTTAGGAGAAAATGTTTAGTATAAACTTTTTAAGCCGTTACGGTACCTGACAAAAATTAAAGGTCCTGTTAAAGAAGAATGTAATGGTGTTCTTTAAACTAGTACATGGCGTAATCGCAATCGGACTGAATATGGGTATTTCCACAAAAAAGTCCGCCTTTTGTCACGTTACGTTGCTTGGTGACGTACATAGGCTGTTTTGCAAAGAAAAACTCATGTTTTTGTGTATGTTTTTTATGTCGGTGTAGAGCGAAATAAGTTCTAAAATACAAGCTCAATTGTTTGTTGACGTGACGTATTCGTATTCTGTGGTAACGTGACGAATAGGTGACATTTTTTGTGGGAATGTCCATGTCTTGAATTTTATGTCGACTTTCTTAAATTAAGAAATTTTTAGGTTATAAAATTAAACATTTTGATACATAGAAAAACGAAATCTTCGCCGTGACTATGATCAAGATATACTGTGTATTAATAATCAATTCACAATAGTCTAGCCAGCTCAAGAAGGTACCACCACAAGGCCAGCTGGTTAATGCTAATATGACAGAAAATTGTAAAATTTTGTTTAAAAGCTGTATACATATCGTCGGTTGGTTACTGGTTTGCCGCAATAATATATTTTAATATTCTGTGCCGCAAACCAGTAACCACCCGACGATATACTGTGTATTAATGTACTAGGCCAGTAATTAATTTTTTTATTTCTGCCACAAAATGAGTAGAATTATTTCAACTTGTCAAAAAACGGGCAATAACAACAAAGAAAAATTTGCACTTTAATAGAGTTTCTTTAATAGACTATGGGCAAATGAATGCCTGAATTTCGAATAGTTTATTCGGTGCTGAATTTCTATACGAGAAGCAAAATAAAGTAAAAAAAAATTTGATTTCAGATGATAGACTGTCAATGCCTGAATTTCGAATAGTTTATTCGGTGCTGAAAATATAAAATAATTAAGACATTTATTATTCGACATATTGTCAGAAGTTTATTTTAATTTGAAATTTATTTGCTGGTGGTTCAGCGTTGTCTATATATTTCATTGTTGCTGTAACAAATCATCAGTAGACTTTAACCACACATTTTGAATAGTCACAATAATAAATGTCTTAAATGTTAGATTTGGATTTTATTTTTCATTTTGCCTTATAATTACTTTTATTGTTATCCGATGGATTTCTAATTGTATAAAGGTGTAGGAAAATAAAATAGATTTGTATCGAATATAAATTATTTGCTGGGTTTTTGTATTAGTTTCTAAGCCTACTACGCTTATTTTTCTTTTGTGATTTTCAAAAATATTATTATTTGTGAATTCTCAAATAGTTCTTGAAAGTCTGTGCATAAGATAAGAGGTTTGTGACTATTCAAAATGTGTGGTTAAAGTCTACTGATGATTTGTTACAGCAACAATGAAATATATAGACAACGCTGAACCACCAGCAAATAAATTTCAAATTAATATAAAATAATTATTACTGAACTGTTTTGCACGAATATTCCTTTTATTTATTATTTTGCATTATTTAAGATAGTTATTAATTTATTTACTTGAACAAATAACGAGTACCCACTTTCCATTTCCCCTTTGAAACAGTTTCCAGCTACGCCAATGACTGAACACGTTTTAGTGCCGGCTATTTACATACTGCGTACATATGTATTTATATGTATTTACGCATATCCATACATTCTCACGTACACATATACATATATACTTATTTCTAATTTATCTGCCACATTTTCATGTTTTCTGTTGCCTTTTCTAACTGGACCTAAAAAACGAACAACATGCCCACATATCAATTTAGTGCTGTCTTCTTATACATACATACGTACATATGTGCATAACTAATATTATTTATGCTCCTATTAATTTACCATTTTCAAGGGGAAAGAAATATTTATATTTAATTCACAGTTGAGAAAATATGAAATTAGAATAAAGTTTTGTGTGGCAACTCTGTATGGTATTGACATTAATGTTAACAGAAATAGAATGTGGTTGTGTAAGTGCTAGAAAAATATGCTTGTTTTATTCTTTCTCAAGGTGTGTATGTTGACAGTATGTTGTGAACAAGAGCGGAGAGCGGTTGTGTTTGGAATGTTGTCGTGTGTTTTGTTTTTCAATTGAACTATCATAAGATTATTAAATACATCTTTTTTTCAATAAATGCAAACGTTTGGCGCCAAAGAAATAGTTTTGATAAAATTTATGTTGCAGCTGGTACTGAAATAGGAAAAGTTCTGTTAACATTTGCCGGCATATTTATGTGTATTGCTAGAGAACAAAGAGGATGCGCGCGAATTGCAACATACAGATGTACATAAAGTAGTGTGTGTGTGTCTTTCAAGCAAAGTTAAAAAGAAAAAGCAATGTAATAAGGAAAACGAACAAAATAATATAAAGTCGTTTTTGTTGAAAAAGCCGTTTGAGATATGTTTGTATGTTCATATGCACATAAATATAGTATATGTATATTCTATCGGCAGTTTTAATTACAATTGGGAATAACTGAGAAATTATTGCTGTTTTAAGGCAAGTAATACAATTGTTAAGTGATTACCTTAAGCTAAGGGAGCAATATGTTTGAATTGGAAGAGTATGCAGGCGGATTTCATGATGGATACCTTAATAAATACGCGGTATGTATGATTGTATTGTTTATTGCTGATATGTGTAAACTTTTGCCGGCTGCTAAAATCTATTTAGTTTCTGCTTTTGAAGTTGTACAACGTTTCTCATATACTTATGTACATACATACTCATGTAGATAGGAGTAAAACAAAAAAAAAAACAAACTGCTAGAATTTTGTTCATGTGTTCTATTACCGAATTTTGAATTCTGTAACGGCCTCTTCGTAATGTTTTTTGCCTTTCTCTTATCTTTTATTCACCACTTGCCTTATAATTGTTTTTTTTTTCTCTCAATAGCAGAATATGAGAGAATGTTTTAGTTGAAGAGAAAATTATGTATTCAACGACTTCTATTTTTTCATTCGTTACATTCATTCCAAAATGAACTCGAATATAATAAAACACATGCATGGAAATAACGTGAATATCAGGGATGGCAAAGTTGGTACTATTTAAACCAGAGATAAACAAAAGGCCGTCCGTGGGCACTTCGTTATATCTTGTTTTAGACTCGGCAGTTTTTCTTGAAGCAGTTCTCTTCAATTCTCTTTTAAAATTTCTCGTTCGTTTTCACACAGACGGTTTCTTGTTCAATTTTGCTGTTGTTTTAATACAGCGAATAAAATAAAAAAAGAGAATTCAAGTAACTTTCTGTACAAGCAAGTCAGTACCCCTCCTCTTTTCCCTCTGTCCCATAAACTCAGACTTGCTTCAAGAAAAACTGCTAAAAAAAAGTCTAAAACATGACTATGCTCTTATTTTCACATACATTCGTACAAGAATGCATTTTACTCTCTCATATTATATATGGATTTGTTTGCCTGACTTGGATTTAAACTGCATTTCTTTTCAAACGATTGCATATGTCAATTTTTAACGATCAAATTCATATTATTTATATTTTTTTCACTTGAGAACAGTATTGTGAAAGAACACAGCGGGAAAAACAAAAAAAGTGAACTCGTCCATTCGGTAGCAGGACAAAGTCGATTATTTTAATAAATACATTTTTTTTAATAAAAGTACAATTTTTGAAAGTTGGTACAATTTTAAAATTCTCAATGCCGTCCCTGGTTTATTTACATTTCATTATGTTCACAAGAAGACAAAAATAAATCCACTAGGTACATTTTATTATTTTTTTTCCAATTACTGTTATCAAATGTTCATCAAAAATAATTTTTTTTTTACTGTTTTAATGTTTTTATTTTGATGTTATTCGTATTGTGCATATCCATATTTACATACATAAATATTTATGTATATTCGCACACAAAGTATATATGTACATACCTAGTACATTAAAGACATAAAGTAAATAACAAAATATATTATACAGTGAGACCTCGACGGGGAGTATTTTAAGTGAGTTTTTTAAATGCATGCATACATACAGTGGCTAAAGATTAAACTGGTACCTATAATTTATTAAGGTTTTTGTTGAAAAAATATACCTAACAAGATTTACATATTACAGTAGTTTACGTTTAATTGATCCCCGCATAATTGTTAAATTGCTGTAAAAAACATTGAATGAAAATGTTCCGTATGATACACATGGAAAATCGCCGTTTAAAAGAGCTCCGTTTAATTGCGTCCCGGTTAATTGGTTCTTGAAAATATTTACAAATGTTATTTCCTAACGTTTTGCATTGATTGACAGCAGAGAAGTTAAGTCAGCTGGTGAATTAAGATCACCTGATGTGAATTCGTCTTGCTTTTATACCCACATATATACCTACATATATAAGATTTTACTGTTTATAGGACCTAATTTTAAATTAATTCTATTATTCTTTCTTATCCCGTTTATACGCAGTTCTTATTTGCAAATAAAAGTCGAAAGCGTAGCCGTATAACTTTTTTATTGTAAGTTAATAACTCACGAAAACTATTTGCAAATAAGGCAGCTATGTATTTGCAAATAAGGTGTAAAATGTTGCCAATTATTTTTGTTTTGTAGGAAATATAATGCACAAATAACATTGTTTGGCAATATAGCACACAGATAGTATGAATGCTATCTACGTATAAACGGTGAGTTCAGTATTTACAAATAGGTACCTACCTCGTTTTATTTGCAAATAAAATTTGCGTATAAACGAGGTACATATCTAACTGGGTTTTGTGTGATAAATTTATATGTTTGTAGGTATGTTTATTTGTTTATTGTGAGATCAAATCCGGCGATTGAGAGGAGCCATAATTTAACTCTGACGGATTGATTTTTTTGTATTTCACCAATTTTGTGATATTCTTTGGCAGGTGCCCCATATCCGGTAAATTTTTAATTTGTTTTTGATTACACGTATGTACTAAAAAATATCACAAAATTGTAAAAATAAAAACAATTCAAATACCTAGTTCTATTTGGGTTGGAATGCCCCATATAACATGTACGTACGTACATATGCATGTATGAATGTATGTGAGTGAGCACATACTGGGTGTTTCGAGAAGAAAAAATAGAGTCATAGTTTGTGTTTTGTTTTTAATCACAAACACAGACTGCGAAACTATTTTGGTGCGTTTTATAATAACAATACTGCACATGCTTTTTGTTTTACATCCTTATTTATATTGGTTATGTTCTCTATTCCACGTGAAGTTAAATTTCATAATCGTCTATAAGAAGCTTCAGTAATATCCCTATTAAACTACAGGACGTGAAGACCAGATAGATAGATCTAAAAAATATATACATACTTAGGTATATAGGTATAAATTATATATTTTTTCTTTAATTATGCAAAGTTGGTAGACGAAAATAATTTCGACACGACGATATGCAAGGCTCTTCAAATACATATGTATATCCATGTTGCAATAAATTTGTATTTTGTATTTATTTTCAATTCAGTAATAGGTATAAGGCCGAATAATTTATTACATAAAGGCTACAATAAAAAAATTTACCATATTAAAATTAATTGTATCTATAGATGTCTCTAAGGCCTTTGATGAAGTTAAACATTCTTCTTTAGTGATTAAGCTAAATACCTATACCTATGTACATACATATATTTTAGATTCTCTATAACAGCCTCCCGATTGATTTGGTATTATTTGAGTAACCGAAAACAATATGTCCCTGTAAATGGAGTGATGTCGTAGTTAAAACGTGTTAGAGCGGTTGTCCCGTTAGGCTCAGTTCTTGGCCCAATGTTGTTCAATTTATTTCTTAATGACTTTTTTGATTATATTAGCAACCACAATTGTAGAGCACTGGCTTTTGCTGATGATATCCAATTATAATGGACTAGAACTGGATGACAACAAATCACCTACATGTAAATACCAACAAGTCCAGAGCAATGGTTTTTAAATATATATATATATATAATATATATTAATAATAGTTTCGCTAACTTAGATCTGAGAGTCTTAAATGCCTTGGTGTCATAATCGATGAGAAACTAACGTTTAGTACTCATATCGACTAAATATATCCTCAAAAATAATTACTACCTACATTACGAACTTTATATCGACTGAATCTGTGTTTAAATCTTCATGTCAACAAAAATGTTGCTGATGCACTTATAATGTCGCAAATAAATTACTGTATTGGGGTTTATTCTGGTTGTAATTTGGGTATTAGGAATAAGATAAAATTATTAATCAATAAGTGGTGAGATTCGTATATGGACTTAGTATAAAGTACTTGTGTCTAACTACTTGAAACAATACCTTAATTTAAAATTTGAACATTATCTTAAATTTCGACTTTTAATATATCTATTTAAAATTATTAAATTCCAACGGCCCCAGTAAACTTGGTGCAGATGATATCTCATATTAGATCTACAAGAAATCCTCAAATTTTTATAAACCGCATATTATATACTGCGGTCTATGAGTTATCTTGTTGTTTGTTGTGAGAGTTGCGCGGTTATGGAATGTCTTACATAGGAATCTTCGGTTTTTCGCTATGTCGGTTGCAATGTTGAAACGTAATCTTTTAATTCACTTCAACAATACAACTTAATAACTCGTTCATATTTCTGAACATTATTCTTATTTCAATTAATAATTTGGTTGCTATTTTGTGGTCAGGATGTTATTTATCTTTATAATATGTAAATATAAATTTCAAAAAATTGTTAAATACTTCTAAATAGATTGTATATTTTAATCTTGTAATATAAATTGTATTGGCCAAAAGGCTACATGTAGGTATATTACATATGAAAAATAAATGAAATGAAATGAATGATATACCGGCAGAAAATTTATGCATTTATTTATTTATATCGTTGTTGGGGGGTGGAGGAGGGCGGAAGATGTCAATGTCCGTATCTGTACACAAATTTTATTGTACATAAAAATACATGTGCTACAATATAAATGAATTTTAGCGGTTTTATTTCAGGATCATGCGCGTTTTGTGCGTATTAAAAGTTACTTGTACGAATAAATATGAATAGTCTGACATTGAAAACAAAAAAATTAAACTGCCGATAAGGTTTGAGTAAAATTTAATTTGCATAAGTTTGGTCTACCGTTTTGTAATAATTGCACCCTTAATTTTTGTTTATTTATTCGTTGTATCATTTCGATATGCACATGGAAAATTCCAAGACCAAGATACTCGTACATGTATCTATAGCTATTTTTGTCCGGTGCCTTAGTTTCTGGTAGGTATAATGATTGCTTTTGTTTTGATTGCTTTGAAAGTTCAATGATCTGATGGAATAAAAGTTTACTTTCAATTAAGTGTGTTTGTGTATATGTACATACCTATATACATGTAGTCCCTAAATTAGAAATTAAAAGTTTGTTATTTGTCCAAAGTATGTTAATTCTTCATCATTCAATTATATTGTCGCAAGCAGAGTGCGTTTAGAAAAAAGTCACGGTCTCACCAAAGAACTTAGATGTGAATTGTTTACTTATTTTCAAATTCAAATGCAACATGACGAAAACGTACATATAGCTTTGAGCCAAATTATCAGGGGCTAATTGTGTAAAACGCAACGAACGCCAAGCGTTGACAAATTTTGTATGGAACGCTAAGCGTTGCGTTTTACAAAATAAGGCCCTAAATTTCTGTATGTCTTGTCAGATTGTTTTTGATGATGCTTCCCATTTATTTTTCTTCGTTTGAGTAGTATGATGTGACCGACTATGGCCCATAGTCGAGGTATACATAATGAATAAATAAATAAAAAATTAAATGAAAATTTAAATTTGATGAGAGCCAACAAATTTATTCTCAGATACTTTGAAACCCCCCTTTCGGAGAATGTGTGGTTGACCACAAAAATAATTAACTTATACCTACCTAGTTAACTTTTCTTAGACTGACTAAAAGCTAACTGCAATGTCATCCGGAACAAACCCAAAATTGTTTCTTAAGTTTACGTAATCGAATTTGGTGAGAGCCAACAAATTTATTCTCAGCTACTTTGAAACTCATTTCAGTTTTATTCTAACATTTTGCTGTTATTATTTTAAAGAGTACTTAAGCTGGGTAGTAGGAATTTGAGTACATAACGTGTGAGGATACATGTTCGAACCAAAGAAATTTTTGTTTTTAATTTACTGCTATCAGGTGGTGATTTAAAAAAACCAACTTTAAGTTAGTTGAAAGTAATGCAGAGCGAGACAATTGAGTACCGCCTAGGACATCGCAATGTTAAAGTAGTCAGTTGACTACATTGAAATGTAATCCAAGTGTCAGTCAGTACTAGTTGCGAAATAGTTAGCTAAAAGTTAGTTTAAAGGTAACGGATTTTCCGACAGGGATGCGATTTTATGTGCAAATG
Source organism: Nowickia ferox (assembly GCA_936439885.1). Classification (NCBI taxonomy): domain Eukaryota; kingdom Metazoa; phylum Arthropoda; class Insecta; order Diptera; family Tachinidae; genus Nowickia; species Nowickia ferox. Next base: position 152,732,526 of record OW387023.1, on the reverse strand, counting down.
TAACAATGTAGTACATAGGTATGTATTGCCACCACTTTTTGAAATTATCTACGTACATGTTGCTGCAAATGCATAATTATTTACGTAATCTATACATATCTACATACATACATGCATCAACCTTTCAAATGAGCGCATGTGAATATGTACTATTTCTAACCCAGTAAACATTAGTCAACATGTTCGAATTAAAAAAAAAATTAACAAACAATCATTTGAGTTACATATGTACATACATGCATAATATGCATGCATATACGAGTATACATAAGGTCATTAATCATTTAGCAGAATATTTCCTAAATTTGTGGTATAATAGGAATTCTGTATAAAGGCATGTCTTATTATTTGCAGTAGTCAAATTTGATTTTTGAGTTTAATATTGAATCGGTTTAGTAGTTTAAAATTCATGTATTTAAAGAAAAAACTTATCGAAAACTTTATTTTTGGAAATTATTTTTTTAATGTTATCTCAGTCTGTAAGGATTATTTGTCCATTGACTGAACTACAATAGTAATACTAAAGTTACATATGAAAGGCTTACATACATGCAGCCAGTGGCGAAAGTCATAATGATTCATTGTGACAAACGCTGACAAATTTTAGTAATCGGTGACTGAATTTTCTTTGGTGCCATATGCCTATGAATTTTTGAAGTAAATATCCAAAACGTTATGGATGACCCAAGTTGATTTTGTCTGCTAGGCGTTCTCGTGTTAGTGAGTTCTAGCAGACAATATCATTGTTTGTTCGTTATCATATTTGTATGATATGTGTGAGTAATCAGAGACTCATGACGGAGAATATGACATATATGTATGTACATAGCAGCGTTCAGTCGGTTGTCGAATCATATCAGAAAATATCGTTAAGTTTCACTTTTTTTAAGTACTTTCACAATTCGATAACATTGTCATGCATAACTCTTTTTAATTGTATCATTGTCATGAGGATCAACCAATGAAATTTTCTTTCCTTTCGTCCAAAATGTGCTATGTAAAAAAAATATGTAGAATTTCGCGGAAGACCAAAGAAAAGAAGCACAGAAACTGACAGACGGATCATTATAATGACAAAAAATGCTTTTATATCTTCGAAAGCTATTTCTGCTGAAATTCATAACAAAGTGAGTCCGCCAACAAAATGTAGGAGCTAGATTACAATTTGCTAAGGATCATTTACTTTGGTCTGGATATGAGAGCGAGAAAAGATGGATAAACATATTATGGAGCGATGAAACAAAAATAAAATTATTTGGAAACGATTGCCAAAGAAATGTCCGCCGACCTAAATACAAAGAATTCCACGTTAAATTTACAAAAAAGACAATGAAACACATTGGAGAAAATATCATGGTTCGGGGATGTTTTTCCTGGAATGGTATCGGTCCAATATATCGCATTGAAAACACTCATAGTGTTATGATGGTTAGTCTATTGAAAAATATAATGCATCCATATGCAAGTGAAAATATGCCATTACTTATTTATTTATTCATGTTCGTGTTTTGAATTGGCCAAGCCAATCTCCTGATTTAAATCCGTTAGAAAACTTGTGGATTTATTAAAAGAAAAGGATGTCTATAGAAGTTTTTAAAAGTAAAGTTGATTTGTGGCAGAAACCCCAAAAAATATAGTATGAAAATCCTTTGAATAACTGTCAAAGCTTGATTTCTATTATGCCTAGGAGAGTGAAGTGAAGAACAGTAACGAATGATCATGCTTAATGGCTGTATTGAGATTTTTCAAATACAGTGCGTAAAGTAAATGACGGAATTAAGAAAATACTCTTCGATACACAATGTTTTTATGTTATCAAACATAAAAGGTGGATTCACTCTTACCAGTTGTCGACATCGATGTCACGTTAACACAATACCAAAAAATTAGAGCTTGTGTACCCGTTGTTGAAAACAACTTACTCCTGTTGGTAGGTTCATGCTATTTTCTATACCTTAGGGAACGGAAATAGATTGTCAGTAGTACCAAATTGTTCTCGAGAACGAGTTAACAAGTCAAATTATTTTGTTATGTGTTAAAGTGGCGTCGGTGCCGACAACTGGAAAAAGGCCGATTATAAAATATTACTTAGAGGCATTATTATTCTTTTAATATCAATCTGATTAGGTATAATGATGAGGAAAAATTAAAACGATGATTAGAGGGAAAGAAAATAATGGAAGCAAATTGGATTTTAGTTTAAAACCAGAAATTTTAAGCGTAGTACCCTCATATATAAGGAATTTGCTATTTTGCTATACTTGATAAAGTCGGAAAACTTTCAATACATTTTGTTTTAAAAAAAATTAAATTTTAAAACAGCAAAATGTATTGAAAACTTTCTCATTTCACCTAGTCAACAAATAGCAAATTTAGTGCAAATTGCACTATATTATCTTTTTTTATAGCCAAAACAATTTTTGTGATTAAATTTTAACTAAAATCTTTGTGCTTACTTTTTCGTATCACTGTACCTCAAATTCTCTCTTTAGAGCAATCATGGATTGCAAACACTCATTTGAATGATCAAAAATATCCTTGAATGTTAACCTCAAGTTAATGTTAAATCCAAGAGTTTTTTTACCAACATTTTAATTAGTATTGGGTGCCCCGGCGACCGACGGGGTAGTGTTGTAGGCTATGAATGAGGGAGTCGTGTTTAGATTCGCACCAGACTCTGGCCTGCTTCACTACAAATTAAGTTATTATATAATATGTAACTGTTAATAAATAAGTATGCAAATCTTGCCAAAGTTGGCACAAATGTTCACTGGGTGCATACATGCATACTTCCATACAGACATGAATATGTATGTAAGTGTGTTGTGTATTGTGCTTGTGCAAAAATACAGCTGCGGCCATTTGTATGATATTCATCAGCCTGTTTCTTAAAACTATTTTATTGAGATGCTCAATTACAGTATAACACAAAATGAATCACACTGGCATTACCCTCTTTTTAAAGTTTCTTCAGTACTCTATTTCAAAACACTCAAAAGCGAAGCACAGAAATAAGGAATTTTGATTCCTTGAAAATTAATATAATTGATGTAATTTTGCAATAGTTGCTTGGTTGGTTGTGTGAAAAACATTTAATTAAAAATTATTGTTTTGTAAAGATTTTCTTTTGAAGCCTTTAAACTTATTCGGTCATGTTCTGTAAACCGAATCTGAGTAAATTTCTTTTCGTTTCCAAAAATAAATAATGGCCCCATTGATGTGAACCGAATCTGAGTAAATTTCTTTTGGTTTCCAAAAATAAATAATGGCCCCATTGATGTGTTTTAAATCCTACAAACTAAATTAATTTTAGATATGATATTTGAAACTCTAAAAAATGGAAAACTACAAAAAAGTCTTTTAAAAATTCTTTTAAAAATTAGTGGATTTAATTTTTCTAAATCGAACGTTTTTAAATCGACTCGATTTACAGAACAGGCAGGATTATGTTTGTTATTGCTATTATGTTTGCTCATATACATATTCATCCAAGATAGAAACCCCAGCCTCAGGGCCATAATCGCTTTTAATTATACATAGGTACTACTACAAATTCTACATCAATAGCAATTTCGTATGATTTCTTGTTGTGTTAAAATGTTACAATTTTAAGTCAATTAGGATTTTGCTGCTTTTATTTTGCACAACACTGTGTGTATTTATCCGTGTAGCTTTTACCTGTTTTTTATGTACATATGTAAGTATTTACCTACATATGTACATAGGTACATACATACTTACATACATATTTACATGTTTATTTACATATCTCTGAATTGCATGTATGTGCCTATGTATGTACATACATATGTATGCATTTAAAAAGTGCAACCATGTATTAAACATTGCCTACATACATACATACGTACATGAATTTGTTCGAGTATTTCCAAGGATACCTCGTTGTATTTTCGAATCCTGATTATTCGAAGTGAGGCGAAGTCATTTCACTAATTGCCGTTACTTCGAAAATAAATGAAATACAAAAAAAAATGACTGTCGGCTTAACTGCCAAAGATGTTAAAAACATGTGTGTAATGCCGAGTACACACTGGCATTATATGACATCGCAATAATGTGTCAAAGTGGCGGCAACGCTTGTTATTTCCGATATTTTTCGTTGTGTGACATTGCTTTCAAAATAAAAATTATAATGTGAACGGCGTTGTACACACTTTGAAAATGACACCACAAAATGACAACACAGAAATGCCAGATGTGTACTCAGCATAACATAAAGCGAATGTACATACATACATATGTCGCATAAATATGAAACATAACTCTACGTCTCCACCTGACATGAAATATTGTTGTAACTTCAAGTTATATGTAACTGAGTTGTTAAAACAAATGCACTCTAACAATAATGTTATAACATGAAAAAAGCATCAACTTGAGCGGGTCTTCACTTAACATTAACTTGAAGTTTATGTTAAAGTTAGCAATTTTATGTCAGGTGGAGACCGCAAATAACGCACACATCAGGGTTGGCAGTATTAATAAAATTGTACTTTTTTGGTACTAAATCAAGCTCGAAAAGTACAATAGTACACCAATGGTTAATTTAGTACGTTTAAAGAATCTCCCCAATTTTAGTAATTTCAATCCGCATTTATGTTCATTATTCCAAAGTGAAAATTGTCTGTATGTCAATATGATACATATTCTTCTCACTTGAAAACAGTGTTGTAAAAAAAAAACTCAACGAAAGAATCAAAAAATGTGAACTCGTCCTTTTTTAACATACGAATTCACAAGCCTTTTTGTGAAAACGATTCGCAGCGATGCCAAATTGGTGCTTTTGGCACTATTTTTAGTGCTTTTTGAGGACTCAAAACACGAAATTTTGAGCGTTAGGCCACACTAAGAAAAATCACTAAGTATTGCTTTTAATAAATTTGTGTATTTCTTAAAATTATTTTATTTAAACTTGGTGTATTTATTTTTTCAGTGTAATATATTTCGTCTGATATATTTCATTAAAGATGTTGATTATATTTCCGAAATAGAGAACAGATTAGAAAATATTACACATTGTTAAATTTTACTCGTTTGGATCTTCACTCGTTTTTCACGTTAGTGCTTTATTACGCTTTAAATGGTAGGTACATTCTTTGCAACTTGTTTATATTACATATTGCATATTTTGACACAGACACTGCAACATACAATGCAACCTATAAACATCAAAACATTTTGATATTTTTGAGACTTCGAATGCAATTTCGAACGCTTGGTTGCAACACCATTTCGCAAAGTCTGTACCAAAGTAAATTTATATCAAGTATATGCAACTACTCAGGTGATTCATTTTTTTCTCGTTTCGTGGCAATGCATGAATGTCAAAAGTTGTTTACAATTTGCGTACGCCATTTTGTTTTGTTTTGCTTTGTTATACACAATTGGGTATACTGACAACGTATGTATGTGAAAAAGTTTAAATAAATTTTTACTTAAAAAATATGTTACAAAACATTTAAAAATAATTATATTTAATTATTAAGGTACATATGTATCTTTTATTATACTTATTTCACATATTAAAGGTTTATCAGTTAATAAATTTACTTTGGTTTTGTCTATCCATACATTTTCTTTTTGTTGTATGCAGATCTGGGACTATTGCATTAAATAAGCAAATGCATTGACCATTTTCCCACAATAACCTAAATCAATGCAAATGCAAATTTATTACATTAGCACTAATTTTAATAATATAAGTGCAATTTTTTTTGCATTTTACTAAAATCCCTTCAAAGACATTCATCAACATTGCATTGTTACTTTTAGTGCACTATTTTTTGCACCACTAAACACATTATGAATAGTATTATTGCATTATCAGTGAAACATATAGTGCAAAATACAACGTAAATGAGTACATACATAAAAACATACGTACATACATATCGTCATCCAAGACGAAAAATCATATCACTACGTTTTTTATAATTTTTCGAGACAAAGACAAAACTTGATGAAATTGTTCCAAGCGGTAGTATTTTTCGTTTATAAAATCACCATTTTTTAAGATATAACTTTACAATAAACGAAAACTTAAGTTCTGATCTTTTTTCAATTGCACGGGTTTTCATATAAGCTCGAGATGCAAGGTACTTGAAGTATGAAACTTTTTAATTTTTTTCAATTGGTTCTGAAATCTAGTTTGTATTTATACTGACAGTTTTTTTCGTTAATTTGTATGTACGTACTTATAAAAGTGCCCTTAATGAACTTTAGTGTATTTTATATTTTTCATTTGTGCTATCTGCTAAAAATATTTTCACGTTTTATTCAATTTTACTGTGTACAATATGTGATAGTGCAATAATATTGCATCACTTCATGATGTGCTTAGTGGCAACACAAAATTAGTGTATTTTTTGTCATGCGATTAGCTGCTAATGCAATATTAATCCCTTACTTTTAAGAGATTTTATTTAAGTGCAAAAAATACTGCACTACAAGCATCAAATTTAAATTTGCACTAAAATTTTTGTTTTTTAATCAGTGCTTATGCAAAAGTAATGCAAGTTGCCCAGGTCTGGTTGTATCCATATGTTTTTGACATTCATCCATCATTCTTACACAAACAAATCGCGTGTTGTTTTTGTACTTTCTTAGTTGTTGTAGACCTGCATATACTTTATATAAATATGCTTTGGTCTGTACCTACCATTAGATCTCAAAATTACGCTTTTTAGTGCTTTTAGAGCCAAAGAAGTTGGCATCACTGACGATTCGATTCGGTAGGTATCTTCTTTATCTTAATAAATAGTTTATATATCTTGTTATACATACTATATTAAGTATCGCTGTTAACAAGTAGTAAGGCCCTAACTCAAATATGTAACTGTAACTTTACAGGAGAAGGTAAAAACATAATAGCAAACAGTACAAGTGTTTGTACAACTGCTTTGTAAAAGCGTTATTTGTTAAACTATTGCAATAAATTTGTGCGACGAAGTGTAACTGTGTGAAATTTATTGGAATCACTGAAAAACTCAAATTTGTAAAAAAATACTAGTTAGGACCTTTCTAGTTGTTAACAGCCATATGTACATACATACATACATACATATGTATAAGATTTACGCGTAGGTTATGTACCTATTCCACGTGAAATTAAATCGTTCAGAATTGTCATATGTAGTATTTTTCTTATAAATGCATATTTCCAACAACAATTCTAGGACACACAGAACATATCCGTTAATATAACTTTCGATTTTAATAAAAATATATAAAAATAATTGCAACTAAAAAAATTTTTAGTAAAATTTTTTAAAGTTGGTACAATTTTAAAATTCGCAATCCCATCCCTGACACGTATGCACATATGTAGTTGAATGTGTAAATCCACCACATTGTAAAAAGGCACATGCGCATGTGGCTCTGACGTAATTTTGACGTCGTCATGAAGCTACATTGGTTACATGCCGTGTACTAGTAACATGTGTGCGAGTACACATTCACATGTTTACATATCGCTCATCTACTCAAACAACGACATGACTTAAAGAAAATAAAAACTAGTTTGCTTAAAAAGTCATTGGACAAAAGTATTTGTACAGGCATAAAATACATTGAAAAAGTACGGCAAAATGCTTTGGATATTTAACTTGTTTGAATATTTGATGGTTTGCGGTATCAAGCCGTCAACAAATCGTCGGTTGGTTATTGGTTTGCTGCAGTCATAGTGTATTTTGAATATACTGTGCCGCAAACCAATAACCAACCGACGAAATGGCATCCGAATATGGTGTTATATGTTCTTAAAATAGTAATAGTTCACATTAACTCCGAAAGAATTCAAAACATACATATTCCACGAATGGCGCCACTGCCCTTTAAACCTAAACATTGCTACCACCATGCTTTACTCGAGGTAAAATTAAGTCATTATTATACATACATACATATGTACATGACGAAAAATTGATTCAATAGTGTAATTTGTGGATATTGTTTTAGATCATTTCGGAGTTACTGTGAACTATGTACATATTAATATTTTAAGAACATACAACACCATATTCGGATGTCATTTGTTGACGGCGGCTTGATACCGCCAATCATAAAATTTTCAAACAAGCATTTTGCACGTATTTTTTCAATGTATTCTAGGCCTGTACAAATACTACTTTTGCAAAATGACTTTTTAAGGTTTTTGTTATAATTGTTGCTACGTTAATTATAAATTACTTTTTTTTTTTTGTACATATAAACATATGTATTTATTAGCACTCTAAATATTGGCATAATTTCTTTTTTAAATTTCTTCTCAATTTGCCTCAAACCCAGAAAATTATGGGTGTACAAATACTTTTGTCCCTATCTGTAGGTACATATAATAAAGAGTTTCTCAAGCGTTGTTAAAAACTGCTTGTGAATTCACATTTTATAAAGATCATCATAAACGAAATTATGAAAACCTTTAAAATTCATTACATATTTTCAAGTTCACTGTTTTCAAGTTGTGTTGAAGTTTGATTGTTGTGTGGTATGTTGGGAGGCTTTTATGCCGGTTCTGGTATACTTACCTACACATATCCATACATACACGTGTAAATAAGTACATACATATGTATGTATGTAAATATATATATATACGCACATAAGAGTGTATCTACAGTAAACGCCGGTTAATTAACTCAAAAATTTCATAAATTTTGGGGTAATTATCCGCGAAAGGTATTAAAGCGAAGACGTTTAATTACCTCATGTACTTAGATAATTATGGGAAACGCCTAAATATCTTCAGAAATACATTTATCCGAACTTTGTGGTATGTAGTACATAATTACTTGAAATAAAATGCACATGCATACTATTTATTTAGGTATGTGTCTCTTCAAATAAAATATTTTATTATACATACATATATATAACAAAACAATTCATATCGAACCCAAAATGGGTAATTGAACGAAACTTAATTAAGCGTGGACTTTTGTGTGAAAGCTAGTAAAAAACGGGTATTCAATCACCCTTATAGTGGTTGGCGTTTTTGATGCGAACTTTATGCGTTTTTATGAAGTGATACCGTGATTGGCGAAAACGCCGGCAGATTCACGACTCTTTACAAATCTATTACTAAGGAGTCGATTAAACAGTACCGCGATTGGCGTATTTGCCTGTCAAACTTGCCAAAAGTTGTCGTTAAGAATTTTGATAACGCCAGAAATAAATTTAATGAAAAAAAACTTAAATGGAAGGAATTAGTATACCGTATGGCTGCAAATAATAATTGATTTTATTAAAAAATTAGGTATTTATTTTTTAATTTTAATTTTTATGTCATCATACTATTTACGAAAATACATATGTATATGAGGAGCTGGTGGACAGAACTAGACACGTCATTGGAAAATATTTTTTTTAATTCTTTCCATCCTACCATAAAAAAATAACGAACACAGATTTTTCTTGTTAGCCTCTATCTAGGTAGTTCAGTAATTTGCCTGTCCTGTAGAAAACAGTTACCGGGACTAGTCTGGTTTTGTTCGCCAGCTTCTCACATATGTTTCCTGTCTTAACTATTTGCTTAAACCATTACTTTCCACAACACTTGAAGTATCCCCATCTTCCGATGATGAGTAAAACACAACACTCAACATTGTTACTTTTCTTTAAATAATTCTAAAATAATTGGCAATAAGTTTTTTAAATATTTTTAATATTTTCTATTTGGTTTTTGTTTGTTTGATTTTTTGACAGTTTTCATGACAGGCTGCCTCATGATCTCTTACATTACTGTTCTTCTACAAAACTGTCGTAGGCGAAAATTTTACACGGTAACATGCAATTTTAAATTCGTCTACGCCTAAGCCAACTACCTTAAAGGCTCAGTTAGCCGACTGTAATGCAATGTAAATGTAACGTAGGAAAAGGATGATCGTAATTTTCATTACTTTTCACATAACAATAACGATCAGCTGTTTCCTACTGTTGCAGTTACATTACGTACAGTCAGTCGGCTAACTGAGCCTTAAGGGTGAATATTTTTGGCGAATAAGCGATAAAGGTATATTTAACCGATGGGTAATTAAACGGGGTATACTGTATATACATACATAAATAGAAAGTATGGACATACCTATGTAAATATGTATGTATGTACATGTCTGTATGTAAATACATTCTTATATGTGCACATATATACATACGTATACCTACATACATACATACATATGTATGTATGTATTTAAATACATGCTGTGTATGTACTTAAAAACACAAACATACCTACACATGTGCGTACTTATATATGTACATACATATGTATGTATAAAAATAGTACAAAAACTGAAAGAAATAAAACAAAAACAAAAAGTAAAAAAAAAGTACAAAGGCAATCCAAACACTGTTAGTGTTTTGGCGTCAACTGTACTCACTACATAAAAAACATTCCCTGAAGTTGGTTTGTTGAATGTTATACGGCTTTATTCCTTTTTGTAGCCAGTCGCATATTCGGAGTGGCATGAATGAGTTTAACCACTAAAGGTGGTGGATTTCAGCACATCTCTTTAACGTAACAGACAAAGAGACAAACCATGGGAGAGTAAATATAAATACAATAGAATTCAATTACATTCAGTATGTTGAATGTACGTACGTATGTATGTATTTCAAGATAAAGAACAGAACGTGGTTTGATGTCAGTCAGCGTTGCCATGTAATTATGTGTGTATGTAGGTATTAGTGATGCACGAATGTTCGTATTCGAACTGCCGAATGTTCGGTCATTTGTAGATATGCGAATACGAATACGAAAATTTTTCCAAAAAAAATTAATGTGTAGTTTCCACAATGCAAGCAAGTGACTTGTCTAGAAAAATTTTATAGGAATCACTAAAAAATGAGTGTTTTTCATATACGCATTGTGGAAACTACATATACGGGGAAATCATGAATAAAATTCCGCGAGAAATTTCTTACTTTTCCAATAAGACTTTTTCCTCGCGAAATTTTATTCAAAATTATCCTCATAAATAAATAAATGTACAAATCCTAAACGAAATTTAAATAAACGGCTATAAAAATTAGTTTGCAATAATAATTAAAAAAAATCATTTCAACTCAATTTTTGTACCCAACTTACATAAATACAAATAAAACAAACTTCTTCTTCAATTAACATTAAAAATTTGAAGTACATACTTTTCTAGATAATATTTGTTCGAAAATATAATAAGTTATAAATAATTTTTTTTTTTTATATTTACTTTTAACTTAATAAATGTATCAATATGTGATTAGACATAAAATCATCACTTTTATGCACTTTAATCATATATGTATATCAATATGGGTTCGATTAATTAATTAAATAAATGAAATGAAAAAAATTATTTCTCCGTATTAAAGTAGTTTTTAGTAGTTTTTATTAACTTTAAAGTACGCCAACAGGAGTATGAAATTCTTTTTCATAAAATTCTTTCATATTTCATTTTGCAGGAAATAGGAATAGAACCCCAATTTTATGTCCATAAAATTTATATACATATAATATTCATATTCGCGAATATCGTTTCAAATATTCGTATTCGCGAATATCGAAATTTTGACATTCGTTGCATCACTAATAGGTATTAATACAAAACCAACCTAATGTGGATTACATACATATTTAAGAGCGAGCTTACATCTGTGTGCCATGTACCCAAAAAAAGCGTAACCACTAATGTAATGAAAAACTTGTTTGATTCAGACATACATATATTTATTGATTTCCAATCATGTTGAATTCTACCAAATTGTCTATCAGTTATGTATGAAACTGTTTAACTTAAAAACTACGTTTTTCATCAGAGTAAGTCGGGTAATGTGGTATAGGCGGGTAATGTGGCATAGTTGATTTTTTCTTAAACTAAGAGCATAGCAACAACGGTAAAAAGCTTAAAAGTTAAATGCTCTCAGCAAACTAAGAGTGCGTGAGTGTATTTATGTTTTTAATATCTTTAGAAAAAATACATACTTATGTAAATAAATAAACTTGATAATCTAAGCTTTCACAACTTCCTTGATATTAAGGTAAGACTTAAAGAAGTAATTTACCGGGGAAAATCTACCATATTTGAATAAAAACTCTACAAATTATAGCCAAAAAACAAATGGGTATATCACATTACCCACACTTACTCTATTAGCAGGTTGCGTGTTCTAAAAATTGCATTTTTTCTTTTCTCGTTCACTATTTAGAGCCATCAAACTTTATTCACTATTTAGACTAAATTTTGAAGAGTGCACAAAGGTATAACACATATAAAAAAAAATTCTCTATTTATTTAGTTATTTAATTATTACTTGTGACACTTTTCTGATTCAGTGTGCGATATGTGTGTAAAAATAATTTTTTTTTGTTTATATTCTTTTAGGATTCGTCGGGTCCTACATTGGATTTTTATATATCAGACTCACTGCAGGATATGCTGGATATAGACATACGAAGTGAAGTTGCGAATGTTGTGGGGAGTGTTAATGAGTATGAAAATTGTCTTGCCGATATTCCCTCTTCACTGGAACATGCTACAGACTCTTTATCTCTATTAAATAGCAACTGCACTAATATTAGCAAAGAATGTGGCAGCAGTTGGAATACTTCATCCGCCTTTGGATTAGTTTCTTCGAATTCATCTTCATCGTGGTTCGGAGCCAACAACGATTTTCTAGCAGATGTAGGAGCGTGCGTAAATCCAATATCTGTTATGCCATTAATATCTTCATCCCTATTACACATGTCACCGAAAACTAATCTCAATGCAAATAATCTGCGTAACAATTCACCACCGCCGCCCTCACCTAATGTAAATGATACAAAGTCGCACCTGACGTTTTCGCCTGCTCACATTAAAATCAGTGCAAATTCTATACGAAATGAACAAATAACATCTCATATACCAAAGCAGATAGTACCCATTTCTTCCGCAGTCACATCGGCTATGACGGCGCCAGCTACTTTAGCAACAAATTCTGTTTTGCAACGAAAAAATGCTGCTGTTGACGCCATACGAAAGGATTTGGGATCGGATTTAAGAAAAGTGGTGCCCATATCTTCGTCCAGCGAGAACGGAATGTTTAAATCAACAACAGCCTCTTTGACTTACAGTCACGGCAACAGCAATACAACTGCTCCAAAAACTACAATTTCGACGTTTTCGGGTAACAGTCCGTCTAATAACAATACTAGCAATAGCAGTAATAACAATAATAATAATAATATATCATCGAGTACAATAAAATTGGGTCCTGGTATTGGCGGCCTAACATTTGCAAACAATATTACTTATAATAAGTTGAAGCAACATTCGAATATGAAAACGTCGTCATTAGCAGCTGCACCAGGAGCATCAGTATCCGTATCAGTATCAACATCGGCGGCGTCATCCACATCAGCAACAATAACATCAAATGGCACAATAGTTTTAAAGCGCGACCGTGAATCTAGTCCTATGCAAATAATTAGTAGCCTTAGCAATTCTACCGCAAGCAGTGGCCAAAGTGTAACCAAAATTTTATCAAGAAATTCAGTACAGTCATCTAGTTTTACACCCAAATCTATTGCATCTTCTGCTCATCATGCTTCATATGCTCTTCAGCAGCAGCAGCAGCAACAGCAGCATCAGCAGCAGCAACACAATGTGATCAACGGAACGTCATCATTGTCGAACAATATTAACCATAGTGCTGCTACTAACAGTAACGGAAATGGTGGCAATAGCATCGCTAATCTGGTTAATAATGCGGCTAATTCAGGAGGAATCAGTGTGTTCACCACCAGCAGCAACAACACGCCGAGCGTCGCAAATACAAACATTATTGCAGTTAAGCCACTTCATCAAAAAATTAAGGCGACTATCGTTGAGTCTGAATTTCCAAAGCCGGCTTATTCGTATTCTTGTCTTATTGCAATGGCTCTGAAGAACTCACGCCGGGGATCTCTGCCAGTTTCGGAAATTTATAGTTTTATGTGCGAACACTTTCCCTATTTTAAGACAGCACCAAGTGGTTGGAAAAATAGTGTTCGCCATAATCTTTCACTTAACAAATGTTTTGAGAAGATCGAGAAGCCGCCCACCAACGGCAATCAACGTAAAGGATGTCTGTGGGCCATGAATCCGGAACGCATCACCAAAATGGACGAAGAAGTCCAAAAATGGTCACGTAAGGATCCAATGGCCATACGGAACGCAATGGTTTACCCTGATAATCTTGAAGCTCTCGAGCGTGGTGAAATGAAGCACGGCAGTAGTGGTGACTCTGACGCCGAAATGGACAGTCAATCGGAAATAGAGGAAGCTTCCGATATGGAAGAACAGGAACTAGATGAGACCTTAGTCGATAATATGCTTGTTGAGGAGGATGTCGAAGAGGAATTAAATAATGGCACATCTCCACATGATGAGATCGACAGCGATGACAGCGACAGTTGCGAGCTAGACAACAAAAGCCTCCATCCCTTAAACTCACCGATAACGATACCAACAAAGACAACAACTAGCAATACAACACCCGCCACATATATTTCAACAAACATTCATCGAGATTTCGACATCGAGGTAAATATGCATAAATTGCACGACACTATACCATTTTATATTATAAATAATAAACATGTAGCCATATAAATACATACACGTACATATGTATGTAGATGCAATCACATAATTATGCAGATACATTTTTCATAGCTTGTGCATACTAGAAGTGTGCACAAACTATGAAAAAGTGCACAGTATTGTATTTTTTTCAAGAGCGAATAATGTTTGTAGTGGTGATCTTAATTGAGTGTGAAGCAAAAATAGAGAACAAGGAAACAAAAAACACACAACACCATTGTACAATAGTTGCATAGACAGTTGTGTCAAGTGTGCAATATTTTTATTGTACACTTCATAGTGCACCATACTTCATTTCACAAACTCATAAAAAAAAAATATATTAAAAATATTAAGTGATAATAAAATTTTTACTTTTATATCCATTGAGAAAAATATTATTTTTATAGATATTTTATTTTTTAGTCTTAAATCAATAAATTATAAAACTTATAACAGTATCGCATGCGAACTAACACTCTCAAACAATCTACGTTGTTTGTTTTTTCTTTTACACATACACATATTTTTACACTGTCATTCGGTCTGCACTAGTGAAATATGCTTCGACACTACAATAACTAATGCCCTCGCTTGGCATATAAACAAATGCTGTTGCATGCTTTTGATAAAATTGAGCACCAGTTTCAGTGTTCTCATAAAATCAAGAGCACCAAAAAGAGAGAACAATTCAATAATGTACATCATGAAGATTAAGCAAGCAAGCATCTTGTGCTCAGCTCTAGTACATACAAACATAAAGGCCTGGCAACTCTTCGACCTTTTCTGTTCAGCTGCGGACGATTGTGTTAAAAACTTCTGAACTACAAATAATTTGCAAATTATTGTTTTACATGTCGACACCTGGAACTCAAAACCGCCTAACATTTCCATAATTTTAGAGGAGAAGCAAAAAGCGTGTTAAATTATTTAGTTGGCCAATTCTTTTCCTCTTTAACTTCTTATTTTTGGTCAAATGCATATGAGTTTCTAAAAAGTCGATATCCAATTTTTTGTTAGGGCGTTTTGCATTTTAGTTAAGGATAGTCGGGTATGATCTGCATTGCACGTGGAATTAAAACGTGTGGAATTGCCATATAGTTTTTGTTGGAAAATATGTATATATAACAACAATGCTATGGCAATTCCGAACGATTTAATTTTACGTGGAATACAGAACATACCCGAGTAATTTTGTATACTGACGCAACAACAACGCAAACATTGGCGATCACAATTTTAGGGAAAGGGTGATTTTAGTTAAGCTAATAATCACCCCTATCGTTGTGGTTTTCTATTATTAAACTTAAATTTGTTTGATTTTCAATTAACTTTTAAGCTCTACAAATCTTCTTCAATTTTTCACCTTCACTGGGACTGATAGCGGGGAAAAATTTGACGGGAGATTCACTATAGCATTTTTCTCTTCGAGGAGAATGAAAATTTCACGGGAATAAAAATTCCACTCGTTATTCACGATAGGGGTGAATAATATGATAAACGATTACGCAGTACCAGGGCAATGTTCGTCTTGTATGGGTGCCGGCCCACTACGACGTAATCGGAAATGAACGTGCAAATGGGCTGGCGAAAAAAGCCAGAAACTACGGACAGCAATTCTAATTCTGTGGCAAAAAGTAAAAAATGCTTAAGACGAGATAAGCTGATTTTGGGTTAATGGTACCTTCGTAATCTGCATATTCGAAAGTACCTCTGGTCAACATCTCAATTCATTTGTGTGATTTTTCAGGAAGAGAAAGTGAATAACACTATGACTTGCGACTTATCTATTGACTGGAAAAGTTTGAGGGACTACGTGAACGATACTGAGTTCCTATAAAGGTGGGGTACATTTTTTTTTTTTAATTTAAATGAGAGCGCTCAACAGGGCTAAACTGGCTTATGTGCATGTCCCTGGACATGAGCGAAATGGTTCCTCCTTTAAACCTAACTTAACATAATCTAACTACATACATACATATTGTTATTGAGCTATAATGGAATTACATTCTCAATGTACCCACCCCGAAATAAAGCCAAATTAGACACATTTTCTGTGCCACCACACATTTCATCAACATTTATCCCTGGTAAATTACCTCGTCAAGATTTTACAGCATGTTAGTATTATAAATCAAAATTATTGTTCTCGTCGAGAGCACTGACTGTATAGACAACGGCTAATGTCTATTCAATTTTTTTTTTTTTTTTTTTTTTTTAAGTAAAATGTGATATGTGTTAATATATTAAAAAATTATTATGTTTTGTAGGTAGAAGATATTTATGACGCCATCGATATCGATGACGATAAAGAAGCGGTCCGTATGGCAATGAGTCAGTCTGACATTATTGAATTGAGCCCGGCCGATTACATATCGGGCGATAGTCATCAGTCACCGAAAAGAGCTCGTATGAATGCCAATTATTCGTCGATTGGTCCTGCTGGCGAAATTGAAAAACAATTTCAAAATCAACAACAACAACTACAAATTCAAAGCATAAAGAAAATAGTCAAAGTTCAAAACGTGCACGATTTGCAGCAAATTCAGCAACATTTGCAACAACAACAACAGCAGCAGCAGCAGCTCCAGCAACAACAACAACAACAACAACAGCAGCAAATAGTTGTACAAGCCATCGCGACAAATGGCGGATCAGTACAACAAACACTTCAACAATCAGGAAACGCTCAATTCGCCCATATCAGTCGTAAAATGCAATTGGTGAATCGAATATCGTAAAAACAAACAGACGCATAAATATGCATATATGTACATACATATGTATGTATAGTACATATGTATATGTAAATGTAAAATGTAAATGTTATGCAAATTCTTGAACTTGGAAAGTTTAAAGCGTTCATTGTTGAATCAAAACGTTTTTGTTAACGATTACAAAATGTTTGCAATTAATTTCTTTCATTATGTAAATGCCGAAAAAATTCCATGTACACAAAAATTTGTTTCTTAAGAATTAATACGCTTAATTTACTTTAAGTTTGTTCTGTAATAAAAAAAATAGGAATTTTTATTTATTCATATGTATTTCATAAAATTTTTGTATACTTTAAGTATCAATTAAAACATTACAGTCAAGAACGAACACTCCCACTAGTTTATGACAGATACCTTGAAATTTGGAACATGCCAACATATTGGTGGTTACTGCACCAATAATAATAATAATATACTGTACATATATATGTATATACATACATACATACATATACCAATTTGTATATTTTTCATATCGAATTGAAACTTTAACTTTTCAATCCATGTCTTTGTTTTATTTTATTTTATTTTTTTTATGAAAATATCTATGTTTTTGAATTTTCCAAAAGTCGAACTTATTTTTTAACATACATGCATATCGTTACCTTAATATAGAAAGACCCTCCTAACTCGTTATTTTTTTGAAATCTAGATTTTTTTTCATTTTTCCATACATTAGATATTCTTCTATCGAAATATACAAAAAACTCGATTTTAAGAAAATAATGAGTTACGATCTTTCTATGTTAAGGTAACGATAGGTGTGTATGTATGTATGTATGCACTTGCTGTTGAAGTCCGGTTTTTTTCAGAAATGAATCTATAAAATTTTGTTTTTAAAAACAAGAACTTTCCGTACATCCTGTATGGATACACTACATATGTCGAAGACTATCTTTGTTTTTTGATAAAATTGAAGGTTATTTTACTTTTTGTCTTATATACATACATATTTCTTTTTGCAATGTTCTTAGTTTTTTACTCAAATGATTATTATTCTTCTCCAATAATTCTGTATTATTAGAAATATGTATAATTAATTATTGATTCCTTTTTGTTGAAAGGTATGGTTTTTATTTTAAAGCTGCAGCATAGAGAACATGTTACAAAAACGCTATTTTATTAGGAACTTTTTTTTAATTTAAAATAAAAGCACGTAGAATCCATTTAAAAATATGCGTACTATACATATTGTGCCATAATCTTAAATAATCAAACTTAAGCGACAGTTTTTAATTTTTTGGCCCAAATCGATTTTTTTTCGTCAAAAAACGAAAACTGTGTCGCTTAAAGTTTTTTTAGCAGTTATGGCTTGATATACGTATGCATGCTTTTTGCTTTTCAAAATCAATGACAATTTTCTTACTTTTGCAATAAAAGTGGTATATTTTTGGTTAATGTCTTTTTAGTTTTATAATTTAGAATTGTGTTGATCTCACTGATACTTTAACTTATACATACATACACATATACATACATATATAGAATACATATGAATAAAACATTCCTTGTTTTTCTTTAATTTTTTTTATCGTCACTTCTCTTACAGGTCAACCAAAAGCTTTTGTATTTTTCATTTTTTTATTATTATTTTGTTCACTTCTATTAAAATTTTAACCGATACAGTATTTATAGTACATACATATATCTAAACACTTAAGGCCCTTTATCACTTTTAATAAAGTTAAACAAAATCGACTTCCCAAATGTATGTTGTACACAAAAATTACAAAATTTAAGTGCATAAACTTTTTCTCCAAAGGATCTAAACAATGCATTTACGTGGAATGAATATTGTATTGCTACATTGTAAACATACGTTTAGGAAGACAGACAGCCCTAACAACTGTAGGTGTGTATGTGCGCACCCAAAAACATCCATAAGAAGAACAATTGCATTTGTTTGTCGACCAAAGCCGCCTGACTAGCGATCAACGACTTAATAATAATCAAATGCATGTTCAATGAATGTGTGAATAAAATCGAATATAAATAACTAACATCTCTTTTCATAACATGCAATAGAGTACAAAAATTTAAACGAATAAAAATCATTTTTTTATACACGATATACATACATACATATATACGAGTATTTACATTTAAAATTAGCCACTATGAATATATTTAAAATTACTTTAATCTTATTTTTGTATGTACATATTCTTATAACACACTAAACACAAAATAAACATAAAAATAAAACAATAATAATAAGCCAAAAGTTGTGTTTTCTTCATGATCAAAAATAAGGCTAAATACAAAATACGCGTCGCTCCTTTATTGTTGCAACACACAGTGGGGACGTTTGCAAAATAAAATGTAATAAATCTGGAGTCTACTCTGCAATTCGATTCGAAAGAAAATGCTTTCGAATTTACATGTTATAAACATACAAATTCGAAAGCTTTTTCTTTCGTTTCGAATTACACAGTAGACCCCCTGAATGGATTTATATGAAACTTCGAACATCTGTAGAGGAGGTCTTAGGTTTGTCAGTTATGTTGATTTCTGCTTTATATATGTATGTACTCAAGTTTTCATTGCAAATGGAACAAAAATAAGCAAATTAACTAACATGTGCATAATTAGTAAAGAACAAAGGGCAATGGCAAGACTGTTGTAAATTTAGAGATGGTAAAATTGAGATTTCATTACAAAAAAGCTTTCAGCAAATTGTAATACGATGAATCAAAACAATTCACATATTCCATTTGCAATAATAAGCTGAGTATATAAAGCAGAAATCTACATCAACTGTCACCACACACAGTGGACCAAACACAAAGAACGCTGATGAAAAAGGTGTAGTAACCTTCGAACACAACTAGTTGTTCCGTTCTACTACGTGTTTGTCAGAAAAGTTCAAAAATGTAACAAGCGGGGGGACCTGGTGGGTGGTAAACATAATTCGAGTACGCTGATTCCAATGGTGCTAACCATTTTTTTAGGTTAGCTCTTGTTTGAAAAATAATTAAGATTGAAAACTTGGCTAAAAGCACCTAAAAATAACAATTTTCCCTAGTTTTCTACCATTTATTAACCTTTATGCTTCTCCCAGAGGTAGGAGGTTGGTTTCAATGATTTCTTTGGCATGAGATAATATCTTATGCTCAGTTGGCGTCATTAATCTCCATGGAAATACATTTTTTTATTAGTACTTATGTTTCATTAGCAAAAGCGTAAAATTTTTCATCGATTTTCTCTTTTTACCTATAATAGTTGCCAGTATTATTTTGAAGTTCTTTCTTAATATTCTATCCAATATAGTTGAAGCTGCGGCATTGTAAAATTAATGGCTCGGTTGTGGATGGCAACCGGAAGAGATGAGCCGTCATAAATTCCTCTCTCGACCATCAACTAAAAAGTTGCTCAACTAAAATTGCGGTGTGTGAACCGGGATATGCATTTTAAAGCTTTGTTTACATTATTTTTAGTTACCATAATCGTATTTTCGGTAACTTTTTGTTCTGTGGAGAGAGTTGACATGCACAATACCAATTTTAATTTCAGTTGCGTTGCCAGTTGGCAAGGTTGCCATCCATAAATATGCATACTAAAAGGTTAAAAAAAATAAACAATAATTCCCATTTGTTTTATTTTTGATTTTTTCTTTATATCAAAGCAAGAAATACATATTTATAAAACTTATTTGTGTTTTTTTAGTTAATATCATTATATGGCTAAAGTTAATTTAACATACATACATACATACATACATCGTCCTACTTAATTACATACTCGTATGTATATGTACACCGGAGAATGACAATGAGTACTCAAAAAACTATACATAAGTAAATAGTCTTAATTTTAGTAACTGCGTCTAATTATAATTGTAGCAAAAACGATTCGTACGCTCACATGTTTTCCCTCAAGCAGCTATGACTATAGCCGATTCCAACATACAAGAGCATCTCTACTTCGTTAGTGAAAAAAACTAAAACACGCTACAAATAAAAATAAAAAGGCAAATACGTATAAAGCGCATTTTCTCTCTTTCATATTTATAGCCTGAGTATAGCCATACTGTGTATTTAATCGAAAGAAAAAAATATACGCATGATACTTGGGGTATTTATTCATCATTTGCCACCGTTTACATATATTTGTGTATAAAATGGAATGGAAAATGTGTGGGTGTGTGTGGCTGTTTGAAAACATGCTTTATGAGTGTGTGTGTAAATAAAATATTCCGGTATATACGCGCGTGTAGCCGGTTAATAGGCAGGGTATTTTTATATTCATGTGTATGGCCTTTCCCACACGAGACTAATTTTTATGACGCACAATGTTTGTTCTTTTTTTGTATTCATTTTACATTTGCTACAATCAGAGGCCAGTCACACACGAGAACAATTGTGCTGGCATAAAATGCTACTTTGTTGGTGAGAGGGGCAAGGAGAGTGGTTTTGTGTTTGGCATAATTTTTCAACCCACTACAACCTCGCATCAGCAGCACAAAACCAATACACACACAACAAACAGCAAATGTAAAATGAATACAAAAAACACTAATACACACAAAGCTGTGTGCACGTATTCATTTTTATGAAAGATGAATTAGTCTCGTGTGTACTAAAAAGAACAAAAATTGTTCGGCATAAAAATTAGTCTCGTGTGTGAAAGGCCATACAGTCTATACATTTTAGTTATACATAGTTGTTTGTGCTGCGTAATTAAAAAAAACGTGTATAAACATACTCGTAGTTGGTGGTTGTTTATAGTTTTACGTATTCGGTTTAAAAGTAATCCGTATGCTTGCATATGAGCGTGTATTTTTTTTTTTAACTGTACGCATTCATAGTTGTTTGACGGAGTACTTTTATCATTCTCTGATACATACATTCTTCATATGTAAATGCACACGCTGTGCTTAGTTTCCTTCTAAGGTACAATGATAACGAATAAATCTGGTGCATTTTCGGTGAGTTGTAAATCCCATCTCATTCATGTTTCAATCGCTTGGGTGCACGTTCAGTTCCCTCATTATCGGCGCCTATGCAATCCAGTTGATAACCAAAATCAAACTCCATCTCTTTGTGCTGTAATGTAATAAAAAAAGAAGATGCCTTCATTATGAGTTGCCTTCTCGAAAGTAGTAAGCAAAAATTGATAAATATGTGATTGTTTTTTTTTTGGCTTTTGGTAATTAAGTAATACTTCAGACTAGAGATGGGCGCGTTTCGAATTTTTTCAACACGACGTATACCAGGATGTCCAACACGTGCGAAATACGCAAGTGAATGATTTTCCCAACACGAAACTAACAACACGCACGAAATCAAGTTTAATAGCAAAGAAGCATTTTTTATATTCAAATACATATGTACATAGATACCGGGTGACCGAAGGTGTTTGAATTCCTTCCTTATAACTTTTTTATTATATTTTTTTTTATTATTTTTCTTTTAAATATTGTGTAAAGAGGACTTGGGGAATTTGTCCAACAATTGAAACCGACAGATTAGAAGCAACGACTTGATTATGCAATTTATTTTCGTTAAAAAGCAGAAGAAACTCGTGATATTATTCATAACTTAATTATGAGCGACGACGCCCATTTCGAATTAAATGGGTTCGTTGATAGGCAAAACTGCAGGATATGGGCTACGGAAAATCCCAGAGTAGTTAAACAGCGAGAATTACACCCACTTAAGTGTACCTTTTCGTGCGGTGTTTCGTGGGAAAGGATAATTGGCCAATATTTTTTTTAAATGAACACGGTGTCGCATTTTCCATCACTGGTCTAAGATATCGTTGTTGAATTGTGTACTGTTCCATTTTAAATTCCCCAAGTCTTCTTTACAAAATACTATAACTATACTTATAAGCATTTCAAACCCCTTCGGTAATTTTGCGCCATCCTGTACATATTTTTGTTTAATTTTAGAACTTTAAGCTTAACAGGCCCCTACACTATCAGCAAATTTGCTGGTTTTTCGTGTTTTTGCAAAAAATTCCAATTTTTTTTCGCGGTAATGACTAATTTTAAAATTTGTATGTAAACAATTTCATGGCAAAAATACAGGGGTCTACTTTGTAATTCGGAAGGAGAGAAATTCATTTATTATATGTACGCTTATTCGGTTTTTGTACTCAACTTCACTATTAACGCGCTGCAAAAACAAGAAACGTTGACGACGCGAAATTCATACAAGAGAATTTTTGCCAGCTGGAAAACGCGCCGGCAGACTAGTGGGTAGTATGACAATCTGTCAGTCTGGAGGTCACCAAAAACTCTGGTCTGGTCTTCTTCACTGCAATGAGTGAAGGGAGGTCATTGTTACAATAGTCCTCAAAATACACTACTATTGTACATAACTTGTAATTGTATTTGTAAAATTAAGGGCCTTACAAATTTTATACATACATACGAGGTCTGATCAAAAAATAACCGTTATTTTCAAATTTCGTGAGTTACGGTATGTTCGATTATCGCATTTTTTTCTGTTATGTTGGTACACATGTCTGTTATATATGTTGGCAATATCAGCCATTTTGGATTGTCAGTTTGTTTTTGACATATAAAAAGGTTAGTCGTGTTTTGGTGTGCTCTTCGATTTTTTACTAAATTTTGAGCAAAAACAACGTCGCATGGCCATCGCTCAGGAGCTGTTGAACATCGTCAACGACGATCCAGATTTCCTCAAAAAGGTCATAACTGGCGACGAATCATGGGTGTATGGCTATGACATTGAAACCAAAGCCCAGTCATCCCAATGGAAGCGTCCAGAAGAGCCAAGACCGAAAAAAGCACGTCAAGTTCGGTCAAATGTGAAGGTTTTGCTCACTGTTTTCTTCGACTGCAATGGCGTGGTGCATCATGAATTCTTGCCACAAGGTCGTACGGTCAATAAGGAATACTACCTTGAAGTTATGCGCCGTTTGCGCGAAGCAATTCGTTAGAAACGCACAGAATTGTGGAAAAAACATGCCTCAACCACCGTATTCACCGGACTTGGCCGCCGCTGACTTTTTCCTCTTCCCAAAACTGAAGACACAGATGAAAGGAAAGCGTTTTGCTACGATTGAGGAGATAAAAGAAAAATCAAAGCAGGAGCTGTTGGCGATACCAAAAAGCGCGTTTCAGAAGTGTTTCGAGGATTGGAAAAAACGCTGGCATAAGTGTATTATATCTGAGGGGGATTACTTTGAAGGGGACGAGATAGTTATTGATGAATAAATAAATACTTTTTAAAAAAATTTAAAATAACGGTTATTATTTTTTGATCAGACCTCGTATGTATGTGTTTTGTTTTTGTAATTTAAATTTTTTCAATATAATTTTTGTCACTGTTTAGAGTTGCGTTCTGTAAAATAAGTCCCTAAATAAATATGTAACTGAATAAGAATGCTTACCTTGAGATCACAAATAACCGCTATAGCAGTTTTCTGGTGGGCTGCCGCAATTTTATGTTCGATCAGGTAAAACATATATTCGTCATAGAGTAGTCGTATTAAGTGAAAACTACCGAAACTTGACGCAGACCTTAGTGTCAAGTCTCGAATTATCATTGAGCTATAAAAACTCCACTTCAAAAGAAATTGTCGAGCAGCCTTCGTGTAGTCCGGCTTTCCGCAATAGTCTTGTAAGGCCGAGTCAACAACAACCTGCAGCCAAGAAGCCCATTGTTCCAGTGAACTTTGTTGTTGCAAAGCGGACTTAAAATCATTTTCTAAGCGCTGCACTATGGCTGAATCACATTGGCATACCCAAGCGGCTTGCTCCTGTAATTAAAATTATAAATGAAAATAAATACGTATGTATGTGTGTGTGTATGTAAGTATATATGTACATATATAAAAAAATAAATCTAAACTAAATGTATTGTACGAAAGTTTTGAGTACACTATTCAACACAAAAATGGGCGGAGTAACTAGACCATATGCCCATGATGTTATTAACAGTATTCTTAAAAATGTTTTTGTGACTGATTATACCGCGACCTATGCCTTCACATAGGAAGTAGCGACGTACATAGTTGTAATCGAAATTGCACAAAAGAACCGCAAGACTATACGGTTATCCGTGGCAAATCAGTCAACCAGTGCGAGCGAGATGAGAAACTCTCGAAGGCCAAGCAACACACACAACAAGCCTGACTGCACTTAAGAAATAATTACGATGACGCGCGAACTGTTCTTCAGTAAAATGGTTCACTTCGTCTAAAGACAAATAGGGATATACTGACGATACTACAGTATGTCAAGAATGTGTTTTCATATTAAAGAAAAATAAACGATTTTATCTTATTTTATAAAAAAATTAAAATTCTTTTCTAGTTCATTCTTATTTACATTATTTACAAGAATTAAAAATAAAAAATGATGAAAAAATTCCAAAAAAATTTTTTTAACAACAAATTTCTGCTCTATTGTCGGTGTCAAGAAACTCTATTACCATAAATTTTATTAGAAAAGAAAATGACTTTGCAGATTATTATGTCCACCATTTGCATATGCCCCACGCATTGAGCGAATTAACTTTTTCGCGTCATAGTGGGGTGGCATGTTTGCTGCTTTTTCCAATGTTGTTGCTTTTAGAGCTGTCATATTAGTTAGTTGATGCTTAAAAACTATTTTTTCTCAAATAAACTCATAACTTTAGGGCATGTGTATCTATGACTTTAACACTGTTATAAAGAAGACACATTCTTACCGTATGCCACAAGTCGCAGAATTTAAAATCTGACTTATTTTCTCTTATGAATCCAAATTTTCTTGTTAAAAATTTGTTGCGCATTCATTTTTGTCTCTATGGAAGCCAAACTTTCAACCACTTTACTCGAGAGCAATCCTACATAGTTGTCGAAATTTTTAAAAATCTTACTATTGGAATGATGTTGTGGTTTACTGAAATTGTTAACGGCTTTCGCCATACTCCAGTTGGTCTATCTTTCTAGTAGAACATAATTTTGATGTCATTGTAGAATATCACGTCGTCCTAATAGTCCAGGAGTTTCGAAATATTTATCATGGCGAATGAAAAAATATGAGAATCGGTCGACCCTACACGTCATCCCTGAAATTGGCGCCAATCGCTGTGTAAGGCTAAGCGCTGATTAGATTTTGAGCTTGATAATTTTGGAAGTTTAAAATTAAAAAAAAAGGTTTTTAATCAGGAATAATTTCTTAATCAGGCTTAAGTTCAGTATTTTCAATTCTTATTGAATGAAATATTTTTTTTAAGTATTTCCAATTCTTATTGAATGAAATATTTTTTTTAATTATTAATGTGAGTTTCTAAAGAAGAGAAGAAAAATTAAACAAGACTTTATTTGCTGGGGAAAATACCGATATTTTTCTGTGCAGCCACGCACTTCATCAGAACCCATGTATATCTACTGCGGTAGAGATTGTTATTAACATCAGCTATTTAACGCAAAAATTTTTAACGTTAAAGTTGTGTTTTTAAATTTTCTAGTTGCAGCGGAAAAAAAATTCTTTTACTGTGTGTGAACCAAAGAGATTCATACACCATGAAAAAAAAGTGTTGTAGGCAATTATTGTTAACAAATGTAAACTTTACTTACTAATCTTGTCCTAAAAATAAATATTTATAACTTTTATTATATATTTCGAAGGGAAGTATTGATGTAATAATTCATTATTATGTAATAATTCAGTTCGCCTGCAAAATAAAGTGAAAAGATTCACGTGAAAAATATTATTCACGATAAGGGGAATCAAAAAAAGGGGGAAATTTCCGATTGCAATTTTGTGACAAGTGAAAAAATTTCGAGGGAAAAAAATTCACGGGTGACTGTGTGTATGTATATTGTACGTATGTATGTTGTTGTTAGGTTCTTGTTCTGAAATAAGATATGGTTTGTCGGTCTTCACAAGTATCATTTGAATTTTAAGTACAGTATTGTGCAAAAAATAAGCAGCAAACTGCATACCAAACCATACGTTATATTCGGTCTGTTCGAGCATTTTTCCAGTAAAATCCAGTAACTGAGTATACAATGGACGGTAGAAAAATTGACAACCGTATTTTTCAGTTTAATTTAAACCCATACAGGTGGAATGAATATAATATAATAATCTTTCCTTTTTTCTATTGTTAAAGAAATAAGTGAATTGCTCTCAGCCAATTTGGTTCATTTCTTATGCACAGTACTGTATACGGGAAAATGTATGACCCAAGGCCTATTTATTAGGTCTATGCAACTCTGCAAAAACACAGCAATACAAAAAACAACACTCTGTTTAAGTTGTCAGAAACACACACAAACATGAACCAATTTCTATGGTGCAAACACCTTTTTACAGTTTAAACACGAAAACACAGAATATAAGCAGGACGATTGCATTGACCTGATAAATAGCCCTTGGTATGACCTTAAAAAAACCAAAAAAACTTTTATATTGTAATTGAAATGGCCCTAAAGATGTGTGTTGTGTTGATAAAATGTCTTCATACCTGAACATTGTGGAAGTCTACGCGATTCAAATCATTCAACATTTGCGTTATTTGGCCGCTATTTTGAAGAACAGCTCTGGCTGCTTGTGCCAGATGATTGAGAGACGTGTAGCGACGTAACGTTTGACAAAAGGCGGATACAGCTGATGATTTAATTTGCACCATGCGCTCAGGAACACCAAGCATTGATTCACATAACCAAATTTCCATATTCTTCGCAAAGTTGCGAACGGCTTGGGTTAGAGAATTTGGAATTGATTTTAAGACATCTGGTATAATGACATCTACGATATTCTGATAAAATTGGTAGTCAACCTAAAAGTGTAATTGTGAACAAATACAAATTCATTGAATAAACACTAACTAACGCCGGTATTCATAAACGATTGTTAAATTTAATAATACGAGTATTGACTTAAAGTAGGAATTTTGAATCAGAAAAGTGGTTTAAAGAATGCTTTACCTTTAACAAACGTTTATGAATACCGGTGTAATTGTTTATTATTATAAGTTATTTTTATTTAACACGTGTCAAAGCGAATAGGAGCTTTAAAAAAATGGTTTTTCATTGGTATAAATGCATGAATCAAAGAATACAAGATTACGCATTGCGCATGTTTGTTAACTTGAGTGTGCTGGTGTGACGTCAAAATGACGTAGAATTGAAATGTAAACAAAATTGCTCTATATCAAATACACGTGTTTGTGTGATTGTGAATTTTTTCAAAAGCCGAATGAATGCGTAATCTTGCATTCTTTTGATTCATGGTACTCGTATAAATGTGTAAATTGCTTATATTAATTTTATAATACCTCCCGCACGAATTTTTGAACACCCGAACAGTGGCACATCAAGTATAATTTTGTTTTACTCAAATACTTTTCCTCTTCGGCACATTCATCGATGCTGCCACTCTCGCGCCAAAAATCACGCCATAGAAACTCAATGTTATCAAATTCTAGATTTAAAACAGCATCCAAAAAATTCTCACAGTGCTCACGATACAACGAACGAAATGTTTCCACATCCTCTTGGGTTATCTCACTGTCGAAGGTGTTATCCAGATCGATTGTAGGGAATGTTGGCATTGCTGCAGAACCGTCGCCAAGAAACTGAAAGTCATTCAAAAATTTTCGTACATACATTTATAAATAAGTGCTGGCAAATGGAAATTTTTTTAAAGCGGAAAATTTTTTATTTACTTTTTCACAAGTTTCGTGTGCTTCGGGCTTGAAGGAGTGTATTTTTCTGGCATAACGGCTATTGTGAATCATATTGCTGGAGGTGGCCATGGAGTGTATTGTACCAGATATTCCAGCAATTGGACTTGAACTGCAGGGTGTCATTAGATTTTGGCTCTGTGCTACATGAGCACCACTTGGTGTTTGTGCTTGAAAAGCTGGCTTCTCGTCTATAATTTGATGAAGTACCGATTCGGGTTTGATGCGTATTCCGTAATAATGATACTTGGAGTTTCCACGAGTGCCAAGACGTCGTGTTCTCAGTCCGGAAAATACGGATCGTATTAACTTACCAAAGCTAGCAGCGTTTACGGGTTCTATTTTGCATTCGTTGCAATGCTGCATGTAATGATTATACAACGTTGAACGTGGCAGGCTGACACCTTCGGCAGTTTCATAATTTCGTGAGAGCCATTTAATCTGAAATATTTGGTACAATCTTATAGTTTTTCTTATTAATTTCAATATTAATATATTCCATATGTATTTGATTTCTATTTATTTATAAAAAAATTCGTATCGAACAGAAAAATTCGTATCGGACAAAAATTTTGTCTGAAACAAATGGCTTAATTTAGGTTTAGAAGGAACACTTTAAGGGTTTGTCAAACGCTGTCGAAGGAATACATTTACTTTAAAATTTGTGAAGAAAACAACAATAAATTAAGAAGGCTTGTTTTGCTTTCACGGTAAATTAATGAACGAACGTAAACTTTCGATATCGTAGAACATGCCATAAAATTTAGTTTAAATGCAATAAAAGAATTATGTTTATATCTATTTAGTTTTTTTATGTACGTACATAAATATTTATGTATTAGAGATGGTCGCCGCTGATGACCGTCAGTAATTAAATTTTCCATTCACATGAGCGTGCATGAGCGTGAGTGGAACTCTCGCGTGATTGTTTAGCGAGCATTAAAATGTTATTGAGAATTTCGTACACAATGATAATAAGTTAAAAAGACTTAAGTTAAAACTTCACACAACAAACATTTTTATTCGATTCTGTACGTCGTTTCTGCAACTTATGAGATGTTTTTCGCATCGTTACAGAAACGAGGCACTGAATGCACTGAATCCTTCATTTTCCAATACATTTCTGCAAACAATTTCCAGAAATATTAGTTTGAAGTTCTTAAGCAGATACGAAATGCATACAGACGTTGCTTAACCAACATCAAACAAAAATTCAACATGCTGCTACTCGCATTTTTTCTCAAGTCAAGAAATAGAACCCCAAGTAATTTGTTAACCAGAAATCGCAAATTTTATTTGGTAAAAACACTTCTTTTTATACCCTTCACCAAAAACAGTAAATAGTATATGTAGGTTTGTCATTCCGTGTGTAATTTTCACAACATTAATATGCGACAAAAATTTATGTTTGTAGCTTTATTTTGTATAAAAAAAGTTATGTACTTTTAAAACTGTATTTAATTTGATTGAATTTTAAATAGAAAATATAAAAATTTTAAATTTTTAAATTTGTAATTGCGAAAAAATATGAATTTGACATTTGAATGAAAATCATTAAATTAAGTTTATGAAGTGTGTGGCCAAGAATCAATTCAATTGAAAGACTCAATTGACAATTGAATTGAAACGTGTATGGGGTGTTTAATAAAAATTGAAATTAGCATTAAAAATCAGAAAAATAAAAATGCTTTTGATATGGGCGAATAAATTGTCAGTAGAAAGTCCTGATCTCTGTTAAAGTCATCTCTAATTAATTTCACCTCATTCATTTTGAAAAGAGAAATAATAATGCAAACAAATTCTGAACTACAAGGTGCCAAACAAAATATTCAACTATTCCTAATAGTATGTTTCCACTATACATGCTTCGCTCTCTATTCATGCTTCACACTCCAATCATGAGTGAAGGAACTGGCTTCGCCATACAAAATTATGAGAGCGAATCAAGTCTATTCAATATGAATCTACTTGCGATGCACTTAAAATTGGTATCTTCTCCAACTTTTATCGCAGTTTATCGCCAGTTTATCTGAACTAGCTATCAAAACAGAATAGGTATATGCGTATGTAAACAAATAAAAACAAACCACATGAACGTGCGTATAATACTTGTGTATGTGTGAATATACATAAAAAATGCCAAACAAAGCACGAATGCGGCGTGTAAACAGCATGATTCATAAACATGATTGAGAAAGCGAAGCATGTGATTGAACTCTTAGTGGAAACATAGCATAATATCGAAAATATAATCTTTGAATCAAATCTTTCGCCGAAAAACACCCACGGGTCACTTACTAAAAATTGCACTAGAGCCAAAAATAAATCACGCAAAACAAATATGTATGTATGCACATACATATGTACATGTACATTTGCGACTTAAAATGTTTTTTGAATTTTAACTTTTTTTTATTAAATTCTGAATTCCTTAAGTTTGTGTTTTTCAATAATAAAGATATAAATAAATAAAAAAATAAAAATAAAAAATTGAATAACTTTGTTTTCTTAAAAAAAATTATCTTTTAAAAAAAATGTACTGAGCGGGACTTAGGTTTTGGCCGATACTGTATATACTTATGAATGTATGCATGTATGCATGTATGTACTCCATACGTACTTTAGCGAAGGGTATATAAGATTCGCCACAGCCGAATATAGCACTCTTACTTGTTTCTTGCTTGCTTACTTGTTTTTAAATAAAACTGAGCATTTTCAAAGAAGTTTTTTAGGGAATGCGATTTGTGTTCACTGTTTTCCGGGAAGTCAAAAAGTATTTGAAATCCCAAGCTATTCAAAAATATATGTGTACTCGTATGTATGTATGAAAACTTTCGTTTAATGATTTTTAGCCATTGGAAACATGATGAACTATTTCTGATTTAAATGAAGGATATTTACTTACAGTCGCTGATGCTATTTTGTTTGTGTTTCCTAAACTATTGTGATTGTTTTCTGGAGAGACAGTGCCAGTGCTATTTCCTGAGGGTATATTTATTCCGATATTCGCAGAATTCGCAGTTGTGGAAGTTGGCGTTTGTGATGAATTATGATTTTCCTGTATGAAAGCAACTTCCTAAAAGAATAGTTGAGACAGAAAGGAATTAAATACAACAACTTGCAGCAATTACATACAGACATACGAGTACATATCGCTCATTTACTTCAATAGTGGCATAAATAAAAAAATGCGTTTTCTGATTTAATAATGCAAAATAATTCGGCGTTGCGAATTTTATCTTGGGTAAAAATTTCATATAATTAGCTTGTATGTACTACCACATCGTGAGAGAAGAATATTTTTTTACGTCTGCATTGAGTTGTATGTAATTTAAAAACTTTAAACGCGTTTTCTGCAAAACTAGTTTTTCTGAGTTGTGACACTATTGAAATAAATGAGCGATATGAATACTCATATATGTATTAATATTGTTTGCTTACGGTTAAACTGTGGGATGAATCTCTACTATGGGACTGCGAGGATGTATTTAATAGCAGGCTTTCCTCCACTGGAATTATGTACGGTAACGTGGATGCATGTGTTGATGTGTTCAGAGGCAAAGCTGAGGAGTAATTTGTGTTTGATGTTGCAGAATAGTAGGACTGCCCACCTGTCTGATAATCTCCAATGGGACAAAAAGGATATGCCCTAAAATATGTCAAAGTACATGCGCATTTTAAAATATTAATGGTTCGATTATGGATGACAACCGAACTTCAGTTGAAGTGTTAATTGGCAACCCAACTGAAATTTAAATTTGGTATTATGTATGGGAAATTTCTCGAAAATACGATTATGAAAGATTGACAACTGTAAAAACTTAAAAATATAAGGTACACGTGCATGATGTATAAATATATGTCTTATAATTATTTTTGGATGAAGAGAAGGAAGTAAAAAAGTTTTAATCTATAAGAAGGAAGAATCCAAATCCTTTGAAATAGCGCTTCTATTGTGAGTAAATTTCATTACTTAAAATAATGTTTAACTAATAATTTTTTTTAGCGTTAAATCATATTTTCTTTAAAAGTGCAATGAAGAAATTAAAAAATGAAAATAGTATTGTACTTTTTAATGCAACAACTAAAAATTTTTGGTTTTCAATATGGCAACTGAAATTACCAGCTGTTGTTGTCAGTTGCCATCCGTAATACCATTTTGGCAACTAGCAACGCTGCCATCCATTTATGTATGTGACATTAAATTATATGAAAAAGTCCGTTTCAATATTTCCGGACAATGAATCTTATATTTTTCGACTTACATTTGTGATTGACTTGAATTGCTATGATACATGTCCGTGTCCACGTATTGTACTTGATAGTTTTGAGCAACATCTTGGTTTGAAACTAAAATATATAAAATAAATAGGATCTTCAATACTTGTATTATGTAGATATATATGTATGTATATGTAATTTGTTCTATTTGAATTTGCTTTCGAATTCGCATGTTGCTAACTAAAACAATAGCGCAATTTACTCTGGAGCGATGAAGCAAAAATTAATTTAATTATTATTTTTCAAACTTTATTTGCTTCTATATGTATGATTTTATTAGGATTAAGTTCATATCGTTCTGTAAGCCAAATTACATACGATAATTATTAATGAACAAATAACAGCAAAGTTAATTGTAAGTATTCTGATAATATACTACAAGTAAATTTCGAAAAAAAATTTCAAGAACACTTTATTGTTATTGATTTTGAAATGTTTTTTGTTTCTTATGCAAAAAATATAAAAGTGTAGTTACGTCCGTTTGCATTTAAGGTGACGATATATTCTTTTTATAAATTTTATTTACCATCAACTCTATGATATGATACGTATGAGTAATATATTAATCTTCATAAGTATTACTAATACGTGCTCATATCCAAGAGGGTAAATAGTTAATAAATTTGACAATACGAACATATTTGAGGGTAGTTTTCTTATTGAAATTAATTTTGTGACCCGAGAGAAAGCATCGCAGCTTTAGAAGCAATAATGATAGAATCATAAAATTTAGCAGTCTTATAGAGTTGAAGACATTCATTTCAGAGGAAATTTTTTAATATTTTTGTTCAGGGAAAGTAAAGTAAACATTTTTATGAAATTCTGCAGACTTTTTTTTTCTCTTTTCTTTGATGTCAATATTGCTTAGCAAATATTTTACCTTAATGTGAAAAAAATCATTAAAAAAAAGCATCCTTAAGATATGTAAAGTGCCTTAAGAAGGACAAATGATGAGAAAATGAAAAGTAAAGTATGCAGTTTGAATTTCTTTTGTTGTGCATACGAGTATTATAAAAAATTAATATTTTAACATTTAAGAAATTTATTATTCGACTTATTGTCATATTGTTAAATTTAGATTTTATTTTTCATTTTGCTTTACCCCACGTCTCCACTAGCTATCGACTTGGACATGACATGAACATGACGCCGGCAGAGCAACTGTGAAAAATTCGTCAACTTCTTTGTTGTGGTGAATACGTGCGATGTCCATGTTCAGGCATATCAAAGTATTTTGCGTTAGTGCAATAGAGATGGAATACATACCAATTTTGTTCTGTCTCTTTTCATTCCATTGCAAATGGTTGCGGGCGACGAATCTCATGGCGAACATTGTTGCTCAGACATACTCGTATGTTCGGGCATCCATGTCGGAGCATGGACGAAACATGGACATGAGTGATCTCCATTAGCCATTTGCGATGTCCGACATCATGGCTAGTGGAGACCGCTAGTTATAAATACTTTTATTGTTATCCAATGGATTTCTAATTGTATAAAGGCCCATCCATTATACAATATTATTGCATATGTCGTTGTACATATTATTGTCGTTTTGACCTGTACTATTCAATAAATGGCACAATATTTTCAATTGTCCTGACTGTAAAAAAGTAAACAACGTTGAACAATGTTGCCATCATATTACATAATTTTCTTGATTGTACAATTAAAATCAAAAGTCTTTTGATATTTGCCAATATATTGTGCCACCTTCGAATATGACATACACATTGGCGATATTATTCTACAATACGAAAAATTGCACAATTATATTGCAAGTGGGTGGGCCGATTAAGAGCTACGAACATGAAATTTTGGCAGAATATAAAGAACTCTAGGTGCTACAACATCAAATACAAAATTAAAGGGTGTTCCTAAACGAGCAACGAAAAATTTTAAAAATCCCTATACATAATATACATACAATAATATTGGCCCATAATATACACTTGAAATTTGCAAATTTAGTGTATTTTTATACAGACTTCAACAATTAACATAAAAATTTTAAATTAAAAAAAATCAAAATTAAAGGGTATGATATCAGCTAATGTAATTTTGAGTATGTTATTTTGACAAATTGCTGTATCTTGGAAACCGTGAGAGGCAAACTCTTGAAATTTTCAAAAACACTAAAACTAAAAAATTTCAAAATAAACAAATTGCCAAAACGAAAAAAATCTCCGAAGACCGAAAAAACGCCAAGACTTAAAAAATCCCCATAAACCAAAAAAAAACGCCAAAATAAAAAAAAAACTAAAAATACGACAAAATCAAAAAAAAAAAAAAAAAGAAAACGCCAAGAGCCGAAAAAAAATTCCAAAAACGAAAAAAGCGCCAAAATTAAGATAAATTTTTAAAAAGTGTCTGCCTCAGGTACCATATTATATTATATAGGCTAAAGTTGAAATAGTATTAAATATGTAGTACCTGCACGGAACCCTTCGAGTGCGTGTCAAAGTTGCACTTTACTAAATTTGCACTTTACTAATTTAAGCTCTAAGTTTTTTGGTATCCCATTTAGCCAATATCACTTTCAATATATGTGACCCGGTCTATGAAAAGGTGGCTTATGACTCAAAAATTATTTTTCACTTTTTTATATGTATATTTTTTGTATATTTTTATATGTATATTTTATATGTATATATATGTTTTTGGGTCATAAGCCACCTTTTCATAGACCGGGTCACATATAAAGAACTTTCATAATCATCATGAAAACTGTTTTCGTAGCTTGTTTGCCCAGATTCAATATCACTTAGAAAATATTCTTGCCCATCCAGTATTTTATTTCTTTTCTTCTTTTCTAGCCAATCTTTTAATTTTTTTGGCCTTTCTTATTTAAAATTTTCATACAACATCACTAACAAATTTAATACACTTTACTGACAGAAATAATAATAATATTTTAAGATTGTAAAAGTGTCTAGTTTAAATGTAAAGTCTCGTGTAGTATTCCATAACGTAATTCAAGTCCTTTGTTTTGAAACAGAAAGTTGAAATACACATTTTAGTTTTCCCTTCAAAAATTCATTTAATTTTTTCATAAATACAAGTATATTAAGACAAACTACATACATATGTACATCATTGGTTTTTCTTCATCACGTCACAATTTTTTTTTTATGAGCCTACCTAATATTTTAACGAAGGAAGGCAGTATGTCCGACGTTGACCAGAGACACACCATCGGGTAATTAACAAAATTTGCTTCAAATCATCTTAATGTGTATAGTAAGCTAAAAAAATCAATGGTTTTTTAGTTATTCGCAAAATAAAATTGAAAAATAATTTTTTTTTTATAAAAATTTAAAAAATTTTCCTTCTACAAGCTCATAAAAAAATCAAAAGTGCAAAAGTTAAGAATAAAATAAGGTAAATATTACGAAAATCGGCGAAAAACTGTGGACTTTATTAGTAATTTAGTAATTTAGTGGTCAACGTCGGTCATACTGCATTCGAGTTGTGATGATTTATAATGGTATACCTCGTAAAAATATTAGGTAAGCTCATAAAAAAAAGTTCTGACGTGATGGAATTTGTTTAATATTTTTTCTGCACCTTCGTACCTAATACCCGTCTGAATTGCTTATTAATTTCTTAAGGGGAAAACCATTGTGGGGTTTTGTAATCTATTGTTTTATTTATCTACATACAAATGCATATCTCAAAAAAGTAAAAAGTGCTTAAGTCGAGATAAGCTGACTTTGAGTTAATGGCACTTCCGTAATCTGCATATTTGAAAGTACCTCTGGTCAAAATTTCAATTAACTTATGTGGTTTTACAGAAAGTTATAGCACTATGACTTGCGACTTATCTTTTTTAGACTTGCAATCTTACTTGGAATAATAGTTTAATTTAGGTTATACTTTGGTTTATTTCAACTTGAATGAGTTACTTATAGTGTGTAGAATGTTGTTTGCTCAAAAAAATAAAGGTTGACAAGTAGTTTTTCGTTAAAAAAACTAAGAAACCGTTTTAAAATATTTTTTGTGGATCGTTATGGTGCTTAGTCACCCCCACTTTTACGCATAATCTTTACATTTTAAATACATCACAAAACAATTTTATCCCGGTGTCAATATTATATTTTATCTTTTGTTTTTTGGTGGTAAAAATGAGCATGGACGTTTGGACTACTCCCATTTTAATGTTAAACAAATTTTAAATTTTTACCCTTAACAGAGCTCATAGTAAAAGTCTTATCCCCATATTTCTACTAAAAGTATTTTTGGACGCTCTTTTCATATAAATGCAATGTAACCGCTGGGCGTTGTAAACAGAAAAGAAAAATTTTTCATCGTTAGGTTACGCTGAATATGATTAAAAAACAATGTTTAAAACAGTCAAATTTCGAGCATTTGCATGATAAATTTTTGACTGCGCACATTCTGCATATTTTGTTAAAAAAAATTAACTGATTAATCAGGGCTCAAATCGTCACATCCGTAATCGTATCGACAATCGAACGACAACAAATTAAGTGATACATCAATCGTATAAGCTGAATGCGATTTCAGTACGTTCTCGTATGTCATAATCCGAAAATGGTGTTTTTACGTGACGGGTTGTATGCTCACGGATGTGACGATTCAACCTCAGGTTTTGATGATCTATGGTATTTTTAAAA
Organism: Nowickia ferox; assembly: GCA_936439885.1. Classification (NCBI taxonomy): domain Eukaryota; kingdom Metazoa; phylum Arthropoda; class Insecta; order Diptera; family Tachinidae; genus Nowickia; species Nowickia ferox. The sequence continues at coordinate 152,694,577 of OW387023.1, read as the reverse complement.
GAATCAGTTTGGTGAGACAATCTTCTGTTTTGTTAGCACTTTTGTTTTAGTTTTCGCGAGTCACGACTCAGGAGCTTTTTCATCATTGTCATTTTCACCAGTGATAGGACAGGTAAGATCAAGGCAATTGGTATAATATTTCCCTTAGGGTTGCGCTGTTTTTGCATTGAATGTTAAAGGCTTATATTTCTGCAACTATTATTATTCTAGGTTCAATATTTTACCAAGAAAGTGTAGAACAATTCTGCACCAAAAAGAAACATTTGTCAGTTACGTTATTTTTGCAATTAATTTGCAAAGTATTTTCACTATTCGCATATAAAGAGAACACTCGTATGTAAAAATACAAAAACATATCACACACATATCGCCTCATTTATGAAGACAATGCGATAACTCGAAAAAGCAGATTTTTGCTTCGTTTTCGTTTTCCATATTGTGTAAAAATTTTATACAAATATCGAGCATTTTTTCGATTTTATCTTGAGCGACATGTTATCGAAAATATACTTTTTATTGAAATTGAAATTTTACGGGCCTACCCATAGTTTAGAATTATCAAAATGCCAAAATTGTTGATAACTTTTAAGATACGGGATACGGATACAAAAACACATTTGAATATTTTACAAAAACCTTCTCAAGTTTAATTTGTATCGGTTACGATTGAATGCAAAATAAATTTCGATATGTATCTTGTTTATTCAACCTTAAACTTGTTATCGGGAAAACTTTTTTTTAGCTCTGACGTTGTTTTAGTAAACGAGCGAAATGTATCCATCCATAAAAAACTTCACGGGTATTCCGCGTTGAAAGCTAAATTTAGCTTTTTTACTTTTACGCCTCTTGGCCATTTGGTGGCTTTCACTGAATTATGAATTATGAAAACTTTTCACTTTTAATAAAACTTACGAGTATTTTTTGCTTTTGCTTATAAATTATATTTTAAATATTCTTGCTGCAAAAAGTATGGCAAAAACGAAATGCACTTGAGTTTATGTTTTTTTTTATTTGCTTGCTTCAGTTCAGTGTAATGAATGTATTATTAATTTCAGATATCGTATCGAACTCAAAACTAAAATAAAACTGAAATCAGAATTGAAACAAAACTGATATTGAGCACAAATGTTTCCAACTGATTCAAAGGATGTGCAAAATGTATTTGATTTGTAAAGCGTTGCAGGACAACAAGTGAGAGAAAGCCAAGTAAAAAGAAAAAATGTTACATACCACCGCAATACGATAAATTGTTATGACGTCGATACATTGTTGAAGTTGTTGGTGCAATTGGCGATGAAATTGCCGAGGCAGATGGTGTAGGAGCAGGTGGTGAAAACGACAAGTGTGTCGAGGGTGAGGCTGCAACTGCAGCAGAACAACTTGATGATACTGTAGCAACGAGTGTCTGGTGATGATATTGTTGGTGCAAACGTTGGACAATGTAGTTTTGCTTATTTTGTGACTGTGAGTTTGTTTGCTGTTGAGTTGATGACAAAACGGACAAGGTAGATGCTGGAGAATGTAGATGCTGTTGCAGGGAATGATTAAAGGCCTGCTGTTGATGTAGTTGCAATTGGCGCTGTTGTTGATGTTGTTGTTGCTGGTAATGATGATGGTGGTGATGATGATGGTGGTGGTGGTGATGTGGCTTTATGGTCTGATACGTTTGTTGTAACAAGTGATTATTTTGATGGCCACTTAGAGCACGAGCATTATTACAGCAACACTTTTCAAAAATTTTATTAAAGTTTGCAGACGGACTTAAGTGCTGCAAATGGTCATGTAATTGCTGCTGTTGATCCAACAAAGTCAGTCGTGAATGCATTCGTTAAAGTTTTGAAAGCATTTAGCTACAAAAATCATTTATTTCCCAAAAATTGCAATATCCTTCCTTAACTTTCCATAAATTGTATGCCAGTGGGGAGCACAAACTTGAAGAACAAAAAGGATGTAAGCACAGAAATACACAAATTCGTGGAAACGAGTGCTTAAAATATTATTGTATTTATTGCTGATGAAAATATATTTGTAGCTGCATATGTACTCGCAGGTATCCTGTATGTATATAGAAAGATATGTATGTATATCTGTGAATACTTATTTGTTTGGGTCGAAGATAAGCGATTTCAATAAATTTTTTTATTTATTTATTTTTATTTTAACAGCCGCCGACAACCAGACCAATATGAGACCGACCGAAGAACCGTTTAAGCGCTGACTAACTAAGCAACCGATTCGAATGGAGGATGTTTCCATGTGTCCTCCTTTCAAGGACACAACGTTGTATTGTCAACCCGACGAAGTTACTGTCACTGTATTTGGTATAGCAACTCAGCAGTTTTTTTTTTTTTTTTTTTTTTTTTTTTTTTTTGATTAATATGAATTTTGCAGCTCGCGGGAGCAAAAGTGAAGTTGTTCTAAGGAGCACAGTTTGAAAGCGAAAGTGTATGAGGTCTGAATGTGTTTTTGTTTTGGTTGGGTGGTTGCTGGGACCTCTCTCTATATATCTCTATATATTATATATATATATATCAGTGTGTATGTAGTGGCGAAATTTAATACGCATGTACATACATACGCACATTCGCACAAGATGAGACCAGGATACTGAAGCACTTGCTGAATATTTGTAGCTAAGCAACTGCTGCAGCGCGTAAAATATTTGACGCACGTCTGCAGCGAATGGTCGAATTACAACTGAAAATAAAATTTAACTTTATCCCGGTAAAATGTTTCAACTTGTAAACAATGAAATGAAGCTTTGCCAAGGATGATGATATCGGTGTTGACGATGTTAATAATTACGTATTTGGCTAGAAAAGGGGATGGTTGTTATGATACATTCATTTGTACGCTGTACTACATACTTACATACTTACATATCCGTGTGAGCATGCACATACATGTCTACACATAAATATTTCAGAATATATCTGTGACATTGTCGGTGGAAAAACTATCATTATCCTATTGCAATAATTTGCTTCCCATTCCCATTCCATTTATGCATTGGCAGGCAGTAAAACTAATAAATTTTTAATAATTTTTCATTCATCTGAACAAAGTTATTTTGATAAACGCTTTGTTTTATCAAATTAACATTTCCTCCTTATTATCCATACACCCATTTATAGTGTATGTATGCATGTGCGTGTCCTAACACCACCACCAGCACTATCAACATCCATGAAAATCCACCACCGTTGTTGGCTGCGTGTACCATCGAAACGCAGTCAGACAGTTTTTCTTATTTGAACTCCGTCTAACGCACCATTTTGACAACTGCCGGGCGTTAAGCAACCAATCACCAAGGAAGCTGAGCACACAAGCACCTCCCCCTCGAAAAGTGAGCTGGATAAAACTGCGGGTGGATAGGATTTATTTCGGGTGCTGCCAAAGCAACCATTATAATTTTCTTTTTCACTCTGTTTCGTTGACAAGTGGTTTTAATGATGATTCATCCCCATTGTAGACACAAGTTTAGAAATTAATATATTTTTTTTAAAACATAATTTGTTTGCATGCATACATACATACACACACACACACACACACATATGAGGCCGTTATTTTGAAAGTGGCCTTTAGACTCTGCTCATCCAAAGGAACAGGAAATAAAACCAACAAAAATTGGTAGCGATTTAAATAAAAAAATTAAAATTTAGGAAGTACAGAGCTTTAAATTTAAATAAAATACAATTAAAAGCGGGGCGATAGTTGTTTTTCCGGCCGTGATTTATAATCTATTGCTTCATATGTTAAATCACATGCTAAAATTAACTTCAACAGGGAATAAATTTTTTTTTTTTGATGAATTTTGTAATTTGCAGCTTCAACTCTTGTACGAGTTGAATTTTGTTAGGCCGCAAATCCAAATCCTTACGCACACAGCTCGATAACACGTAATTCTTACTACAGCAGCGACACCTTCTTCGGTACGCACTGTACTAGGGTATTCATTTAATCGGGCTTTAGTTTTAATCGGTTAATGACTCGATTAATTAATCGAGGTTTTTGCTGAATCGGTTAATAATCGGTTGATTTCGGTATTAACCGGTTAACCGGTTAGTAAATTTTTTTCATAAATCAAGTAATTTTAACAAATAAAAGTGCATAAGTTATTTATTAATTTAAGTTTATTAGTAAAACGAAAAAAAGACATACACACATAAGAATTCTTAAACAGATTGTGAGTATAAAATAATTGAATTCGTCTCTCATTAAATCTAATCCTTATGTAAATCGTTGGCAGCACTACTGTCGGCTTTTATTAAATTCCCTCTAGCTCAATTAGAGTAGTAGATTCTTTACTTTACCTTTTACAGCCACAACAACGAAACAAATAATTAAACACACAAAAATACTTTATAGTACTACAAAATGTGAAATTTTTTTTACGTCCGTTAACCGGTTTAACCGTTAATCGAAAATAACCAATTTTAAATTAACAGATCAGTTAACCGGGTAGTAGTTAACCGGTTAACCGAATGAATACCCTAGCACGCTGTCACTCGGTTCCTCCCGTGGAATGCGGTGCGTATAAAAAATACAAAGTTTAATTACATAACACTCATACGCACCACATACACAACGCAGTGAACAGTCAATAACACTATGCAACAAACTGAGACTTTTGGAAAAACACACGGGCTGGACGGTATAGGTTCAATAGTACTACTAAAGTGGAGTAAAACCTTATACTCAGTTTGGCGATTTTGGTGACCAATTTTTTTCATGGGCCTCCAAAGATTTCGAAAATAAAGGCTCCCTCAAAAAATGGTGTCATCAGTTTTTGGATATCGCTTAGCTATATAAAGCAATAATGTAGCTAAGAGTCTATCAAACAAATGTTAACATCTTATGCCAAAAAATTATTTCTTCGTGCACTTTTTTGTGCAAAGATTAAGGAAAATTTTTTTTCACTTTTTTCAGAATAACTTACTAGGCGTCTTAAGCTTTTTTGGCGGTTACGGTTACTATTTACTAAACAACGACATAACTCAAAAAATGAAAAACAAATTTCTTTCTTGCGCAGAACCGGAAATGATCAATTGACATTGTTCAAACTTCTAAATGTTGTTTCTTTATTTTCCTACCAATTCAGTTTAAAAGTTATGCAAATTTCTTTACATGTTGAACGCACTGTATAAACGTAAATGACTAATTCACATTAAAATTTGTCTAACTTTTGCCCGTTTATTTTTTTTTACTATTATAAAAGAGCGATATGTACATACAATGACTTCTAAAATTGTTTCCTATTCAAAGATATCGAAAGAATACGTTCGTCTTATAATTTATACTCAAAACAACAATAAAATAAGAAAATTTGTTTTTAGTTTCAATGTAATTTATAAAACGAACGTATGTATTTATGATTTCGATATTGTTGAACAGGCCCTTAAAAATACCTTGAAAAGTATCACAAAAAAAAAAATTAAAATTCAACTCTTACAAAATTAAAAAAAAAATTAACTTATTTTTATCAACACTGGAATAAAATTTTTACATTTAGTTAAAAAAAATCATACATTTGTATGTGTACCTATTAGGGAATCGCACTCTTAAAATGTTCCGATTTTCCGGAATTTTTTATGCGGGATCCCGGGATATAATAAATAAAATAATTGACAACTTTACATTTGGAAAACAGCTGCTTTCACCTTTGCATTTGTGAAAATTTTTGCGAGAAGATGTTTTTTTTTAAACAAATTTTACATCTAAAGATACTCTGCATTAAATCGAACTGACACAAGACTAGTCACGTGACCGGTCTACACCGATTAGGCCCATATAAGATAGTTCAGTGACAAGTCATAAGGCGCATATAAAATATCAATTAACCCCATCCCCATGTAAAATTGACTGGTACACTTCGTAGGCAGTGTTAGAACTAGAGATGGGCGTGTGTCGTGTTTTTTTTCGTGACACGAACACGCACGACTCAACACTAAGTGCTTGTGAGAGAAAATCTGTTTTCGTGCGTGTTCGTTTCACGATAATCACGAAACAATTTTTGGTGTTAAAATATATATGCATGAATTTCCAGTAAAGAAAAAATTTAATATTTTGTATCGCCAAACACATAAAACCATCAAATTTGTTGATAGTGTAGGGGTCTCTTAAGCTTAAAGTTCTGAAATTAAACAAAAATATGTATCTATTTGAATATAAAAAATGGTTTTTTTGCTATTCAACTTGATTTCGTGAGTGCTGTGCAGTTTCGTGTTTTGAAAAATTTCGCGTGCATGCTTCGTACGTGTTAGACATCTTGACATTCGTGTTCGTGTCGTGTCGTGTTCGAAAAAATTCAACATGCGCCCATCTCTAGTTAGAACTCGGACTAGTACCTATCACTATTTTTGTGTGATTTCCATTTCCTGCTTGGTATTTTGAGAAATTACGCAGGTCGATAAAATGCTTTTGTTTGGCTATACACACGGATAATGACGAATACTGAACGATAGCAACGAATGATTATGTATTTTTGTTCTTTCTTTGCTGAATACTAGCAATGCATATTTTCATTGTTGTGGATTTAATGTAATGCAAAAGCAATGAATATTTGAATGGTCTAAAAAACGCAAATGCATTCATTCAGTTCTTTGATATTAATAATCGCATCGCATATTCGATTTTCCGATCCAACTTTATTTTTTAAGTTCGCTAAGAGAATTTTCGCCTAAAATGTTTTTTCTGTTGCTTTTATTGTTGTCATTGATAAAATCTTAGATATAGTCCATTGTAGAGATTTTTTTCTTTTGCAAACGAAATTAAGTTAAAGGCGGTTCAATTAACTTCATAATGTAGTGCTAATTGTTCTTTTTAAAATAAATTCATATACAAAAATAAAAAAAGGTTTGAAGGTTTTTCGATGCAATGCATTTATGTTGCATCGATATTTCATAAAATACAAATACATCGATGTTTTTTATACATCGATTGTTTTTTTTAAATTATCTTAAGTTTATTTTACATCTCCCAAGTCGTTCACCATTCAATCTGTTTCTTTGTTGAGTCATCACCTGCGCGGCATGCGAAAATAATCTTTCAGACAGAAACGATATTCCCAACATTATAAGGCAATTAAAAGCGGTCTTGTAAAGTTTGAGAAACTGCAATTTATAATCTTTCCAAATATCCAACCGATTTTCATTCAGTCTTCCAACAGGAGTATTAAATATTAAAAAGTTATATCAATCGGCGGCTACTTTCCAGCCGCTTATTAGCTGAAAAAAAAAATCGGCGGTGGCTGGTCAAAACTATTCGGCGGCTCGGCTTAGTAGGCTCTCAGCCGATCGGCCTTAGTATGACACGAGCTTATTCGTCGCTTATAAATAATAGTGTTGCCAGTTGTTCACATAACATATACCAGGTTTACATGCACAAACTTGAATCGTGCAAATAATTGATATGTATACCCGCTTAAGGCTCAGTTAGCCAACTGTAATGTAATGTAACTGCAACGTAGAAAACAGCTGATCTACAATTTTATGTGAAAAGTAGGTTACGTTACATTACATCTCTATAACAATTTTCATTACTTTTCACATAACAATATCGATCAGCTGTTTCCTACTTTTGCAGTTACATTTCATTACAGTCGGCTAACTGAGCCTTTATACATCAATCTACACGTTCTGTATACAATTTTTCATTTCGATGCATCGAAAGAAAACATCGATGTTTTCCGACTGTTTAGAAGCAAAAAAAACATCGGATTATATCAATGTTTCGACACAATACATCGGTGTTTTTTGTCCATCCCTACCCTAGCAGAAAAGACACTGCCAACGATGACGACATTTGTATTGGCACCATTCTGCTAGACTGCTGATACAGTGTTGAACGTTTCTGATTCTTATTGGAGTCTTAAGAAATGCACCAGTGAAAGGGCGCCAGTGAAATGTACGATATGATAAGAAGGATGTGCAATTTGTCAGCTCTCAAATGCATCACAGTGCAGCATGCTATGCGCAGAAAGGTCGAAAATGGGAATAATACTAACACTCAATTTGTAGGATGATTTAAAATGCACAAACTGCATTGCACTGAATGAATATAAATACGGCACAAATTTTTTTGTCGTACTCTGTCGTAGTGCTAAAGCATACATACTCGTATGTGTATAGTTTGAAAGGTATTTTTGTGCAGATATGCAAAAAGCGATCCTAGTAAAAATAAAAACAACTGATTTGCGAAAGCTTTGCAGCCGGATCATATTATGTAGCATTGTGATGCATTGACTAGTAGGTCCATTGGGATAAAGTCTAGTGATAAAAATTGAAATAATAGAATATGACTTCTTTAATCTCACTTCGTCTCATAAAAAAAATATTTACTCGTACGTGGGAAATTATTGGAAATTATGCAAAATTTGGCCAATGCCAGTAATTAAATCAATAATTAAAACTTTCCCTCATTATTAATGAACCTGAATTTCAGTACTAATCTACATTTGCGTCTCTGGAATTTTATAATGATAACTCAGTTGAATTGGCTTACAAAAATATTGGAACATTATTTTTGTAAGTTGAGCTCCAAAAAAAAAACAAAAAATAAAAATGGAACACATATCCGATAACCAATATCTTTAATTCTCCTTAGTTACACATTTCCATTTCACTTATTCTTATGATGGTTGTTCAAAACGGGGGTTGCAGGGAGATTATGTCACTTGGCAACACCCTTAAGGGAAAAGCAAATATTTTGCTGCACAGGTGAATAAAGCAGCTACAAGTTTTCCACACAACTACCAATTAAATGTTCATAATATCTACACATGTACACACATATAAAATACATGTGCAGATTTGAGCATGCATACATACAAAGATACATGCATACATATGTACATACGTATGGTTCTTATTAGTGTTCTTTCAAATTTTTCAGCTCGAAAATTTCATTAATATTTCCTTTATCCATGCGAGATTTTTGTACTTTCATTCAATTCAAAATGAAATGGCAACGAGCTTAAATTTACTGGCATTTGTTTTTAATCAGCAAAAACTCCCAATTGTTCTCGTATGAAAATATCGATCTTTTCAGTTTGCAAAATAAATGAAAAACTTTGTAACTAAATTTTTTTATTTTCCTAAGAAAATGAAAAATATCTTAAAGTCGTTTAATATATTTTTAATTAATGACTCGAACTTTATTTATCTATCTTCAGAGCGCACAACATGCTACAAAAGCATAAGTATAATCTGCAATGGATTGGATCAATATTGAACCTATTCTAACATTTTTATTTAAATTATTCTTACTTCCTGAGAGGTCCTAGTCTTACTTCCTTACAAACTAGTCGACATAAGAGGTGGATTTGGAGAAGACATTCAAAGATGTATCTACCCTAAGCTCGACAGTTGAGTACTAAAACATGTCTTAGCCGAAGCAACATGCAAATCCTGTACGGAATAACAGGGTACATGCCCTTACTAAAGCATACTAGTAGAATACAAGAAATAAAAGAAGAAGAGAGGTGTCTTAGAATACCCGGTTATAGCTATGCTGCTTAGTTATATAAAACAAATTTCATGTGTGAAATAATAATGCAATAAAATTATATTATATGTTGATGACAAATTCTCTGCAAATATTTCAAAACGTTTCCATTTATTGAGCAATCGTTCTCATGGTTTTTGTTTCACTCACTTCAAAGAACGAAACAAAATAAAATCAAACAATTTGTTTCGTTTATTTTCGTACTCTGCTTTTAAGTACAAAGAAATCAAAACAAAAATAAATTTATAACTGTAATAGCGTCGATTATTTTTGTTACGAAAATCACGTTCTAACTCCTGTATCGCGCAATAAATAGCATAGCTATAATAAGATGTTCTGGGATATTGGTATTCTCTTCACAAACTTCAACAAATTGAAAATAAACTAACATTACGATGTAATGAGACCAGCAAAAATCTAGCCCCAAAGAAATCCAAAGACAACGTTGTTTGTGATAAACCTTTTAGTTTTTAACCCCATAGTGATAGCTACTGGTCACTGGCCATTTGGAGCACATGCCCAACACATCGACTACATTATAACAACTTTCGCAGGAGCTGTCAGAAGAAACCACCGAATATCTGCTCTGCAACTGCTTCATATTAACTTATACAGGGTTCATAATTTTGTTAAATGAACTGGGTGGCTGGAGAATAAGGACAGACCAGATATTTAAGACAAATTGGCAAATTAAATATCTGATATAGCAATGGAAACGGCTTAATGGATTTGGATGATATTCGACAGATAAACGAAAACATGTTACTTTTTAGCTGGTAAAACAGGTGAAAATTTGTACGAAGTCGCGGGAAGTTGCTAGTAAACAATAAATAATAAAATATATAAAATTGTTTTGTAAAGACATGTATTATCCTGCATATGTGATTCTCAATGACATATTAAGAATTTTACTACAAACAATGACGATTTTTTAACTTATTTCAAAAATTTTTGGTTGAAGTCTACTGAAGAGTTCGTTAAGCAGAAACGAAATGCATGTAGACGTTGGTTAACCAACAAAACAAAAAAAGAATTCAAAATACGTTACAGATTGAATAGCAAATAAATATACTTCGGCATTTCTTATATAATTTTTATTGCTCAACTGTACAACGAGTTTTATGCAATTTAAAATTTTTGTATACTGCCAACAATTTTGTATCGCGCAACTTTTGCAATTTGTTTGTGCCTAATTTGCGTTATATTACAAAAATGTTGAGTTTTATGCAATTTTTTTGAATAGTTGGCGTCCTAATCAAATTTCTTATATAAAAAACTTGAATAAAAATTACACAATATAAAAAATGGTGCTCAGCGCGCTTAACCTGTTTCTTAACAAAAGCAATTATATGAAATAAAATATCGGTTTAAATCTTAATTTTACACTTGTGCTCTGATGCACACATTATGGGATGTACTATTTTCAAGTGAGAGGTGTATTTATTGTTTGTTAATAGTATGTATGTATGTATGTTTGTGTTTTTGTATGGATGTATGTATGTATGTATGGTGCAATAAATAAATTAAGAACAAAGAAACATCAAACAGGCTGCAAAGAGATTATCTTTGGAAGTTTATATCAAAAGAAAGGTAAAAATTTTAAAACTTATGTATATGTCCGCAGCGACGTACATACATACATACGAATGTATGCACATTAGGTAGGATCATAAAAACAAATATTGAAAAAGCCAAAAAAAAAATTTAAATGCTTATATAAAGACTGCCAAAACACTATTGAGAATTACTAATTGCAAGGCAAAAAACTTCGAGCTGAATCCAACTACTTTTTACTTGATTTCCCATACAAAACAAAATCTAGTTTTTGATTTGATTTGTAGGCAATCTACTCAAAATCTAATATGCTTATCTTATTTTTACTACCCTGTGCAAAATCTATCTTTATATATACATACATATATAAAATCGTAGTGTATGTTTGTTCATAACGCATGATCTCTGGAACTATGAGAACTGTGGAGCTCAAATTTTCAACACAGATTCGGGTTAATACACGGTAAGTTTTCGTTTTGTTTTTGACCCAACAAGTGACCACTGTGTGAAGTAAATTGTAGGTGAAACAAGTAGTAATTAAAAATAATAAAAAAACCTCACTGCGACCAACTTTGAACCGTTCAATATCCTAAACGGTCATTCGACATGAAAAATCATAAGAGAAACCTAAAGATGATATATGTATGTAGTTCGCCGACTTTTTATTTTTTTCGTATTTACAAAATAGCGTCTGTTGGCCGCCATATTGAATTTTTACCACTGTAATTATATAATAGAGACACTCCCGGGATTAAGACAAATCGATTGACGTAAGAATCATTAAAATCGGTCCACGCGTTCGGCTTATATATATAAGGCCGTAAGGGAACACACATACATACATACATATATAGGCTGATAAACACAATACCCTTCTTCGGTCGCGCAGTCGTGTAAAAATTAATTGGGGGTAACACAACGTTTGTCGGGCTCCGATAGTATTTATATAAAAGATGATTGAATTAGCTACGGTCTGCTTAAAAAGGTGTGTGAATTAACTACATTGTAGTTGTTTGGTTGTAGTTTTGTAAATTTTTCAGTTAATGGGTTTTGTTTTAGACAAAAAAGTCTTGATAAATGTCAAGCAAACTTGGTGTAAATGGTATAGATTTTCATAAAGATTTTAATTAAAATCTGATATATTTTGTGCAGGTGTAAATCCCCTATTAGTCGAAAACTCTGTGCATATATTTTGTTTTGTCCAACGCTTCACCAAATCTTTTATCTCTTCCAATAAACAAGATTTGTCGAGGTCTTCCATTTGTTTGAGAGATGATTTCATCGTTGGAGTAAAATTTCTTTACGCCGATCCATTTCTTCAGGTTTGCGAAGAAACAGTCAGTCTTGTATAAATTTGAGGAATGCGGTAGATGAAAGAGCAATTCGCAACCCGATTCATAAATTTTTGCCATGAGAACTAAACATGTGTGCACCCTTGCATTGTCCTGGTGGAAAAGAATTTTTCGTTGGTCAAATACGTTAATTTTTTTAAAATCCTCACTAAATCGACCCAATAAGTTGGCATAATATCGCGTGCATCCCAAAAAACGGTCGCCATAATTTTTTTTGACTGACAAACCAACCTTGGACTTCTTTGGCACCGATTCGCACCGAAAAACCCCACTGTTTTGTCTTTGGTGTGTATGGTGGATCCACGTTTCGTTTACGGTTATGAAACAGCACAAAAGCTCGTCTGCGGAAAGCTTTCTCATAAACAAGTGATGAATCAAAATTGAAACCACACATCATTCAATGCGATATCGTGAATATCATAAATTTTTTTTTTGGGTATAGAGACCTCAAATGGGTGTTTAGAAGGTACAGCATCTTCCGTGCTTGTGCGGCCGCAACGAATTTCAATAAACCATTTTCTGACCATTGAAATTTATGGTAATAAATTCATCATAGTATTAGCTTAGCCTTCGTTTGAATGATGGTTTTATACTCAAAATTCACTTTTTCCATTTCGTCTCAAATGGCGCGGTATTATGCCATCAGTAGTTGTCAAATTTTGACAGGAGTCAAGTGACATTTGCCTGTGGCCCTTTCATTTCAACTCAACCTCCCTTAATCAACTCTTCAAGAATTTTGGTAGAAAATTTTGATACATACTTGAGGGGAATAGAATTTAATCTTGGAACTGTGTGTGAATTTTGCGAAGAAACATTTTTTAATTTTCCATATGTTTTATAACCAAAAATACAAATTTTAACCAAAAATATTGACCCACCCTAATGCACATACATACATACATATATACTCACGTGTACATATATTTGTAAATATTTATGTCAGTTAAGTCCATGTAAATTTGTGATTATTATGTGGCATTGTTACAAACAACAATTAAAAGGACTTATTTCATCTTGCAGTAGTAGTTGTTGTTGCTGCTTAACTCTGCTGCTTTTTTGTTATTGTTGTTTTGGGCAAATACAAAGGGTGAAAAGGGAAGCAATATAGTATGCATGCATGTGCATACATACATACATATGCACATTCATGTATCAGAGTGTTTATAAAAGGTAAGAGATTTCAAAAAACACCGGCTGTGATCCGAAAGCAGTTCCATCAGAAATCATATTTACAGTGCACGTGTCAGAGAATAAAATATCAATTTTTAATTGAGATGTGCAATGACATTTATACGCATATCCAAACACACTCACACACATCCATACAAACAAAATACATACTTACACACGTATGTACAAACATACATACATATTAGCGTCGATACCTTGTATTTAAAAATGTCCGTCCGTCTTTCTGCTCATAAGTATTTGTTAGCAGCTCTATTTTCCCATTGCATTCGCCTGTGTTCGCTGTGCGTGTTCGTGTGCGTTCTATCATAATTAAATGTATCTATTTAATATCATACACTCGAGGGTTTTTTGTTACCTTTTGTGGATTTAATCATTACCAAATAATTATTGTAAATTAGAAGATGTTCGAATAAAAAGTTTCGCTTTTCAAAAGTAGATTTCAGCTTTTTTCCGCTGAGTTAGTTCAACTTTTTGAGTAGCGAAGCGGCTTGTTTCAATTCGGTAAGTGTGCTTAGCATTTGCCTACAGTCAATGGCTTTCTATATAAGGTCATCCATCTATTTATCAGTCGTAAAAAAGAATTTTACACAGCGTATGAACCATTTCATGACGTCTCCGCTTTCAAAATTTACATAAAATTATCTTTAAACCGACTCAAATAAAGATTTCATACTTTCTCTAAATTTTATGTGTTTTTTTACAAATCACATCCGAAAGCGCTTAAAAAATCACCCAATATAATTAATTGTATGTATATTACAAGTGATTTTAACACCCTTTAATTTTTAACTGTCATATATTTGTCAAAATATATGACAAAGTTCTACATATTTTGTCAAAATATCAGGTCCGTAGCTTTTACATTTCTCGACAGACAGACAGACAGACAAGCGGACACTTTTGGTGTACAGAACCTTAAAAAATCACCTGCTATTTGTAAGGGCAGTCCCTCAGATCCTCCTGTGAGTCATTTGCCCCAAATTCAATGTTTGTGTCCCCGAAAATGCCCTGCGGATGAAATGCTCAAATGATTTGTATTGTAATTTATCTTACAGCCCTTTACACACTCAGAGTTTACTTTGCAAAGTCATGAGTTTGTTAGGGTGATGGGAGAATAATGGGGTTGAGTACAGACTTTGATTTGTTGTTTTGTTCTCCGCTCGTTTCGTTTGTATTTGCCTTCACTATGTATAGTTACTTCGTGGTTTAGTGAAAATTGGTCAAAGTAATCTTTGCTTGTGCAGAAGTGAAAGAAAGCTTAAAAGAAAATTTAAAAGACTTTGTAAAAGTAAACTTTGCGTATGCTAAAGGGGTTTGATTTTCACTTTCGGTATATATTTTTATAGTTTTCACAAAATTGTATGCAATACCATGCCAGAGCTTACTCCTCTTTGTCCATATCAGCTTTTTGGTAGTTTGCCATTTCTTGAGCAATAAAACATCTGTAATTAACCTTAAGAGGATATTTTCAAAATAAAAATTCTCATACTTCTCTCTTCGAATATTAATTATACCAAGGACCTTCATCGTCATGATATTTATGACAAATACTGTTTCAGTTGCTCACGTCTTCACGTTTGAATAATTATTTGATGGATAATTGTATTTATTGGTGCTTGTTGCTGAAATCTAGATACAGATATTTTTATTTGTTTGTTTGTTTTATTAACGATACCCACATAACACCCCTTGTCACTCACTACATGATGGCAATCACACACACACACATACATTTTCATATATTAAAGCAGTGCGATGTCGGCTGAACTCATGGCGAACATGACAATAGTGTTAAATGTACACCCGGGAAATAATTTTTCATCCCACACATGCATACATACATATGCACACACACACGTTTGAATGATCCTGTGTACAATATGTATGTATATTCAAAAGAATTTTAGTGATTTTTAATGCATGGGTTTCGCTTCAGTTAATAAGGATGTTTTGGCACTTGGTATCATCCTTTACCGAAGGTACTTGATTTTATTACAAAATTAAAAGCGACAACATACATAACAACAATGAATGTACCAGAAAGACAGACAGACAGACAGACAGACAGACAGACCGACACCAGCCGGCAACCACTAAACAAATCTGAAGCAAACTTTTCTCCATGGAATAAAAAGAAAATAGGAAAAAAATAAAACTTATTTGGATATCAAGGTAAATTCCTTTTAATACCTTTGTATTTTTACAAACACGACTGGTGCACTTACTGAAACTAGAAATCCTTTTTTTATGTTGATGAACTTTTTTCTCGGCGATTTTAATTTTGATTTTGAGCAGACAACAACACGACTTTAACTATTTAATAACCCCCTGTAGCGTCGTGCGCTCTGCTTGTTGCAAGTATTACTTATTTTTGCTTCTAAATATGGATTTATTTTAAGTACCGAGTAATTATATGAGATTAGTTTCTAATTGGAATTTGTAAGTTAGTCAAGCAAATAAAAAACGTACTCGTACATACATACGTGCATGTGCATGTACAAATAAATGTATGAATGTAAAAGAGGAAATATACATATACTTATTTCGCTCAAAATATTTGCTTTTAGAAAACTTTATATGTATTTCTTGTTTATTTTTCAAATTTTAAATCCTGATTTTCCATATGTGTGTATGTACGAGTATGTATTTACATATGTAAGTAAATTGTATATCTTTCATTACATTAGTACGAATATAATTATTTGTTATTTTCTTATATGGCTTCTAGATTGATTTTCCAAGATAAATTTGCTTTCACTTTAACCCTGCGATATGAGACAAATAATACTCCGCGGAGATCGTAAGCGCTGTCACTATGTTTGGTAGTTAAAAAATTGCACAGCCTGCGAGTAAATTCTAGTCGGCGACAAATAATGAAAGTAAATTTAATGTACATTCACAGAGAAGAAATGCCATTCTGGTGTAGTGAAATTGTCCCCCACCCAAGAATTTTTCTTGCCCTCCCCCCCTTGAATTATTATAAATTTGATAGTAATCAACAGGTGTGAGGACCCTAGAAAAAATTTGTGGCTCCGTCATTGTGGACATTTTACAAGTGTGATTATGAATAACAATTCCCCGGGAGTTTTTTCCATTTTCCAATTCCTCCTATTATGAATTAAAGTTTCCCTAGGAAAAAACTCCTCGGTAAAAAAGCAGGTATTCTAAATATGAGGGAGAGTTTTCTCTCAAAAATTTTGAAGTGAACTAATGCAGAAATTTAAAAATCAAATTAATAAATGTCGTAAAACAATGGTATACGCATTTATTTAGAACAAAAAGTTTAAATAAGCACCGGAATGTTATATTTCCCTCTTGTTTGAGGCATTTTAATCCAAGCCCGCGTACATCAACTTCAAAAGCATGAAGTACTTCTGAATTCAGAAAAAATACTAAAACACTAAATTTTGTACGTCTCCTTTAAGTTCACATAACAGGTAAATGGAAGATTTGTTTCCTTCTAATATCAAACACTCATTGAGAATTTAATCCACTCACATCTGCACCTGGCCAGCTTTATTTCTATTAATATACTTATTTATTTATTTATATTTATATTTATATTAACACACATTCTTATTGGCAATGAAAACATACAATTTTTATTTAATCTCTGTTGCTGAACTCTTACGTTAGTGCTGAATAAAATGTAAACATTAAACAGCTGATCCAGATTTTACTCTCTCCCGCAATTAATTATTCTCCGGTTATTTAGAGTAGAAGGATTATTCCTCGGGAAAAGAGATAAACTCGCCGGGAAATTCATAATTGGGCTGTATTTTTGAGATAATGGGCGTGACGATGCCGCGGATCCTTGTCTTGTTAATCCTACTCTTATCCATAACACTTATGTGTTACTACCCAATCTCTAAAATACCTGAGGAGTGGATGTACTTTACTAAGTGATTGGGAAAAGCGCATCGTCAACTTTAATTGCCCTGAGTTCAAAAGACGATATAAAGTAAGGCTTGGTAGACTTCGTTCTAACTACACGTTGTATGATTATGCATACCATGGCAATTAAGTGCTGAAAGATGCATGTAGAGGTCTTCGTTCTAAGCCCGCAAGAGAATTGATTCTGTAACCGGTGATTGATGAAGTGTTCTCTCTCTTGGAGGAGACGAGGCGGCTGAGAGCAACCACACTTACTGGGTGCTACCCCAGAGAAACGTACGTTGTAGTTGCGGTTGCTACCAAAATTACTCGAAGAATAGTTTTAGATGTCTAGTAAAACTGATCGGCCTCTATAAAAAAAATTGTGCCAGTCATCGCCTAGAATGAAAGATATGTCAGTGATATTAAAAAAAAATAAATTTTTAACATTTAAATTTTTATTTGCCACGCCGCGAAATATGTATATATAACGCCGCCATTTAAGGTCCAAAAAAGAAAACTTGTGTTCAAGGGTTAAGCAACAAAACATATGTTTATTTTGTTTTAATGGTTCGCACGAGATATAATCACATTTCTCGTACAAAAGGAAGCAAAGCTTGGTATCAACAAATTTGCAGAGAGAAATCAATACAGAAAATACAATCGTTTCTTTCAAAATATTTTTCACTTGATGTGATAAATTTTTCTTTATGTATTTGATTAGAGAAACCCTTTAGAAATAAGTACGTGTATGGATTCCAATTATTTGTTTGTTAACTTATTCATTTATAAATACTTGAAAATATTAACTGATTGATTGCCATCAGAGATAAATTTTGTTTATGATTAAATCTCGTTTTCTTCCTGTTTTATTTATTATTTTTTTATTTGTGCACCTGTTCGTTATTCCATTTGGATATTTATGCAAACTAAATATGATGATAAATTTGTTTGTGTGCGAAATTTGATTTTATATCGAATATTTGATGTCATGGCGGACATGAGTTCTATTTGAGTTAAATAGAACAATCTGCTGGCTGAAACTCAATTATGCCCAATTAGAATTCAATGTCATTTGTAATTGTTCGGAGTTGCACAAATAAAAAGTAGTAAAATATGAATAATTGAAACAATAAAAGTAGCACATTGTGCGCGTTATTTCAATTATTAACATCACCTTCAGAAGGATATTACAACTCAGACGCTTAGTGCAATAACTCTGTAAGCCACATGCAGTAAAAAATTGATTTTATGTGCTCAATCTGTTGCTAGGTACAATAGCTTTATATGCTTAAAAAATTTAGGCATATTCCATTATTTTGGCGGTATTATTATAAAATCTACTTCTTCCAATATTATATATTTTTTTATTTTGTTTTCCTCAATAACTCTGTAAGCCCCACCGAAGGATTTTGATGAAACTGGAAGCGTTTTTCGAAATTCTTCTGATATTTCTGTTAAATCAATAGTTAATACCTAGGAGTCTTCCCAAGAGACATGCAAATTGTATTACGATGAATCAAAACAATTTACATATTCCATTTGCAATAAAAGTTGCATATCTAAAGCAGAAATCTACATCAATTGACACCACACACAGTGGACCAAACACAAAGAACGCTGATGATGGAGGTGTAGTGGTAGATTTCTGCCGGTTGTTCCGTTCAACTATGTGTTTGTCAGAATATTTACAACTAACTTTGGTGTTATTTGTTCGTTAATAATTATCATATGTAATTTGGGTTACAAAGCAATACAAAGCGATACGAACGTTAGCCTAATCAAATCATAAATATATAATTATTTTTGTTGATGACTACAAAAAAGGAAGACCAGCAAATAACACATTAAATGGACTTACAAAAAAAGTACACTGAATATATTAAAACAGCGGCTTATAAGATGATTGATATAAAATGATTACTGCCATACATTCCAGCAGTTAATTACAAATTCTACAATAATTTGGAGGCTGCAAATACCGAAAGTGAAGTAGATTTTGTAGAAATTATTTAGATATTCTTATCATTATTAGCATTTTTAAAATCTTTGCATGTCTGGATGTATATATTTACGATTTTTTAGATTCATTTTAAATTTAAAAGCCGATTTATTAAAAATTGTGTTCTAGTGGCTTAAGAGTTATTGCACTAAGCGTCTCAACTTATTAAGCTAATGTGATTTTGGATTTAAATTATCCTAATAATTTTATTAATTATCCTAAACATAAAATTTGATTTCATTCTCAAAGTGAAACATTTAGAAAATTTTATATAAATTTATTTGCCGTTCGTCGACGTAAGAAATAGAAATAAGCCCATCACAGAGTTCTTTGCGCGCTATAGATTTCGCATTAAAAAAAGTTACAAGAAGTGCTAAATTTCAATCAAACGAAGCAAAGTGCTTAAAAGGTTTTTTTTTTTTGCAGGCGTTTGTACTTTTGTAATATTTTTTTTATAAACAACTCAAGTATTTTTGGTAAAAAAAAATTTATTTGTATAATACATACATGCTTTTTCTCATCTTCAAAACGAGTTATTTTTGAAACTGCGGCCTCACTATCAAAATTTTTCAAATCCTTTTACTCTATCATGTAAATATAAGTAATGACAACATTCCAACTAATTTTTAGGAAACATTTTCTTAAGGATCAGAAACTAGAGAAATTGTTTGTAGCTGAAGAAAAATAATGGCCGTGCAATCCCCAAGAATTTTTGACATTTCTAATTTTCATCCAATTGTAATTAATTTTTGTGTTTTCGTGTGTTGTAAATTAGAAAATAAATGAATTTGTGTGTATGCAAACATAATTCCACACAAAAGGCTACACGATTATTTTTCCGTGTAGAAATAAATGTAAATTTACAAACATGAAATTCAGTGAGAAGTCCGTACTGGGCTGTACCTAAAAATAAAAAACAATCGTTTATAATAATTTTTGATACTTAAATACTTCAGCGAAAGCTAAATTCTGTTCGATAGAAAATTCGGTGCTCAACGAAATTTTCGATACTCAAAATATGATTTTCGATGTTCATCATTTCTAATTTTCATCCAATTGTAATTAATTTTTGTGTGTTGTAAGTTCGAAAATAAATGAATACACAAAAGGCTACTCGATTATTAAAGTCCAGTACGGAGTTCTTACGGAATTTCGCGGTTGTAAATTTCCATTTATTTCTACACGGAAAAATTATCGTGTATCCTTTTGTGTAGAATTATGTTTGCATATTCACAAATGCATTTAGTTTCGAAGTTACAACACACAAAAATTAATTACAATTGGATGAAATTTACAAAATTCCGTGACCAAACAATTGTATGAACATTAAGTTTTGTTTCAGTTGACTGAAAAAAGTTTCCACTTCTATTTATAGCATCCTAAAGATAGGCAATAAATTTCTAAAAATTCCGTGTACTTTTGCTATGAAAGTCCGTACTAGCAAATGGAAATTTCCTTATGAAATTTTCCAACCTGAATTTTCGTAATTTTTTTTTTACATAGAGTTTGTATGTACGCAAAAGGCTACACGATTATTTATCCGTGTGGAAATAAATGGAAATTTACAAACGTGAAATTCCGTAAGAACTCCGTACTGGGCTTAATAATGGCCAAATTAAACAATAAACTTCATTACGTAAAATTATTTGAATTTGTTTAATATTGCCTTCAAAAAAATTTTAAAACATACAAAAATGCAAACAGCATAACTTAAGGCGGAGAAATTACTTATAGATTGTTTACATAAAGCTCTTTCAAAATGAGCATGTGCTTACTAATGAAAAAGCTTTTGCAGAAAAAAACGTTCGTTAAAGTTTTTAGTTTAGGGTGTCCCTAACTCATGTTTTAGACTTGGCAGTTTTTCTTGAAGCAAGTCGGAGTTTATTGGAGTGAGGGGAAAGAAGAAAGAAGAGGGGTACTGACACCCCTGACAAGTTACTTCAATTCTCTTTTGTATTTCATTCGCTACATTAAATCAATGCGAAAATTAAACAAGCAACCGTCTGTGTGTAAACAAACGAGCAGTTTTAAAAGAGAATTGAAGAGAACTGCTTCAAGAAAAACTGCCGAGTCTAAAACAAGACTAAATAATTGAAAAGGTATTTGATTTTGAGTTAAATTTTTTTATTCTCATAATCATAAAAAATAAACAAGAACACGACAGAAGATTGAAGGCCTATCAATCCGTTATGGTTTTTTACTTGCAATATTGGAAAGAATAGTAGACCCATAGTTAAGGGAATTTCTCCCTTCGTTGTAAACAGCCCTAAACGGAGTAGTTCGTAGGTACATATGTATGTATGTATGTCGCAAAACTCGTTTCAATACAAAATATATTGAAAGTGTTTGTTTCTCTTAAAATCATCCTCAGCTATCACCATTGCTTCAAAAGATTTCAGTTGCACATATTTTATCAGGAAGCGTGCTTTGGAGCAAGAAAATGTAGTCACTACAAATCAACTCAAGACATTTTTAATATGCTGTCAATTGCCTACAAAGAAGGTTGAAAGCTTGCCAGAGCAAGCAGACGATTTAATTGTACCTACAACGACGAACAAGAACTATTAAATTGTTGATAATGATGATGACGATGATAATGAAAGATGAAGGCGATGATGATAATGATGTTGATTCACTCTATTTTAATAAAATTTCACAATAAATTTTTATAGAGAAAATCTTAACTGTTAAACTGTTAAAAACTTCAATCTATTCGAGAGCACTTGTGTTAATTAAATTTCTATATTTTGTTGTTTTTTTTCGCCAGATTGTATTTTAGTCATGAAAAGTAAAATTGGGACACATTTTAAATAACTGCCAGGCAACAAACATATTTACACAAAATTAAGAAAAAATTATGTAACTTGAAAGAAACCAAAATTTTTATTGTTATTTTTTATTTTTATCATATTGACGTCAATCTGGATTTTGAATAATTTCAAGATTTGTCTAAGGTTTGATGATTTTTACATGAGAAAAAGGTCTACAGTATTTTATATTAAATATTCAATAAAACTTTCCGTTTTTTTTCAAATTCAATACGTTTATCTAGAAGTTTAAGCTGGTTTTAGTAATTTACATATGTATGTGTCTGCATGAACTCATCCTTCAAAATTTACGAATAAAAATATGCATAATTGGCAAAAGCTGTTTGTTTATTGGAATATTTTATTTTTTATTATAGGCAAAAGATTAATTGAGCTGAATATATACATAAGTATGTACATGCATAATTACACTAAGCTCGAGCTTAATACTGTTTGTTTTTGCGACAAAGAGGGTGTTGGAGTTCGCTGATTTTATTAGAGTTAATTAACTAATTTTGTTCGTTTAGCTTTAGAATCGTGCTTTTAATCACTTAAAAGTAGACCAAAAACATTATTTTGAAACTTATTCCCTAATTCTGTTAGACGATTGTATCGTCTTGTCTATGGACGGAAAGAAGCCGCATTTGTGATTCTTTAATACAATTATTATTTATTGTCCATGCTTTATGACTTTGTTCTAAACATCGGACACATAATTTGTTCATTCATTTAGACACGAAATTAAATACTTTCAAGCCGAAATCGCAACTCGATGTGAATAATTTTTTACTTGCTGTAAATGGTACCTATAGATTTTGCTAAATGAATTCTCAGTTAGATACTTATAAGTAAAATGGTGTTATAATTTAATAATGCTGTCCGTCTGTCATTGAAGGGAAAATAATAAATGGGTAATAACGCAAATCATAGTGCTCGAGATCTGACTGCTGAGCACTGAGTTATTTGTCTACTCGGACATTTTAACTTTATAAAATAAATTCCATGAAACAGTTTTAATATTTTCTAAATCTTATTAAAACTTAATATAGCGGATATAAAACTTAATTCAAATAAGTATGCAAATGCGTATAAAAAAAAATTTATTTTATAATACTTACTTACTTCCATGTTGGAACAAGGCTATTTAATAAATTGCAAACCAAATGACTTGCAATTAACTTGATAACTGTTTACTAAGAATAACTAACGTCAAATAATATTTGTTATTTCAATAAAGAGAACTTTAACACCAATAACCCGCATACTTATCTATTGATCTTTTTCTTATAATTTATTTATTAACTTAAGCCGCTAAAAAAAACAAATAAATTAATATTAAATGAGGGGTACCGGTAGGTCACTTTGCATTAGATTGTGTTGGTATATCTGTTTGAGGGTTGGGGAATCGATACCCGAGTGTTTTATTAAAAAAGGAATGATTTCTTAACTAGGCTGAAATTGAGTAGCTTGCAATTCTTTTTATAGCATGAAATCTTTCATTAATTAATGTGACCTTCAACTGGGGCACAGAGTTGTTGTTTAACATGAATTTGTAAGGAAATGGAATATGAGAAATACTTTTATTGTATATACGAGTAACCCACCTATCACATGGTTTAATTCAAAGCAGTTTCACTTTAGTATGAGAAGCTTCATTGGGAAGAAGCAGTGTGAATCTGTTGCATGCACTTTTTTACATTAAAATTTTCGTTTTGGAAAAAATTGCAACTTTACTAATTCTGAGCCGATTTGAATGACCGCAATCTTATTATTAATTTAATATATTGATATATTTTCGTGGAATTCAAATACATAGTGTGAATTCACTTAAAAATGTCATAAGTTCTTCAGTTTCAAATTTTCGAATCGTTGCAAAATTAATATTTTGATGCACAAAGTCTCGCATAGTACATACAAATGTAATTTTAGCGATACCATTTTATTTTGAGGTATATTCAAAAGTCACCACATATTTTTTAATTATCATGCAGTGTAATTACTAATTAGCAATTGTGCTTGCTACTCGATAACTAGTAATAAAAGTTAATAAAAATAGCACATACATTTACTTACACCGAGAAAACAGATTTGTTGTGATAACCGAATTTGTAACCAATCGAATTTTGTCGTTTGGCTACAAATAACTAACATACAATTCCAGTGTTAAAAAACTGCAGTCGAAATAGCAAAAGTCGTAAAATTGTGCTATTTCTTCGACTTTTTATTTTTTTTTTTGACTGCCCAATCACAACATGTTGCTCATACTTCTGCTATTGAAATCGTAGTCGAAGTTAACACTGCTGGAAATGCGAATAGTCTACAATATCGATGTCAATAGTAAAGTTTTAGTGATTTACTAGTGACATTGTCAATAGTACTACTGACTAGGTGTACCGCCAATGTAGTCGCCTATTGAACTATAACATAGGGTTGTCATTGAAATCTATCAGTGGACTTTAGGATTATTCTTTTACGACCATATGAAGACATTTGAACCAAAGATTCACTAGTACATTTTAGTGACCCTCGTCTACAATTTTATAACTCAACACACATAGTACATACATATGTATTTTTTCAACATTATTGCATAGTATAATAAAAAATAAAAACAAACTACTGACTCGTTCATTGAGAACGTCACCAGAAATACACTAGAACTGTTATCTCCAACGTATCTCTACTCGAGCATAAAAGGAAACTTGCCGAGAAAAGAGTGTTGACATAGAGACATATGGGTCTAGGTTGACTAGAAGGTATACACAACGAAGACCTCCAGCTGTCGACATGTTTGTACAGTTTTCGGTTAACGAAGCAGACATTTTTGTGTGTATGGGTTTGAATCTGGGTTCTGTGTGTGGATGAGTGATTTTTCCTGTATGTACAAATATAATAGTAAAACAAACAACAGCAAATTTTCTTCCAGCAATCGATTAAACAGCGTTTAAAAACATCTCATTTGTGTGTTTTCTTTTGCTTCTGCTCATACTTCTGCTTCTGAAAATCCAAGAGTCGCAGTAGAAGTTAACACAATAAACGAATTGCTAAACACAATGAAGTGCTTCAGCTGTCGACATGTTCGACAAGTTTTCTGTTTGTCTGAGTGCTGCTTTAAATAAGTTAACGTAGTAGAGATTAGAGATGTGCACGTGAGCGGTTTTTGACTCACGACACGCACGCTCACGCAGAAAAATATTTTACTCACGCACTTTCAAGCACGAATGATTTTGAAAATTTTCACGATCACGCACGCTCACGTATAAAATTTTCTTAATCACGCACGAGGGGTGTACAACTTATCACGCTCACGCATGCTTACGAAAAATATATAATTAATTTTTTATGTTTGTTGGCTGAAAAATAGGTTCTTACACATACATGTGTACATACAAACGTATGTATGTATTAGTGTTGCCATTCGAACAAAAATTACTCGAATATTCGAACAACATTTTTTCATTTTTGTTCGAACAAACAAAAATTTTCAATTTAGAATAAAAAATTATTCGAATCATTTTAAAAAAGTATTTTACATTTCATAATTTTTTAATTTGTTAACAATATGATATTAAGTAATCAAATTACTTCAATTTATAAATACCCGTGTAAGCATGTTTGTATATGTTCGCTAAATGCCTCTTTTGTTTTCTTGCTTTGAGAAGATAATGCCTCTTTAATGGCATCAGAAGGTGTCTTACAATTCCTGGCAAAGAGTTTAAAAAATAATTGCTTTTCTATAGATCTAATCAATAGCTGTATGAGCTCGGTTGGTTATTGTTATAAATAAATAAATAATATTATTCCTAAGCTTTCCAATAATAACTTTTTAAAATATGCCACAAAAAGGGAAAAAATTGTACGCAAATACTTTCATTTCACGATTATTTTGTAATAAAAATTTCACAAATAATCTCTAGTATTATGAATTATTAGCTGATTTAAAAAATTGTATCAATTACAGCTCAATAGTTGTGAAACTGTTGGCAACTGTTGCCCCCAACAGTTACGTCTTAGAAACGGCTTGATGGATATAATTTAATTTTATATCTTTATTTCGTTTCTTTATCGCATTTGTAATGTAAAATTTAACAAATATTTGCTCCTGCCACCTAACAAAGCATATAAAAGGCATAGCTCTATTCGATCAGTAAGTAAGAAAGTAAGAAATTGTTTAATCCCTTTTTAATGGTATCACTAACATCAATCAACAATTTATATTATATACATATTTTTCTAATTGCTCTTTTATCAAAAGTAAAAAAAGAAACGTCTACAAGCTAAAAAGTGGGATTATCTGCTGTTTTTAAATGACTATTTTAAAAGAAATCAATGACATATTAAAAATTTTTGTACATGTGTATAAAAACGTAACTTTTTTAACTAATTTCTTTTAAGTTTTTAATAATATTTATTTCTAAGCTTATTATTAAAATTATTTGTTTTTCTTGTGCAATGAATTACTTTTGTTTGTTAATAAAAAAAACTTAAACTCATACACATGCGTGTCGTTTCTTGCAAACTTTTTTAAAATTGTTCGAATATATTTTGTTATTGTTTGTTCGTTCGAATATTCGAACAAAAGTTCAAAATTATTCGTTCGTTCCAACAAGAAAAAAATCATAAAATTTCATTCGAACAAATATAAAACACGAATAATTAACAACACTAGTATGTATGCATTATGTTTGCAGGCTCATTATATCTATATATATTTATATATCGATATACTATATAGATCAGAGCTGGCCACCGAGAGAAACACGAGGGTAATGTATTCGCGTATGTGAATTCATTTGTATAAGAAGCCGATTGATGTTCGGCACTCTGGTGCTACTTTGGGCAGGTCAGACATAGATTGTAGTATTTATTATAAGAAAATTTTAAATTTTCAATACAGTTTTATACACACGCAGTAGTGTTATCTCGTGAGAGCGTGAGAATTCGTGCGTGATTCTTTAAAAAAACTCATGCATGATCATGCAAGAATAACATTTTTTAAGTCACGGTCACGCACTCACGCGTGATTAATTATAAATTTGATCACGATCACTCGTGAAATTTGCACACCTCTAGTAGAGATGTTGTGTTTTTTGTTTTCTTTTGATTTTGCAAATTCAATTGCGTATTCAATCACTTGCTGGAAGAAATTTTGTTGTTGTTGTTTGTTTTACTATTATATTTGTACATACAGGAAAATACACTTATACACACACAAAACACACAATCGAACACATTCACACAAACATTTCTGCTTCGTTACCTTCGTATTTATTTAAAGCAGCATTCAGACAAACAGAAAACTTGTCGTACATGTCTACAGCTTAAGCTCTTCCATTCGTTTATTGTGTTAACTTCTACTGCGACTTTTGAATTTTCAGAAGCAGAAGTATGAGCAGAAGCAAAAGAAAATACACAAATGAGACGTTTTTAAACGGTGTACAATTCTGTTGTAATTAACTAATATGGCTCTTGTAAGCACCAATTTTTCATTAGTGATATGTGAATTTTTAGAATGAAATTGTTACTGCAACAGAAAATTTTAATTGTAACTACAGAAATAATGAATTGATGCAACCAAGATAATTGATATTTCTGAAGGAGTCATTGGTAGCCACGTGTGAGAATCCTTTTTGTATTGTAATTATATTTTTTTGCTTATAAATACATATGAAAAAAATCGTACAATTGATTAATAATTGATAGCAAATATGCCAAATTGGAATACATATGTAAATAAATAATTGTTGCTCCAACTGATTTTTAAACAATCTATTATCTCTGTGTATTTTTGATTTGACAAAAACCATAACGAGACATCTTTACATCTTACCTTACAGACAAGCACAATGAACGGGTTATAAAAAATTAGTTTTTCTTCTAGTTTGGAATCTAAGAAGAAGAAAAAACAAACAAACAAACATAAAAATGGAATAAAAAGAAACGAAACGAAACAAAAAACAAAAATCACCTGCCTTCCCCTGTAATTAAATGAAAATATAATAAAATACAACGTATAAAAATAAACAAGCAAGAGTAAAAAAGACATTAAAGTGATTTAAATTCTTTTCCTTCAATTTTTTTTATGAATTCACTCGCATTAAAAGTTAAAACTAAAACATTAAGGGTATTCACTTAATATTTCTTAGTGCCATTATTACAACTTGCCGATAGTTAAAGGAAGGATTTTGTCTGCCCGGTAAAAAGCTTTGCATCATTACAACTTCAATTTTGGTTTGTTATTATTATAAATAGTAATAATATTTAATGGATAAAAAAAAAATAAATGAAGGTTTTATAATGCTAAGCCGTTTATCCGTCCGACAAAATCTTGTCTTTAGCTATCGGCAAGTTGTAATAATGGCCCTTAATGCTGTGATTTGTCAAATTGTTATTTTTTCGGTTTATTCAGCAAATTAAATTCTAATATCATGGCAATGGTGCACAGTGGTAAGTGCCACAGACAAATATGCAAACAACTGTTTCTTATATTGAAAGGTGTTTGCGAAAAGCAGTACATAATCGATCAAAAGGCGGAATTTTGAAGAAAATACCACCAAAAAATATGAACACACACTCAGTTTCATTTCAAAAGAAACGCTTTTAAATACACAAAAACATTTATAAAAAAATATATTTATCTATATAAATGAAAATCAAATATTGTGTTGCCTTTTGATGTGCATACCCTTATTACTAAACGATTGTTAATTGTAGTGGCAAACATACAGACAGAAATGAAAAAAGTATCAATGGATAATTAACTAATAAGTGAAAACAACTGACTGGTTATCGGTAGAATTTTATAAAATACTCGTAACATGCCAAATAGTGTAGATTTTAATTATATAATAATTGTTGTTTTTTTTAATATGAAATGTTAGTTAAAAGTGAAATATGTTTTACTAGACAACCGGCCGACCCAATTGTGTGCTTTTTAGATGTTAAAAATCTTTCAATACTTGATATTTAATTCTAACTTATTTAATTTTATTACTTTGTATAAAAATTTTTACATTTCAGCTTTCGTTTGAGCTTACATCTAACGATAAAAACTAAAGTGGCGTTTAGATATTGACAGTTCATAGAAGCCATGTGAAAATTCTCATCTGCCTATTTATATTGAAAACAAAAACAAGAGAATTTTTACATGGCTGCCATGAACTGGCAGTTAATCTATACGATAGATTTGAGTAGAAAATTTACATGAAAAGCACTCATTTTCTGAGTGATTTCCATAAGAATTTTCTAGATGGTCGACTTGAGTAGAAAATTTATATGAAAAGCACTAATGTTTTCGAGTGATTTCCATACAAGCTTTCTAGAAGGTGGACTAACTGCTTTGCATAGTGAACTGCACTTAAAACATTTGAAATGAAAAATTTTTATGTTAGTCTTGTTGTTAAGAGCTATTGCATTTAATGCAACTCAAACTCATATTATGAAACGAGATTTAAATATGTACTCGTAAGTAGGAGTACTGAAACAAACAACTGGTCTCGGTTTTTAAAAAGTTTGATACATAATAATAGCAATAATGGAAATCAATTTGAGTTATAATTCACAACTTCACTGATTTTTAGTAGTGAACACACAAGCTAATTAAATAAAAAGACAAACTAGTTAACGCTTTTTTATTCAAATTAAAATCGTAGCAAATAAACAAAAGACTTAGGAAACAAACAGCACACACACACACATAAACAATATAAACAAAGCGTCCCAGTTGACCAAGAATTTCGTTAATGATATCGATTTCTCATACATCTCGAACATTTATTTTGTAAAACTATCGATATTTTTCATTATCAAAGACAACAACCATTTTGGAAGGCAATTATTTAGAGAATTCAAAAACAAGAACTCAAAAATATTTTCAAACAAAAACGTCCTAACTCTTCTTACTGAATTAGGGTATATCACATAATTTTTTTTCTTTTTGATGTGAAACTTGTTTTATTGTGTTTGTAGCAATTACAAAATTATTTACATTGATCATAAACTAGTTTTGGGGGAGCAGGTTTTTAACAGATACAAATTTTGCTAATGCGAAAATGTGAAATTACTTTGATATAATTAACGCACATCGGTATTTACAAAATCATGAACTATTGACGCATGTTAGTATGCAAATGTATGTACGTAACTATAGTTTATTTATTTGATTTCATGATTACTCATTAATTGAGAATTAAGTTTGTTTTCGGCATTTCTAGACTTTTGGCTGTGGAAAATTCCGGCAGCCAAAGTCTACTTTAAGTTTTTATGTTTTTTTGAAAAATTATTATAACACGGATTGAAAATATTGAACTTGATGAGCCCGATTAAGAAAATTTTGCTGAGAAAAAAAAATATTTCACAAGCAAAAAAAATCTAACAGAGAACTCAATCTGTAATCCATCAGCCTTATTTATAAAAATTATTAGGCTTTATATATTTTGTATGAAAATTTGTTTTAAAACCCCTTTATAAAGCCTTGATAATTTTTATAAATAAGGCTGCATATACATACATACATATGTACATATACAAAAATTAATTCAATTTGAAATACCGAAGTATATTTATTTGACATAAAGTGTTCAGGCCCTATTCATAAAAAGTATTTTTGCTTTATAAAAGATTTATGAAATACCTAAAAAATATTTTTGCTTTATAAAAAATTTATGAAACTGATTTCCATACAAAATTTGTTTTATTAAGCCATAATAAGATAGAATTAATTAATATGAATACGGCTGTTTATATATACATTTAATTTGAAAATTTCGCTTGTTTTTATGGTTAAGCATTGTCTACTCGTATATGCATTTCGTTCCCGATTTTGTTTGAGGTTTTAAAACTTACTATATTTGTATATTGTGATTCTCAATATAGTATTAAGAAAACATACGAAGTTTGTTAACTAAATTCAAAAATTTTTCGGGTTGAAGTCTACTGATGAGTTCCAAAAGCGCGAACGAAATGCATAAATACAATGCTTAACCAATCCAATTTTTCTTGGCACGGCATCACGCGTGAATGGCTGAACCAATGCATCTTATTCCTTTTTTTATTTTATTTGTTATTGTCTATAGAAGAAGAAGATTGAAAGAAAAGATTAAGAAAGTTTTGCGGAACAGTGTTAAACGGGAAAAATTTGTGCTGTTGGTAGTTTTTATTTTTTGATAAGATTTTTATAAATTCAGTTGAAAGTCTGCTCAGTTTCATTCTGGTGTTAAAAAAAAACTCATTACAATTTGGGAACAAAATTAAACACCTAAAATTAAATAATGCAGAAATGATGCAGTATCACTTTTAGCCATTTGAATAATTGTGAAAAATTTGAATAAGATAAGACAACACGGAAAAAGATCTATTTATACTTATTCTAAAGTTTTTTTTTCGTTAATAACAGATACTTCAGATACAATAATAAAATACTGTCATTACATGTGTAGATGTTTTCCAATCGGTTCTCCCCAACAATGTTAAGGAAAATTATCTATTAGACCAAATATTATAACAATTAGTTTCTTATAATTTCAGAAACTGAAATAAATAATTATTACCTGTAGTCTGTTCTTTTCATTCAGACATTAAGTTTACCATTGAAAGAGAAAAGGATAAATAAATTTCGTTTCTTCGTAGGAAAATCATGAGTAGACTTCAATTATAAAATTAAAAAAAAAGCTAAAAAAACATCAAATATGATTGCGAATTACGTTTAAACAAATAAGGAAGAAAACAAAATGAGATTTGGCCCAGGAGCTTTTATGAATATGACTGACTGTGGACAAATATGCCATACACCATTCTGTCTGCTTCCCTTATGGCAAATATTTCAGCCTGAAATACTCTAGTGTAATAAGGAAGACGTTAAAATATCTGTGCCCAAGATTTAAGTAACCTCCAGACCCTATACCGCAGATCATTCTTGATGCTTGGGTATAGGCTCAGGTGTCGTAATTATTCACACATTTTCCATTGTCTTTTGCATGGGAAAGGGATTTTGCAATTTGTATCAAAGTCAGTTTCAGTTACCAAGCTTTCCTTAAGCTGGAGGCAACAGATTTAAGATTTTTGTCTGTCAGTAAGAATTTGAGCTCCATCAGCCGGTTGCCACACGTCAGTGCTTCCAAAGGACTTGTACGCAAACACTCTGTGGTACCGATGCAAGCGGTCCATCATACTAGCGATTCACATATCAGAATAGGATGTATAACTACTTTGTACATTTATATTACCATGTTAGGGCTGAGGCCTCATTACACACCAAAAGCTCTTTCCAACAGGTGTAGTAAGTAACCGTAGAATCCATAATGGCATCCAGATATTTTGCACTAGTCGGCAATGTTATAAATAAGTACATGAATCTGCATGCGTGCACAGAAAAAATCAACAACTTTAATTGAAAATAAAACCAAAAATCAATTAAAAATATAATTGAGTCAATTAAATTTTGTAATTAATTAAATCTTTAAACAAAAGTTTCATTGACTTAAATAAATTTTTGGTTTTATTTTCAATTAAAGTTGTTGATTGCAGAAACATTTTTTTTGGGAGCTCAAACCCAGTGTGACTCAGTTAAGTGATGGTGTGCGTAAGCGCGCGTGATGGAAAATTCCGCTTATCGGGACACTCATCTTCAATCTAAATATTGACCTTGCGTATTTTTATTATTTTCTTATGATATAAAAAATAAATTGTCAAATTTCGCTTTCCCTTCATTACTTTACACTAACTAAATTCTTACATGTCTCCCTTGCTCCTGTAAAGGCTCTCCACTCAAAAATTTATAATTTTCAGTTTTTGCAATAAAACCATATGCAAGAGTCATATCTACCCACCTTAAAAGTTTTGTATCACTTTCTCTACTCTTTCGCAAAAAATATAAAAAACACGGTTGCATTCCTCTTTGTGATATAAGAGCTGAAAAAACAGCAGCTTTTTGCCTCCACTATGTAATTTTTGAGTGACGATATGTACATATGTATATATATATTTACATCTTCTGGGAGTATGAATATTTAACAAAACTCAAGGATTTTTTTTCATATAAACAAGGGTAAAACCCTATTGATGATTAATTATTTTTATTATTCGCAGTTCAATGAAACTTGTTTTGACGTTAAAAATACCATTTTATTATTTCTTCCATTTAATGTTTGTTTTAGTAAGTACGTATTTGATGTTTTTGTTTAATTCTATAATTTTAATTAAATAGTCCAACCAAATTTATACCGAAAACATCATTCCGTCAATTTGCTTTTATTCACTTGACATTGTTGTTCTTGTTGTCGATAAGTGTTGCTATTAAATTTGTAATTTGGTTTTGTTTTCAGAATCAATGTCAAAGCCTCAATAAACCTTCGTTTAAAATAAATCTGCAAAGAAAAAAAATTAAAAATTCTTCAAAGTCACCAGTTGGTATTTTATAAAAATGAGAATATTATGAATGATGTTCTGTATGTATGCAAGTACGTACATATGTATGTATGTATGTATGCATGTATGAATGCATAATTAAAGCCATTTCATGTTTAATTATTCATACATACATTTGTAAGTGAGTGCAATAAACATTTTTGGTAGTTAATTTTACATTTGTAAGTATATTTTTTTATTATTAACACCACAAGCTTTACACTGAAAATAATCCATGAAACATTTTACGAAAAACATTTTCGTAGTGGCTCTTTCGTTAAATATACAAAAGTTTCGTTTAAATTACGAAATAAATTTTAGGCAACAGGCTTGTAATTTTATGAAAGTAACAAAAATCAAAAGTCAATATTTTTGTTTTTCGGTAAACATGAGAATTTTTGTTAAGAATATTGTTTCTACCAATATACATTTCGTTAGCTTAAATGCAAAAACGCGTAACTAACAAAAATATAATTTTACAAGAAACGCAAAGAAAAACTAAAAAAACTAAACAACTTTTAAGGCCTGTCCCACGATGTCACCAGCAAACGTTCGATCTGTCGATACAATAACCTTAGAAAATTTATTATTGTTATCAATATTCAATATTCCACCGAACGATTTCTAGTGACATCGTGGGACAGGCCTGTGTTTTTGTTAATAAAAGCGTAATTTTTGATCGCATTCATAATAATCAACCAGAAACTCGATTTTGAATTTTTTGCTAACGATATGTATCTCCGTAACGTTATTTTAGAAAAGGTATGGTACAGAAAGGACAGATGGCGAAGTATTAAACTGTTAAGCTTAACTCGATTTACAACTCTGCTTTTGTACGCTGTGATATTTCTTATAGCATCGTTGCAGCGCCTCCGGTGTTAAAAAGGCGCATTAATTTAAGTGCTGTAGCCATTTAATTCGTTACTTTACGTCGCCGACAATTTATTACTAGAAATATCAACGAATAATGATACTGGGATAGGCAGTAATGCATATCAAAATAATCTATGATATTGATATGAATGGATCGGGCCAGTGGTAGAACTCGGGCTCTCGGAGAAAGTCGTTTGTATTGTAGTCAACACACTGAGTAATCTTGTTACTGTAAGTTGAAATATTTGTTGGTCTCATTCCATTAATCAAGATACACTATGGAACATTGACATCCATATGTATGTACATGCATATCGCTCATTTACTCAAACAACGTCATAACTCGGAAAATTTAATTTTTAATTTTTATTGTGTAAAAATTTCATACAAATATCTGGTTTATTCAACTCTTGCGAGAAAAATTAAATTTTATTTATCCATTAAGTTGTCTGTAAATTGAAAACTTTAAACTCGTTTTCTGGAAAACTGATTTTCTTTTAACTGTGACGTTATTTGAGCAAACGAGCGATAGGTTTACTATCAACGATAAAATAAACTCATCGATCGCATAGTTGTGTGAATTGTCGGCTACACGAACAAGTTGTTGGTAAAATCAAAAATCTTATATTTTTTTATTTGACGGCTGATTATTTGATCGTCTCCAACTCTGTTTGACAAACAACATTAGTAGCCTTTGTGATTCTAGTTAATGATGGAGAAGTGCGTGGATGAACAAAAGCTTTTTTCTTTCTTTTTTAAAGATAAGTAATACTCAGGCAATGAATGCCTACTACTAATACTAGGTGTTACCTTCTGTTAGGACAGGGATAGTGAATGAAGAGATAGAGGAAAGCTTAATTTTTTTGCAACTCTGCTTTTTGCACGTTTTTAATAATGCAGTGTTGCATCGCCTCTAATGTTAATGAGGTGTGTGAATTTTTTTTATTTACTCTACTTCGCCGATGATTGTACTAAACGAAACCGACGATTAGTATCCGCTGAAGCCGGTGTAGTTCAGTGGCCAGTGTCTATACCTTAAAAAAGCAGAAGAGAGGTGTCTTAGGACAGCCGGTTAGAGCTATGCTGCTTAGCTATATAAAAAAAAATTCATGTGTTAAATGACAATGCAATAAATTTATCAGGTATGTTCTGACACTCGCATGGTTTTCAAATCGTATGTGAGTTGCAAATCGTCAAACTTGTTTCTACTTGTTCTACTTGCCATATTGATTTAGGTTAGCTGTTTGTTGCAATTGTCAGTGTATAAGTAAACAATGCAAAGACAAAGTTAACAAAACTAGAAAACATTTTTTAAATTTCAATTTCATAGCAAAAATTTTACCAAACTATTTGTATTTTTAATTAAAATCAAAAGAAAACATATTTAATTTAGTGTTTCTTTAAAGTTTCGTTTAAGCTAAATTCACTAGTTCACTTCAGTATACTCTTGCGATTTGCAGAACACCTCTCTTACGAGTTCAAGACACAATCGCAAATGTTATTCGATATGCGAGTGTCAGCACGTGCCCGTATACTATATGATGATACATTGAGCAATCGTTCTTATTGTTTTTCTTTTCAAAGAACGAAACAAAATAAAATCAAACTTTTTGTTTCGTTAACTTTCGTACTCTGCTTTTAAGTACAAAGAAATCAAAACAAAAATAAATTTATAACTCTAATAGTGTGAATTATTTTTATTACGAAAATCACGTCGTAGCTCCTGTGTCGTGGCACAAAGAGCTTAAATATAAATCGTGGTTTGTACGTCTCCTTTTGAATAACAGGTATACGACACTGCAACACATATATATGTACTGATTGATGGGTTTATTTGATCGTCTCCAGGTCTTTTCAACATAAAAATCAAACAACAACAAAAAACAATTTTTAATACGGCAAAAACATGAAATTTTAAATATATTTACTATATGTTGCATATTTCGCACTAATTCCTGTAAAGAGACTCAAAGAAAAAAGAAAACGCTGTACAGTGGCCATATCTGTAAAAAAATTAATTTTCTGCACCCCGTGGATATTTTTATCCCTCCTTTTAATACGTACAAGAGTATATGAAATTAAAAAAAAATTTAAATTTTGAGTTGACGCTCTTTAGAGGAAATAGTGCGATATGTTTAAACAAGTTATTGCTCTTATATATTTAAGTCAGCAATGGCTCATTGGTTAGAGCTCTTTCTTTCAACTACAAAGAATGTGAGGTAGTGCCCTACATGTTGGGCCAGGTAAACTTTTTAAAGTTTTTTTAGCTTTTGCACAAGAATCTTGTATATTTTACGAAAGATCTTCATAGTGCCAAATAACGAAATATTTCGTAAAGGTTTCGTACGTATATGGCTTGGATTTTTTTCAGTGTAAGTAAATGTTCTTGCTATGAATTTTATTTGTTAAAAAACATAAAATTTTTTTTCATGTTTTGTCGTCAAGACTTTTTATTTTGTGATTTTTGTTAAGTTTTTGTTTAATTGTTGGTATATTATGCTTGAGAATATAAAAGCAAAATATATTCATTTTAATTTAAAACAATCAAGACAAATAAATAACCACATTAAAAGACAAGACCCGGATTAGTAAGTATATATGTATGTATGTAAGTACCCTGTCGGAGAAGGAGGAGTTGACTACAAAAATAGTTCACTTATAGTTAACTTTTCTTAGACTGACTAAAAGCTAACTGTAATGTCATCCAGAACAAATCCAAAATTAATTCTTAAGTTGAGTACGTAATCGAATTTGGTGAGAGCCAACAAATTTATTCTCAGCCACTTTGGAACTCATTTCAGTTTTATATTAACATTTTGCTGTTATTATTTTAGATGGTACCTTGGCTGTGTAGTTAGCGCGTTGAGTACACAACGTGTGATGATACATGTTCGAACCCCAGAAAATTTTTTTAAATTTACTGACTACCAGGTGATTTAAAAAAAGCCAACTTTAAGTTAGCTGAAAGTAATGCAGAGTGAGACAATTGACTACTGCCTAGGACATCACAATGTTAAAATAGTCAGTTGATTACATTGAAAAGTAATCCAAGTGTCAGTCGGTACTAGTTGCGAAATAGTTAGCTTAAAGTTAGTTTAAAGTTAAC
Source organism: Nowickia ferox (assembly GCA_936439885.1). NCBI lineage: Eukaryota > Metazoa > Arthropoda > Insecta > Diptera > Tachinidae > Nowickia > Nowickia ferox. The sequence goes on along the minus strand of OW387023.1, from coordinate 152,656,909 downwards.
TTAATTTCCGAAAGGTAAGTTTAAAAATTCATCTCTTGTTTTGTAAATTGAGAAGTATCAACGGTATACGACGACATTGATACATGCGATGACTGTTTTTCGTACAAGATATTTTTAGTGTCAATCACTCGCGATACCAATAATTTCATTTGTTGGATCAAAGTTTCACTTGAGAGATAATCCAGCAGTAGTTTATTGAAGTATTTACATATGTACGTACATAGTTTAAAATATGCAAATAGTTATTTTAAATTAGATATATGTTTGTAAATGTCTGTTTGTCTGTCTGTATTGTCAATAGCTGTTATTCTTGATGAGGAGAGGGTGTTAGAAACAGAAATAAACAACTTTTAATCTCCCCTTAGCAAGTATATTTATCTCGCTTAAACGTTTTTTAAGACTTTGATGATTTTCATTATTCAATTAACAACCGGTCTTGTATTATTTATCATTTCTTGATGCACAAAAACTTTAAAGATTTTTCATGCGTTAAGATTATTACAAATTTTCTAATACGAGTTACTCATTGGATTTGACATTAAAAACCAAAGCTTTTATTTAGTACACAGTTGAAAACTTTTTATTATTACATTCTCGTATTGCACTTGCAACAACTTTAAAGCAATATTTCTTTGGAGTCAATATAGGTACTCGTAGTTTATTCACTTTGTGCTTATATTGAACGGAATGAAAATAATAATTTCGCATTCAACAAAAACAAGAGACCAGTTGAAAGTTCAAACACCAGCACTTAATATACATATCGCTCATTTACTTCAATAATGTCATAAGTAAAAAAAAAATGCAAGTTAATAATGCAGAATAATTCAGCATTTCGTATTTTATTCTCCTGAGAGAAAAATAAATTTTCATGTCTTCATTGAGTTGTATGTAAATTGAAAACATTAAACACGTTTTCTTCAAAACTAGTTTTATGGAGTTGTGACACTATTAAAGTAAATGAGCGGTATGCGCAATCAATATATAATCCATATAATGCTTACAAGCAAATTTGGATCAGCAACTTTCATTTATTCAATTAATGTTATATGGAAGCCTTTAAGGTCAATTAATATCAATTACAAAAGTAATTTCTGAATATAAGTGTGTAAAAAATATTCCTGTAATAAACAACTTTAATTGAAAATAAAATCGAAAATCAATTAAAAATGTAATTGAGTCAATTAAAGTTTGTAATTAATTAAATTTTTAAGCAAAAGTTTAATTGACTTAAATATTTTTTTAATTGATTTTTGGTTTTATTTTCAATTAAAGTTGTTTATTGCAGGAATAGTATTTATATCTGTGACAATAAAGAAAAATTGAGTAAGTCACATATTTTGGACTTCGGTTCTTTTTTTGACGGAAATAAATTATTTACGATCACAAATAATCGTATTTGGTCAAAATATAAAGTTCGAAACTTATGTCGCTTAAGCTTTTTTTGCTGTTACGGCACATTATGTTAGTAGATATAGTAGTAGATTTTCAGAACTTTGTTTCTTTTGCAGCCAGATTGGAAAATTCGGTGCACGCTTTTAATTAACTCAAAAATAGCTCATCTTGACTTAAGCACTTTTTCCATTTTGGCTACAAATTTTTTTGATTAGTATCGAATTTTCATCGTATTTAGTTTTACTGCCTGTTTATCGAAGGCGATAAAAAAAAGAAAATACTCAATTTTCTTTTAGTTTTCAATATAGATAAACACACGTATATACATATGCATGTACTCGTACACACAAAAAAGTAATATGAATAATTTTGTAATATCAATTAAAAAATTAATTCAATTTTCACCTATAAACAATTTGATAATATCAATTAAGTTTTCTTAACTGAAAACATTAATTGGTGAATAATTTTTTCTGTGTAGATAGTTTTAAAGCAAACAACTAATATTTTCCTTAATAAAGAAAACATTAATGTTAGAAAAAGTGCAATAGGATTATTAAACATATGTAGGTTAGGTTAGGTTAGGTTAGGTTAGGTTAGCAGGCTGCTGGTAAGGAAAGGTGAAATTTAGAGTCCAGCTCACTTAAACATATGTAAATCATTTGCATTTAAATGTTTCCTTCGTGAGCATTCCTAGCAACTCAACTGGGACGAACGACGAATTTCTTCCACGCCTACGAATTTGACGATATGAATTCGCTGCGTAAATTCGTCGTGTGAAGCACAATACCGACGAATTTACTCTGCAGTCGTTTCTTTTTCGGCTCCACTTACACGTTGTCGTACTGATTGATGAGAATCAAAACATTTTGATATTTTTATTTGACGAAAAAAATGTCATTTGCTTTGTGTTATTTGTTGTGTGACGACATGGAGAAGAGCGCGGATGAAAAAAAATTTGTTTGCATTTGATACAATTTACCATTGTTCGTTTTAAAAAACCAAACAAAAAATCAAAAGTCTACAAGCAGTTTTATTATTATAATTAATATAATATTCTCTTGTTTTATTAAGCTTAAGGTCTCTTGTTTTTTTATATTACAAGTTGTTTATTTATATTTTGATATTATTTTTTAGGAACAATTTTTCTTTTCTATAATTATTTGAAAAATTAGAAAAATTATTATTATAAATAATAATTGAAGAAAAATTAGAGTGTGACAGATAGAAAAATTAATATTTAACTCTGCATTTTGTATGTTTAATGTACACATTCTCACCGATTGATGGTTTTATTTGAACGTCTTCTGGGCACTTTACCATTTAAGCAAAAAAATTAGCATAATGCCGCGTCGAGTACTTCAATTGCCGCCTAAATACATACATACAAATTAACGCAACATAAGTATATAAGTATAAGAAAATCTCCTTCTTAATAATTCGAATTTGAAATGTCACGCCGCTGATGTTCTAGTGCGATAATATCGCGTAGTTCCTCCGCTGCAGTGTTAAGTCGCACATTGGGGTAGAAAAACCCGCTGTGCTTGCGATTGTATGAACACTGGGAACTTGTTATGCTTTCGGGATTTTAACACGTCCAAACTAGTTCTGAATTAGAACTTTTTAAAATTTGTTGTATTTTTGAATAATAAAGAAAGCTAAATATTATAATTAAATAATGTTTTTTATTATCTGTTTATTCAAAATAGACTACACTTGATTGCTAAAAATTGTTGGCAGTGATTCTACATGAATCATTTTCTAACAAAAAAACTCGCCTTATTACTGAAATACATCTGAATTTGTTGTTATTGTGGTGACGATTGCTATGAAGCATAAAAAAGTAAATTATGTAATTTAATACATAATTTAATTATAAGTACAAATATATCGTTATATAAAATTATCCAAAGCCGCATTACACGAAATATTATTTTACATATGACATGTCAAATTTCAATAATGTACTCGTAGTTCTACAAAAAATGTGTGCCTTTTCCGCAGACTTTTTTAGTTTGTTGGTGATAGGTATAGTTTTTTAGCAGAATTTTGGGTTCCGAGAATAACATGAATATTTTTATTCATACACGGATAAATTGTTGATTTGCTGTTCATCATCTACGAGTATGTAAGAAATGGATAGAAAATAAACAGTAAGTTTTTGGCAGATACGATACTTTAGCGTATAATCAATCAGCACTCTAAAAATGTTCTTCATAATTATAGTACATATTTTTTTCTTGTATTTATTAATGCTTTTGTTATTATCTAACCAATTATGAACATTTGGCTATGCAATTTAAATAAAAAAGATTTTATAGATTCATATTTGCTTACACACAATAGAAGAGTTTGTTGAAACATTCAGGGTTTAAAAAATTAACACTATTTAGGGAACTGACCAATAAGTCTTTCAACTTTGAAGGAAAACAAATAAAACCCATGACATAAAGACATAAAGATTGATAGAGTAAACATATTCTCACATATACACATACATACATGCATGCATAGATATTTACTTGCATGTGTGTACTCGTATGTGTGTTAAATTCTAAAAACAACTCATAGGAAAATCAAACATGAAAATAATGTTCGAAAATTACCAATACTAGAAAAATAATTGCTTGCGTGCAGGTGTATTTTGTTTGCGGTTAAACAGAAACACAAAACGAGCTTTTCTTCATTCATTCACACAAGTGCAAAATTGTAGAAAAAGAACTTTTATACCTTAAGGTTAACTAAAGCTTAAATGGAGCTAAGCTTGACTTGATACGTCACCTCGGTTTTCGAAGTCAATGAATACAACTACGGACGGCATGCTGCTGAATATAAACAATATGTACTATACTAAACATACCCAGCAAACATTTCGATTCAAATGTCATTCCCAATACATTTACATACAAGCCTGAACAGTAGTTTGACTAGATAATAAAAAAGCTTTGCATTTGAAAACTCAAGCCCAGGCAAGCTCCCAGATCTGGTGAGGTCTGTTTAAATTTTAGTGCAAAAAGTTTGTGAAAGTAAATTTTTTAAGAAAAAGTGTTTTTTGTAATACATATTAAATTTAATTGAACTAAAGTCAATTTTAATCCGGAATAATTTCTCAATCGGGCTTAAGTTCGGTATTTTAAATTGTTATTGAATGAAATACTTTTATTAATTAATGCGATTTTTTCGGTGATATCGTCACTTCTTAGATTCGTTATCTTGGTACCCTAATTTATACGTATCAAAATTCTGAAATTTTTACAGATGATAAATAACTCAATAAGACTATATTATACTATTTTAAGCCAGACACTTTTAGGAATAAGCCGATTAATTATATTCACAATTGACGGTTCTTCGCGCTCTTCTGAAAAGTACAAATTTGCATGTTAGATAGTTTGACATGGTAGGGACGATATTGGCCCCACTAATAACAAAATAAGCCGAGTGACTCGAGTTTTTATGTAAGGATAAAATGATGTTTCCGTCATCGCAAACACTTCTTGAATGAAATAAAACGGCTTAAGAAGCTTTTATATATAATGTTAGTATCATTATTCGGGATAAATTTTTTGTTATTGTTATTTTGAGAAAAAAAAACTTCCATTACAGTTGGCCAACACTAAAGAAGAGCAATTCATTGTGCACGGAAATTTATGAGCGTTTATTAGCTTGCTAACGCAATCGTAAAAATTAAACAACCTTTTGTTTTTTTATTTTTTTTTAATTCTGAGAATTATTATTTGCTGGGTTTTGTTAAAATTTCTAAGCCCACTACGCTTATGAAAAGGATTTAGTTAATGGCCCGATAACGGGTGGCAACCGAACTCCAATTGCCTTTTCAACTGGCAACGCAACCGAAATTCAATTTAGTATAATGTATGGCAACTTTCTACGGATTCCTAAAAGCTATCGAAACTACAATTGTGACAGATTCACAACTGCAAATAATGCAAAGACAGCTTAAAAATATAAGTGTTAAGAAATTGTTAAGAAAAAGTGTTTAAGAAATTACTTGTAATTAAGATGATTAGTGCAGTGGCATTATTTTTCTATGAAGAGAGGAAGCACAAAATGTGACATCTATTAGACATCTATTAAGCACTTAAGGGACAAGTCAAATTCTTCAAAATTACTGTATCTGCAGTGAGTAAATGCTGTTTCCTAAAAAATTATTAACAAAGAAGTTATTTTTAGCTTTAAAGCATTTTTTCCTCATCCCAAAGAAGGAGTAGTTTATTTAATTCAATATATTTTTTCATTTTATCACTCTTTTGGGCCATAACTGGATAAAAGTTCCCATCTTGAGTTACATTAAAATTATTACATCCCAACTTATTGCTAATTTGAGATGAAGGCTGCGTGTTTGCTGGGTATGCATTTAATCGTTGACTACTGAGATGCCTGATTGTATGCGTGTACAACTACTTTTAATCGATATCACAAGTATCATGACTTTAAAGATCGCTTGAACGATCGTGTGCTTGTGTCTGTGAGATGTTTAAGTGGTAGTTGTGCTGCTGGTAGGCAGCGTCTTGAGTGTTGTTCAAAAACTTATTTTATCTTCTGCAGGTTGAGAAGTTTAGAAGTCAGTTAAGCATAAAAATTCATACGGTTCGGTCGGGCCAAAAACGACTCACTCAATATTACCAAAAATATTTTTTTTATACTTGCATAAATCAATAAATGGTATCGATGCATAATTAACAAATAAGCAGCAACGGAAATTAATAATTTGAAAGCGCAAAAATCGAAATATTACGGCAAATACGTTCGTATTTATTAATACAACATTTGCAAGTGTATTACAAAATATAAAATAAATTTAAAAAATAATAAAAAAATAAGACAAGCATACAAGGAGAAGTCAATAAAAGAATAATGCACAATTCATAGCACAAATATAATTTATTGTAAAATTAAAATAGAAAAATATAATTTAATCCTTTATAGTTAGTATAAGTGAAACGTAAGAAATAAGAGTCTTTTTGAATTTTATTTATTAAACGAAGTTTTCGAAGAGCTTTAGAATAAAAAAATAAAATAAAATAAAATGAATAGTAACGTTACATCGGGTTTTGATATTGTTGCCGAATTGGCAAGCATTGCAATAGATGAATTCAAGTCACACTATGTAACCAAAAATTTCACTGGATTAATACAAAGATACTACCATTTGGTCGAAGAGGACTTTGGCGGTAGGTTCCTTCTTTTATTTGCATTCATCTTATTAAATCTTGTTTTTTTTATATCAAGTTCTACTGGAACACTTATTGAAAGTGTTAACATTTCTCGTTAAACTTTCTACCTACAATTATTCATTTAATATTATCTTAAGCAATCGGAATTAAAATTTTAAATCGTCTAACTCGTTATTAGCAAATGATATGTATTATTAAAATAAAGCAAAGCAAAGTTGTTCAAGCTGAATGAATTAATGTGATGTAATGAAAGAATTTATAAAAATATTTCTAATTGTTAATAAATCAATTTGTAAACAACGTTTGTTACATTCGGGGCAGTGTAATATGACGTTTAATGGAAAATAAATGTAAACTTTAACACAATTATGTAATTAAAACTAAAACGGAAATCAAAGCAACAGTAATTAAAAGCTAAACAGAAAATCAACTTAGCCCTGGATAACTGAATAAATATTTATATTTTATATGAAATATTATTAACTTCTATTTCTATAATTACGGAAAACTTAAGTGAATTTGGCTTGACTGCACTTGAACTTAATAAGACCGGGAATGATTTCGTTGAGTTGTTAAGCTTCGTGACTCGTTTTGTTTTGAAATATAACAAAAATATCAAGAGAACTTCCTGATCTTGTATTTATATAGACTCGTGGTTAAATAAAAATGAAAAAAAAATGTTTGTAAATTATCTCTTTATATATAAATATTTCTTATTTGTGTTTAACGTGATTAACCAACAACAAACAAACTTTTTTAATACTATTTTATGTCCCACACAGCCTTAACCCAAAGTCGAAATCTGAAACTTCACATTCTCCCAAAGAAAATGTTGCAACCCAGTCTAATCGCTCATACGAAGTGTCTAGTTTGTGCCTTTTCTCGTGAAATTGATCACTTTTGGTTTCCTGACATTTTATTTCTTGTTGGGTACACAAGATATTTATTTATATTTATGTGAAATTTGTACACAACATCAAGAATGATATGAGGATTAATTCTGCGTCATTAACCCAAAAACTAAATTTTTTCAGTTATGACGTTGTTTGAGTAAATGAGCGATTCTTACTTTTTTTTCAATCAGAAACTATTCTCTAATTAAATAGTTCATAATTTTAAATATTTTTATTAAAATTATGTTTAACAATATAATAAGACATTTACAACTGCACAAAATCTAGTAGATTTTAATTAAAATCTTTATGAAAATCTATACCGTTTACACCAAGTTTTTTTTTTTGATATTATCAAGATTTTTTATCCAAAACACATTAACTGAATATTTTCAAAAACTTACAAGCAAACAATTGCAGTGTAGCCAATTCACTCACTCTTTTATGTACACAGGCTGACTTTTTAGTACAAATTTAAAAAAAGCATAGTTGCTTCAATAAGTTCAATAAGTCCTGTTTCAGTTTTGACTCGTGAGTCTTGAGTTTTTAGGAGAGTGGAGGAGGGTACAGACTTGACCGTACCAGTTCGTTTTGTTTTGTTATTCGTGATACTCTACGACAATGCAGATTGATGAAACAAACTTGACGATGTGTATGAACTAGAGTTTTTCTTTTCCCGGACTTTTTCATTTCCCGGGAAAGCGGGAACGACTTTTCAGTTTCCCGGGAATTCCCGCCCAGCGCAAAAATATACAAAATATTTTTTAATTTAATTTATTTCGACAAAAAAACAAATAATAACGTCAAACAAATAATAAAGTCGAAAAACTAATATAATTTCAGTTCTTTATATAATAGTAATGCATAAGTACCAATATTCGGATATGTTCTGCATTCCAGGTGAAATTAGAACGTGCTGAATTGCCATAGAATTGTTGTTGCAAATATGTATTTATAACAACAATGCTATGACAATTCCGAACGATTTAATTTCACGTGGAATACAGAACATACCCGATTATATGTAAATGCAATGTCAAGTGCATTGATATAACGCAAAAAAACAAATTACATTATTAAAAAAATATTATAAAAACTTGCTTTGAAAATAGTACTTTAGTACAGAATAAGCATGAATAGAATCGTTCGAAAGTCTATTATTATGTTGTCCTTATAGTCAGAAGAGCATTATATAATTTCAGGACACTTTCAGTTTTTTCACCATATGTGTACATATGAGCTAAAGTTGCCATAATAAAATCAAAACAAAAAAATCCCGGGAATTCCCGCAAATATATCCCGGGATTTCTTTCCCGGAAATTGTGCGGGAAATCCCGTATGAAAAACACTAGTATGAACACAAATGCAGGTTCAAAAGAAAATTTATCAAAAACTGATCAGGTAAACTTGATGTGTGTGAACCAGGACTAATTGACAAAATCTAGTGACGAAGTAGATTTTGTTTTTGTATGGGAAATTTACTAGATTTTGCACGAAATCTCGTTAATCTGTTAACATTTCATACAAATATCTAGTATATTCAACTCTTGAAAGAAAATTATATATTTTTTCCATTAAGTTGTGTGTAAATGGAAAACTTTAAACATAAAACTAGTTTTTTTTCAACTTGTGATGTTGTTGAATTAAGTGAACGATATCTACATAACAGGAATCTTGAAAAAATAAGTAAATGAAATTTATTGGCAAAAAGTAATAAAATTTTGGCAACTGAACTGAATTATTAATTTTAATCGAGAAAGAGAAAAACCTGAAAAGTTATTTATTCTGACAGAATCAGCAGTACGTAATGATGGACAATTTTATGTGCTGCCGAACTCGAGCTGGGAAATATGTAACTTGTTTAGCTTTGTTTGTCCTGAAATAAATTTTAAATTGTGTAGATCGAATTGGCAGTAAATTTTTTTAATTCTACTAAGCACATGAAACACACATACGGGGTGTTTTTTTTTAGAGGTATAGAGCTAACGCACATGAATAGTGTTTTCGAGAGATACTTATTTGCTTGGATAGTTTGGATAAAGTCCAATTTACGGTCACTTATTCCAGCAATGGAGCCCGCACGTCATTGATAACACTGTTGGCTTCCAAGGTGTCAATCGCCTGTGGCTTATTGGTGTAGATCATAGACCTCTAAATAACTGGCCCCTTCACCTTAAGGACATTCTGTTGTGATTTAAAAAAGTCAGTGATAAATAGTAATGGCTCTATAGCGGTCAATATTAAATGAAACTTTCCGGACGAATTGATAACGTCCTCCTTTTCTTGAAGCTTCATACTGAACAAAATTTTCTTGCTAAATTCGGACTAATTTTCTTTTGACTCCTTTTACCATATGTAAAGCGTTCCTGTCGGCGACAGTTTAATCATGATCAAAGTTTATTTACATATACATCTGTACATCATTTATAACAGCTGTGGAGCTGAAATTTTCTTCACAGGTTCAGATCATTACCCAACAAGTGACCACCGTGTGGAGTAATTTGTAGTAAAAAAAATAAATAATTAAGGGTAAGACAACGTTTGCCAGGATCAGCTATGTAGTATGTATATTAATAACATATATGCAACTGTAAAACTACTAAGAAAATACAAAAAATAATTATTATAATTATTTTCAAACGTCTTCCAATACTTTTTTCATTTAAAATTTTTCATACGCGCTTTCACCACTTACAATTTGCGGAATTATGTGTTACAAAGCAAAACAAAATGGTGTACGATAATTCTAAACAACTTTTTATATTGAGGAAATAAAACTAAACGGGTAAAATATCTATCACCTGGGGCGAATTGTCACATCCGTGAACGTACAACACGTCACGTAAAAATGCAATTTTCAGATTATCACTACGTGAACGTACTGAAATTCCATTCAGCTTATACGATTGACGTATCAATCAATTTGTTTTCGTACGATTGTCGATACGATCATGGATGTAACGATTTCAGCCCTGATTTCTCGCATAGACCTTATATTTATGTATAACGGACCTTGGTCACGATGAAAAAGCAAACCAAACTAACAAGTAACAGCTGAGAAAATAGCGCACATACTAAACGGTATTGCCAAAAAAACACGCTTTACTTATTTTTTATTAGTTCTTTTTACGTTAAAAATTTAAATCAGTAACGGTTTGATATTTGTAACACATCTTTATGCTAATGAAATTAAAAGAGCAACAATTTATGGACCAAGGCTTACTTTGCGGCCTAAACATTTTTTTTCTCACTAGAACAGCAATTTTTTCTAATGACTACTACTACAAATATTGTCCGAAAGATACACTATTAACGTTGGAAGCAAACTACGACCGCAAAGTGTCCATTAACTAGGACTGATGACTTCAAATTTTTATTAAACAAGTATACTAATGTTACATTTCTAGTTTAGACGTTTGTGGGTAAACTATTTATATAGTCAATATTAAACATTACGGAACAAACAAACAGAAAAAAAATATAAGAAACAACCTTCAAAAAAAATTAATAATTTATTTTTTGGTTTAATATGCTAGTATTCAGTTTTTTGGTCTATTATTTGAAGGGAAAAAAATTAAAAAAATTTGTTTAAGAAAAAAATTAGAAAATATGTACAATTAAAAAAAGGTAAATATTTTAATATGACGTAATAATTCATTATATAAACACTTGCAGTTACAGACGTACTTTGCTTTTTTTAAACTAGGATTTCGTAAGAATTTTCTTAACAATTATGTTAATAAAAAAACAACTAATTTATTAATCCACTCCGTATTTTATCAAATAATTGTATGATTAAATGAATCTACTTACATATTTATTTACATTAATTTTACAAATAAAATGATAAACCTTTAATTTTAATAATTAGGTGTAAAAATAAATAGCTAAAAATTATAATTACGAGCTCTTATCAGCATTTAATTAAAATTATTATAAATTTGGTATGGTGAATGAAGTGCTTTAGATGAAAACAAACTTATCCATAAGCTTTATTTATAATGACTCGTACTGTGTAATTTGTACAAATTACAATATCATAAGTACATATGTACATGTGTACTCGTATGTATGTAACATACATACCTTCTACAAACAATTTAAAACCCAGCAAAATAGTCGCATAAGCAAATGCTCAAAAGCAGATTTATTATTTAATTTCTGCACATGCAAACAACATCGATTTTAGAATAAACCCAGTAAAAAACTAAGCGGAGCCATTTAATAATCTAATAATAATCACAAATTGTTGTAACATTATGGTTACAATAAATAGAAACTATTGAAATTAATCCCAAAGTGTTGAACTAACTTATGTGTGTATACGCTATTTAACTCAGATATCGTTCACTATGAGGGCGGTTCCCTATGAAAACGACATAACAATGAAAAAGCAACAAGTTTGGGCAAATTTTTCCTTATTTCGCAGAAAAAATTTAAAATACTTATTAATTAACTCAAAAATGTTTTTAATTTTTTTCTATTAAAAAGAATTCCTCAACTATATACAAAATTTAATTGAATGTTTTTTTAGAGTCGAAAATATTTAATTAATCCGATCAATTAATTGGAATATTTTTAAAGGTTCAACTAAAAAATTTATTGAAATATTTTTGAAAGATCAATTAAAAACTTAATAAAAACTTTAAAGATTTAATTAAAATATTGATTGAAATATATTTAAAAAATCAAATAATATAAAGATATCAAAAAGGAGATGTTATGCAAAATTTGTCTATTGCACCAGAAAAGTAACTGATGCATCGTACTGCTTTTGAAATTTGAATGGTACTTGAATGGTACTAACTTTACCATCGTTGCTCGTTGAAATCCAAGAGAACAATATAAAGTTATTGATAGTGGCTTCTTTTTTGTTTTCACAGAAAGTGATTTTCACAGAAAGTGATTGACGTGAATTCATTTGTAAAATATTTCTAAAACTGAGGGAATATAAAAATAAATTCTGTAAAGTTCGAATTTGACTCGCACACGAAGGGTTCAGTACGGAAACTACATATGGGAAATTCCCAGGCGACGGACGCGGCATTCGTACACTTTTAGTGGAGCAAAAAACAAGAAAGGAATCGAAAGATCCAATATATACGAGTATCTTAAGTGTCTTGAAGCAATGAAGGAGTAGTATATTTCAGAAAAAGATATAAGCAAATGCCAGCGAGAAATTTTATAAAGAATTTTTTATTTTTTTTTTGTGAAAGTGGAAATGAAGTTGAAAGAAGATCGTTTATGTGTAGATTTAAGAAATATGAAAATTTTGTTTTATTTGTTTTTAATGGGTAGAGTACAAATACGGACGCGAAGAGAACTGAACGCAGTAACTTTGCTAATATTGATTGAACTTTTATTCAGAAGAAATTAGACAATAACTAATGCTTATTTACTGCTGAAAAAAATTAATAAATATTGATTTTATGTGACGGATGCGACATTAGGGTATAAGTGAAAGTAAACTCCTCAAAAAACTTCCGTTATTACAACTCCTTTTATGCTCATGCTTAAGGTTTTGTTAGTAGAAAATTTGTGAATTACAAAAAAAAATACATAATACATATTACTTTAAATAATCGTTAAAAAAGGCTCAGCAATAAAATAGTTTTTTTCTACAGTCTGTCAAAAAAAGCCGACTTCAATGCAAAAATCTGATAGAACAGTTTCGAAAAAAATTTATGGGATATAGAATAACATTTTAACGGGCGTGCATCCACCCATTTTTTAAATGCAAGATTTTGTGTGTTTTCAGAGCTCAGGGTGTGTGTTAAGTTTTGTAAGCATCGGTACAGTAGAATCACTTAAACTAAAATATTAAATTTTAATGGGCGTGACTTCATAGAATAGAACGACGTGAAATATAATAATAGATTTTAATGAGCGTAGCTCCGCCCATTTTTTAACTTTAAATTTGTGTAATTACAGGAACCGAAGGTGTTCGCTAGGTTTCGCAGCAATCAAATGAGTAGAATATCATAAAATCAAATTAAAATAATTTTGGTCGTGTCCCGCCCAATTTTTTTTTGCAAACGTTGACGTTTTTTGGAATTACCCATATGTATGTATACTCTAGCCTATATTTTTCGGTTTTAGGCGATTTTGCTAATTTGGGTGAGTTTTCTTAGTTTTTTTTTTAGTTTTGGGGGTTTCTTAAATTTTTGGCGATTTTTTCGTTTTTGGCGATTTTTTCGGTTTTTGGCGACTGATTTTAGTTTTAATTTTGGGATTTCTTAGTTTTAGCGTTTTTGCTCTTAGTGCCGCTCCAGACTTGCAGTTTTTGTTACAGCAACTTTTTACTTTTTAGTGCAAAGGAACGAAAGAGGAATACAAAATGTGTATATTTCTATTTAAACACTCTCACAAATATGCAAGAATTGCCGCATCAAAAATTGCAAGTCTGGACTGGGACTTACATTTTCCAAGATACAGCAAGTTGTCAAAATTACATTCACTGAGAGAATACGATTTAAATTTGGTTGTTTAAATTTTTAATTGTTTAATTGGTGTATTCTGCATAAAATACATTAATTTTGAAAATTTCAGGTGTCTATATACAATTGTACGAGTATGTATATATATTACATTAGGCTTTAGAGCACCCTTTAGTTATTAACTGACATATATTTCCTTTTCACGTTTTTAGTACGGAACCCTAAAAACTTTATATATAAAGCTTTATTATTTACTTATAATTAATATGCCACTAAAAAAGAGCTTCCAAGGAAGTTAATAAGATTTCGTGCTTATGATCCGGAAGTAGTGAAAATCTGGATAATTTCTAATGAATTTTACATAAGGTTGTCATTAAATTAGGCTTTTTTGTATGTTCGTTTTAACATCTTCAAAGGAACTAATTTTTCATTACTTTTACAGAGTTAGAAACAACTCATGGAAAGTACAAATAAAGCCGGAAAATCATTACATTATAAAGTTTTAAAACACATTCGACGTGCTTTTCGTGGCATCGATTGAATTTTGCGTAAATAAATTATAAGAAGTTATTCTTTATAAATTACATGGGTGTTGTTCATAATCACTTCCTTAAAAGTCCAAAATACACACTTACTGATACTTAGAAGTGGAGAAAAGTATTTCCTCAATAATTACTTCTATTTTTTTTTCACTGGGTGTGTAATAGTTATTTACCATTTCATAGTATTTTGAATTAAACTCTGTTGATAATACTTTTTAATAGAGTAAGTAAATTAAAGTAAATATAGATAAATTGAAATGTTAATCTAAATCTGTATCTCAGCTAGGTTGGCTACTTTTGGCAGCGCCTCGTATTACACTGCGGGAGAGTATTATATTTATGTGGACCTATGTAAGTATAGGTATACGAGTATTCTTTAAGAAAAGATATCAACATTTTAGTTCACAGTTAAACACATACTGCCTTATTCATAAAAAGTATTTCAGGTTTATTAAGCGCTTATTTCACATGTTTCTATGGGAAACTCGTCAAATAAACCTGTAATAAACCTAAAATATTTTTTATGAATAAGACCGATAAAGTATCATTCAAAGATAAGTAATGGAACTACGGAATATTTCAAATTGACCCCATAAACTTACAATGCAGGAAAAAACAACCTTTGTGCGATTATAATAGTTTTATCTCTTTGTTGTTGACTATTTAAGTATTTGTAGTATTCCGGATTTGTTTGTTGCATAAATGAATATTTATTTGGCTATTTTATTGCCATTTGATTTACAAATATGTATTGAAATATAACACATAAAAAAGTGTGATTCGAAATCGTTTGTCATTAAAAATAATCAAGAGTTTTTGTGTTCGCTATTTAAAAAAAAACATCACATTGAATTCGAAGTTATAATTAAAATGAATTTTTTTTTCACTTTGCAATATTTTTGTGAAAATAATTTTGTTATATATATCGAAACATACCATACGTGTACATACACACATGAATAAATTTTGATTGCAAAATTTAAGTAAATATATAAATTGTCTTGGTTTTAGTGACATATCGTCGCAATAAATGCAAACTGCCTAAGAAGATCAGTAGGCAGTCAGCGCTTGGAGAAGCCGATAGGCGCCGTAAACTGTGGCGTGCTTCAATCCAAAGAATGAAGATGATTGTAATAAATATTTATTTGTATTTATGTATGTATATACATATAATACGAGTATGTTGAAAAACTAAAACTAACTAAAAGCAAACTGAATTAGCGCAGCAGATAGCGCATATTCGATGAAGATGTTCATACTTAAATGAATTTTTAATCACTTTATTCATTTAGATCAGCTGGATATTTTAAGATTCTGCCCTGATTGCACTAAACACACAAATTAAACAAAAATCATGCAATGTTCTGATGCGATTTAATACAATGATGGGCCGTGTGATCCACCTCTTGGACATAGCAATCTTAAATTTATCACATTTCTTTCAAATCGCTTATTTACTTGAACAACGTCATAACTCAAAAGAGTAAAAAAAGGAGCTTTAAGTTCTCAATTTATACACAACCTAATGGAAAAAGAAAATTTAATATTTCTTTCAAGAATTTCAGTACAAGATATTTGTATGAAATTTTTACACAATGTGAATAACAATATGAGTATTAATTCTACATTATAAACTTAAAACTAAATTTTTTCAGTTATGACTTTGTTCAAGTAAATGAGCGATATGATTTAAGTAGCTTAGGAGTACGCAGAATTTTCTAATTTTTAGAAAATTTTTATTCGTTTATCCCGAACAAAACTTTGTCAGTTCACGGATAGATAATTGTAACTTCAGTAAATTGCGACTTTGACTCGCACACGAAGTTTTCCGTACGGACACTGCACATATAATATAATATAATATAATACTATTCGAGCCTTAGCCTATATAATAAAATATCTTATCTGAATTAAAAAAAATTAAGTACCCGGTAAACTTTGTTTTCGGTTTTTGGCGATTTTTTTTTTGGTTTAACGGGCTCTCTTTTAGTATTTGAGTTTTTTTTTAGTTTTCGGTAATTTTTTATTTTTATCGTTTTTTCATTTCGTTTTTTTTTTGGTTTTTGGCGATTTATTTTAATTTTACAGATCTTTTTAGTTTGGCGATTTTTTAGTTTTGGCGATTTTTTTCGGTTTTCAAAATACAGCAAGTTGTCAAAATTACATAGTCAAGATTACATTAACTGATAGAAAACGATTTTATTTCGATTTTTTAAATTTTAGTGTTTATTGTTGTAGTCTGTACTTTGATATAAACTACCATCATATACTATATACGAATATATTTCTTCCAGAATATACACTAACTTTACAAAATTTCAAGTGTCTACTCGGATATACATATAATTGAATGAATATTACATAGGATTTTCCAATTTTTCGTTGCTCGTTTTGGAACACCCTTTAATTTTCAACTGTCATATATTTGTTGTTGTAGCGGCCAAAGTTCTACATATTCTGCACAAATGTCGGATCCGTAGCTCTTAAGGTTCTCGAGAAAACAGCCTGTGTCAGACGGACGGTTCCTTTTCACCTTTGGTGTACTCGTTGCCATCCTAAAAATTACAAAAAGATGGAAACTACCAAATGTCAACTCAAGAACAAACGGTTCTCAAATAAACAACGGAAAAATCAAGACAAGAACCTTTGTTGCAAAGAAAACGAAGCGTTGCAACATGTTGTTAAAAATTTAAAACAAAACTGTTCAAACCACTTTTGAGAGAATCGATGGGTTCGGTTTCTACCGGTCTTACTTACCCCTCTGTCTAGTCACTCTTTTGGGGTACACCTGCCATGCATGTATGAACTATAACCAGTTTCTACATGCAATAGTTCTTATTATAGGGTCCGCCAGATAACTTTTTTTTTTTTGAAAACAGGGCGCAAAACATCGAGTGTAGCTTCGGCTGTGTGGCACGTAGCGCCGTCCTGTTGAAACTAAATGTTGCCAATATCCTCCTCTTCAATTTTTGTGAACAAAAATTCGTTCAACATGGCCCGATAACGATCGCCATTGACTGTAATGGCCACTCCTTGCTCATTGGCCCAATTATGCCTCTGGACCAAAATCCGCACCAAACAGTGACTCGGTTTGGGTGCGTCGGCTTTTCAATGTATGCGTGCGGGTTTTCTGTGCCCCAATTGCGACAATTTTGCTTGTTTAAATATCCGCCAAGATCAAAATGAGCTTCATCTGAAAAGATGATTTTTTTTTGGCAAAATCGGCATCTTCTGTAAGTCGATCGCAGTCAATATTTCCCAGCGTTGATCAAGCGTATACACAACCATATTCGTTCAGCGGAAGGATTAAACTAATTATCTGTCAAATCAGATATGAGCTAAGTGTTACCATTCACGAAATAAGCACTAGTTGAAAAAAAAACGTCAGATGGCGGAACCTTTATTTGAGTTTTGTGAATGATTATATTATTCAATACTTGGGCTTTTAACAATCAAGAAATAGTTTTTTTTTTTTAAATAAACGACACAAAGACGTGATGATACCTACATACGAGTACACACATACTTTTACATGCAGCCATACACGTGTCTGTCGTTCAAATTAATTTATTTAGGGTCTTTAGAAAAAACCCAATGATGACAGATAAAAGCATCAAGCATACGAGACATTAACTGATATGCAGACAAATAACATACATACATACTCGTACATACATAATTGGCAAGAAGTTTGATAAAAATCAAATAAAATTATGGATAGTTTAATTATTATATATTAATTGAAATAATTTTTAAATGTTTAGTTGAACTATAGTGAATTTTAATCAGAAATAATTTCTTAGTCGGGCTTAAGTTCAGTAATTTCAATTCTTATTGAATGAAATATTTTTTATTAATTAATGTGAGTTTCTAAAGAAGAGAAGAAAAATTAAATTAGACTATAAGCTGGGGGAAATACCGATATTTTTCTGTGCAGCAACGCACTTCATCAGCACCCAAGTCTATCTACTGGGGTAGAGATTGTTATTAACATCAGCTATTTAACGCAAATTTTTAATGAAATGGAATATGAGAAATATTGTGTATACAATTATTGATTTACCTTTGGTAAACACATTTGTAAGTATCACTATTCATTTTCTGTTATATATATATTAATTTGAGTTATGTAAATTAAAGACTTGATACTTTTAAAATGGAATAAAATTATTTTTTTTGAAAATATTTTTACACAAAACGCTTCAGCTATTGAAATATTGGTCAATAGTGAACAATTTCTTAAATCAACTTTACACAAATCAAAAACCAATTAGCAATTAATTAATATAAGAAATGTTTTCATTCGTCGTATGAAGTTGTTCCATAAGATCAAATACGAACTAAGCGATTATTTTGCGTGATTTATTTTTCTTTCAACGGGGTGTTCTTTACTTTGGCTATGTTGCAACAATGAAGCATATATGTATGTATATGTGCACGTGTATGTGTATGTATATCCAATAAATTAGCGGAATTCAGTTTACTTTGTATGTATCTACATGTCACCAACAAAGTTATTTATCCCACTTTTTAGTATGTGATAATAACAGCTTGTGCCAGGTAATAAATATTTTTATTAAGACCTGCCGTAGCTTGCAGCCCTACTGCTGAAGGCATAATAAAATTTTAACAAATAAAAAAATACCTACTGAAGTTTTAAAGTTTTCATAAAGTAGTATTGTCACCACCCACCTGTTGCTTGCACTCACTCTTTCTTCTAATCGCACAATTTGCTATTTTTAAATTTGTTTTTCATTCACTCAAAACCGCATTTTGTTTAGTTTTCGAGCAACAAAACACTAATTAGTTTCAAATATTAATTGTAGCATTTGCTTTAACTTCGTTGATCTTGTTACAATTCAGTGAATAAACTTGTTGAACAAAAAAATTCTTCTTTTTATGTTAAGTAAAATTCAAAATAAATATAAAAAAGACCTTCTACAAAACTCATTAGTGAATGTATTTGACACTTTTAGTAGATTTTAGACTTTTTAAAGTTACGTTGAATAGGAAGCAATAAAAGCTTATTGGATTTTGAACTTGATCGCCTTAGTAGTTTAAAATTTGCTTAAAGAAAATGGTTTTCTAAGCATCTTATGTTCGAAATCTACTGAACCGAATCGAATACACTATCTTACGTCATCTAAGTGAAATCAACATCTTTCGAATGAGCAAAATTGCTTCCGATCCGCGTCAACGGATCAACGGATAAGTTATGAAATGTTTACATACATACATAGACACGCACATACATATATATAAATACATGTGGACATTGTCCCGAAAATAGTCAGAATCGACTCCTAGATCAGTAACTTCATAAGCCGGGAATTTAAGAAAAATCAGAAATGATATACATATATAAAAATCCCAATTCTGATACCCTCATAAAAGACGTTAATTGTAGATTGGACCTGATTGGCTGACCACAATGCGAATAGTCGTCTCGTTAGCATGATTATACAGACCATAGAACGAGCGAAGTGATCACAACCGGTACGTTCCCCAATGAGAACACCCATTTGCACGTGCACATGGTGATTTGGCAAAACAGACTGGAACGCTCTTTACATACATAAATAAAAATTAATTGCTAAATGTATTGGTAAGCGTATAATTTGAGAAGGGTTGGTCCAATTTGCCAAGTTTTGATCGAGGGAGGTTTTTAAGGAATGAAAAAAATAAATATGTACATATTTTGACGAAAGGACCGCACCCACACACTTTATTTATTAATTATTTTGAATCTGCATAACTTAAAATTTTGTAAAAACTGTTTTACCTAAAAAAATTTAAATTTTTTTATCTAGCTTCAAAGGTTTACCACTCTCATTGCATACCAATCACTAAAGGTACTGAATGTAATATACTAAGGATGTTCTTTCTATCAAAAATTGTTCTAGACAACCTTATAAGCACATATCATTCAGTTATTTGGAGGAGAAGATGTTGAAGGCGACAGCCATTATATTTATTTTCCTCTGTCGCCCATAAACCAAAATGTTGTTCAACTAAAATCGCCATGTGTGAATCCAGTCTATCAACATGTACTTGTTGTTGTGTTTATATAAAAAATATTACCCAAATATATGATTATATTCTATTTGTAAAAGTCAAGCACGTTACCTTTGCACTCTGTCTGAATTATTTTATTGCATGTTGGCAAGTGAATTTCACATAAATACACAAGCACGCATACATTTTTACATACATACAAACATACATATGCACACGTGCAATACATACATATGTACATGTGTATATTTTTAAAATGTTTAATTTTCTAGCTTAAAATATAGTTTTGTGAAGGAAAATTTAATAAGAATCTTAATTGTATGTATGTATGAATATGTATGAATATGTATTTATATTAGAGATAAAATTAACTAGAAATAAATTAGCATATACAGGTACATGTATGTATGTAAGTATGTACATACGTCAACAGAAATCTAATGCAAAGATATATTTTTCTTTAGACTTAGCAAACCATTCTGAAAGCGCCTCAATTTTTTAATTTTCATAAGTTTAGATTTTTTTTTTTAGTTTTAGGAACATTTTCAATATTGATTTCCACAAGCCAAGCAATCGACTCGTCTGGAAAATTTGTGAGAATAAAACTCAAGAAAATTTGTGCTTTTTATATAAATTTTCTACTCAAGTCGTCCTTTTAATTTGGGGACACAGGGGGTAATTTATAAGATGTAATTCACAAATTTAATATGTATATAAAACATAAAAGAATTAAACATCTACGGTCTAATTCATAAAAAATATTTTAGGTTTATTACAGGTTTATTTGACAAATTTCCCATAGAAATATGTCAAATAAGCGCTTAATAAAACTGAAATATTTTTTGTGAATTAGACAGCTAGAATATTATGATTCTAAAGGGAGTAATATATAGTCTGGAAAGGGACATTAGACATTATATAAGTATGGTACGGTGATAGGAACTGACACAAAACTATTCACGTGACTGCTTCTCAAATGGTAAGGACCAGTGGTTTAAGTTCTAATATTTACTATGAACCGCACCAGTGACTTTTACAAGGAAATTAAGGCGCTATGAAATAAGGCCCAAGGAAATAACGCTCAAATAAGAAAATGAAATAAGGCCTTTATTTATTAATTTTTTTTGTGCTTTATTTGATCTTGAGTTTGGTTTCATTGAATTGAACACTGATGGGAAGAAACGAATTGTTACCGAAAATAAGGCTTGCTCCAGGCACATTATTTCATATGGGTTTAGAAAAGGCATTAAGGAAGCCATGGAGGAAGCCATTAAAAAATAAAACATACATACATACATATATGTGTTCCTTTGCGGCACTATATAAACCGAACGCGTCTACCGAGTTTTACATCAATCAATTTATCTTAATCCTGATAGTGTCACTAAACACTCATGGACATGACAGTAGTCAAAACTCAATATGGCGGTCAACAGACGCCATTTTGTATATACCAAAAAAAAACAAAAAGTCGTCAAACTCAAAATGGTATCAAAATGGGTATCATTCGACAGGTATTTTAAAATCATTTTTCATTTCCAACGAGCACTTAGCATATTTAACGGTTCAAAGTTGGTCGCAGTCGGGTTTTTTATTTTTTTAAGTACTACTTGTATTTATTTAGAATTGTTGTGCTAACCGGCTAAACAATTTAATCAATTTGGCAAATAAATGCGAAACGAGTATTTTAATTTCAAATACTTTTAAAATTAAAAAAAAAACAAAATCGTTTGCATTGTTCTATTTAAAAAAACAAAAAAACATTTCTAAAAACATGTTTTCCTTCCTACACAAGGAACCATAAGCACTTTAAGCGGTATTTAAATCAAATTGTGAATGTGTTTCTTTCAGAGATATTGTTTTAATGTACGATGATACTGTCTACTCTTTGTATAGATGTGTGCACATTAGGGATGTAACGAATACAAGTTTAGCGAATGCGAATGCGAAATCGAATAACACATTTTAATTTTTGCGAATGCGAAAGCGAATGCAAATATTACAATACGTTAAAAAATCACATGAAAATAAATTTGTATAAGAATCTGAGGTCGTGTTTTATACATACATGTACTACATATAACATTTTATTTAAATTGAGTCTTGAATTGAGCAAATAGTTATTGATTTATTAAAAATAAACATTTTCAAAACATAAATATAAAAAAAGATAAAAATATTAAAATTAGTATAGATAATAATTAAAAATAAATTTACAAAATGTTCAATCAATCAACCACTTGGTACTTTGGCCCTAAAGCCTAAATACTCGTACATATTTAAAAAATTGGAATGAATTGTTCATGAAAACATTTTGCAGAAGTAGTATTCCGTTCATCTTGGAAAAAACATATGAAATATATCTTCAACATTTTAAATTTAAATGCGAAATAATATAAGTGGAATGAATGCTGTTCAATATTTTTCAACAGTTTGAACACACTAGTTATAAGTAAAAAATATATTTTTGAGACAAATATTTCCAAACACCGCTGTAAGTATATCTATCTTTTTCGTCTTCTGAACGTTTGTTAATTGTAAACTGTTTTCGTAAAAGAAGTACAAACTTTTTTTGTCTTTAGTATTCGCTTGAAATACTTGCATACATTTTAGCGAATGCAAATAGCAAAAGTAAGCGAATAATTTGCCAATGCGAACATTCGTTACATCCCTAGTGCACATACATATGTACATACATACATACACGTCTACATACATACATACGCATATGGATAAATCTTATGATTATTTATGCACACAAATATATGCCTCCTATGAACACAAGGAAGCCAGCCCATCCTACTGCCATATGTGATATTTAATTCTTGAAAACTATCACCTCTAGAACAAATTTACTTTCTTAACAATGCGTAGATGTATAGCTTTATTTAAATAAGATAACATCAACAAGATGGGTATGTACTTTAAAAGAGTATGAAAATATTTTTAATCTATTTAATAACCTTGTAAATGTCAATGCTAATAAAATTCTCTTGTTGGATTTGGTTTGCTTGCTAAATATTGAATTGTTATTGTACAGTTTTAATTTTATTTTATTTTCGTAAACAATTATAAACATCATTAAAACGTATTCAAGTCAATAAAAATGTTTTAATTACATTTTTAATATGCGCTCTACTACTAAGTGACCGGCTATCGAGTTCATCTATAGTAAATTCGTTTGTGTTTGTCAAGTAAAAAAAAAAAGCAAATACATACATACGTCTAAAAGCATAAATATGTACACACATACATATGTATGTATGGAAGTATATATATGTGTATATAAAAAGAATTATTATTATTATAATTATTTCTACGAGTACATTTACCGCAGTAATAAACATAATTGGTGTGTTCGTTCAAATTTGTTTGCTGTTTTGCCTTGTTTTGCAACAGATTCTTTAATATGTTTATAAACGCTTACTTCCGTATTTACACGGACACACACACACACACACACACACACACATTTATTTAAAAACACACAATCCATTCTTGTTGCATACATACTCGTACATACATAAAAAGTAATATTACACATGTATTGGACTTGTAGTTATTGAATCTTTGCCAATTAATTATTATGACAGGCATCATTATGGTCACTCGAATGAAACGTTTGAAAGTAAAATTTGTAACTGACAATAAATTTTGGGTATGCAGCCGTGAATGACAAATTCTTTGACTTTGGTTTCACTGTTAAATTTATTTGAATGAAATGTCTTTCACAAAATTGCAATTACGAGTATGAGATAGTCTTGATTTTAATTTTTTAATATTTGCCTGTTACATTATAGAAATGGAAGCGTTTCCATTGACATTTTTGACACTTACTACTACTTAGATCAATGTTTATCTTTAATAATTCATAAAACATCAAAGACATGATGAAAATTACAAAAACTTTTAGATCCAAAGCAAATTGACTAACAAGTAATGTAAGCAGCTGATGTGACTGTGAGACCGAATTCTAAGCTTTTTTCAAGTTTATCATTTAATTAATTTTGTTTTGTTTAAAATGAAAACTGGCTAAAACGAACACTGCGAGAAAAATCGTTCCGTTATATAATTTTTTATATAAAATATTTCACTTTAACACAAAAACAAACTTCAGTAGTACAAACAAGCATAATATATACGTATGTATGTGTTTGTATATACTCGTATGTATTGTAATAAAAAATTTCATTTAAAAATATGTAAAATGTACCTAATTGTGATAGAAGCTGACAAGTAGATGTGAGTCATTGCTAACATAATTTTCTTCAACTAAAAATGGGATCAGGAAAATTTAAGAACATTTTTAGACCCCATTCGCACAGGCAAAGCTTACTGGGCAAAGTCTTGAGAGTTCGTGGAATGAAAGGAAGCTGAAAATAAAATTTTAAGGACTTTTTGAAAGCAAACGTAGTTTGTTGTATTCCTGATATTAAGTGTGTTGATCTACTAAAATATTTTATGAAATTTTAGCAATTGCTACTGGAGAGTGTTGATTAAATCAACAAATTTTGCAAGGAGAGAGTGTCATACTGGTAGAATTGTTTCTTGTAAGATTTATCCAAAAAACTCTTCTGTAATTTTGTTTACAAAATATTTTTTAATGCCTGAAAAAAAGAATTCGAAAAATATGAATTTCTTCATTAAAAAATATGTATACAAATCGAGCCTTATTTTCGATTTTATCGTAAGCGACAAAAATTAAAGTTGTCAGGAGAACATTTTTTATAATATTCAAATGTGTTCTACATACGTAAATTGTCGCTTACGATAAATTTGTACAGCATGTATCTCAAAAACTATCAACAATTTTGGCATTTTGAAAATTCTAAATTATGGGTAGGTCCATACAATTCAGGGTCGAAGAAGTACGTGTTTATCATATCTGATCAGAGATGGAAAATGGCTTTTTTATGTACTAGAAAAATAAAGTTAAATCATAATAAAAAATTCATAGATATAGTAAATAATACACTAAAAAAAGTAATATGAATAATAAAAAATCACACAAACTATTCGCCTATTAATGTTTTCAATTAAGAATTTAATTGATTCAATCAAATTTTTAATAATATCAATTAATTTGAGTGGAGAAACTTAATTGCTATTATCAAATTGTTTATAGGTGAAAAATTTAATTAATTTTTTAATTGACATTACAAATATTTTAATTGATATTACAAAATTGTGCATTGTAATTTTTTGTGTGTATCATCATTTACATTCGTGTTTCTGATACAAATAAAATTTTCTTGAACTTTAAAATAGTTTACTCTATCGTTTATTTTCTTTTACTAAATATCACAACTATTAATAAAATTTATTTTATTTTTTTTGTATTTTTTAAGATCCCAGAGCAAAACGTTTTCCTCTCATGGCTCATCCACTTTATACATTCGGCTTAGTTGGCATATACTTGTCATGGGTATTGCTGATAGGTCCTCAAATAATGCGGGATCGTAAACCATTTCAGCTGAGGCGCACACTTGTCATTTACAATGCCTTCCAAGTAGCCATAAGTGCGTATATGTTCTATGAAGTAAGTCCACAGCAAACCTTTAATATGATATATGTGAATCAAGCTCACATATGTGTGCCTTTAGTTATGAAAGTGGTATAAGTCATATCCATTTTTGCTTCCAAATATTAAATGGATTAAAAAAAACTTCAATAAATATTTAATAAATATTAAATAAATTTATTTTAATCGAGACCAGTACAACTCTAAATTAAAATGTTGCGTAGTATAAAAATATATTTTTATTTATTCAAATAAAATCTACTAAATATCTCCACCATAGAAATATATGACTTAAACCACTTTCATAGTTAAGGGCACATAGTATGTGAGCTTGCTTCACTTATTTATATGTACTCGTATGCTAATTATTGACGTTTTTGTACTTTCTTTTGTAGCATTTAATGGCAGGATGGCTTAGCTACAATCTCAAATGCGAGCCTGTGGATTACAGTGATGGCCCGTTGTCGAAAAGAGTAAGTGTTTTAAAAGTATTTACTTTTTTCATTTAGCTTTAAGTCAAACCGCAAATTTAAAGAAATGTTTGAACATAACAGAGTAAAAAATAGAATTCAAGTACTATACGCATGCTTTTGTTCTTTCCATGAAAAAAATTCAAGGTTAAATACAAAATTGTGATTCCATGAAACTTTTTATTGATTCAATATTTGTTTTTGTTTTTATCACCTCTTGTTTGAATCTGATTAACCGATAGCTTATTCAAAGATTCACACCAAATGCAGATATGCTAAAACAAAACAAAAAGTAGAAATAAAACACCAACAAAAAACAAACAAACTAAAATTCCGATAATTGTCAAAAATTTCAAAGCAGTTTAACAGCCATAATAAAGTTCAATACCTTTGAAATGAGTGCGATGGTGTTTATTCTGCGATTCACTAGCCGCGATTTAATTAAATAGGAATGGAATCAAGTCCACGACAGATATTAAATTCAATTATCGTGTTTCGTGTTGGTCTTAATTCATTTAAATTACAAAGTTAAACATGTTTTGGTATGCGCGAGTGTCTGGCTGTGTGTGTGTGTGTGTGTGAGATTTTATAAACCAAACAAAAGACTTAAGAAACAAACTCGATTTATTGAATTGAAAGGAAACAATTTGATGCACAAATGTGAAATACTGAAGCATAAATCTAGTGTTCCAAGTCCCTTTTCATTCATCACCGACGTTCATGACATCTGTTGCTTCCGTGTACTGTAATGTAACGGAACTTCCCGTATTGAGTTGCTTCGTTTACCGAAAGCAACGTGGCCTAACAGTCTCAACTCTCCGGAACCTGACCAGATGGCTTTAAAACAATGTTAGCTGCATAGCAGAGCTTCTCTACATTCTTATTCTATGAGTTAAAAAATGTATCCTTCTTACTTTTTACACTGTTGGCTGATTCCGTAACTGGTTGTTGCTTCCTTAATTGGTTGGAACCCTAAGCGGAGGAAAAGAATGTTTAATTAAGATTTTATTTTTACTTTTATTGTTATCCAGTGGATTTCTAATTGTATAAAGGTGTAGAAAAATAAAATAGATTCATATCGAATAAAAATTAATTGCTGGGTTTTGTATGACTTTCTAAGCCTACTACGCTTATTTTGCTTTTGTGATTTTCAAAAATATTATTATTTGTGAATTCTCAAATAGTTTTTGGAAGTTTGTGCATAAGATAAGAGGTTTGTGACTGTTCAAAATGTGTGGTTGAAGTCTACTGAAGATTTCTTAAAGCAACAATGAAATGCATATAGACATCGCTTAACCACCAGCAAATAAATTTCACTTACAATAATTATTTGTATGTCTGCTAAATATTGCTAAGTGATTTTAAAATAATAAAGTTTTTAAATTTTTTATGGGTTAATACATGTTGTTGTATACTCGTAAATTTCACACGTGAGCTCTAATAGTTCAAGTTCGGCCATTTCAATTTTATTAATACAATTCATTTAAATATGTTTAATTATGAAAATCCAAACTTCCTATTCAGTTCATAGCAACATTTATGAATAAAAAATAAAAAAATAAAAAATAAAAACAAGAAATTATTTCATGTTTGCATGCATGTGTATTTTCATTATTCATAGTTATTTTTATTATAAGTTTGTTCTGTGTGTTTTTTATGTGCTTTGAGTTTCTATTAACAACGTCCGACCGATTAGTATTTTACTAAGTAAATGTTAAATTATCAGAAAGTGTACATAAATACTATATGTATGTACACATGTGTGTATGTCTGTACACATATTTTAATAAATGTGCTTCTGAAAGGCACATTTATTATGAAATTTATGAATTATAATTTACTGCTTGAATTGGATTTAATGATAATAAATAAAAATATAAAGAATGACTTTTCAGCCACGCTTATTTATGTATATATATAATTATGTACATAATATATATATATTTATATTGGGTTTTCTGATAAGACGCTTCATTTTGAATAGCCAGCCCATAATCTTAACAGTTGTTGTGACAGATGACAAGTAACCACTAAGCCATTAATAAAACATAAAACGATAGACACTTCAACAATGCATTGAAATTACAACAATGCATTGAAGTAATTCAAATTCACTAGAAAAATGTTGAAAATTTCGCGGTCACAGTTCGCAAAATTAAAGCATTTTTGGGTCGTCATGAAGCACCTTTTCGGCTAGCAGTTGTGAAACTGATGGAATTATTGAACTGTTGGGATAAGTTAGTGATGTGAATAACCGAACTCTTGCACATTTCTCAAGAACAACGGAGAATATTGCTGTTGTAGCCCAGGTTTGTCAATTTCTCGACGATTTTTGGAATTGGGCATTCCGCAAATGACGTTACACAATATTCCAAAGGCCTTGAAGTT
This sequence comes from Nowickia ferox, assembly GCA_936439885.1. Classification (NCBI taxonomy): domain Eukaryota; kingdom Metazoa; phylum Arthropoda; class Insecta; order Diptera; family Tachinidae; genus Nowickia; species Nowickia ferox. The sequence goes on along the minus strand of OW387023.1, from coordinate 152,628,053 downwards.
CTTAAAGTTCAGTTAGCACTAGAATTCATTCCCACGGACCCCCAACAACGTCATGTGGTTGTTAGTTCACATAAAAAGTATCCTGACCGCGTGGTTTCTTGAATAGGCAATTACAAAAGACCACCGAGATCTTGAGATTTAACATTCTTAGGCTTTTTTCTCTGGGTTGACGTGAAATATAAGCTCTATGCTGTTTTAACATCTCAAATATATAATTCTTGAAGTTGTAAGAGAAGATATAGGCGCGAATGTGCGATTTGTTAATGGAAAATGTCCAGGGCTGAAATTGTTCTCCATTATTAATCATGAATCAAAGAAACAAGATTGCGCACCCAGCCGTACAAAAACAATTTTCTACTGCGCATCTACGTCATCATAGAATAAACACGTGTGCTTTTTGTAGAAAGTGTGTGTGTGAGAGAGAGAGAGAGCTCATTCCACACATAAATGTATGTACTTTGTTTTCAACACAAATTCTATGTCTACGTCACAAGCAGAAAATAAAATAACGGACCTGCGCAATGCGCAATCTTATTTTCTTGATTCATGATTATTAATGACATACCTTCTTCTTTACAATTAAGTAAACATCCGATGATTTCACTTAAAAATACTCAGTTTTTCTATCACAATGAAAAAAACATACTACATACAATGAAAATTATTGGGATTTTCAATGCGAATTTCTCCAAAGGTATAGACACTGGTCACTGAACTACAACGGCTTCAGCGGATATTAATCCTAGTGTAACATCAGAGTGCCCTCCTTCGTCGGTGTTGTGTAGCAGAACCCTCGACGAAGTAAATAAAATAACCAATAGAATGGCTACTAAGCACAGCTTCTAAAGTTTAATACCCCTCATTGACACCACAGGCGCTGCAACACAGCATTATTTAAAAAACGTGCAAAAAAGCAGAGTTGTAAAAGAATTAAGCTTTCCTCTACCTCTTCCTTCACCACCTGTCACGCCTAGTAATAGTAGTTGGTTATCATTGCCTGAATGTCAATAATTTCATTTCTTATATACTCGTACATATGTATGTACATTATGTATTCATCTCTTGCTCTTTCTCACTTGAAAGTAAAAAGTTGCTGCAACAAAAATTGCAAGTCTTCGAATGTTACAAGAATATTCGAATGCTATTTCAAATTTTAAGAATTTTAAAAAATTATACAACTCTTGTCACAAAATTAGAAAATTTTGCAAAAATTTTAAAAAATTGTAAAAAATGCTACCAGCCACATTTAATGCTGTTGAGTCGAAATATCATAGAAATCTTTTTGCCAATTTCAATTTAACACCTTAATAAAAAAAAGCAATGAGGACGCAATTAAAAAAATAACGACAGACAGAAGAAACTGATGTAATTAATAAAAAGCACAACTTGGTTCTTTTTTTTCTTTTTTTTATTGTTCTTTTTAACCATAATTATTAATGTATTTTGGAGGACACGATTTCAAAATGCTGCAAGATTTTGCTATTGAATGGAAACATTCAATGTTGACCAAAAACCAAACGATGTAAATAAGTACGAGTACATACTTTTATTTTTAACTTAGAGATGAAAACAAAATCTAACAAAAATAATGACTGTCACTATCTGATTAGTATGGATAAGAGTGTTTGCTTATATAAAAGGGTTTGGCTTAAATCATTTTAGTTTTAAAGTTTTAGAGTCTTATTTTTATTTTTACGATTTGTTTGCGTTAATAAATACCGAAACTTGTTTTAAGATCTCCTCATACCAAAAATAAAGCAGAACAAACGCAAACACATTTTAATTGTACTTAAAGCAAATAAATATTCTCTTCTTTAAATTCGAACATAAAGAATTTTAAAACAAAAAACCAATGAAAATATGAAAGCTTAAAAAAAACAAATAGTAAATAATGACCTCAATTAGTTGTTAAGTTTTTATTTTATGGATTTTGCAAGCATTTGACGATAAGCACCATTATGAAATATTCCAATTCTGGACTAAGCCCGCAAGGCAGTTACCAAGGACTTATGCATATCGAGCCATAACCCCGCCAAGAAAGCTTAACCTACACATTTCTTGGACCTCGCTGTTTTGACGAAAATTAATTATTTACGATTGCAAATTATCGATTTTGTTCAAAAAATTAAATTCTAAAATTATGTCTCTTAAGCTTTTTTGGCGGTTATGGCACGATATATTGTTGGAATGTATAAGCAGATAAATAATTACATCGAAAGAATTTGTAATGACAGAACTAATGTGTGGAATGCTTAAGTAGAAGAATGATTATATCGGCTGAATGATAGAGTTTAAGAATAATTACATCGATAGAATTTGTAATGACAAAACTCTTGTGGACGCAGGAGTAAATGAGTTGCTGTCAACTAGCTTCAGAAAGGAAAAACAATTCTCCTTGTATTAATGACAAATTTTTTGGTTTACAATTTAAAGCTTTCATGGGTTACTAAACATTTTGGTGCGATAAGGAACGAGATTACAAATAAGCTCGGAAAAAAGAGATTCAGACAGGCAGACAAACTTATCAGAGAGCTGCTAGCTAAGACAGCTGAGCTCTTCAGGGTTAGTAAGAGTTCCGAAAACAGCAGATAAGTGTGAAAGTCTCAATAATGATGGCAAAAATCGGGAATAGAAACACTTTTAACGAAATATCTGTAAGTACCCTGCAGAAAATTTGGTGACAAATGACCCAAAGGTCATATGACTTAACTACCAAATCTAGGGAGTAGGTCTGGTGAATAAAAGACATATATCGTGTAATTGGTTACATATTCACCATTTTTGTGATGTGTCCTTTTAATTTTCAGTCAATTTAATTGGAACTCGGTCTAGTATTGTAGTATACTGTCAAGAATACGTTTGATGTGGCTGGATCTAAGATCTATTAAATGGTATAAATATAATGCTAATTCAATGTATTTTTAATAAAACCGAAATATTTTACTGATTATTACGTGAATAAAAAAAATTGTAACAATTCCCAAAAAAAACACTAATTACATAGTGCAACAACCAATCGCAAATGAACCTTGACCTTGAAGTGTTTTTTACCTCATTTGAAGTTGTTGATTTTGGAACTTGACTACACTTGGTCAAAAATACTTGTGTGGCAACACTCCATTTTGCGAAAACAATTAATAGCTGTTGTTGTTTTTTACATTTATTTTCTTAACATACCTCTTACAACTACAATTCGCGCTGAAAAAAGTCAGCCAATGGCAAAGTAAGAAAATAAAAAACATATTGATTATTGAGCGTTGGTTTAAGCTTTGATATTAGTTGAACTTCTCATTTGTTTAACATAATATCTGTAGTTGTTCTAAGAAATTTTTGTGTAAAGGTTTCCTGATGATCTACATTAACAATATTTAAATGCGCATAGGATCCAGCTAATTAATTTCAATGTATTTTTAATAAAAAAAAACAATTTCTGAATAAAAAAATTATTTTATTTTGGGATTCAATTGTAACAATTCCCAAAAAAACACTAATTATAATGTTAATTGTTTCCTCCAATGAGACCACCAAGTCACTCTGGAATCAGTCGCATAACTATATCGTGGTTAGTGTATTTCAACTTCAACTAAGACGTTTTTGTAGAGTTTTTGTTTTGTAATAGATTAAAGAATATCACAACATTTCTTCTTCAATCTAAGGCCAAAATGTCATAGTCTTATACTTTTGAAATATGAGTACCACTGTAGTCGAGTGAGTAGTGTGCTATATAATAAGCCTGTCATGGCGGAGGTTGGTCCTTTGCATTTGTAAAAAGAAAAAAATTTATAGGTTTCCAATTGTTACAGTTAAATGTGGGAATGACTGTGGTTGCTGAAGTAGTTAGCACGTTGACTACAAAACCGAAGGTCCTGGGTTCGAGCCCGGTGTCCGACAGTCATTAAATAACAACACCACGAATTTTCCTGATGTGCATTAGTGTTTCTTTGTATCTGTTGTTGTAAGAAAGTTCAAGTGATACAGGCCTAGACACTGGTCACTGAACTATACCGGCTTCAGCGGATACTAATCCTAATGTAACATCAGAGCACCCTCCTTCGTCGGCATTGCGTAGCAGAATCATTGGCGAAGTAAAATAACCAATAAAATGGCTACTAAGCACAGCTTCGAAATTAAATACGCCTCATTGACACCAGAGGCGCTGCAACACGTCATTATTAAAAAACGTGCAAAAAAGCAGACTTATAAAAGAATGAAGCTTACGTCTATATCTTCGTGTCGTCTCCTATCACTATCCGTTTCCTAAAAAGAAGGTAACACCTAGTAATAGTAGTAGGCATTCATTGCCTGAGTGTTACTTCTCTTAAGTATATATATATATATATGTAATTTATATTATTCTACACCGATTAAGTTTCTACAAGATTGTTCAGTAGCACTTAACAGCATATAAGGTATCAATTAACCCCATTCTAGGGGCTTCTTAATACTGCTGTAAGTCGATGCGTTAAGAAAATTATACGAAATTCGTAAGACATTTCAGTTTATCAGCTTATCCTTCTTATTCTTTTCGTACTGATTTCTTTCCAAATAGTAATAAAAATTTGCATTTTGTGTTGTCATGCTGCTGAATCTATTTTCAATGTACATAATTTTTTGTCATAAACGAAATTTTGCAAAATCTTATTCATGCGAGTATAAAAATGTGCTCATAATAACTTTATTTCTATTTATGTTCATTTGCAGATGTTAAATCTTTGCTACGTTTATTATATTTCAAAATTAACTGAGTTTGCCGATACGATATTTTTTGTTCTGCGGAAAAAATCAAATCAAATTACATGGCTGCATGTCTACCATCATTCAGTAACACCTTTGGAAACGTGGGTATTAGTTAAATTTATTGCTGGTAAGTAAAATATCATTATTATTTTTTTGTTCAGTTGCTTGATTCTAGAAATCGTAATGTTTCGAAGAATTTGTATAGAAAAAAATTAACTGAAAACGCGCTTAAAATTTGATATTTCTCTTAAACAAAAAGGAATCGAAAAGCTTTTGTCACAAAATGGAAATCATAGCAAAAAGTAAAAATTTTTCTCAGAATTAGAAATGTTTTATTAGGTTGGGTTGAAAGTTCTGTTACGGGATTATACTTAAGGCTAGGACCCACTATCCTACACAATCGTACTACTTTAAAAAAATACAACCCTGGTATGATGGAGTTTATGGAGATTTTCAAAAGACAACAATAATCCATTAGATCAGGGTAAAATTTTAAAAAAAGTCGTGCGATTGTGTAGAATAGTGAGTCCCAGCCTTCATGCTCATTTTAGCATGCGCCCCACAGGGAAAGCAGTGTGGAGGTTTCCAATACTCCGTCCGCTAATACACTAAAATTGTAGTGTGTGAACACAGTTTAAAAAATAAATAAATAAATAAATAACAAACTTGGAGAAATTCTTCTTTATTTCTTAACATAGTCTCCCATCGTTATTCAGTAGCTTCGATGACCTGTCTAAAGTAAGAATTGTCCAACTCCTCAAAATAGTCATCAACCGCAGACTCCATCCACCTCTTCATTGTTGGCAAACAACATTTTCTTTTGTGCCAAATGTGGCTTTTTTTCTTTAATTTCATCACTTAAGTGCTGCAATAAGTTGGCATAGTACTTGCTTTAGTTGTTTTTTTCTTTTTGAGCATAATCAGTAAAAATTATCCTTCACATGCATCTCAAAAAACAAACGCCACGACCTTGGCTGCATATAGAACTGTATGCGCCATCTTTGAATACGACTATCCCTGTCGTTCTAATCCATTGCTTTGACTGTTCCTTTGCCTCAGGTCTGAATAAGTGAACCAATGTCTCATTCCTGATTACAAATCGACGCAAAAACTTGGATTTATTGCGACGAAGCATTGCCAAGCACTCTTTTGAAATATCATAAAATTTTCAGCCAATATGCGATGTATAGCACATTTGAAGTGCCTGTTATTTCAGTTAACTCACGCACCTCATTCAATACAATGTTGTGGATTTCTTTAACCGTTTCTGGCGAGAACACCTTTATTGGTAGAACACTACGGCGTTCGTCTTGGCAGCTCGTACTGCCTCGTTTAAACTCTGCTGTCGTAAACGAGAGTAGAACAATGATCTCCACACTCATACATTCTCATTTATGATTGCGTTGATGGTTCGTTTTTTTGCGTAATATAGTTTTCCCTCAAAAAAAAAAAATAAAAAAAAATAGAATACTGGTACATTTGATGTATTTTAAACCGTATATAATAAATTAATTTCAGATATGATCATTTAAGCTCTACAAAAATAGAAAACCTTGAGATTTTTGAAATGAAAATCAAATCAAAACCTGATCAGGTTTTGTTAAATTTTCTTTTGAACCTGCATTTACGTTCATACACACCGTCAAGTTTGTTTCATCAAGTCTCATCAATTTACATTGTCGTAGAGTATTACGAATGGCAAAACAAAACGAAAAAAGAAACGTAACTGATACCGTCAAATCTGTACCCTTCTCCATTCTCCCATTCTCTTTTCCTCTCTCTCCTAAAAACTCAAGGAGAATCAGGACTTACATAACTATAAATATCTAATGAAATAGTTTATTTTTGATGGTTCCAAAAAAACTAAGCAAAGCGGTGCCTTGAAACTAAAGTAATTTTTGCAAACTACCGCCGACATTTTTACTTCAGGTTGGTTAGTTTTAGGACCACCCTCGTACATACAAATTTACCAACTAACAAGTAGAAATGTAGACAACAAGTTTTAAATTCTTAACCTTATTGAACATTAAAAAATAATTAAATAAAAAATAAATCTATATTAACAATCACTTCTTCCAACATTACGAGTATTTTTATTGTTATCTTATTATCTGATTCTTTTCATGTCATGTTCTATTCTTCCAGGTGGAAATGCAACCTTCCCAAATTTATTGAATAACTTTGTGCACGTTTGCATGTACTTCTACTATATGATGTCCGCTATGGGTCCAGAGTATGCGAAATTTTTATGGTGGAAGAAATATATGACTGAATTGCAAATTGTGAGTACATATTTATTCCACTTAAGCATGTGCGTCTAAGTACATAATCATGAGTAAATACTTGAGTATATATGTATGTTGTACATACATATCTGTAATGTAAAGGCTCAGTTAGCCGACTGTAATGGCATGTAACTGCAACAGTAGGAAACAGCTGATAGATATTGTTATGTGAAAATCAATGAAAATGGTTATAAAAATGTAATGTAACGTAACCTACTTTTCAAATAAAAATATAGATCAGATGTTTCCTACCGCTGCAGTTACATTCCATTACAGTCGGCTAACTGAGCCCTTAGCCATGTGTATATACTTACATATACATATGTATATGAGTGCGTGTGTGTATGTCACAAACAAGCCTTAAAAACACTGAAATGACCTTGAGCACAAACAAACAAGAATCTACCATAAATACATTACTAATTTAAACATTCGTGTGTAAATATGTATGGATATAGATTAACATGTATTGGGTAGCAAGCGTGTACATATGTATTTACATACATGCTTACATGCATAAATACGAGTATATATATATGGATTTATTAAGTTTTGTATTAAAAGGAGAAAAACCAGCGTACTAAAAGGTTGGAAAACCAGTATACACAAAAATATCTATAGACAGATAAAGATACATTTGTATGCATGTATGTATGTATGTATTTCTAAAGAATTTTATTAAATTTAAAACATTCAGTTTGCAGTCGACCACTATGAATGAATGGATTGTGGTTTGCCAGTTGCTTTAATATAAATGATTAAATTTAACAAATGTTTAGTTACGGCATGCCAATAGATACGACCACAACACTCGTTATGCATATGTACGAGTGCATACACTTTTAACAGCCATACATACATACATACATGCATATAGGAAAATAAGTATGTATGTACAATACATATTAGATACTTTTCAAATGCATAATACATATACAAAGTTGGCTAATTCTTTAAAACTTGTGGAAGTGCTTTTTGTATTGTATGGTTTCGTTGGCTAGCAGCTTTTTTCTTGTAACAGTTGCCCAAGAAATTGTTTAAAGCAAAACAAAAAAAAAACAAAACAAAACAACAAAAAATAAATAAATACATACAATAACAGCAAAAATAGCAAACAACTCTGCAGCAACATATTTGCCAACTTGCAATGTGCCACAATCGTATGTAGCTTGCAGCACAAAGTCGAAACTTGCCAAAAATAAAATAATAATAATAAAATATAAAACAAGTGCCACGATTTTAAAGCGCACTTCAAGATTCAGTTACGAGAAGCTAATTTACCTTCAAAATACACTTGCAAAAAATAAACAAAGTTCAAAGAAAATAAGCCATTGAACATTTTGGTTTTCTTTTTAAAGTACTTCTGTAAGAAATGTATATTTGCCCCGTGGGTTGAAAATTTTCGTAAATTCTTATTAAATTTTAAAATTATTTTTACAGTGTATGCTTTTTTGGCTTTTTGTCGTACCATATTGACTGCAATAATTGTTTTAAACTGAACACGTTTATACATACATACATACATACATACATATGAATGCATGTGCATAAACTTGCTCACATGTTTCTACACATAAATTTGTACATATATACATACATACTTGTGTATATAAATACATAGAAATATATTATTTATTTTATAAAATACAATTCTTAACATAGTTGGAATTTCTACTCCACTGCAGACAAGTATGAAATTCGATGGATTAAAACCACTTGATTTTAGTTTTTTATACCATACACATACATACATACACTTACATATTTATAGACTAGCACATACATACATACATATGTAGACATTTAACAGCCTTTGTAAACAGAAAATAATGATGATTGTTAAAATTCTGTTGTAATATTGTTGCACATGTATTATGTTCAAAAAAAAAGAAAATATATATATATATACCTATAGATGATCCGATTACGTATATGCGTTGTTGCAGCTTTGCAAATTATTCTGGCCTCCTTTGACGAAAGGAGTGGAAGGATTGAAAAAATATAAAAATTTTTACGATAAAAAAAACAAATTAAATAAGCAAAATTGCATAGTCCACATTACTGTTAAGATTGACTAACCTTCTAAGCCCATGTTGCTGTCCAGTAAGATATGGCAACTACAACTTAAAGAAAGCTTACACACAAAGTACAAGTACAAGCTAGCATTAAGGATAGTTATATCCCTTTTAGATACAGAAAGTTTAATTCAGCTGGAAGAAAGACACAAAGATATAGTATTCCTCCCTCTGTCTTTCACACAGCTGAATTAAGACTTTACAAAGTAAAGTTTGCATGTCTAAAAGGGAGTATTACACTCCCTTTTCACACGTAAATTTTACTTTGCAAACTCTTAATTCAGCTGGAAGATAGACAGAAAGAGATTGTACTACTACAACTGTTTTTCACCCAGCTGAATTAAGACTTGCAAAGTAAAAAAAAGCGTGTGGAAAAGTATAATAATGTATCTAAAGGCGACTGGTACATTGTAAATATGTATATGCATAAAATATTAGGAAACGAACCTCATATGCAATAAATTTGATTGTGTTGAATGTGTTAGCTCTGGCTGAAGGATGTGCTGTATTGTCAAATCTATTATCACCCTTGTTGTATGACTGAAGCTTCGTAGGCCATTCAGGCTGACAGGAAATTAATACCCTGTTTCCACAAGTCAGGCAGGCGACTCGTCTATAAAATTTGTATGAAAAGCACTCAAAAAACTGAGCACTCAAAAAACTGAGTCCTTTTCATATAAATTTTCTACTCAAGTCGACCGTCCGTGCTGTGGAAACAGGGGGTAAGTAATTTCAAGCTCAAATTACGAACGAATCGAATTCCATTTTAGGAAAATCTTTTATGAAAAATTTGAAATAAAATACGTTGCAAATTCATTTTAAATTTTATGAATATGAGGTAAGTATGTACATACTCGTACATACATACTCCTTTCATTTCAATCAATTCTTTGTTACACTTACACAAACTTTTCTTGCAAAAATCGTCTTAAGTATTTCTCCATCCTCTTTTAATCTCATATTGAATTTAAAAAATTTTATTTCTGTTAATTGTTGTTTCTTATAGTTGTAAATGCATTCATGTTAAAAAAATTAGTTTTAGTAATTTCACGTTTGTCATCGAAATGAAGTAAAATAACTTAATATGGAAAATATTAAAATCTATGGGATATTACTTATTTTCAAATTGATTTCGATCGAAACTACGAAATTATTTAATATTTATTAATATAAATAATAATTTTGCTTAGACTTTTTAATAACAAATTTTTTAAATGAAAGACTGAACTAAAAATAAAATTGGTGTATACTAGAGATGGGCAGGCGAGTGTACGTGTGTGACTTCTTCAGATGAAAATAATCGAAAATTGTTCTACACGATTCTGTGTGTCTTCTTCTGGTGAAAAAAATAAAAAAATCACTTGAAGAAGACACACAAAGGCATGTCGAAATATTCTTGAAAAATAAATACTGTTGTTCTATTTAAAAAAAAGCAGTAAAGTGCGACTGTGACGCACACTGCATATGTAATACTATACGAACTTTAGCTTATATAATCAAATATCTTACTTAATGTAGACATTTAAAAAAAAATAAGTACTCGGTAAACCTTTTTTCGGCTTTTGGCGATTTTTCTAGTTTTTGCAGTTTTTCTTATTTCTGGCGCTTTTTTTCGCTTTTAGGACTTTTTAGGTTTTTGGCGATTTACTTAAGTTTAAGAGGTTTTTTTGTAGTTTGGCGATTTTTTTTTTGGAAATTTTTTGTGGTTTTTGGCAATTTTTTTTAGTTTTTACGTTTTTTTCATTTTTTGCATTTTGGCGATTTATTTTAGTTTATGAGATTTTTTTAGTTTGACGCTTTTTTCGCTTAAGCCATTTTTTCGTTTTTTGAGGTTTTTTTAGTTTTGGCGTTTTTTCATTTTGGCGATTTTTTCGGTTTTTGGCGATTTATTTTAATTTTACTAATTTTTTTAGTTTAGTGTTTTTTTTTTTAGTTGTGGCGTTTTTGCGGTTTTAGGCAAATTTTTTTCGGTTTGGCGATTTTTTAATTTTGGGATTTTTTAATTTTGAGATTTGTTAGTTTTAGGCGTTTTGAAAATTTCAAGAGTTTGCCTCTTACGGTTTCCAAGATAAAGCAAGTTGTCAAAATTACATAGCTGATAGAATACCCTTTAATTTTGATTTGACTTTTTTTAATTTTGGCGTTAATTGTTGTAGTCTGTATAAAAATACACTAATTTTGCAAATTTAAAGTCTAGTATATATAATTGTATGAATATTACATGAGATTTTAAAATTTTTCGTTGCTCATTTTGAAACACCCTTTAATATTTAACTGTCATGTAATTATTGTTGTCAAATAGAAAATTTTAGGTCTGAAGCTCTTACGGTTCTCGAGAACAGCCTTTTCACCTTTGGTGTACGGAACCCTAAAAAAAAGACCTCAAGCTTAATAAAATAGTTATTATTTATTTTTAGAACTTTAATAATTTAATTTTTAACGTAAAGTTGTGCACCAAAACTCGTTTTTCGTTAAGACCATATTCAATTTTGTCACTTATGCTAAGTGGCATGAAATTTTTCGTCATACATAAGGCTGTATATTTTAGTGTAGTTTTGTATCGTTTTCCCGAAATTTATGCCGCTGTAGTATACCTCAAGTGTGTAAGATGCATTCAAAACATACCATCTACAATATCAATGATAACATAAATGCTAAATGCTAACAAAAAGCTAGAATAAGTTAAATGGACTAAACTGTATTTTCATAAGTAAGACAGACTTTGATTTTTGAACATAAATCGGCAACACTCGCCTAGTTTTTTTTTTATTTTAAGCTTTTTAAGTTCTTTTTGTGTTTAATGCCGATTGAAGAAAGCTCAGCAACAGACACATTTGATTTAGGAATGAAAGTGTTAAAATAAAACATATATTTATATGTAACTTCACTGAAAAAATCTAATCGCATCTGAATCAAACGACGTACCTGTCTGTATCTGTTTAGACTGAAAAAAAATCTAAAAAGCGAGGCAAATCGAAACGACTCACAACAGGATGCTAATACTAAATTTATTTTCTAAACTGTAGCTTCTACATTACGTTGCAGCAATACGTTCAAGTTTTTCACACATAATTCTTCTCAAAATTTATGTACGTGAATTGAGAGCGTGGCGTAGGCTGCCCGCAAGTCAAAATCAAGCTCATATATCAAGATGACATCGTCGAGAAAAAGTATTAATCAGCTGTTATCTTGTGCGTAAATTGAAACACAACTTGGATAGAGAATTTTAAAGCATTTTCTTGAAGCAATCGTGTAATCGTGTGTTAAAAATACATTATGGAACTCGTCAACACGTAGTTAAGTTTTGTCATTTAAGAGTGAGGACCAAACGATAGCCACACATGTCCTCTCAGACAAAAAACAAGAATTTTTCAAATCTGTAAAAAACATGAAGAAGTTAAAGCATAAAAAAATAAAAATACAACCGAGGACAACTTCCTTCTTGATGAAATTATACCATTGTTTGTATTGCTTTTGTTTTATACAGTTTTTGTCTTATAATTCAAGTAAGTAACCCAGCATGTATGTATGTATGTATGTGCATACTTGCTTTCGATTTCAAACCACTTCCACTGGAATTTGACAAATATAGTAACAAACAAGTACATATCGTTCAGTTACTTCAACAACGTCATAACTCAAAAAATTCGATTTTTAAGTTAATGAGTTAGGTTAGGTTAGCAGGCTGCTGTAAGGAAGAGAGAAATTTAGAGCTCAGCTCACTTGGGTCCAATACAATGAACCGTTTGTGCTACCTGTGATTTTAAGAAAAAATAGCGAGAGTGGTAATAGGGAAGGGATAGTGACATAGAAGACAGGTGGTGAAGGAAGAAATAGAGGAAAGCTTTATTATTTTACAACTCTGCTTTTTTTTCAAGTTTTTAATAAGGCAGTGTTGCAGCGCCTCTGGTGTCAATGGCGTATTAAATTTTCAAAGCTTTGCTTAGGAACTATATTATTGGTTATTTCACTTCGCCGATAATTTTTGCTACAAAATACCGACGAAGGATTAGTAGGATTAGGATTAGTATCCGCGAAGCAGGAGTAGTTCAGTGACTAGAGTATATGCCTTCATCACTTGAACTTTCCTACAACAGCTGGTACAAAGTGACACTAATGAACATCAGAAAAATGCGTGGTCGGAGACCGGGCTCGCATCCAGGACCTTCGGTTTTGTAGTCAACGTGCTAACTACTTCAGCCAACGCCACCCTTTTGAGTTGATAACGCGGAATTAATCTTCATATCGTTATTCAGCAGGAGTAGTTCAGTGACCAGAGTATATGCCTTCATCACTTGAACTTTCCTACAACAGCTGGTACAAAGTGACACTAATGAACAGCAGAAAAATGCGTGGTCGGAGACCGGGCTCGCATCCAGGACCTTCGGTTTTGTAGTCAACGTGCTAACTACTTCAGCCAACGCCACCCTTTTGAGTTGATAACGCGGAATTATTCTTCATATCGTTATTCACATTTTGTAAAAATAAATTTCATACTAATATGTTCTATATTCAACTCTTGAGACGAAAATAATTATTTTTCCCTTATGTTGTGTGTACATTGCAAACTATAAGCTCATTTTCTGTAAAAATTATTTTTTTTTTGAGTTAAGAGATTTTTGAAGTAAATGAGCGATATTTACATACATAAATACATTCATATATTTTTACAAGTATTTACATACACTGTTGGGAAAAACAATAGTAACTACTGCTGTTTTATTAAATAAAAAAGTACGTACGTATATAAAAATAAAGCAAAATAAATATTGGAAATGGAAAATGCGCAACCACCGACTATTGCAACACCCCGATTAAAGCAACTGGTATTTTTTACATTAGTCTTTATAAGTGCAATTTATTTCAAAAAACAGTCTCGATAAGTTCAACTTTTTATCTTTTAGTAAATTTAAAACGCTTTTCTCTCTAAATTTACTGAATTGAAAACGTAGTTTTAACAAGTACTTTCAGTTTCCCAAAAGAACCCATACCAAAATGTTTTTTGCACGCCAGTGCTAACACTTTTTATCTATTTTTCTCTTTTCTCTTCGTGCATGAGTAGAACAATTTGTATGAGTACAAAAAAAAATTATTTATTTATACTGAATTTACAATGAATGGATCAGAGAAGTTTTTTCAGGCGAAGATACTTCAGAGGATATACAAATAAAAAACACACAAAAGTTTAAAGTAGATGATGTCATTAATGCACTTAACATTTGTATGGAGTGGGGCAATAGAGAATAACATTCCTTATGAAAAAGTAGTTGCCATTCAAGAGGCGGCAATATCACAAAAAATTTAAGAATCGTAAAATTTAAGCCAAAATTTCAAGATTCTTTTCCTCAAACTAGATTGTGTTTGTAAAAAAAAATTTACTATTAAAAATAAATTATTTTATGTTAAATTATAGTTTGTTTTATATAAAGTTTTTACTGGTTAGTTATTGAAACTTTTCGGTAAAAGCAAAAACCTCGACTTCCTTTCGGTTGCACAAATCGAGTTCTTACTGTATATAAACAGACATGAAATGAACCCTCATGAATGGGTTTGTTTTTTTTTTTTTGTTTTCTGTAATAGGACCAATTTATTGGATACAGGATATCTTTATATTCTAGAAAACAAATGGTTTATCAAAAGGCGGATAAGAGATTTAACAAAAGCAGTTGTTCTTATTATTTTTTCCCAGCACTTTATGTAGTTGCATGTACTAAGTAAATAAACATGTTTTACTGCTTGCAGAAATTTTTGTTTGGTTTTGGTTTTTTGTTTTGCTGAGAACTGTTCACATATACATACATACATACTAGTGATGTAACCAATACATGTATGTACTCGTATGTAAGTCTTCGCATTTCCGAATATTAGCCTATTTCATGACATTCGCATTCATATTCGAATTCCGCCGAATGTTTTTGTAGAATATTTTCGTCCAAAAAAATACATTAAGTGTAAAACCAAAACATTAAGTTAAAGGTAAAAACATATGTACTATATGTATGTATGTAGTAAATTGTAATAACTTTTAATAAATCTTTAAATCTTTTTGCCTTGCACCCCATACACGTTTCAATTAAATTGTCAATTGAGTCTTTCAATTTACGCTTCATAAACTGAATTTAAAGATTTTCATACAACTGTCAAATTTATATATTTTTCACAATTACAAATTTAAAAATTTAAAACTTCTATTGCATTCACTTTTATATTTTTTATTTAAAATTCAATGAAATTGAATACAATTTTAAAAATACTTAACTTTTTCTATACAAAATAAAGGTACAAACATAAATTTTGACAGCTAATCATGAGACTAGAACACACACAGCACAATCGAATTGAAAGATTTACTAGTCAACATGAAAAATCAAAATCTTTTAATATTTCTGCAACCAACTCAACAACTGCCAAACTAATCAATTGACAGAGCCATACACGCCTTTGTGTGGACAACAACCGAGTCAATTGTCAATTGAATTGAAACGTGTATGGGGTGCTTTAAACTGAAAAATAAACAAAACACACAACGTTCGTCATTTCCTATATTTTTTCTTGTGTGGCATTGTTCCAACCAAAAATATAATGTGAACGACATTGCACAAATTTAAAAAGTGAAATAACAAAATGGCAAAAAAAAAAAAATGGCACATGTCTGCTCAGCATTACATTAAAAAATTTAAGTTTTTTTCTTCATATCAAATCTCAAGCAAATGATGTTGAACCATAAATGACGACTCGTCTTCGGGAATATATATATCCAGCCGATGATAATGTATCCATGTGCGAAAGATGACTGTACGAATTATCGGCCAAGTTACTATCGACCGAAAAACAAAAATGTTGCATCGCCCAAAAATTGTTGTAAAAAAAATTGGGCGACTCAACATTTTTAGATATTCGGTTATTTGTTCGTAATGAATAATTGCCAAATTTTCGCAAAATGTTAAAAGCCCCAAAAAAAATTTTAGGCGATTATTCATTCCAAATTCGGGTGGTTGTACGTAATGAACAAACACCCAAAAACTTCACGCGATTATTCATTTTACACTTTTGGGTTTTTCTTAATTTTTTTTGGGCGATCGGCCACTGTTTTTGGGTATTTCTTCACAATGACTAATTACCCAACAATTTTGGGGGTACCTTCATTTAGCTGTTCCGGGCAATAGTAACTTGGGCTATAATTCGTAGAGCCGCGAAAGATATTCTACATAAGTTTGTACATATGTACATGTGCATATACTATACTATAAGTCCAAAGATCAAGTCTATAGTTATTTGAGGGTTTTGAAACAAATATTTCAATTTCAGTCAGACAGTTAATATACTTACATACATATATATAAATGCATGTATTTACATGCATAATTACATATGTAGCTCCTTACGAAATTATCATCGCTAGCCAGCAGTCATAAGTTGTTTATCTGATAGATGCATTCTCGTACTCGTGCAGTGCTTTACAACTTTAAAGAAAATACCATCACAAATGTAGACCTTAAACGCATCCAACTGAATGTCTATAGAACTTGTAAAGTTCTCACAATGTTTTGCAGTTCTTCTTATCATTTAGTCAATTTGCTGCTGGCCGCTTGTAAATAAACAAGTTTGTGATTACAATTTGTGCTTTATACGGATAGTAATACGTAGTGCTACACATAAATATGTAAAAGCTTCTGATGCACACAAGTAAAAATTCGTCCATACATAAATACATGTACACACATGTACACTTATGTAGACTTACAATAGGGTGCAATCACGTTTTCACGTTTTTATTAGCGTGTTTTTTGAGTCTTGTGTGTTTGGTGGAATTTTATAGTAAATTTTAGCATGAGGTAGACTTGAAATTTTAAATACAGATAGCCCAGGTTCGGATGAAAAAAAGAAAAATAAAAAAGGCAGGGATACATAACCCACAAGTATAACTCGAAATTTTTAAGATTAGGCTCTTCCTGACGATGCACAGTGGTTCCTAAGCCGAAAAAAGTGGTGATATATACATATATTTATGTGGTACAAATATACAATGAAGAGAACCTAAGCTTTGTTTGGACACCCTGTCTTAATATAATCTGAAATATAGGGCATCAAGTTCGAAACTCATAACTATTACAAATCTTAACAGATTGTAAAGATTTTGTTTTTATTTTTTTTTTTGAAAAACGAATAAGAAAGTAGAATAAAAATTAATTTGAAAAAATTTTAGATATATAGAAGACATACAAACTGTCCATTTATATTGAAAACAAAAGCAAATTTTAGTGCTTTGCTTTTGTTTTCAATGTAGACGAGTTAGTTTTAGATTAAGTTACCTGTAGTAATATTCGAAGTCGGTGACAATAGCTATAGAAATGTATAATTTCCTAATCAGTATGTAGAGTTTGCTAACACATATCGCACAATAAATTTAAAATCTAGTTGAAATATAGTTTATGCCATCAATTCTATCTACTGTTCACCCAGAAGACTAGTTAGTGCATTTCAGGAAATATGATGATAAATATTTGTGTACAAAGAAGAATTAAATAAAAAAAAATCTTTTTTTTTCAAAACTTTAAACATTTTTGAAATACATACTTGGACACTATCAATGTCAAATAAAAAGCAACAAAAACATAATTATTCACCCTTATTCCATTTGTCAACATCGACGTCACATCAATACAATACCAAAAAGTTGGGACTGCTCTACTGCCTCTCGAGAACAATTTTGTGCTATTGACAATATATTTCAGTTCCCTTAGGTCGAGAAAATATCATTAGCCTGTCAGTGGCAGTCAGTTGTTTTCGACAACGGGTAGACATGCCCCAAGTTTTCTGTAGTTTATTGACGTGACGTCGATGTTGACAACTGGAATAAGAGTGATTATTGCTTTTGTTGTCTTATGTTCATGTACTCATTTCAGATATTGGATGTGCAGAACTTTTTTTTAAAATAAAAACATATTACTCATGCCAACTTTGCTAACTTTTTTCCATGTGTCCTGGAAATTTGTGTAGTGTAAAAGACTTCCCTAGCATGCATACGTAGATACATAAATCCATGTATGCATTGGTATCAGAGTAAGTTTTTAATCACATTCATCCATATGTACGTATCTACATACATATATGTATATGTATGTGTTTGAAATGCTTTATTTTTTGCAATATATCAACAAATAAATACTTGATTTTTGGTGTAGCAGCAACAAAAAATGTGGTAGGGGCAGTGTTAATGGAAACTCGTTGCATTGGATGATTGACCAAAGATTTGCTTGTAGGTCATTTTTTACATAACTTTTAATACATTTATGTACTCGTACATACCAAAATTACAGTGGAATTGAAAAGTTAAACCAAAGTAAACACATTCATACAAAAAGTGCCAAATTTAAACTCTAATTGGTCAACAGACACGTCTTATCACTAGGACCATCTGTCTTATTTGAATACCAGCTTTTATTTAAATTGCGTCTGTTACTTTGAAAGTATAGCACATCAAATTAGAGGATTCTTTTTATCGTAGTTTTCCATACATGCCAGGAAAAAGATGTGTGTAAGTAAATCCGATTAGTCACTCTTTAATATGCAGTATTGAATTTATGATTATGTATATAAAAGGGAATATGTAAAACTAACATACATACATATGTATAATTTTTAAATATTTATGGGGCATTTACATCTAGAAGAGTTCAATTAAAATTTGTATCAAAATCTATGGCGGTTACCTCAAGTTTTTTAATGTTTTAGTTTTAATGGTCTAAATACACATTTTAATAACGCAATAATTATTTGTGGAACTGGAAAAAACTAACTTAAACTTAAAAAAATTAGCATGCAGAAATTTTAAATTTCATTGCAATATTTTCAATTGGGGATCCGAACGCTAGTCTTAAGTGTCACAGTGTCATATTGAATTGTTTCCAAAACAAACAAAAAATTAAAACCATTTCCTCTAATATTATGATAATTTATTCGACTTTTTTTATTTATTATATACAAATTTTATTAAAGCTTAAGGTCTTTTATAAATAGTTTACAATTTAATTTATTTGTTTATCGATATATCGCTGCAACTTTATGCAGGTTCTTCTTCTTTATTTTCTGAAGAAGCTACACAAATTCGCAGCGAAATATCGATAAACCAAAAAATAAAATTTTAAACTATTTATAAAAGCCCTACACTAAGGGAAAAAAGGTGCTAAAATCAAGATTTTACTCTCGAAATCAAATCATTTCAATCATAATAGTCTGTTACAGCGAAAATTATTGATTCAAGAATAAAATCTTAATTTTTTTAAGATCGCATTTAAGATTGTAGTCTTGAATAAAATCTCATTTTAAAATCAGCTTCAAGATTTTATTCTTAATAAAAATCTTTAATTAAGATCACAAAAATCTTTAATTGAGATAACGTTCTTGATTCTTAAAATTCATTCCAAAAATTAAGAATTTATTCAATTAAACTAATTTTTTGAGATTTAGGTCAATGTTTATTATTATTTTAGTACTTCGATATTTCGTTAACCTTTGGTTAACTTCTTCAGAATATTTTTATATTTGAAATTAAATTTTTCTGTTTTTCTTTTTTCTCCTTTCAATTACAAAAATAATAATGTGTGTCATAAAAAATTTTTTACAATTTTTTTTTCTTTTTTTTTTGTCATAAAAAATTTTTTACAATTTTTTTATGACACACATTGTTATTTTTGTAATTGAAAGGAGAAAAAAGAAAAATTTAATTTCAAATATAAAAATATCCTGAAGAAGTTAACCAAAGGTTAACGAAATATCGAAGTACTAAAATAATAATAAACATTGACCTAAAGCTCAAAAAATTAGTTTAATTGAATATATTGAAAAAGGTCGAAAAATTAGATTAAAGAATTTGATATTAAGAATTTATGCTTAAATTTGAGAACGTCAATCTTACTGACCAAATTTCAAGATTGAAATCTGAAGATTTATGCAATCTAAATTCAAGAGTTTTATTCTTAAATTTATACTGTCATTTTGCTCTTAGTGTAAAGCTTTAATAAAATATTTCCTCTAATAAAATATGTTAATAATATTTTTTTTTATATCATTACTTGCAGGCACAATTTGTTCTTTGTATCATACACACTGCCCGCGCTTTATTCAGTCAACAATGCCAATTCTCGAAATTCATTTCAGCTTTGTTGTTATTAAATTCTTCGATATTCTTTTGCTTATTTATGAACTTCTACGTACAGGCCTACAAAAAGGGCAGAGATCAAAGGGCCAGTATGCTCTATTCCTCAAATAATTCATCAGGCGTATGCACAGCTAAACTGCAACATATAGAACGACAGAAGTATTTTGAAATTAACAACAACAACAACAACAATAACAACAGTCAAGATGTGTTACCACTTTTAATAGCAAAGAAGGTGAACTAAAAATGTACGAAATCACAACATCAACCAAGCTGGTTGATCACTTAACAATACACTATACATACTTACATACATACATACATATATATTTATGAATGAATGTGTCGGACAAACTATGTTGTAGTATATACATGCATATGTACATATGTGTTAATTCATTCTTTTATATGCATGCCTACATATAACTGCAATTGTCCTTTGATTTAGACATCCATATTTATTTGTTAATACATCTTTTTATTCTCATACATACATACACACATGTGCATATGTATTACATATACGCCATAACTGTCAAAAAAAAAAGCTTAATTTCCGAACTTAATTTTTTTATCAAAATCGATTACATATTTGCGATCGCAAATAATCGATTTTCGCCATAAAAAAACGAGGCACAAATAATGTTTCGGTTAAGCTTTTTTGCAGTTATGGCTCGATATACACATACATGTGCATGTACGTAGATATGTATGTATGTAAGTGCATATTGCCCTGGAAAATGCTGAGTCAATAAACATATATACATACATACGTACATACATACATACATACATACAGGAAAAAAAATACCGAAGTATGCATGGATATTTATTTTGCAATATTAGACACACAAAAAAGTAATATGAATAATTTTGCAATATCAATTAAAAAATTAATCAAATTTTCACCTATAAATAATTTGATAATATCAATTGAATTAAAACTTTAATTGAATCAATTACATTTTTAATTGAAAACATTAATTGGTGAATACTTTTTCTGTGTTCACGGTTCTCTCGCCTCTAAAAAAATTATTTCAAATTGTTTCCAATTTAAGTTGACTAAAAAATGTTAATCATTAGTAAGGTAAATATTAGCTAACTCAAAGCACTCTCCTTTTTGATGCGCCACAAACTATGTAATTCATAAAGGGCCAACAGTTAGTTAGTCAGTTCGCACTTTAATTTTAGCATCCAAAAATTAACTCGAAATGAGTTAAATTCTTGTTATTTGAGACTTATGCAGCGCAAATTAGTATTGACTCGTTCTGAGAAAGCTTTGTTAACTTTTGAGTCAACTGTCACTCGTCTCTGATTAACCATTAGTTACCTTTAAGTTAGCTCAAATCCCAACAGGGTGAAGTCACTTTTATAAATTCTGTCTTAAAGTCTTCACGTCCTCCAATCCATGTACATACATATCGATGGTTTACGAAATTAAGTTTTGCAGTGATTCCAATACATTTCACACAAATAAATACATCTCGTCACAAAAATTTATTGCAATGGTGTAAAAAATAACGCTTTTACAAGCAGTTGTACTAAAAAAGTTACAAATTGAATATTACAGTTTATATTGTGTTCTTACCATATCCTGTAAGGTTACAATTATTGGATTTAGGGCCTTTCTACTTGACACCAATGTTATGAACTTCATTGTTTATGTATTTATACATGTATGTATGTATGTGGGTTCATCCATAAAAATATGCATGTATCTGCATAAAAAATGTGTATGTGACGCTTCCATTGTTGTTTAGTTTTAACGAAAAGGCGTTGAAAATCTTTTTTCTTAAATTCCTGCATACATATGTGCCCTTAATTATGAAATGAAGTCATATGCATTTTTGCTTCGAAATATTAAATACATTTAAAAAAAACTTAAATAAATATATATAAAATATTAAAAAAATTATATTAACCGAGACTAGTATAACTCAATCCATTTTTTGATTTGTTCAAATGTAATCTACTAAATATCTCGACCAAAGATATATATATATATGACTTAGACCACTTTCATAACTAAGGGCACATATGTATGTGTGGTTTGATATTTATATTTTATTACATTCTAACTAAAAAGTACATTAGATATGCCCTTCATTAATTAGAAGTAATTTATCTCAACTTAAGTGGATATTATTATCTTGTAAAGTGCAGACAACTGTTTGCATATTTTACATACATATATATGTATGTATGTACATATAAAGACACATACTTCATTATACGAGTACAGTCTGCATATGTATGCATAATGCACTTGTGTATGTATATTTTATCATTGCATAGAAATTCTTGATTTATATTTCCGGTTAATACCTTTCTTATTAACCGGAAATCATTAAAATTTTATGATGTCATCAAGGAAGCATAGCATGTGTACAAACATATACACGTTTGTGAACACATACTAATATCCATTTGTATGTATGTGTACATACATATGCATATATGTATGTATGTTATTAGTAACATAAGTATGTATTGTAAAGTTTCATTATAAGATAAGTACATATGTGCAAACATCTCAGCTGCCCAAAGTAGCACCAGTGTGCCGAACATCAATCGGCTTCTTATACAAATGAATACACATACGCGAATAAATTTCTCTCGTATTTCCCTCGGTGGCCAACTCAGATGTATGTATGTACATTTGTATGTGTATGTATAATACGTGCATCCTTTTTATTTTATGATGAATATGTATCATAAATGTATGTATGTATGTGCAACCTTTAAATTAAAGGTTCAGATTACAATTTCAATTCCATCTTATGTACATATCTATGTATGTATATATACTACATATATACATACATACGTATATGTTGGTTCAAGAAATAGCTGAAAATATACAGATGTATGTATGAGAGGGGATTCATTAATTAAGTTAAAATTACTTGTAATCTTAAACATAAACTAGTCTTAATTACGAATACAAAGTGTACTTAGTGCACACAAACATACATATATATTCATACTTATTCGTGTGTACATAAATACAAACATAAATACGTAGTTTTAAGCAAATGAACATAGGCCGTATTTTGTGGATATTTTATGTTTATTTTTTTATTAAACTTTAAACAATACTGGTAATTAAGTGTACAAAAAAATCTATAACAGTTTAAATATATTATACATATTTTGCTTTAAAAAAATATTGTATATTTAGTTTATACTATTCTAATGACTACTTTTTATTTAAATGTAAAAATAAAACAAAAATAAAAAATAAGAGAAACTTACTTGGTTTAAGTATTTAAAATAAAATTAGTAAGCCAATGCTAACGAAAGATCGGTATGATTTAACTTTAACGGGCAATCAAATTTATTGAATCAATCGATACAAACATTAGAACTTACACTCGACATGCGCTACGATGCTATAATGAAAATTAACGTTCTATGAGGCTGGGTTCAAGCACAGCAAAGCTCTATTTTTAAAAACTTCTCGTTTCTCTATTCCAAACTCAAAAGTGTTTAATTTATTAAAATCGAACAAACCGTTATCGAGTTACATATATTGAATGACGGCCTGGTTTATGGGTTAATATTAGCCACGCCCATTAATAAATATCTGTACGTCATAGACAAAAACTGAAAACGAATTGGAATTTAGTGCATGAATGTACATATAAAACACTTATTTTTTAATAAAAACAAATTTTTTTGCAGTGTTACAGTGTTACGAGTATCTTGAAATTTTTTAATAAAAAATTTCACCATTCCCAAAATTAAAAATACCTATAAATAAAAAATATCACTATAGTTAACATACATATCGCACTTGATCAACAAGAGGGTATTAACTCAAACTTTTCAAATTTTCAATTTTTGTAAGAAATTTTTTCATAAAAAATTTATTATTTTGATATGAGCCTTTATTCAAAAAAAAATATAAAATTGTTAATGTAAATACAAACAGTTTTTCATCTCTACTGAAAATTTTGAGTTAATAATAAAAAAGGTGTAACTCGAATTTTCGATATTTTATAGGAAATGGAAAAAACCTAATAAAAACAAAAGTATTTGCATGTAAACATTATTTTTTAAGTGGCCATAAATCTTTCATTTTTAACTGTGACGTACTTAAGTTTTTAAGGAGGATGTACGTATGTATGTATACGTTGGGTAACAGAAAACGTTAAAAATACGATTTCGAATAAATTTAGTTACGTCGTTTTTTTATTAAGCCAACGATATGTATGTATAGTATTGTGGCATTAAATTATTATTATTGTATTGCTAAACTATTTACAAAAGAATTGCGATTTATTTATTGAAGTACAAGTTAAAATATGTTTAAATAAGAATTTCTTCAGCTGAAGCAGCAAACAGAACTCGTGGAGTTAACTTCTGTTTTCTTCTGTCAGATTTTTGGCAAGAGTTGCCAGGTTCAAGATTTCTAATTATCGGCAAGCGTGGAGCTGCCACATCCACTCCCCTTCCTTTTATTATCCCATCCTCTTTTGTAAATGAAAGATATCGCAACTTTCAGAGCTCAGGATTTGCGAAAAGTTTCGTAAGAATCGGTTAATGATAAGAGCGTAATATATAATAAAAAGTTTTAATTATGTTTCATACTAATCGAACAAATAAAAGTACATAAAACCAAAGAACAAAAATTAATCGGCGCGTTCCTGCCAAATTTTTTGGCTTTGCCCTTTCAGACACAAAATAATATTAAAATCGGTTTACAGATGACGCAGCTATGAAGTAACATAGAAAACGTGAAAATTAAGCTAAGGTTCCTATCTAAAAACTTCGGCCACTAAAACAATTGAAATCGAAGTGACGGCACGGTTATTGCTTGGCGTAATACCTTTCAACATAATTTCTTATAAACTTTATTTTGTGAACCATCAAAGTGCCATCTGATATAAAGAAAATCTACTTACTTATATCTACATATATTGGAAGGTGTTATAAGTATTTAGCTCTTTAGTCTCGAAAAGAATTATCTACATAGCAGATGGCACACTGATGGTCACTCATAAAACACTTAAATCTGCAAAAACTTTAGCTTTTCACCAGCCTTCGATAATAAATGGCGGTATTTTTTGAAAAACACAAACGTACCGTTTTCTGATATTAAGAACACGCTTGAAAAGTTTTAATGCAAAATTTTAACATTTGCAAAATAAAATTAGAAAAGCCGAATTAATAACCGACTTTATAAAAACAGGAGGTTCTCAATTCGTCTGTATTATGTATGTGTGTTATTTCGAACACTCATATACATACATAGGTAACACGTATCTCCTGTAAAATTTTAAAAATG
This sequence comes from Nowickia ferox, assembly GCA_936439885.1. Classification (NCBI taxonomy): domain Eukaryota; kingdom Metazoa; phylum Arthropoda; class Insecta; order Diptera; family Tachinidae; genus Nowickia; species Nowickia ferox. The sequence goes on along the minus strand of OW387023.1, from coordinate 152,602,505 downwards.
TTAGTTAGGTCAGTTAGTTTCGCTTTTCATTAATTGTTTTTATATCCGGCCCGTTGATAACACCTATTGAAAGTGACAAAGCAATTGCTTTGCTCAATTATTATTAGCTTATAAACTAAAATTTTGAATTTTCGATGTAATATACAGCTGAAAATTGTGAAAAAGCATTTTCCAGTATTAAAGTATTCTGAAGAATTATGAATAGTATTATACGGGATATCTTTTCTGAAGATTACGTTACTGAATTTGGCAGCTTTTGACCGAAAATAGTGAAAAAATATGTTTCCGGGGAACTCCTGAGATTTTAGGGATTTTTCGCCTAGTTTTTGGGAATCTCCAAAATGGTTTATGTGTTTGCTAAACGGGTCGTGACTATTATGAGTGGTTCGTGGCAGTGATAGCTGAAGGTGTCTCTGCTAACTAATATTATAAATTCGAAAGTAAATTTATTGTTTGTTTGTTGCGCTTTAACCGCGAAACCAATTTTGATGAAATTTAGAACATAGATAGATCTAAGCCTAGATGGACACATAGGTTATATGTTTCTAAAGAACTAGGAGCACGAGGGGAGGTAGGGGAAATTTCCGCCTCTCAAAAACTATCTAACCGATTTTGATGAAATCTAAAAGAAGACATACACTGTAGATTTCTGCCCTTTGAAAGTATCTAACCGATTTTGACCAAATTCAAAACCCCCTACGTTCCTACACGGTATCCCATGATATCGTGCGTTCTTTTTTTAAGTTAATTTTCTTGCTTTCTTACAAACGCCTATTTTGACGATTCTTAGGCCGATTGATTTGTTGTAAACGATCGTTAATAAAGATTTCAAAATGGAAAGAATCAGAAGCCGTATTCTGCAAAAAGAACGTCGATGAACTATATTTAAGTAGGGTATCATTGAGTAAGTATACGAAAATCATCTTTGGGTCTCTTTTATAATTTTCCATTCGAATGGCCATTTAATGGTTTAAGGTTGGCTAGCAACAATTCTTACCGCATTCTAATTATAATAAATAAACTTTAGCTACCGTACTCAAAAAAAATGATTTTGGTTTACACAACGAATTATGTATGGAAATTTGGTTATTAAACTTTTTTTTATTTTAGTTAACGGATATGAAGTATCATTCAAGATTCGTTACTCCGTTTGGAACTTCTAGCAAAATTATTAAACGTTTTGTAAACCAATATTATTTTTTATTAATAAGGCATTAAGTAAGTGTACGAATTAGAGATGGGCGCGTGTCCTGTTTTTATTTCGTAACAAAATTGACACGATAAACACGAAACGATTTTTGGTGTTAAAATATGTATGTATGAATTTCCAGTAAAGAAAAAATAATATTTTGTATCGTCAAACACGTAAAAGCATCAAATTTTTTGATAGTGTAGAGGTCTCTTAAGCTTTAAAAATAAACAACTTCAAATTACTGCAACCTATTCTGCTTTGCTTCCAATTAAGAGCAGAGCAAAAATATGTCTTATTGTTTTAACGCTGTCGGATTTTTCGATTTTTTAAATATTGTTTTCTTGTTTACCCCCCGTCTAGGCGGGGGGTTAAGAAAAAAATTTTACAACATATGTCAAACTACATAAAAACACAAGTTGTCTCATTTTTTCATATACCAGTTCCGTTTTTTTTTAACAAAACAAAACATGAAACGGAAGTAGGTTATTGCAATTTCATTAAACTTTAATGTGTAGTGTGAACATAGCATTAGGTGACAGTTTCCAAACTGGTATACCGATGCTGCCAAATGTTTAATTCACATACTTGCATCTTCTTGTGCTACCAGATATGTTCATATTTTATTGAAGGCTGGTAATTTTCTGTTTGATTTTTAGGTTTCCATAATAAATGTGTGTAAGAGAATTTCGGGAACTTCAGGTTGGTAAATTTTGAAATAAATTCCCATTCGCTGGTAGTTACCGTGAAAAGAAAGGCACAAGTAATTTTTACACATACTTATTAGGATTACAGAAATGTATTAATAGTTAAATACTTCTTTCCGTCAATTTTACATGTATCTAGACAATTTTTTGATGCTCTTGAAATGTAAACGAAAATATTTCACTGCTGTAATATTTTTCCGCGCAGATGTACTAAATGCAAAATTTCCAACTTGAAATGCGGGCAGAAATAAAAAGCGATTTTCTTTATTGAGTTTTGTTATATGAATATCCAGTTTTGTATAGGTCTGGCCATATTGGTTATACATGTTCATATGTAATTTATTGTCTTATTGAAAACTATTTATTTTTTTGCTACATACTTATTTTAATAAAATCAAAGATTGTGCATGATTTGTTTTAAAAACTAAATTAAGTGATTGCGCAAAGAATACGTCGAAGAACACATCCCAATGACTGTGACCAGCGCCCATGTTACGATGGAAGTACAAGTAAAAGCTCATCAGCCCGCCAATAATCATGGCCCAAGTAGTACACAAAGTCCTTCGCAGTCGATTTCCAAGGACATGGAAAAAGATAAACTGAATGAACAAATAAAATCAAAAGACCCTGACGGAAAATTTGAAGTCGTAGGTGGCGAAAAATCGTCCTTATTTTTAACAAACACAAAATTCCATTTAGATACATACACTGATATAGCAGAAGCAGCATGCGAGAATAACGGTATTGGTGGAGCATTTGTCAGTGGCGAAGAAGCTAGCAATTACTTGCAAAATGAACAGCAGCAATCTCACCATCAAGTCACTTGGCTGGATGATGACAATATCGATACTTTAGATTTGGCTACATTAGATATTGGCAACATGTTCAATCGAGTCGATAGTGCTGAAATTATATACCAACAGAAAAAGAAGAACATCAAAATGGTGGGAAAATATGTAATGGGCGACATTCTGGGAGAAGGATCATACGGAAAAGTGAAAGAGGTTCTGGATTCTGAAAATCTTTACCGGAGAGCCGTAAAAATTTTAACAAAACGCAAATTAAGGCGGATACCAAATGGCGAACAAAATGTGCAGTGCGAAATACAACTATTAAAGCAGTTAAAACACAAGAACGTTGTTGCTCTTTTGGACGTTTTGTACAATGACGAGAAACAAAAAATGTATTTGATTATGGAATACTGCGTAGGAGAGCTACAGGTAAGGTAAAACAATTCTCAGAAATAGTAACTATAGAAATTGCTTGTAGGAAATGCTTGATAGTGTACCCGAAAAGAAAATACCGTTATTTCAAGCGCACCGTTATTTTCGTCAACTATTGAATGGTCTTGAATACCTACATGGCATGCGTGTTATACATAAAGACATTAAGCCGGGAAACCTCTTGCTAACGCAAGATGAAACATTAAAAATTTCCGATTTTGGAGTTGCCGAGCAATTAGATCTTTTCGCGTCAGCTGACGTATGCACCACAGGTCATGGTTCTCCTGCATTTCAACCTCCGGAAATCGCCAATGGTCTTGAGTCTTTTTCCGGATCAAAGGTTGATATTTGGAGCAGTGGTGTAACATTGTAATTATTAACGCGAAAAGTATGCGTATGTTGAAATATCCTTTTAAACCTTTTCCAAACGATTGCAGATATAACCTCTGTACTGGACTTTATCCCTTCGAAGGTGATAACATTTACAGATTGCTAGAGAATATTGGTAGAGGACAGTGGGAAGCACCTGATTGGTTGCATAAATTAGATAGTAAACTAGCAGTGCTAGTATTAGGCATGTTGCAAGCAGATCCAGATAGACGCTACACTATACAACAAATAAGAAAAGACCCGTAAGTAGACAATGTTTACTGCACTATACACGTTGTAAAATAAAATAAAAACTAGCACATATGTAAATAACTTGAAAAAAAAAATTGATTTATGATAATAGATGGTTTATATCAGCACCAGAAGAAAAAGGACCACCGATACCCATTCCACCATTAAAAAACGATAAATATCGTCGTTCTACAGTACTGCCTTATTTAGATGCTTACCATTATGAGACCGAACGTGATTTAGAGGAAGTCTATTTTACCGAACATGATTTGAATCGTTAGTTATATACATACTTTCCCATATCAAATTTCATATATAAATATATCGCGTTCTTAATTTTTAGAGGAACTAGCTCGAAAAGCAGCAGCAGCTGCTGCTGAAATAAAGGCTCAACAGCAGCATAATTTTTCAATGATCGGGGCTTCTTCTACCGGTTTTCATACATCGTGTTCCAATTCTGCTTCCCATCATACCAAAGAGAAGAAGTCATCATCATTGAAAAGACGAGCAAAAAAACTTACGTCCTGTATATCCGTACGTAAATTATCAAATTGCAGACCATCGTAGAATCAACAAGGAACAAACATTGATCCAAAAACACAAAGGCTTTTTAAATAACAATTAATAAGTAACTACATTTTAAGTTTAGTTTTCTCTTCTAATTAGAAACATTCAACCTCCATCAAACTAAAAAGATATCTATCTATAAAATAAGACATTATAAAGAAATATACTATTTACAAATTCAAATTCTTTGTATTTGTTCTTAATTTAAAAAAATATATACAGAAACAAAAACATTAAATCTCTAAAATATGAATTTTTGATATACATACATATTTTTATTTTCTATTCCTACACTTATACAAACATTATAAATTTATGTATATTTTTAGTTGTTGAAACATTTTAATTTTGTTGTTTAGTTTGTAGTGATGAAATTAAATTTATTAGTTAAACACAAATTTTAGATAAACCACAAAAATCTGAAATAAAAATTTATTATTCGTAGACGTGCATATTATGTAAAAATAGTTATTTTAATTACTATTTGCCCATGTCTGGAAAAGAAACATTGAAATTTTTAGCTTAAGAAAAACTGAAATTGCAGTTTTGTTAAAATTTTTCAGAAACACTCCTTTAAGAATAAACGAAATACAGAATTGTATTTTTCTTTAAACAAGCACAAGCCCCAAAGCGATTAGGTTGTCTGCAGAAAACACCCAGGATCTATGGTGAGAATCGAATCCACGACCTCTGGACTGAGAGGATAGCATTGCTACCACTCAGTCACAGGGGCACTCAAGAAGTAATTTCCCCATTTTCCTACAAAAAAACGAACTTTTACAACATATTTTGCCAATACATACACATGTACATACAAAAGTTTATTTCAAATTATGCCAACTTTTAAAAGAGTATTTACTATATAGAACATTTTTGTTTATCTTCTTTTGCTTCTATGTATGATTTAATAGTTTTGCAACTTTAATTTGGGCACAACATTCATACTTGTCAGTTCCTGGAAGAGTAATTTGCATGCGTATGGCATAGATATTTTCGAAACATTAGCGGATGATTGACAGTAATGGCACCACGAGCAATATGACAAACGGCCGCAAGTTTTGCACACATCCACATCAAAAGCATCAGATGAGATCATAAGGCGCTCCATGATCAACATACTAGCTCCATATGAAATCAAACAATCTCGTTCCATTTCACCTAAACGCAAACCTCCCTCGCGACTTCTTCCCTGAGTGGGCTGGCGTGTAAGCACTGCCTTAGGACCGCGAGCTCTTGCATGCATTTTGTCTTGCACCATGTGCTTAAGTTTTTGATAGTACACAGGACCTGAGTAAATATACGCCTCAAGGCTTTCACCAGTTATCCCGGAATAAAAATAATCTTTGCCCATATAATTAAAACCATGTTTAAAGAGTTCATCTTGTATATCTTTGCATTTGGAGCCACCGAATGCTGTACCATAGTGAAATTTTCCCTCTAACAAACCAGCTTTGCCTCCTAGTAGTTCAAGAGATTTTCCAACTGTCATGCGGGAGGGAAATCCATGAGGATTCATAATCATATCAGGACATATTCCGAAATCATTAAAAGGCAAATCCTCCTGATCGACTATAAGGCCTGTTACTCCTTTTTGTCCGTGACGCGAACTGAACTTGTCCCCAATCTCAGGTCGTCTTGTTTGCCTTAGTAAAATTTTAATAAGGAAGTCTTCTTCTCCGTTAGCAGAGACCATAACTTTCTCAATGTAACTAGGTTCTGGCCCTTTGTAAGATATAGGAACTGCGGTATATGATATCTAAGATTAGAAGTAGTTATTTATTATACATATATACAATTTTTCAAATCTTACCTGCGACGCTTGCCCACTTTGTTCAATTGGATTTATCGAAGTGACGGCAGGCATTTCTTTGTTTATCAATATTTGCTTATTCACTACCATTTCTCCAGGTGCTACAATGCCATCAGTATCTAAGGCATCATGTTTAAATATTACCTTATTCGTTAGAGCATCTTTCATGGGACCCATAATTCGATCGTAGGTTTGATTAGCATAACGCTTCACAGTACATTTTGAGTTTTTATAAATAAGACAGCGGCCATAACCACGATCAATAGATGATTTATTTAAAATTAGAGCATCTTCAATGTCGTATCCGGAATAGCTCATAACGGCGACAGTTGCATTCTGGCCCGCTGGCAATTTATCAAATCCAGTAAGTTCTATAGTTTTTGATCTGACCATTGGCGATTGCGGATATACCAAATTGTACATTAATGTGTCAATTCTGTTTTTCTGATTATATCCAATAACTCCCATAGCCTGTTTACCCATAGCACACTGATAGGTGTTGCGAGGGCTTTGGTTATGGTGTGGGTATGGAACTAAGCCGGCACATACGCCTAGTAGCGTAAATGGTTCGATTTCCAAATGTGTTGTGCTTTCTGGATTTATGCCATTCTCATTCCATGCAATATATGAATCATTTTCTTCGTTAACATCAAGATATTCAACAAGGCCATCATGAAGGAAATCCTCAAATTTTCTTATTCCTCTTTTGAGCTCCTCAATATGGTGTTGTTTAACAGCAGACTGGCCTCGCTGAACTATAATATAAGGGCGACATAAGCGACCACCGTCTGTATGTATATAAACGCAGCGTTGTGTATGCGATGTGTGAATTGACACAAAAGGACCGAGCCGACCCTTGCGTCGCATCATACGGAAAACTTCGACAAGGCGCTTGTAACTTATAGTCAAACCCAAAATGTTGCCGTTTATAAAAACTAAGAAAACTTTAGAATTGTTAATTGCATCTCCTCCTACCAGACGAATATCTTCTACGCCTGCATTGAATGCTAATCGAACTACTGGCTCTTCCTCTACTTCCGTTGTAATATGCGTCATCAAAGCTAAATTTTTTACCAACCCACATGCTTCTCCTTCAGGTGTGTCTGAGGGACAAAGCATACCCCATTGACTTGGTTGCAATGATCGAGGTCCTGATACTTTTCTAGTCTTTTCAAATTGTGAATTGACTCTGGTCATCATACCGAGGGCAGAAATAAAACTCAATCGAGACAAGACTTGTGTAACGCCAGCCCTTTCCATTTTGAAACGTTTGATTGTCCAGTTCCCCGATGAAATAGCCGATTCAAGGCCTACTGTGATTTGGGCGGCTCTTATGTGCTTCACAACGTCAAATTGTGCTGCTTTAACTTTTGGAATATTTTTATCTGCTATCATCTTTAGCTCCCAGTTCATACGTTTGAAAAGATCTTCAAACATTAAAGATATAAGCGATCCCGCCAACTCTAAACGTTTGTTGCCGTAATAATCTCTATCATCAACGGCTGAGCTATCAAGTTCCGCAGCCATCACACGTCTTATCATGAGGGAAACATAAATAGATTTTATTTGAAAATTAAAGTTTTCAACTGGAACATGGGCCAATATTGTGGTCGTCAAAAGCTCCCTGGCTTCGTCTGCGGGTGTTTTTGCAACTGCTGTCTGGAAACGTTTTACGATCAATTTCGATCCCATGTAATCCAACGCCCTCTGCTGAGTGAATATCTTTAAGTTGTAAGCTTCCAAAAGTGAGGGTGCGAATCGATTTTGGGTTTCTGCGCTTGTACCAATTAGCGACATAATTTCCAAGTCAGATACTACTCCCATAGCTTTAAATATAACAACGATTGGTATATCATCAACCATAGAGTTATGTTTTAAATAATATTTGCCATGCTTGCTTAAAACCAACGTCCGCGATTTTTTTTCGTGTGTAGAAGAGGTTACCTGACACTGAACGGTACCATTGAACTCCTCCGTGATCATTTTGTTCCACGAAAGCTGCTCCTGAATTAAAATAACCTTCTCCTGCCCTCGAACAACAAAATATCCACCTGGATCCAGCGGGCATTCGTTAAGTTTAGCCAACTCAAACTCAGTCTTACCATACAGAACGCAATTCGATGATCGCAACATGACCGGCATTCTTCCGATTAATAAATTATTTCGAACTATTCGTTGAGCTCCACGTGTATATTCGATATCCACAGTTATGGGAGCCGAATAAGTTGTATCTCGAAGTCTACACTCGTGAGGCGTTGTTGGCTTCGTTATATTAAATCCATCTTCTATGTCAGGTGTTCCAACACGCACATCTAAATATTTCAAATAAAACATAGGATCGGCATCGCTTACAACCATCTCATTTGCCTGAACGATTTTTTTTATGTCTACATTGACGAAATGATTAAAGGAGTCAATGTGTTGTTTCACTAAACCCTTAACTTGCAAAAAAGCCGGCACCAGTTTCCATTTTTCATCTATTGGCTTGATTGGCTTTGACCAGTCCTTTGGATCACTCTTCCAAGATTGATCCGAATTTATATTCTTTTCCATCTTAAATATACAAACATTTATTTTTTGTATTATTTATTTTTATTCTTTTTAACAACTCGTTTCTTTGAGAAACATTCTAAAAATGTGCGTCAGAAATTGTTCAGTGTATAACAGGGATGGAAATCGCAGATTATTTGGCCAGGCTGATTAAACAAGGTAACTGCACTAACAACATTTGTTTTTTGATTTGGAATTTGGCATTTTCTTGTATACCTAATTTAAATTATGGATTTTTCATGAAATTTGTTTTATTATTTATGCATTCGTCAGCAGTCGGTGTAAGAATTGCACATCGAATACATTTTTACCAAAATTTAATTGCTTACGTACATATTTAAACAAGGTCCCTTACTGATCTGTCAGAGGTGAATGGAGAAACATGTGATCGCGTCAAGCCTGGTGACAGTTAGCTGCTCGAAGAAAAATGATACTGCTTCAGACATTAGTTGCAAAATTTGTTTTTTCTAATATACATTAACTGGAAAAAAATTAAGAGCGTCTGTCAAAAATGAATTTAATAGTTTTGAGACATATGATAAATTTATATTTTACGCATATTCTTAATAAATGTAAATTGTAAAATATTGTTGTTTGTCAATTTTTTTCGACAGAAGGGGATAGCTGAAGCCGGATGAATTGCATGTTGTTTTTTTGTAATGTTTTAGCGATAAGGTCACCTGTTTTTTTAATTTAGAATTTGAATGAATGAATTCTGAGCAATATGCCTGATGCGTGTACCTGTTTGATATGCCTTTGATCTGTCTTATCAAATATTGTACTTGGGAGCCACACATTGAAGTTTTGCCTTTCAATTCCATTCAATATGCAATACCAAGGCACATTTACTACAGGTACATGCATTAGAGAAAACAGTGTGGCAACTCTGTGCTTCTCACATAGTTTTACAAAGTAATTGTCAAAAAATTGTATGCATCAAACAAGGCGCAAAAGTAATTGTCAAATGAATTCTTCGTTATAAACGTGTAAACAAAAAATCAGCGGATGAGCAATTTGCTTGATGCATGTACCTGATTGATATGCCTTGTGCAATACACTCACACTTTTTTTACTAACACACTCATCTTTTTAAATTGTGTAGTAGATTGCTAACAGCTGATCACAGCAGAGCATTGAATGAATGCATCATTTTGAATTGTCTCTTCATTGGAGGCATTTACAAAAAAAAGTTTACTGTCAAATCGCGTTACAGCTAGCAATTTCAAGATATTTTGACACGCAGTATGTGCGATGAACTTAAAAACGTTTTATTGAACGTGTGGCTGCAGCGTTACATGGATTTCGATATTTGGGCTTCTTCCACCTACTGTTAGCATTAGTATGGCAACTTTGTTACTGCACTACCACTTATATTTTTTTGTGGTAGTGCAGTAACAATTTATTGTACTTTGTGAATTTATTCTAAAAAATTTTATAGATTGTTTTTAAAATTAAAAAAATACAAGAATTAATATTTTAGAATGTTGAAACAACATGTATTAGTTGAACTTAAACAGTTCATACAATATGTGAGCTCATATCGTGGTAATAATCCTAAAACATTGACTTCAAATACCTTGGTGCGTACATCGCTTCACTTGTTAGAAGATTTGCCGGCTGCTCGAGAAATTGTTTTTGAATATTTTGCTCTCGTAGCTGAAGTTGCAGTGCAGAGTTATGTGAATACAACAAATGTCGATACGCAAACAGGAGTTGTGCAAAAGATACCTGCCGGCCAACAGCAGCAGCAGCAAATGCTTGTGCCGATGGAAGATTCGTGTTTCGATATTATTCAGCAAGTATTGGAGAATATGGTGAGCAAAGGGCCGGGAGCCTGGGGCACAGTTATAGCATCATGGTGCTTAGATTTAGTTGGAAGTCTGTCAGACAAATATAGCAAACGGATCTCCATTGGTGCAGCCTGTAACTATTGGCTTAATTGCAATACAATGCGCGGCTTGTTGACATTAATAAGTATATGCTTCCGTAAACTGACAAATGCTGAAGCCGAAACATGTGTCGAAACACTTTTGGGTACAGATATTAAAAAATGTTATCTTAAACTTTAAACGTAATTCTATAATTATTTCAGCTGCATATCAACGTTATTCTATGACATTTGATTGGGTTGTAGCACGTTTAGGCGGGTGTTTTCCCTCAAAAATTATTTCGCAAATCTTACAATGTAGCTTGAAACGGTTTGCAGATGATTATCGTTGCCAGTTTGATTCTGAAATTGGTATCTTAGAATATCTTTGTTTTGCTCACGAACAAGTACTACGAAATTCTGTTCGAGAGCTTTTACAAGAAGGCTTCCAACCAAAAAAGAATTTAGATACCTTAATTGTGCCCTTTCTTTTTGAATTTGGCAATTATTCTGATATATTATTGCAAAATATGGTCAGCGTTTTCCTAGACATATGTAAGTTTTGTTTCAGAATTTATTTACTAGTAAAATGTTCGTTAGTGATGATTTTCCATAACATTGACTTCAGATAATGATGAATTACGAACTGTAATCGCACAAAAGGCCCCCCTTTGGATGACAAATGTACTATTTGCAGATATACAGCCTTCGCTTAATAACATAGTTTTACGCTTAAAATCTCATGGCGCGCAATTACTTATTACAGCATCAAAAATGGCCGAACAAAATACATGGTGTCAAGATTTTTTGGAGTACTCTTTGCAGGAATTGGAACAAATAGTACTGAATGCGAGACTTTGTCCTCTTATGGACGATTTGGCAACAGAGGAAACTAAATACATGTTATGGAAAAGTTGCCTAAGTAAAAATATACATGAGCAGCAGACTGCAGTGCGTTTATTATTAATTGTTTGTATGTTCCAAGGAAATATTTATTTTATAAAATTAAATTTCAATAGACCTCATTTTTCGTAGCTACGCAACACTCCCATATATATTACCAAACTGTTTCAGAATTATTACGCAAGAATTATTCCCTTAATCAATCTGGTCTTGGCGCTGTGATTCGTTTGATTGGAGGTCAAGCTGGTGTTGTCGAATTTCCTGATATTAAACCCGGCATAAAGATGGTATTGGAAGATGTTTTACTACAAGAACAGTTTAAAAAATGCCGGTTATCTGCAACCATGGAATATTCTGAAGCATTAAACACCTTTAATAATCTGAACACTTTAGCTTTGTAAGATTTGACAAATATGTACATAACAGTAAATATAATTTTAAAATATTTTTATCCAAAGAATGCAAAAGAAAAGCAATGTTTCATGTCTAAGACAACAACAACTCATGTGCGCCTTTCACGAATGTTTGCCAAAGATCTTACAAATACTTGAAGTTACTCTAACCAGTCTCATTTTACGTCTAGATGCAATGGCAACTAAACGAAGTGACGAGAAGTATAGAGAAAAGCAAAATTATAGCAACAACAATACTATATTCCTATATGGCTTAAGCAAAAGACCAAAGTTAGACTTAAGCACGGAACAAAATGAAGAAGAATTGCAGAATGCGAATGTAAATTTATCCTACCGTCTTGGTTTAGCTCATGCTATAATTGATATGTTAAACACCATTGAGGCTGGATCAAAAACGACTGTTATGCGTACAACAGAGGTAATTGCTGCTTTGATGGGCTTTTATTAAATTCTAATTATTATTTTCTTAAGGTATTGAAGTTGGCGGTACTGAGTGTTAAATATTTTTTCATCAGCTTAACCGAAAAAAGCAAGTAGTTTTTAAAATATAATTTTATTCTGTCGAAACATTTTTTAATAATTTTGATATTATTTAGCATCTATCCAAAGATCGGAAGCCGCTTATCGTTCATACGAGCTGTTTCAACGACAATGTCGTGCTCGAAAAGCATCGCGATCAGCTTGTTTGAGAGAGTTAATTGAAGGATCACTATTCTACTATGGCTATTTATTTGGTCAGTACGAAGAACCTGTGCTAGATGATTTAAATATACCAGAACATGAAATGGTTTTGTTGCAAAACCAGAAACAAAGTTTTGGCCCAAATGCAAACCGTTCAATTTTACACGCTGGTGTTATTGGTAGAGGCTTACGACCGGAAAATATGATAACTGGTGAAGGTTGCCCACACGAAGTACAAACATTATTTCTTAAGGCTTTAGATGTCTGCTGCTGCGATTATGTGAGTATTTTGACAATCGTAAAATAATGATGCAAACGTTAAAAACGATTTCTGAATGAATGAATTTTTTTTAGGATCGCCAGGTAGTTGTAGAGGCATATTCAACGATATCGCTTTTGCTAGTAGAAATGGTTTCTACGGATGTTATGTACAATGGCTTGCCATTCCCTGACGAAGAATTTACAAAAGTTACAATGGAAAGAGATTTATTAATCCGGCGAGCATTTTTTACATCCCCTATATTATGGGCTCTATTAGGATTTATTGCGACTCATAGACCTGCACTCTGTTTTTCATCTGTTTTACTTAGGGCCCTGTGTGCTACGTCCTTACATCAGTGGAGAGCAAAAAACGGTAACATATACATATATGTATTTTTTCCATTGTTTATTTTTCTAATTTTTCTCAACAGTAAACAAATTTGAAAATGTTAGTCAGACTGGTGAACTTTTGCAGTGTACAAAAAATTTATTAAAAATTTTAGCTATAGGGCAGTTGCTACCACCACCTTTGTCCAACTTACACGTTATTATAGAGTACTTTGATCCACCAGAGGTTAGAAAGAAGATTTATTTTTTTTCACTGTTTTCATATTTTAATTTTTTATTTCAGATTGCTTTATTGCTAAAAGAGTGTGTTTGGAATTACTTGAAAGATCATGTTCCATCACCAGCCTTGTTCCATGTTGACAACAACGGTTTACAGTGGCGGAACGGACAGTTGTGCAAAATACCCCCGCAATATGTTGACACCTTGCGCAATTTAATGCAAAAAAAATTAACAAAGCTTGGTCACCACTATTACCAAATGTTTATTATGCCGGAAGTCAATCTACAGTGTCCTTCCAACGCGCCTGTTGAAACATTTCAAAACATTGAAAGTTAGTTATAAATCAATGTAGCATATTGCTAAATTAGAATTAATAACAAAATTTGCAAATTATTTTTTTTTTCAAAAAGCAAAATATTTTATACCTAACAAGTTCATCCCAAACAGTCAGACTGATGAACTGCAGATGAAGTTTGAAAAAAAATTTACAGTATAAATAAACTAACCAATACATAAATTAAAATTGTGTATGTATTTCTTATGTTTGCTTATGTGTGTTTAAATCATTACACTTTAAAAATGTGATAAGATTTAAAAAGGATAGATTTGCGGTGTGCATGTTGAAACATTGGATATATACATATTTTTAGAAATAATAACACTCAATCTCGAAGATCATCTACCTTTCATGTTCGTTGTTATGGAAAAAATTACCGAATATGTTCCCATACTTTAAATTAACAGATATATCAATAGATTCCTCGTTTAATGTGACACTTACAGTGAAATTGTGAAACAAATACTTATTAATGCAAAATAACTTCAAAACATTGAATTTTATAGAGCATCTTATTAGCATTTCCTAAATCATCCCTTAAACGTACATATTTGAAATCTTAACTAATTTCATAGACAGCAGGATTTTACGGCAAATACATTTGGAGAAATTTTCAAATCGTTATGTCCCTGTGAAAGGTTCTATACAAAAAGAGATGACATGATGAAAATAGACTGGCGGGTATGTAAACAAACCGTGATAAAAGTTAACAGTAAAGTTTATGATGATTTCTAGTATGTATGTAGTTTGAAAGTTTTTTCTTTCAAAGTTCGTTTATCCTTATCCTCATCCTTACTAATATTATAAATGTGAAAGTGAGTTTGTTTGTTTGTTTGCTACGCCTTAACGGTTACATTGATTTTGAAAATTTTTTCATCAATGGGAAGCTACATTACCAGTGTCAAACATACTCTATTTGTTTTATCCGTTTCGGAAGCGGTTTTTTTATATTTGGTACGGATTTACAAACCGCTGCATCGACCTTGAAAATTATTTCACCAATTTAAAGCTACATTACCAGCATCAAACATAGCCTATTTTTATGCGGTTCGGAACCGGTTTTTTATATTTGGATCGGAATTTTTTGCGAAAACACACATTTTTGGGCTGGTTAGGGTAATTTTTGTTTCGGGGTTTTTATTCCCGGTTTTTATTCTGGTTTTTAATTTTTTATTGCCTTTTTATCGTTTTTTTTTTAATATTATCGGTAAGAAACAAAAAAAAAAAAGTAAAAGCTAGTATTACATAAATAAAAATTTGCAATACTTAACAAAAATAATTCAAGTCCATTTTTTATTAACTTTCAAAACGCAGATACGCTTTTTTATGCGGTTCTTAGAACTTTTTTTGGACTCTGTACTCAAACTAAAATGGCGGCAAAGTCACGTGGCCAAAGAGTCCGGGTATAGAAGGTTGCATTCATTTGGTCCAAAAAACTAAGTTCCCTATTTAAGTGATTCGCAGTGTATGTATTTATGTACAGTAGACACTCGGGTAGTTCTAATTTTCTAGAAGCTCTAGTTTCCAAAAGTTTTTTTGTGATAAACTACATACATACGAGTATATGTATGTAAGTGCATGTTCGTTTAGAAAAACACTTCGGCATAGATTTTTTAATTTTATTTATACAAAATGTACACAAAACATACCATTTCACAGTTTCAAGAAAATATATTTAAAAAATTTATATATTTCAGATTTTGTTACGTTAAAATCAAGAGCTAAACGTTTTCCTTGATCACTTTTGTCTATCTTTTATAAAGGCAGAGTGTTATTTTTACGTTTATTTGGAATTCCCCATTTTTACTACGTAGAAGCCAACTAAAAGTTATAAAGACAATTTTTCAGTGTTAAAAACAAACAAAAAATAAACAAAAACTCTGAAATTAGAATGCATGCAATCTATTAAAAACTACTAATATACGAGCATCTACTGAAGGTAGAATGTATGTATTTTGTATTTTTATTTTTCAAGTGTATTGTCTTATAAAAAGTTTATGAATCAAATTTTGCATGAAAATTTATTATATACACCTGTTATGTGCTCACAATATTATTTTCTGTGAATTAGGTCTATTCAATAATTTGCACATTATTCTGTTATGACTAACAAATATTTTTGAGTGCATGTACAGGGTTGTCGATTTGTTTTGCGTGTGCGCCGAAAAACATACTGTAAATTTCATGTTGTCAAATTCGTACTAAATGCATCTTATAACAGTTATTCTACTATCTCGTTCTGTGTGTGCGTTTGTGTTTTTGTGTAAACTTTCCTGCTAGAATAGAAAATAAAAATAGTAATTTAACTTTATCAAAATAAAATTCCAATTTTATAAACAACGAATATTTCAGTTCTATAAAACTACAACGAAATTAATATACATAAAAAAAATTGTACGTATTATGAAAAACGACTTACGAAAAAATATACGTTTTTATGAAGAATACTTAATTTATAGAGAAAAAAATGTCAATACATTGGGAATAAGTATTACAAAAAATTAACTAAAGTTATTTAATGATAGCCAATAAAAGAATAAAACTTAAGTGAAAGTTTCGCAAGTACATATATAAATATGTATGTACATATGCTTTGGGTATATTAAAGAATTGAAAAATCTTCGCTTCTTATTAACATTTTATTTTGCATAAAAGCAAGACACAGTGGAAAAAAATAAAAATAAACATGATGAAAAAATAGCATGTGTCAATTTTCAATCTGTGCTTTATACATATACCCACCTACATACAAATGTATTTATTTGAGTATGTAGAAAATTTTTGTACGCACATGTACATATATACATATGTACATAATTACACACGTACAAATATATACATACATATGCATATAAGCATATGTACATACACATATCCTTTAATATCGAGTCTTGTTGGATCAGTGGTTCCATAAAATATTATTTGGCACCCGAATTTCTATGTTATTTCTATTAAATTTGCAAGGCGTTGTATACTAATCCAAATATGTAATTTGATTGTACATATTGAATTCGCCCAAAAAGATGCATATAAGAATTCATAGTTAATCCTACTTCTTGACATTTACGAACAAAATAAATAAAAAGCTAGTATACATATGTATGTAATTGCATACATCCTTGTCGACTTATGTACATATGTATGTGCATATGTGTGTATGTATGTATGTACATACATAATTCAGTATTTTCACACATACAGCCATACATATTTTCCTCCTTTAATTTTTAGAGCTTACAGGGAAAGCCAAAAGCAGCCTTCCTCATGGATTTTGAATAAAAAACTTTAAACAGTTGCAGTAATCAAATTATCTGAAAGCCACTTTGAGAAATTACAATAACTAAATTTTGCGGCGCTTTGAAATCGTTCTCTTGAGTTTTTTCGTCTTAATTCTGATAGTATTATAAAAACAACGTCAAAATTACGGAACAAAAGAATCAAGTAACCCGCTCCGAACAGAGCAACAACGACTATAGAGTTGTTGTTTTTGGAGCGGGTGGAGTTGGCAAAAGTTCACTAGTATTGCGGTTTATTAAAGGTACCTTTCGAGAATCATACATACCAACTATAGAGGACACATATCGACAGGTGAGTATTTAATGCGAAAAGAAATAATAAATATTAAAAGAAATAAATTAGGATTCATATACCAAAATATGTATGTACATATGTATGTATGTACATATATATTATATTAAAACAACGACACAACTTCTACCTTTTTTTGAATTCGCTTGAAAAAGAACTTTTTCTGGATCTACTGTAGAAATTTGATTTTTGGACATACGCTGTTATTAATGAAAACCACAGATATATGTATATCGCTATTAACAAGTAGAAAGAACCTAACTCGTATTTTCACAAAATTGAGTTTTTCAGTGATTCCAATACATTTCACACAAATACACATCGTCTCAAAGCAGTTTTACAAAGCAGTTGCTTTTACCTTCAACTGTAAAGTTACAGTTATTTCAGTTAGAGCATTTCTACTTGTTAACAGCGATATGTATGTATGTAAACACTAGTGATGTTCGAATATTCGTATGCGCATATTTTTTGAATGCAATATTGGGTTTTTTTTTGAGGTCAGGATGTGCTATAGATGGACCACGCAGAAAAGCACCAACTTTTGCGAGAACTAACAACAATAGTTTATTTAAATATACATAAGTAGCAGCTGCCATATAAATTCAAAAGCCCAAATTTATAGGGCAACAGTTAGGAATAATATTGATATATTTTAGTGAAATTAATATAATTAATTTATTTATCTACATATATATAATTTATTTATTTATTTGTTTATTACTAGAATTTTCCCGCGACTTCGTTCGCATCCAGAAAGAAACTGAGTAGACTTTAAACTGAATTTATACCAATCTTATCAAAAACAAAAAAAATACAAACAGCACAAATTTTTCCCGTTTCATTTTGTTCCGCGCAACTTTCTTAATTTTTTCTTTCATATTCTTCTCCAGATAATAACAAACTAAATAAAAAAGGAATGGGGGGTATTGGTCCAAAAAAATTTGATTAATTTTTATACATATATGTATGTATATAGAAGATAGAAGATATTATTAGAAAAAAACTTTTAATTTGTAAATTTTTCTTTCAACTAAAATTAATAGCAACCATTTCATTCCATTCATTTAAGGTAATAAGCTGCAACCAAAACATTTGTACACTTCAAATAACAGACACAACGGGATCACATCAATTTCCTGCGATGCAACGATTGTCTATTACTAAAGGACATGCTTTTATACTGGTGTATTCTGTGTGTTCTAAGCAGAGCTTAGAGGAACTAAAGCCTATATGGAATTTAATAAAGGAACTAAAGGTAAGCACTTACACACATGTCTCATGCTCTTGTTAAACAGCGGGATTAAAGTTAAATTGAAACAAATTTCATCACTTTTTTTCTTAAATCACAAGTGTAAAAGCGCTCAACTGAAAGTTGTTTCTCTAGGGTTATTTGAGGCACTACATTGAAATTTTATTTAATGATTCTGGCTTGAGAGAAGGAAATTAAATGAACCTAAAATTAAGGAACTTTTAAATATTAGCATAACTTAAGAACAAACAGCTTGTTCTGTTTATTATCTTTAAATATGCTTAGTAGCTTTAGAAATACATACTCGTATGTACTCGTATATACTAATATTATAAAGAGGTAAATTTAGTATGTTTGTAAAATGTAATCTCCGGAACAACCAGTCCGATTTCTAAAATTCTTTCAGAATGTAGAATGGAGGATACTTATTGTCCCCTTAAAAAATATTTATTATCGTCTAAACCAAAAGATTTTAGATTTCCGTACTAAAAAAAGTCTGTCTGCCCTCCAGTCCATCCTCCACTCCGCCTCTCCGATTCCGCTTAACCGATTTGTATGCAATTCATAACATAGATACATCTACGTCTAAAAGGGCATACAGGCTTAATTTATTTCTAATTGCCCAGTTAGCAGAAATGAAGCGACAAATTTATATAATCCCCAGCAGATTTTAGTGATAGATAGTGTACCAAACAAGAATTTGGTTCAAGTTTTGACTTTGAATAGGAAATTGGCCTTTTCTCACATTTGTATTTTTGTGAGGATAAATTTAACAAAAAGTATCAATAATTTTAAAAAAATTTTAAACTTTTTATCAATCATCCCGCAATACTGCTTCTAATATCCGTTATTGTTTTTTCTTTGTTCTAGTTCGTTTCGCTTCAATTTACCGAAGTTCTACGTGGCAAAAAGTAAAAAGTGCTTAATTCGAGATAAGCTCGTTGCGTCCGTGTAATATTCATATTAAGAAGTACGCCTGGACAAATCTCAATTATTTTTTGCGATTTTTTAGGAAATTAAAGCGCAATGGCTTATTGCTTACCTTTTTGCAACCAATAATCACTCATCTACAATAATAGCTTAATTTAACTTATATTTTGGTATATTTCAAATTTCATGTATTAGTTACAAAACACTAAAATATGACTTAAGCACTTTTTCCTTATTGCCACACATATAGGGCCAATTTCACGATGCCGACAAGTCGAACGTTGTCGACATCATGAAATTGGCCCATAATATTTGATACATATGTATGTATATTGCTTCAGAGCAGAACACGAGCGATAACGTTGGAGTTTGTAGTTGAAATTTTTTTTTAACTAATAAAAAGCTTCTTTTGTTGTGGTCAGATTATGTTACATCCTTGTCTTTAGTAATTTTTTTTTGTCTTAATGTATAAAATCCAAAATTTAAAGTTTGATGAATCTGTACTTGAATCCGTACTTGCTGTACTTTTTACACCGGTTCGGCTTAACTCAATTACGGACGACTTTATTTTTGATTTTGAGTGTACTTTTCAAATAAAATTACAAAATACAAATACTTCTTACAGGGTCAGGATATTGTAAACATCCCCGTTATGTTGGTAGGCAATAAGTGTGACGAAAGTGATGAATTGCGGAATGTATCAGAAATGGAAGGTAAAGCACAGGCAACAAGTTGGAATATATCCTTCATGGAAACATCAGCCAAAACAAATCACAACGTTACAGAATTATTTCAAGTAAGTTTAAATGAGTATTTTTTCAACTCTGAAAAGGTGTAATCCGGAACAGACCAATGAAAATTAAGAATCAGCTTAACTGATATTTTATTTGACGCAATACAAAGGAATGGTAAAATATTAATTTATTTTTTCCAAGAGGATAGTTTTAAAACAAATTTTGATGCATTAGACTTCAAATTATATTATTATTACGTAATAAATTGAAAAAAAATTAAGATATCTGATTATTGAACTGTTTAATATGTAATAATTTCTTAACATTGAATCACACTATCGGCTCAGTGTACTGATTTTCGTCGGTTTACTGCAATAAAGTCAGACCAGCATAAAATAATTTTCCATTCCCAAATAAGAACATAAAATGGAATTTTAGATACAATAGTAGTTCTGCGCACTTAATATTTTCATTTATGAAAAACTTGGTTAGATTACCCACAGAACCACTATTTCATCCTGTCCCGTGGGCCATCTTCGCCCAATTGTGTAACTTAATCTTCGTTGCCTTGAAAGGCTTGGCATTAGTTAGAGTTACTGTCCGTAACGTTCTGGCTTCTTTCGCCAGTTCATCTGCTTGTTCATTTCCGGTTACGCCGTAGTAGGCCGGCACCCATGCCAGACGAATGTTGCCATTACCGCGTAATCATTCATCATATTTTTGCAATCTAAAACGGTCCTAGAGTTTACTCTTTCGGTTGTGTTTGCCCTAATTGTCGACTTGCTGTCGGTAAATATATTGACCTCTGTGGATCTAATATTCAAACTGATCCATTTTAAAGCCTTCGTGATCGCACGTGCCTCCGCCTGGAAACTGTATTATGGTCAGGCAAGCGGAAATAAATCTCAGTCTCCGGTTGTTCTATGAAGAAACCTAGGTCCGTTCCTTCCCCTAGCCTCGAGCCATCCGCGTAGCAGCAAACTCCCACGGGTGTTTCTTCTAGGGTTCGATTGACCCAGGAGTGTCTTTCTGGTATCAATGTCTCTCATTCAGTTATAAACCTGGTCCCTAGTGACGAAGTAGATTTTGCTTTGTATGGAAATCTACATAAATATCACTGTGCTAATTCAAAAATGTAAAAAGCGGTGGACCTGATGCGTAAACCTAACCCGAGTACGCTGAATCCAATGGTGATATCCATTTTTTTAGGTTAGCTCTTGTTAAAAAATAATTAAGATTGCAAACTTGGTTAAAAGCACCTAAAATTGCAATTTTCCCCAGTTTTCTACCATGCATTCATTTTTATATCGATTAAAAGAACATAACTTCTCATTCGCCCTATCTCTGTTCTTGAATTTGATTGATTGCAACTAATTTTTGATTTCATTCAGTTGAATTGCAATTCATTGTTCTAATCCATTTGAATGAATTCAAAATCAATTCAATTCAAACGAATTGCAAATGAATTGCTATTCACTTTAACAAATTAATTTGAATTGGCAACTAATTGCAATTCATTCTACAAATTGATTTGAATGGGAAACGAATTGAAATTTATTTCTGCCTAATTCGTTTGAATGGATTAAAATTTCATTCAAAAAAGAATGATTTACTTACTGCTCCGGTATGTACGAGTATATATGTATGTCCATAAAAACATATGAATATACATATGTATGTAACATTCCGTGAACTAAAAAACAAATTTACATTTAAATTTATCAATCTGTTTCTACAGGAATTATTGAATTTGGAAAAAACACGGACCGTGTCACTACAACTTGACAATAAAACTAAAAAGAAACAGAAAAAAGAAAAGAAAGCCAAGGAAAGTAATGGCGCAATAGCTGAAAACGGCGAAGGAGGTACAAGCGGTGCCAAAGAAAAGTGCAACATTATGTAAGGAAAGAACAACGATTTAAATCATAAACAATAAGTGATGTGATTTTCAACATTTCTAGCAAGTACATATTTGTGTTGCATTAACATTAACACATACACACACATGTACATACATACATACATACATAACAAAAAAATGCACTTGTGAGTCAATTCTGATCATAACAGTGCGTTTGCAATTTATCGCCATTTATTTAGCCAATAAATATACTCGTTTTTTAAATGCACAGCTTTATTGTTACACATGCATATGTACATACATACATATGTACATATATACATATGTATATGGATGTATTTATGTACATACATTAATATGTAATTATTTTTCTTTACTAATAAATACTCGCTAAAATTATATATCTAATTATTTTATTTTTATATACAAGCAAAGTACATGCATATATATCGATGACTTAATATAAAAAGGGCGTAACTCAATATTTTTCGAAATCGCGTCCTCCATTAAGATCCCACTACGTTACATTTAAAATCAAGGAGTTATGGTAACTTAAAAAATTATTTTTGCATGTACTAAATGCTTTAGTTTTTCTTCAGTCTTTTGCTTCGCTTATAAAATATCGAAAATTCGAGTTCCGCCTTTCTTATATTAAGCCATCGATATGTGTGTATTATAACTTTTGAGATATATTTTTAAGAAATTACCAATAATATCTACTTATTAAAATAAGTAATTCACTGGCACCTACTTTTAGTTGTAATGAAATCACATTTTATGCTTCATTTTCCACTTAAAATTACTTGTGAGTCGCACAATTGAAAGCAAAAAATTTATTTCAATATATCGCAAATCACTACTACTCTTAATAAAGTAGTCATAAAGGTCATATTGTCGTAATGTTTTAAAATTTTAGTTTGTAAGCAAAAACAAAAACAATTATACATTTGTATATGAACAATTTAAAACATTATGACAATATGACCTTTATGACCACCGCTTGAATTCCCCAAATAATAATTAAATTAATATAATAATGCATACATACATACATACATACATACATATCATTGAATCATGATGATTTGAATTCTATGTATTAAATATTACTATATAATAATATTAATTACAACTGCATATTTACGACTGCAAATTCATATAACAAATATGTAACTACACAACTACAAATTCTCAGCAAACGCTGGGATTTTACTTGCATACTTGAGTATATATGTACATACATATGTCCACATATATTCAAATGCGTACATACATAAATATATACTAAGTCCCGGTTCACACACGTCAACTTTTGTTGATCAACTTTTAATTCAGCATATAGAATAAAAGAGATATTGGTATTTCCTTCTCCATCTTTCTTACAGCTGAATTACGAGTTGATCAACAAAAGTTGAAGTGTGTGAACCGGCACTAAGCAGGTACACGATAAAAATACTCATCAGACAAGCGATCGGTATACATGATAAATGATTGTGTGTAACTAATGGTTTTCGATTAGAAAAATGGTTGATTTTTAAAAATATCGTAAATAGTTTACTCATTAAATGGCATACGTACATGCCCATACATACATACAATATTTTCATATTTAACCCTTGAATGGATGGTATTTTTTACACTGAAAAAAAATATATGTACATATGTACATATATGGAATGAAGAATTAAGGAAATTAATGAAAGTGTTTCAGTTAAATTAAATAATGAAAGTAAACTGATAAGACCCATAGTGAGAGAGGGCACCCTACAATTTTTTCCGCTTTAATAACTCCAAAAATTAGTTTTGAGATACATATGTATGTTTATGTTGCAATACAGGAGCGACATGTATTGTTTTTTATATATTTGCGGACCCTATCCACAAAATTCAATTTTATACATATTCAAATAGTTGCATTTATAAACATTTCTATTTAGGACCCACATATTGATTAATTCATAAATTTTAACCTGACACAAATGAAATTTTAAGTGATCATGCCAAAAAAAAACGATTAATCACAAATTAATTTTTATTGCGAACACGATTGATTAAAATTTAGTATTTGAAATTAGCTATCGCAAAAAACGGTTGGATCGAAAATAAATCGGAGTATCTATGTTGTAGTATACAATATATACTCGTATGCATGTACCCAGTCAGGATTTATGAAATTAATGATCATATTCGAGTCTTTGTCGACTCCTCCGCGCGAGAAAATGGTACCCTAGGCGCGAGTCTTCTAAAAGAGTCTATTGTGACTCGCGTTTCTGGTCACTCACAAATTGAATACACTTTATATTTTTTGTTAATTTTTGTTTTTTAAACAAATCACTCTCTAAGTATGTCTGGGAATCATTTTCAAGTCTTATTTTAAGCGCAGAAACGATTAATAAGATTTTAATCATCTAGGGCAGTCGAAAAATACTCAGTTTCGTAAAACAATATGCTGACTGGGTATTAAACATGAAATATATAGAACATTATTTGCATATGATATTTTTAAAAATCATGCTTCATTTTCCATAGGTAAAATATTTATGTGAGCAACTGTAAGCGAAATTTCTCCAGAAATTAAATAAATATGTTTTGTTTGTAGTCCAAACAATTTAGTCGAAAATAATTTCGTCCACTCTGTTTGAGGCAGTGTTGTCAGAAGCATTAAAAAATCTCTACTTGTGGATACTTTTGTTATGAAGGTAGGAAGATTTTTTCGCATTTTAAAAGATGTTTAAAAATATTATCTAGTGGCATACATCTCTAATTTACTCAAAGAACGTCATGATGCAGAATTAATCGTCATATCATTCTTCATATTGTGCAAAAATTTCATACAAATATCTTGTTTACTCAGCTCTAGAGAGAGAAATAAAATTTTCTTTCTCCATTAAGTTGTATGTACATAAATTGAAAACTTTAAAATCGTTTTCTGGCGAACTACTCTTTTTGAGTTATGACGTTGTTTGAGTAAATGAGCGACATGTCTAGAATGTCGATTATATTAATTATATTTAAAAATCCCGCTTCAAAAGACCGTAAAACTGAAAATGTAAGTTATTAAATTTCTTGGGAATACTACTACTAAAAACTGAATTTAAGTTTTATTGCTGTTTATAATCGACCTATTTTTCTAATGCTTTTTCTAATTAAAAGCATAATTATACCACTTTCGATCGTAATATATATGCCCATATGCATGTACATATGTATGTATGTATGGAAATGTGTATTAGAGCCCTGCATAAGACCATTTGAAAGATCTTTGAAGACACTCATATACACGAATATCAATACATCCATTGTGCTTCGTATAATGCATGCCACGACAATACATGTAAAAACAAGACGTATTTACATATGAAGAATGCTTACGCAGGGCTCTGATGTGTATGTATGTTTAGAAAATACATATTTTTATTTATAATAAACACTGAATTTGTTATAAAATATGAGAGATGTGTCTTTTTACACACGCACTAAAAGTTGTTTGTGCTCTTTTAAAATATTCGCTTTGCAATTGAGATATTTTTGTAGAAATTAGTATTATAATTGTTAATTACTTTATTTAATAAGTATGAAAAAAGCTTTAATCAACAAATAAAACAAATACCTATGTTATAATAAATAAATATTTAAAATATATTCAGAAAATTACATTAGATTGACACTATTAGTTTGTTTCAAATTATATACAAATTAGTATTAAATAATCATCGATGAATTGGAATTCGTTTCTCACGCTTCGCATTTATTATTAATATATATAGTCATGCAAATACATACATACTACATACATATTAACACTTTATTTACGAGTACATACATTATTTTTTTCATAGTACTTCGGTTACAACAAATATCCATTTCGAAAGAGGACCAATATTTTGAATAAGATTTTAAAAAATTTATATGTTTACATCATTTATTTCAGCGTGTACTAATAATATATTTGTGCTTGTATACATACATTCTACATGTTGTACATACTTAAAAGCTGAAAAATAAAACCTACATACAATGTGCAATTGTAATAAAAAATATTTCAATTGTAACAAAAAATATTTCATATAGCATACAACGAATAACTAAATATATAAATTTTATTGACTTAATATAAATTTGGCCTACGCATTTTTGTGTTTACATACTTACATACTCATGTATGTATTTTGAATCCGTATTATTAAATATTTAAGTGGACGATGTCTAACTTTGTGCAAAACTATTGCATTAGTACACCATTTTATTGTTATAACGATGATTTACTTGTGATTTGCTTAAGAAATTAAAACATACCAAGTGTATCGAAATATCGGTTGCATCTGCTGAAATGTTTTGTGGTTTTGTTTTTATTTATTTTTAGTAATAATAACAACTTTGTATAAATAATACAAAATTTAGTAGGCCCTGCGAACGTCTGCAAAATACGTACTGCCTTATTCATAAAAATTATTTCAGGTTTATTAAGCGCTTATTTGACATATTTCAATGGGAAATTTGTCAAATAAACCTATAATAAACCTAAAATATTTTTTATGAATTAAAAAATATAAAAAATATTTTAAAAATATATAAAATATTTTTTATGAATTACACTGGTAGTATATATGAAATTAATAGAGAGTAATTTCTATCCATTATACTGAAGTTTATGAGCCTGTTCGGAAATCCATTACTGCGCTGCAAATGGAAATTTAAATGTCCTAAAACGAACAAAAATAGCTACTACTAAAAAATATTATCAGCGAATTAGTATTGCATTTTAAATTAAAGTTTCATCGTATGATGCAGAGCAGTGATGCATTTCCGAACAGATCCTACTTTAAGTTAATGTACATAGCACATACATACATATGTTCACATCCCACACTAAATCATAAGCAGTCCCGGATGTTCAGGAGTGGCAAAAGACTGCTGATACGGTACGGTACAAAAAGCATGTAAGATAATCATAACCGTATTTTATATTGTTCAAGAAAACTGTGCGAATGAAATTTTTGTGGTCGTTACAAATTTTATGAAAAAACCAAAACCATTTTTGTTGTAATACAAGTACTTTTTTTATATAAGCAATCAGTTCAATATACACATGTTTTTGTGAATGAAATTTATTTTGTAAAATCTTCCTAGTCTGAATCGAAAAATTTAACAATAAATATCTGAATTTCCTTTTTTAATAAATGCATCAAGTCAATAATTTTGAGTTGTGACTGTTTGTGATTTAGTGTGCGATATGTATGCAGGGTAGAATTGAAATCATGAGCAAAAATTTTTCTTAATAACTTTATTTTTATTTCACCTGAAAATCTCTTTTTTAACCCATTTTATTTCAAAAAAATTTTATTGGCAGAAAAAAGTGAAACCCCTTCAGCCATAGAGTAAATTCGTTAGAAGTAAAAATGGTGAAGGGTATAAAAGAATATGTAAGTTTTGCAGAAGATTTCAAATGCTGAAAATATCGTGCTCAGCAAAGTAAAATTAATCTCAATACGGTTCATTCAGAGAAGTGTCCAAAGTCATCCAAAGCTTCAAGTTCTAAGATTTTATATATCTGTAGGTGAGAGGTAAACTACACCAAGACACATTTTTTCAAAATATGTACGTTTTTTATAAAGATCTGAGAGGTAAACAACTAACCAAGTCTCTTAATAAGTAAGGGTAAAATTATATGGCGTCATTTTATTAAGGATGTCTGTCTCCAATATAATAAAATAATATTAGTTGTGTATCCATTAGAGTTATAGATCCATCTATCTATATATCCATGTTATGAATTTCATCAAAATCGGTTATATTTTTTCAAATAGGCAGAAATTGTCCCCTACCCTCCTCGTGATCCTATTTTTGAAAAAGTGTATAGTCATGTGCTTTCCTAGACTCAGATCAGAAAGAAATTTCCTCTTACATCTTCATGTGCTCCTATTTTTTTATGTATAGCCTATATCTTTCTGTAGACTCAGATCTATCTGTTTTGTATTTCATCAAAATCGGTTAGATAGTTTCTCAGGGGCAGAAATTTCCCCCTACCTCCCCAAATGCTACCAGCTTCTAAGAAACATAGGATGTGTCCAACTAGACTAGACTTGGGTCGAACTCGTTCACTAGTTAATTTTTGCCACAAACCAATGATCAAACCCATTTAAATTACATGGGTTTCATCATGAACTAGTGAACGAGTACGATCCAAGTCTAATCTAGACTTACATCTATCTATCTATGTTCTAAATTTCATCAAAATCGTTTTCTTGGTTTAGCCGTTAAAGCGCAACAAACAAACAATAAATCTACTTTCGCATATCAGTTATCACTGATTAACACTGAGATTCCCAAAAACTGCTGAAAATCCCAAGAGTTCCCGGTATTTCCCCGGAAAATTACGCCAGCACTGAAAATCTAAACCATCCGCAGTGGCACCACCATTGTGCTATGTAGTTGTTACCAGTATTTGTAAAGAGTATTCGCCCCTATTTTTTTATTTTCAAAAAATTGTTCGTTTCACATGCACCGCGCGCCAGAAGGAACTTACGTCCAAAAACTTAGATAACTATTATTGAGCGTTTGAAACATAAAGATGGCGGTGATTAATACAAGAGAACATTAGAAGATAATCAGCAAGCTACGGTGGACATGTTGCACCTTGGACCTCATCAGATCTTTCAACAAGATAACTATCCGAAGCACTACACTTTTGGTGAATCAGTAACTGATTTATTATGATCCACGACAACTTTATAGCCCTCCCCAATTCGCATACCTTAATCCCTAAAGAATGCTCAGGATAAATGAAGCGTAGAGTAAGATAAGAAAGGAGGAAATCACTAGCAAGGAGACGCATAACCCGTTATAGAGAGTCACAGTGGGTTAACAAAGTACTAAAACATTGTATTTTTATTTTTTTAAGAAATTTTATTTCATTATAAAGTATATCAACAAGTATTTAAACTTTTGTCCACTCAGTATCATTTTACATGTTTTAAAAAATTACAGACCTTAATTCAATATTTTTTTTTATATTTATTATGTTAACATAAATAAAGCTGCATAGTAAAAATTATCTTTAAACTTCAGATTTGTGATGTGTAAGCTTTAGTCTCTGACTGTGTATTCGCAAACAAAAAATCGCTAATGCTCTTCATTAAAATTCTGGGATGCTTTAGTTCTGACATTTAACATAAATTTGTGAGTGAAACTTGATATTTTTCGTTTTTGTTTTCGCAAAATTTCTTTTTAATTTATTATTGTTTTCTTAGAACTTGTAAGCTTATGTTCTCCTTACAGTTTCAGAATTTCCTTGAAAATTTCGTTCAGTAAAATATTTAAGGTGTTCTAATGCAATTATAACGGACACAATAATTACTTACATATATAAATTATTTATATTGATATTTAGATTTAAATTACAATTACAAACTTTATTCTGAAATTGCTTTTGAAGTTAATAGATAAAGTACACATACTATATGAAAAACTTAAAGAACTTATTTAATAAGATAATAAATAGGCATGTTCTGAAAAATCGTGTTTTTATCAAAATAATTTTAAATATGTAACATGAAAAGTTTTCTACACTAAAAGAAAATGTGCTTATTTGTAGTAAATTATTTTAATGAATAGTCGGATGTGTTCTTTAAAAACTTTGTATATTAAAGCTTTATTTTTCTTAAAGCACTGACTTCCTAGTTCTTAGGATTTTTTAAAAAAACGGAAGAAGAAAAAATCTAAACATTAGCTGTTTTCTCGCGACATCGAAAAATTCAAATCGCACCAAAGAACACAAAATTGTGTGAAGGGATTGCTCGTGTGATTTCAAAACGAAATGTTATTAAACGATTTTCAGAACAAGCCAGATTGTAAAAAATTAAAATTTTCTCCCAATGTAGTTTTCAAATCGTTAGATGAAATAAATATACATTATTGCAAACTTAAAAGTACACACATACATAAATGAAATAATCGAAGTACAGAAACACTATGTTTAGTAATATAGTTAATGCGAAGTTTGGAAAATATAAATACAAACTTGATACTTAATATGCTAGAACATATGCTGATTAACTAGTTAATATTTACTTACATATATTCGAATAATATCTACATATGCAACAAATACAATAATAATATATATAATAAATGTATGTATTAATTAAATAAGAAAACAAAATGGAACAGTTAAAAAGATAAATGGTAAAAATGTTTATTAACTTAAGTCATAAATTACTTAAATGATTTAATAAAAATCTACAAAGTATAATTTTAAAATTTTCTTCCGTTTTTTCATTGCAAAAAGTTTTTCAGTGAAGCTTCTTCAGTTTTGTCCCATAGCACGAAACTAAGGAAAATCCTAGGACGAAGCTTATCTATAAGTACTGATTTCTTACAACGTTTTAAGAAACCAAGGCACTTGATTGCCTCTTTTGAGACTAGAAAAATATGATCAGTTCATCGAATTTGCTTCTCATTACTTAATTTTTACACCACCCATATGCTGAGTACATTTTCAAAATGTGTGCAATACCATTAACGTTATGTCTTTTATTTGTAACACAATGCCACATAAAGAAAAATATCGGAAATGGCGAACGATCCCCTATTGTGATGTCACAAAATGTTATATGCAATAGTTACAGATAAGGCGGTATATTCGTAGGTCATACGACTCACAGAGGAGTATTTGGACCAAAAAGCTGGCCAAAAAGGCAAAGATGAATTGAAAGAAAACATAAGAACTAAGTAAGATCGAAAGCTATTTTTAGTATTAAAACAAAAAAATTATCTTGAATATTATTAATGTTGAACAGTTCGTTTAAAAATTAAAAAAAATACACACTTTTTTGCAAACAAAAAAAATAGAAGGTTTTTAAAACTTAATGTAGTTACATTTAAAAATATTTATTTTATTATTTGTTGGTAATTTTTTGAAAATTTCACCATTTTTCTGTTTTTGCTCATCTTGCATAGGTAAATATGAGTAAGAAACTTTTTTTGACAGGAGCGTTCCGAGTGAGGTTAACTTCCCGCTGCCCACATAAGCTCAAAAGTTTAATTTTTTTGATATTAGTATTCAGATTTTTATTGCAAATAATATTTTTGTCATCCACTCACAAAAGGAGGCGGGGACGAAAATGTCATTTTACGGTCTCCTTGGTCCAAGTTTACGGTTTTGAACTATCGCCGGCATTAAAAGTTGCATTTCCTGAACAAAAGTATGGGAAAAGTTAAGAAAAAAAATTTAATTTTTTAGAGGTAGGATTAGTTTCTCTCCCCAGTAATGGCCAGCTTTTTGGCTCTGTGCGTCTGTGCCAAAAAAAATATGTTTGGGTTGTTTAAAGAATTTTCTATTTAACAAGCCGGCCTGACATTAAGTCGTTGGTTAAATTGGGGAACCACTATATTATGTCTATGAAGGACACCACGACGTACAAGCATTTCAGATTGTTATTTATCCGATTCAAGACTTTTCAAGAATTTTGCATATTTTGTCCTTAAAAAATATTCCCATCATCGTTTATTCTGTATTGTTTACTTTTTTACTTTAACAAGTTGGAAACAGCATGTATGTATGTGCATACACACATATGTTTTTATTATTATTATTTAAAACTTTTTTATTAAATATAAAACAGAAAAATACAGCATTATTAATACTTTAAATAATTACACAATTAATTTGTTAATAAAGAGTAGAAATAAATCAATAAATAAAATTAAAACCTTTACTAATTTTACAAAAACAATAGCATTTTTGACTTATGTACATAGGTTAAAAAAAACTATTCTTACAGGCTAAGAATCCTCGAATAAACAATCTTCTACTTTGACTTCATTTTTTTCATCTAAAGAATTTTCATTCGAACTAATTTTACATTTATCGACTGGACTTTTGTGACGTTTTTGTAGATGTTTCCCCAAATCTGGTTCTATGGCTTCTCGTACATCTTCCACTCCTGATACAGTTGGTTCAGGTGTAACTGCTGTCATAACGGTAATTCGCTGAGGCGCAATATTGATTGCATTCAATAATAATTTCAAATTATCACCTGATATACGGTCACCTTGAGAAATTGTGTCAATTTTATTATGCGGTGCCTCGGGATGATGTGAGTCTTTTCTATTTATAAAATGTACCCATGCTGACGGGCTAATTACATACTTAAACATTAACTTTAATGTATGTGCAAACAGCCACACAAATATCAGTATGGAAATGCAATTGTATGGAAAAGAAAGACCACTTTTAAAATTTCCTATGGCACCAACACATTGTTCTACCAGAACGTTTAAGTTTTTAATAAAAATATCATTAAAATATATAACAAGCACATGATCAGGTCGACAAAATCCTAGAGATAGTTTCGCTGATTGTCTATAAAAGGAAAGTGGAATCAGTTTCATGATGCAATATTTATGTAAAAAGTTATTATTATACTTGAACGTTTGCTGCTCATCGTCGTCACTATACATTATTCCTTTCAAATAAGTAATCACATATGAAAGTTTCGATTTTGTTTCACTTTCTTTATCGCGATTTAATAATTTCAGCATTTGAGTTACTTCCAGTTCCTGAAAAAAAAGTATCACTTTAAAATTTCTGGCGAATGAAAATTCAATTTTAATTATTACCCTATTACATTCAAGATATGTATGGAGATATCCATACAAAAAGATGCCGCCAAAAATTAGCGGCATCCAACCAATTTTAAATCGTCTTTTAATAATCCATGCAATTATTATAACAATAGCTACACCTAAAAGAAATCGTACCTGAAAACAGAAAGAACATATTCATATACGACACAATGTCAACGTCCATGTTAGTTACAAGCTTTCGAAGTCATTTGACTGATTTTAAAATGCATTTATTTTAGAGACGGATACAGTTACTAAAACATATGTATACAATTACCTCAGACATTTTCATTAGTTGCAGCACATCATAGAATATGTTAAGTAATATTGCCTTGATCCCAGTTTTTTCTTCTCTTATATCAAATAGCCATTGACCATCAGAGTACAAATTGGGAGTTCGCACATTATTTAAAATTTCCGTTAGTATGTTATCTAAGTCACGTGGGTCCTGCAATTGTTCTAGTTTTTCCATTTGGCACGACTTAATAACAAAAGCAATCGAACGTTCATAAATTTGTTTAGATGAATCATACTAAAATGGCAAAAGTTTGTACAATCAACAAAAATTATAAAATTTTACACACATTTTTGGGAGAAACGGTTTATCAACGTTATCTTCCGGGTATTACATTATAACGTAATACCGGAAGGAATTTAATTAACTAATTAATTTTTTAATTAAGAACACAATGCTTTTAGTTCGATTATTTTCATATAAACCGTATTTTCCACAAATCATCAAAGCGATTGAGTCATCAGGAAAATTTGTACAGAAATCACGCAAAAATTTTAGTGTTTTGTAGTAAAGTTAATTTTTTGAATAATGGAAGCAAAATGCAAAAGAACGTAACTTCCAAATCAAATTTTTATCAGTACATGTCCAAAAATGCCGACATTATTACCGAAAATCAAAAGCATACTAAGAAAATACTCTAAAATTGATTGCCCCTATTACGGTTTACAGCTCAACTAAGTTGAATTCAAACTGAAACAACTTAACTTTAAAACAACTTAACTGTCTTTTGGGTATACTGAATTACAACTAATTTTAGTTGTCTTCGAAAAAAAATGCTCGAAAAGAAAAGGTTCTTATCTATGATCTGTTTTTTGAAACCATAGTAGCCATCGCAAAACATTTTAAATATTTTTAGTTTTGTCCATACTATTTTTTCTTGAGATTCTATGTTTCATGAACATGTTAACAATATTGGTTGACAATAGTCGAAATAAAAACCAAAATGCAACTGATAAAAGCAATTCTCTCATTGTGAAAAAAAAATTTTAATCTATAATAAAAATTTTGTAGCTAAAACTCAACTATCAACTCAGTTGTAAGTCATAATAGGGGCCTATTATTTTTGCTTCTTGCATACCATATGTAGATTAATTTTGATTTTTCCTGATCTAAATTACTAACGTTCTATATCTACATACATATGTATGTATGTATGTATATTCAATGGATGGTGAAGCGTAATCTAAAACAATTATTTATTAAAAAAAATAATTTTTGATAAATACTATAAACTTTGGACGTTGCTATATTTAACTATAAATATTAAGAAAAGGAAAACAATGCAGTGAATACAATGCAAATTTCAGATGAAGTTTTCAGCAATAAGAGTTTATAATTTCTAAAATTTAATAAATGGAAGATAATGTGTAGAGTGAGCAATTTTTTGTGTATAACAAAATTTTGGCGAGTTTTTTCGTATTAGGTCGATTAAATCGAAATTACTGAATTACAATTATACCCTCACAGTTCTATGCAGCGTTACCATTTGCCAAGTTTTCCCTTTTTTTGAAGCTTTCTGAGATGCCAAAAAGTTTTTTAAAAATATAAAGTTTTCTAAAGTTTTTTTTTATAAATACATAATTTAACTTTTGCAGTGTATTGGATGCAAATATTAAGTGATGTTTGTATGCAATAAAACAATATAATATTCTTTCACTCCCTTATTACTGCAACAGTGTCTAATTGTGTTTATTAATTTATGTGATATTTTTTTAAAAATCTCTAAATATGAATTTTATCTTATGTTTTTTTTATTATATGTTATATTTTTGATTTTAATCGTTTTTATATTTTTAAATAAAATGAACTCCTAATACATTTTTATGTTTTCTTTTAAAATTTTGGTACTTTTGTAGAAAAGTTTTTTTTGGGGAAAAAAGTTTTTTTTTAATATATATGGTAACGCTGGTTCCATGGGACAATCGTTTATCTTCCGAACTTGAAATATTGCAGCTGCACATATTTATAATTTGCTTAAAAAAAACTAAAAACTACTAACTAAAACGAAATATATGTACATATACTGTACGTGGAAGAAATCTAAAATCATTTTCTTCTTAAATCCAGTTTAAAATAAAAGTTTTTGTAATGCGCGCTTAAACCAATTTAAAAGGTCATGAGTGAAAATACGTTAGCGTGACTGAAAATATTTTGTTTTGCTTTAATACAAAAAGAATATGTAAAAAAGAATATATGTATATGAATGTATATACATATGTATATATATATATATATATATATATGTATATATTGTTCGACTATTTTGATTTACTGTCAATTTATTAAGTGTTTTGTGTGTGATTTCAAATAACGAGTGAGTATAATATAGGTTTTCATAATAAATATTTATAGCTTTTGAAACTTAAAAAAATTTAATATGGTGTCGAAGGTGAGTGTATTATGTACTAATATTAGTCAAAAGTTACCACGCGGGAGAGGACGTGAGCGTGAGTGATAAAAAAATGTTCCTGAGCTTGATTACAAAAAAATCATTTCAATCGCTCTTGCCGTTTGCCTGTTATTAATTATGTCCGCAAAGTGGGTCAAATTTCCTATAGTGATAGATATGAATATATCATAAAATGAATGAGATGACTAAGACCATATTCCCTTGGTTCTTATTAAGTTTGATACATGTGGTATCACCTATATACATACATATATGTATTTATGTATACATATAGTATATTTATATCTAGATAACAGACTTACGTGAATGAACAGCGGCATTAACTTTCTACATGTTTATGTATTAGTGATGCACGAATATTCGTATTCGAATTGCAGAATACTCGGCCATTTTTAGATATTCGTATTCGCCAAATTCATGCAATTACGAAATTAAAAAAGTTAAAGTAATTTTCTAGATAATATTTTTTCTCCATATTAAAATTGTATAAAGTATATTTTAAATATGTATATTGAATGAGCCAACGGTCTAGTTCCTAGATAACTGCTGTTTTATAAAAATATTTTCTTTAGTTCGGTTAAATAAAAAATTAAAATAATATCCCTTTGAAAATACGTCTATGTATGAAAGTTTGCATTAATACATCTGTAAAAACGATATAACCTCAAGTGGACCCACAACAATTTTAAAACTTATAATTTGATATTTTCATATCCATGTATAAATATATTTTTTAAAAGTACAATTTTTTGTCCACAAGAAATACTTTCATAAGCTTCTGCAAGACCATTTGCTTCTGTGTATTTGTTACCTTTGTTGGTAATAAATGTTGTAGTTTCATATGGAAATAAGTTTCTTATGTGTATTAAAAATATTTAAAAATGTAGAGGGAAAAGAGATGAAGAAATGAAAACCATTTCAACAGTTTGACAACAATTTGTCTCTAGATTGTTTGGCATAGTGACTTTTCTGCAAAAAATTAAAAATTTAAATTTGTCGTACGAATTCATTAAATATTTTATAGAAATTTGTGCTTTATATCATTTTCAAATGCTATTTAATGGCGATCATTAACATTTTCTATATTTTTAAAGTACGCCAACAGGAATATGATGTTCTTTTTCATAAACAATGATTCATATTTCATTTTGCAGCCGTAAGTAGAACCCCAATCAGAGAAACAAGTCGAGGCAAAATTATCGGCGGCGGCGGCGCAGCAGTTTTGTGACCGGCGGCGGCGCGCCTAGAGAATTTTCGGCGTCTGATATAAACATGAAAATTTAATGAGAAAATTAGAAATTGAAAATTTTCATAATTTTTTCTCCGAAATTTATCTTCTTGAACAGATAAAATTTCGGCTCATTTTGAGCCGATGCGAGCCGATACAATCGGCGGCGGCGGGATAAACAGAAAAATAACCGGCGGCTGCGCGCCGTCGGCTTCGAGCCGATCGACTTGTTTCTCTGACCCCAATTTTATGTCTATAAATTTCACATATAATATTCGTATTCGCGAAAATCGTTTCAAATATGCGTCTTCGTATTCGCGAATATCAGAATTTAACATTCGTTACATCACTAGTATGTACATATCGATGGCAACAAGCAGAGAGGCCCCAACTCGTATTTTCACGAAATTTAGTTTTTCAGTGATTTCAATACATTTCACACAAATACTCCTCGTCACAAAAATTTATTGCCATATTGTAAAAATTAACGCTTTTACAAGCAGTTTTACAAGCAATTGTAGAAGCACTTGTACTGTTTATTATTATGTTACCTTCTCCTCTAAAGTTGCTGTTATTTGAGTTAGGGCCTTTCTACTTGTGACGGACTTAAGTACATATTACAGGGACAGCATTAATGTGCTGCACAATATGATTAGTCTATCAATGAGAGCCATAACCGCCAAAAGAAGCTTAACCGATTGTTTACGATCGCAAATAATCGATTTTGGTCAAAAAATCAAGTTCAAAAATTATGGTGCTTAAGTTTTTTTTTTTTGCGGTTATGGCACGAATGAGTGTTTATATATTTTTAAATTTTCGGCTGCAGTCTGTTGCAGAGTAATGCATTTACGAGCAGGAGAAAAATTTTTCAGCGCTTGTTTTTGTAAAAAAAAAAATTTCCTTGGGATTTATATTGAAACAACAACATGAAAACTGAAAATTGTTTTTGTTTTAAATAAAAAATTCCTAATCGAAAATTTTTTACTTTATTTACAAAAACAGACTGTTAAATATTTTAAAGCCTTCCTTAATTTTTCGTGGACTTTTCTTGAGCGTGAATTTTTTTTATTAATTTTTTTCCTTTCTCTTTCAATGCTTTAACAGAGCAACTTTTGAGTTTATTCATAGTCGAGAGGAAAACATGATGGCTCCATTCGCTATCATCTTTTCATCTCTACCACAAACAACAAAAATTGATGTGTGTGACTGTTTACAAACTGAATTCATGTAATTTAGAAGCTCCTGTTAAATAGTAAGAATTGTACTAACTAACCTCTTTGGATTTTATGTGGCGATATTTAATCTTACCTTGAAGTTTTTTCGATTAAACAATATCGATACAAATTTTTTAAAATATATTAATGACGCAGCATCTTCTGAAAGTACATGTCGTTGTTCCTTATGGGGTGCTAAAGGATCGAAATACTCGGGATGTGCATTTTCGGAGCATTTGCAGCACTTATTATTTGTTGATTGTGAGGAATCCAGAACTATAGTATCTCTGGACCATGCATCCGGATCCACCCAACTTTTCTCATACATCTCCGCATTTATTAATGTTATCAAACAAAATTTCGCCCATACCACGAAAACCATTAACATTTTAAAATAATCACGTCTCATTTTTTTGTTACAAGAAGAGGACAATGTATAAATTTAACCACTTTTCGCAATAAGATCCGCACGTTTAATTTGATATTCGTAATTCTATCAAATTCCCAAACAAAGCAAGGAGCAAAACAAAAGGCGCAAATTGCATTTTTAAACGCGTTGCCAGAATCTTGTATCATAAGCAGAGCTGTAAAAATGTGTTTTGTTTTGCTATTGAACCATTTGTTTTACGCTACAGTTACACGACAAATTTTGTTTCCAAGTTTTTCACACATACTGGTTGTCAAAAGTTATTTAAATTAGTCCATATTTACATTATGCAAGTCTTATTGCTAAGCTGATTAGTTTGTTAGGAGAGAGAGACGAGGGGAAAAGAAACGTTACTGTTCCCCTCGTTTCTCTCTCCTTCAAACTAATCAGCTTAGCAATAAGACTTTCATAATGTAAATATGGACTTAAAGGCTGTGACGCAAGGCGGATTCATTATGAATTCGCCTTGAAGGGGTCTATTGAAGCCAGGAGAATTGCATGTTGTTTTTAGTCTATGTTGTAGAGATAAGGTCTCCTGTTCTGAATTCGCTTTGGCTGTGACGTATGGTGCACGAAATTTCAAAGCAAATTTATTATTAATATGCCATTGTCAAGAAAACACAAATTCATAGCTTCTTTATAGGTCTATAGACCGCATTGTACATTTTTCCTTTTTTTTTGTTCCCAAACATACTTATTTAAATTTAATTACCATTTTTGGTGGAATATCTCATAATTCGTAATAAAAGAACACATAACAAAAACTATGTCAGCAGCATATTTGAAAAAAGTTTGCTCATAGTAATTGCTGTCAGTTTTGTTTTACCTATAAATTTGAACACCCAATTGCAATTAGAATTTGAAAGCAAAGTTGCATCAAATTCTAAAAGTATGAATTCATTAGTGAAGAGTGTGAGTGTATTGAAATTTGAAAGGCAAAACGCAATCGTGGAATCCTCAATTTAGAGGCGTATGATTTGATTTGCTTTGATAGAAACAAAAACTTTTCTGTGTGTAAAATAGTTTCTAATTGTAAAAAACTGCAACAATAGGACAAGAAGTGCAGGAAATAGGCGGAAAAGGTGATTCGCATGAGCACGTTCATAAATTTTAAGTAGAGCAATCAATATCAAATATTTTTTGAAAAATGCAGATAAGAAAGTTGTACCTAGGATTCTTAATTTTTTTCTTGGACTTTTTTCATAATTATATTATTGATATTCTCCACGGACGTAATATTTTATGATATGGGTAAAAAAAATAATGTCTCCGTAAATGGTAACTTTGTTCTCCAACAAGCAATTTTTGTGTAGGTAGCAAATGTTTCTTCGGTTGGTTCCATACATCAAACGTATGGAACAAAAATGTGTTTTCGAGAAAATCGATGAAGAATTTTTAGTTCATTAGTTTTATAAAAATACACGATAGAAGTTTTTGTTTAATAATAAAAGCAATAGATACATACATATGTTTTTTATTCAAACTTAAAGTTGATGATCTTTTTACATCCAACATGAAAAGTTATTAGGATTTGAAGATAAAATCACAAAAATCTTTGTCAACGCATGCCACAATCATAACAACAATATTTTTCACTACTTGTTCAAGTAGGTTAAATTACTGTATATGTATATTTAAGTAGAAAATATCAATTTTATTCATGCAACATGACATTTAAAGAAAAAACAACGGAAGTTATAAAAGGAAGTTTGAATATATTTAATAAAAGAAATTTTATTAATAAAAAATAAATATCAATTTCATTTGATTAAAACATAACACAACAATAAAATTTTTGTATTTTGCTTTCAATCACGTTCGTTGAGTAGAATATGCATTGATATACATCATAACAATTGCTAATAATAATATTAATACTTTTACGTTGGAAAGTTGCCACATATGCTGTAAAACAATTTCTAAAATATATAACAATTGTGGAAATGGCGAAATATTGCAGCTTTATATCTCTTGATGTATTCAAGATATCGGAAAACTGATAATGAAATGGGAAAGAGGGCACATTATTCATATATAATCAATCACTAACTAAATTTTTTTTAAATGTTCCATACATCAAACCAGTAACCAACCGACGATATGTCAACCACATGTCAAAATTTCATCCGTGAATTTAATTTTGTGCCCGTAAATATCTGCTGTT
The DNA here is from genome assembly GCA_936439885.1 of Nowickia ferox. Lineage (NCBI taxonomy): Eukaryota > Metazoa > Arthropoda > Insecta > Diptera > Tachinidae > Nowickia > Nowickia ferox. Next base: position 152,562,082 of record OW387023.1, on the reverse strand, counting down.
GGAAAAATTTTGGAAAATGTTCTTGAAGTCATATAAAATTAAGAACAATGCGCCACTAAAGAGCTCGGAAGTTAAAAAACTTAGGCAGCGGATTCAAACAGAATTTCCAAACACAAATCCTGAACTCTTAATACCTTCCAAATCAAATGTAAATATGTTAAAAATTGTTACACACAGTAATTTTCAGACAAATGTTTACTGTGCGGATAAAATGCCAATGTTTTTTGAAAATGAGGACAATAAATTGGTACCGACGTTATATAGTCTGTGGATAGTAAGTATTTGAATTAATGAAGTGATCCAATTGCATTGGCCTATTCGATATTTATGAGGTTCCAGATATGTTGCCAAGCTTTACAACTCACACAGCAGTTCTTGCTAAATTGAGTAATGGTGCAGACCTTATGCTACCCGGAGTAATACCGCAGGGTGTTGGCATGAATATATATGGGCACTATAAGAGAGGACAATTAGGTGAAATCGCTTGACTCATATCTGGTAATTGAATCTTTATATTAAACCTGTTTCAATTTATTTTGCAGTTGCTGTCAATTTAACATGCAATAAATCGGCCATTGGTGTTGGATATCTACCAAGATCAAGTGATGATCTGTACATGAGTGGTGGTCATGGTATTGCTGTAAAAATATTGCATTTGTTCGGAGATAAACTATGGGGCCATGAACCATCTTTAGCCAAACAAGTACCACAATATAAAAGTATTAAGTTAAATGACGATGATTTCCCAGCCTTGGGATCTAAGCAATCTAAAAAGGAATTTGAGCCAAAAGTGGGTGAAAGTAATGATTTAGAAAAAAATGAACAGTTTATTGCTGAAATAAACGGTCCATTAGAAATGCTTGACATTGTAAATTCTGAAGTGGTACCAACTGAAAACTTTGATGAAAATAAAGAACTAGGAAATCGTGATGAGAACTGTCAAGTTACACAAGAATTATTACTGAAACGTGCTTTTCTTTCGGCTCTTAAAAACAATGGAAGGAATTTGCAGTTACCATTATTAACCAGTAATTTTTATAGGCTTTATGTTGTGCCTGAATCGGAGGAACCGCTAGATTTGAAGAAGACTAAGTACAAGAAACTTTCAAATTTTTTAAACGAAATGATAAACCAAGGATTTATTGTTATTCGAGAAGAAACTAAAGGTGTTGATAAAATTACTTCTATTGATCTGGAGCATCCAGAGATAGTAAATTTCATAACCGACTTAAAAAAAACTGACGGTTCTCCTGATGGCGAAAATCCGCTTTTTCATTCTGAACTAACAGAGTTATATATAATAACAGATATTACTGCGCCTTTGTTTACAAAATTGAATTATAAACGAGGCAGCGGGATACCAGCATCGCAAATTAAAAAAGTTATTAGGGAATATATCAATAAACAAAACCTACTACTGTCAAAAGATCCTAAAGACGAAGATAAATCGTTTATTTTAGACGAATGCCTTGAAAAGTTTTGTAATACTAAAGTTGCATCCCTAAGCAGAATTACCAACGCCGTAGTATCTCAAATGGACCATTCTTACCAGATGCGTACTACTAATGATGTTAAAAAGAACAAACCGTTGATACAGATGTCATTAGCAACTAGATCGGGCAACAAAAAAGTAACATTAGTGAGCAATGTTGAGTGTTATGGCATAATTTTATCAGAATTCATAAAGTTATGTAAGCAAGGAGCTGCAGCAAGCACAACAATTGTAACACTCCCACATCAAAATCGTGAAATGCTGCAAATACAAGGCAATCAGGTCCGTTTTGTATATAATCTCCTAACTGAAACTTATAAAATTCCGTCAAAGTGTATTTTAGGGTTGGAGTTAGCTAAAGATGGCAAGAAACACAAAAAGAAATAAAATTTGTTTAATTTGTAAATTCGTTATTCAATTTATAAAAGTTTGTTGTTAGTTAAGCAAGTCTGGATGCATCTAGGTGAAAGGCGTCAATTAAAAATAAGAATTGCAATTACTTTTTTAATTCTGATATATTAAAATATATCGTTACCTTACTATAGAAAGGCTCTATCTAACTCATTATATTTTTTTTTTGGAATCGAGTTATTGCATTTTTCCATACATTAGATGTTCTATAGAAATATGTATACAAAAAACTCGATTTTCTCAAATGAAAAAAGTTTTGTCATCAATATTCTAAATAACCATTCCCCGGGAGTTTTCACTTTATTGTTCACAGTCTTGAAAAATAATTTGCTAACTGTCATGCAAAATTGAACAACTAGAACCCAAATCGGTGACTGACAATTCGGAATTCTGTGTCACTTTTTATTTATCTCCTCGCCACATGTTTCGAATAGCATTTTATTCTCAATAAATTAATTCTCTGGGGATTATTTCGCAGAGAATATTTAGAATAGGGCTGTATATGTATACTAATGTAATACATATGTATTAAACGGTACTATTGGACTCAGCCTTCTCAATGCTATTGATAAGTTTTTAAAATTTCTGAAGTTTTGAGGAGCAGATAGTCGTAAAAAACGAGCACAGAGAGCCGCAGATAAACTCCCGGCTCAATCACATTTGGGTTATATGAAAGCTAACCCCACCCAGTTTTTATTGTCAACTGATTTAGCAAAGGGTACATAGATCACCGGAATAGCGTACTAGTAAAGTTTACCATGTACCAATCTTCATAATTGCTAAATAAGTTAGTACTAACGACCCCGTTTAGCCCCTTATTTCTTAAATACAGAGTACGAAAACGATTAATTCAAACTATTTATTCTATTAAAAAATTTTTGACATCTGTCTATATACATATGTACATGTACACATGTATTTATTTTTATTTTTCAATAATTAATTATAATTACATATGTATGTACATATATGTGCTATGTATGCACATACATATGTATATAGTAAAGTCCATATAGTTATGTACGTATTACCATAATATTCAATTTAACAATTATGTATTTAGCTTTTAAAAGATGTAACATAGTACGCTCATTATTTTTCAACACAAAATTTATAAACTAAATGCCACAATTTATTTTGCCTTTCCTTGAGCTGCAACTGCCTCAATAGCTTTTCTTACAGTTTCTTCGTCTCCTAAGAATTTCATAGAAACAACGGGTTTAAAGTTTTCATCCAATTCATAAACAAAGGGAATGCCAGTGGGTAAATTTAACCCCATTATAGCGTCTTCCGATAGGTCTGAGAATAATAATTGAATTATTTCGAATGGAAGCATAGAATTATGTAAATTAACTTACTGTCCAAGTGCTTGACTATACCCCTGAGGCTGTTGCCATGAGCGGCAATCAATATACGCTTGCCTTCTTTCATTTGAGGTATAATGACATCATTCCAATAGGGAAGGGTCCGTGCAATTGTAAGTTTTAAAGATTCAAACATGGGAAATTCTTCCTTTTTCGGTTCCGTAGCGTAACGGGGATCTTTGACAATATTGTCGTAGTAGGGATGGCCAGGTTCCATTGGTGGGGGAGGAGTATCGAAACTACGACGCCAAATTTTTACTTGGTCTTCGCCATATTTAGCTGCAGTTTCTGCCTTGTTTAAGCCTGTCAAACCACCGTAGTGACGTTCATTCAATCGCCAGGTTTTGCACACCGGAATATCTGTTTGTCCAATTTTTGTAAGAATAGCATTCAACGTGCATTGGGCACGGGTCAAAACGGAAGTATGGGCAACATCAAATTTCAATCCAGCAGCTTTTACAGCCTCACCGGCAGCTTCTGCTTCTTTTTTTCCTACATATTGCAAAATACAAATTATTTCATAATCAAATTTCTTTTAACCCAGTTACCATTTTCACTTAGTTCGGCATCAAACCAACCGCAGAATTGATTCTTTAAATTCCATTCGGATTCACCATGGCGTACCATAACAATCTTATATTTACCAGTAGCCATTTTTTCGAAACACTTTTTTGAAAATTTTCTTGAAATTCGAATGTAATTACCAAAGACAGAGAAATTACCGTCCTGTAGTTTCGTTCCGGATCTTGCCAACAATTGAATAAAAGTAATGCCCGATTTGACCTTATTCATATTTCAGAAGGTCATTTAAGATGTTGCATTAAATATGTGGGTAAGGCGTACACACAAAAAAAATTTAAATCAAGAAAAAAATTTCCTTTTAAAAACGATACGCTTATAAAATAATTTAATTTGGCGTCAGCCTGAATGGGCTATAATGTGTTTGATTCGTGTTATATTAAAAATGTTATTTTTTAAAATAAACACACACATAAGTGTTTTAAACTGCTTCGTCATTAACATAACAACCATGATGCAATTATACGCCTTGATAATAGCGTTATGAATTAATATTTGATCAAACGTTCTTATTTTTAAAAAGGCAGCTCTTTTAAACCGTGAACAAAAAATTCATGTTTTAGGAGTGATTTTTGGCTCAGTGTATAATAGTTGGATTTGCTTTGCGTGTGGGAAATAGATTGATGGACTTGGCAGCACTGATAAGTGAGTGTCAAAAATGTATACATCAAGGCACATTTACTACAGGTACACGCATTAGAGAAAACACTGTGGCAACTCTGTGCTTCTCACATAGTTTTACAAAGTAATTGTCAAAAAATTGTATGCATCAAACAAGGCACAAAAGTATTTGTCAAATGAATTCTTCGTTATAAACGTGTAAACAAAAAATCAGCGGATGAGCAATTTGCCTGATGCATGTACCTGTTTGATATGCCTTGGTATACATTTTGTACAAAAAAGGATTCTTGGTTTTATTTATGCTTGAATCGTAATCAAATATAAATTCATTGGGAGTAATTACAAACATATATTCGTACAAAGTGTGTGTATTTATGTATGTGTATATTTATTATACATGAATAAACACCAATGCATTTTCAAACAAACACAAGAACCGAATGTCAATCGAAACAGAATATGTACATACAAATTAGAAGGTAATGGAGATCACAGTCATCTTTGATAGAGAAACTAACTAAAAAATATAATTTGAACAGAATTCCTTGCAAGAAGCTAAAAACTCTACAAAAAATGGAAAATTCAGTAGTCAAAGCATCTAGCAATTGGACGCGTATTGGAGGATGCGCGATCTCACAGTTCGTCCAGGAACTTAAAGCAGATCCGGACTTTTTTATAAAGTAAACAATTTGGCCTACATACGTACGTATGTATGTGTGTATGTTTGTATCTATGAACATCCATGGTTTTATATACCATATCGTGGTTAATTCACAAACCCAACTACTATCACTTGAACAATATCATAGAGATATTACATGATTTTTCGTGTAAGCTAACTGCAGGAAAAGGAACTCGCAGGAAAGGCTAAAGAAAGGGCTCAATGCCTACTACGTATGCAGGAACTTCATTGGAAGGAACTGGTGTCTGCAACCTTTGATATTCAACTGGATTTACACGTCGGTTGTCTGACCGGTTATTTCCTGTGGTTGTTTGGTATGGTGAGAGGCAATGAGGAAGGAAAGTCACAGGAGATTACTAGTTAAGGTTCAGAGGTGTGCCTCGCTGGGCATCACAGATGCTCAGAAGAGCACCTCAGGCTGCTTTGGACGTCATTCTTCACCTACTTCCTATAGAGGACTTTGTCTCCTTAGACTCTCAGAAGCATGTTTGGCGAGGATAGGAATATCAGGTCACACATCAACCTTAAATGAGATATGTTTTAGTGATCAGGATTCCGCAACCCGAACTATAAGGTCGTTAAAATTGATTTTAGTAGAACACCCTCAATGGTAATTCCGGATAGGGACTATTGGGTCAAAACCGATAACCTATATGAGGTAGTGCGGTCAAAAATGGAGGAAGGCACAGGGGCTGGTGTCTATATCTTGGGAACGAACATCTGTAGTAGCGTTTTTAAAGCTGAGATCTTGGGGATCCTCAGGGCCCCGGAACTGGGCCAGGAATCTAGCTGAAGGTGAGAAAGTAACCTACATCGATAGCCAGCAGCGCTAAAAGCTTAATGTCAAATCGAAACTTGTCAGTGACTTGCTTATGGACAAATATAGTGTCAGACTATGTTGGGTTCCTGGCCACAGCAGTGTTGAGGGAAATGAAATTGTCGATGAGCTGGCAAGAATAGGGTCGGCGTTAGATGAAGGAATGTGTGACAGATCGGTGAAATTACCGATAGGTCATTACTATAGGTAAATCAGTAATTGGGTAGAGAGAAGGACCAACAGTTCATGGTGAAGTAAGGAGGATTGTAGAGTGCTGCCAAGGGCTATGTGGCCAAAACTTGACTCAGGAAGATCCAAACTGCTAGTGGATAGGAATAGGAAGGCGATGCGAATCGTTAAAGGCGCGTTGACGGGTCACTGCTCGGTCAGAGCAAGAACCAGCATTTGGGAAACTGGCACTCCAAATTTCTGTAATATATTCGGGGATGAAGAGGAACCAGAAACCATTGAACATATCTGTCAGTGCCCGAGCTGCAACGTTATAGGCTTAGATGGCTGAGCAGACGTTTCCATGAGAGCATTACTGATATCGGGAAGTGTAAACTGGAGGATATCATGGGCTTCATCATAGGAACTCAGCAGCTTAATGACGGATAATAGGGCTACTTCTGGGTACAAAAGAGGTGTAAATATAAATTTTAACGGTGAACAGAAGGAAAGTACATTTAATTTTAAAATCGATCAGGTATGTGATGGAAATAAAATAGTTTTCATGCCAGTTTTTTCTTATACATAGGATGTTAAAACTTATTTTCTACAAAACTAACGATATGTAAATGTAAATTCAATTTAAAAAAACAATATTTTACTGTGGGTAGATAAAATTCCAATTTGTTCAACGATTGATAAAACGTAATTCCAACTTTTTCGTGTACATACATACATACATACATTTATGTGAATATTCTTTTAGGCCTAATTTAAATGAACTAGTAGATGAAGAAAAATCGATACTCCTAGGCAAAGAGTTAACTTCAGAATACTGTGAATTGAATGTAAAAATATTTTCCCACTATAAAATACAGGCTGTATCTTTCGTATGTAATGCAGTCAAAGTAGAAATATTCCAAGGTCACATGAAAGAATATTTGGAGACAATTTATGGAGTTGTTGCAGAGGAACCAGAAGATCATTTTAAAAGTTATCGATATGATGTTGAAATTGAAAAATCGGGCATAACAGATTTAACATTGAGGGTAAAAATTAAATTTTTATAAAATATGTATGCTTTAATTATTTTTATGCAGTTTCTAACTGATTCCAGTGATGTCTGCATATTTGGTCTTATGCTGCACACATTGCCCAATCCTAATGGCATAACTATTTTATCGTCTTTCGAAGAAGCTAAAAATATATTACAAAATTCAACGGATCAGCCAGCGGCATCTAAATGTGAAAAGTTAATGGAACTCATAAAAAAATCTAATCGATATAATTCGTTATCGTTGGATCATCATATGAAACAAAGCATGAATATAGGCAGTGATGAATGTACCGACGCCACTGCTAAAACAAATGAGGATACGAGTATGTCTGAAATTTTGAAATCTTACATTGATGAACGCTTTAAAGCAATTGAAATGCGAATAAACAGATGTTTGGAGGCTATGGAAGAACGTCAAAACCATAAGTTGGATAGGATATTATATATCTTAGAGAAAAATACTATGAATAAAAGTTAATTTATTTATTTATTTCAGTCTATGGACAGAAAGTCCTTTCAGACAATGATATAAAGGTAACATTTTTAATAACTTACAATAAATAACTTATATAAATAGTAAAAGATCAACAAAAAATAAAGAAGGCTAATTAATTAATCTTAATGAATGTATAAACAAAGTTATGAAATTAAAGCAAAATTTCAAATAACAATATTTTTTTATTACACTTAGAAGAACAAGTTTAAAATAATTTTTCGCAGTGCTGAACTCTATATAAGACTTTGATTCTCTTTGAAATTTAAAGTTAATTTCATTGAGAAACGCGAAAGCACGTGTTAGTGTGCCATTACGAGCATAATTAGTTCGATGAAAAGGAACTTCAAACAGCTTAGTTAATCTGAAATTTCTAGGAGGTATAAAAAATGATACAGCATGAAGCAAGTCATGACAGTCAATGTAACCATTGACAATATCGTAAACCAGAAGGGCGGATTGGAGTTTTCTACGTCCTTCTAGAGTGCGCCGGCCAATAAAAAGGCACTTAGATTCATAAGGAACAGAAATTAAATATGGTAATGAGCGTGTAATAAATTTAAGAAAGATGCGTTGAAGTCTCTCGATACGAGAGATAAGATTTGAGACATGAGGATTCCATATAACGGCAGCATATTCCAACTTTGATCTAACAAAGTACGTATAAATGTATTTAAGCGTGTACGGATTAATATACTCAGAGCAGTTTCTCTTCAGAAAACCAAGCATTTTATACGCTTTAGGAAGTATATACTCAACATGGGCTACAAACGACATAGAACTATCAAAAACAACACCTAAATCAAGTTTAGAATTCGAAGTTTTCAAATTAATGCCATTAATATTAAATATCAGTACAATGGGATTCATGGATCTATGAAATGAAACATGTAAACATTTATTTATATTTAGATGCAGTAATTAAGTTGGCACCAATAGCTTAAATTATTAAGCTCATTTTGCATAGTGCGAATATCACTCAATGCATCACATTTCATGAAGAATTTGAAATCATCGGCATATACAGATATTTTGATTTAATAAAGCTGCCACCAATATCATTAATATATAAATTAAATAATAACGGGCCAAGAATGCTCCCTTGGGGCACTCCAGAAGTTTGACAATAGGGCGTGGATTGAAAATCTTCAATATATACTGAGCAAACTCTATTAGATAAGTATGACTTAAGCCATAACAAAATATTAATTTATAACAACGAAAAATGGCATCTGTTACTTTGGTGTTATTTTAATTTTTTATCTTTAGCTTAGAGCTTTTAATTTTTAGATACTATAAAAACTACGTAGACGAAATTTTCTATCCATAGTAGAAAGATCTTTTAGGGAATGTCTTAAGGAACCTTTAGTTAAAACAAGTTTGTGGATCAGTTTTGATTAGGGGTTCAGTTTAACAAATTAATCACCCTTATTCCAGTTGCCGACATCGACATCACTTAAACACAATACCAAAAAATTGAGGCTTATTTACTCGCTATCGTAACAATTTGTGTTACTGACAATTTATTTCATTCCCTAAGGTCAAGAAAATAGCATAAACCTGCCAACAGGAATCAGTGGCTTTCGGCAACGGGTACACAAGCAGCAATTTTTTGATATTGTGTTAAAGTGATGTCGATGTTGGCAACTTGAATACGGGTGAATCTAGAAGAAAATTAACGTTAAATGAACGTTTTGACATGCAAACATATATAACTTTATTTAATTACATTATTTTAGACTTTTTATTATTTAACAAGAGTTCATTAGTTTCCCCAAGGCAACGTTAAAATACTCAATATTTAATTCATTACAAGAGATTATACAGATAAATTCATTACAATAAGAAAAAATAACAAAATATAATTGTAGCGATTAGTTAAGTTTAACAATGCAATATATTTAAAAAAATCTTTTAAAAGTAAACACTAATCGAGTTCCGAATCATTTTGGGATTCATTTTCATTGGCATCATCATTAGGTGGATCATAGTAGTGAAGCTGCTTACGCCATATTTTTATAAGACCATCAAATGCCCGGCGACTATATTTTCCATATTTGTTAGGTGTGCGTGGATGATCGCGTGTTCTATCCGATCGAGGCACTGCCTCTATATACTTTTCATAAGCGACAGTATTTTTTCCGTAATCAATTTGTTTTTGCCGTCTTGAAAGAATCGCTGGATCTGATTCCGTGTAAGAAGAGCACGACGATGACGACGACGTGTAACTATTTTGTCTAAGACGCTTTTCACTTTTTCGACTATGAAAATAGCGCTTGATGCATTCTTTTTCGTTGCTACTGCTTCCACAACTACTGTTTGGACTATTTGAACGGCTTTCAATGCTTGCAGTTTGTGAATGTCGCCTTTTGAAAGGTGTTTTCAGCTTTTCTTCCTTGACCAACTTTACAAATTTTTGTTCGTTTACTCCATCCAAGAATTCAAGGGAAATATCACGATGTGAAGAGTTTGTGTCCGAAATACTGCTATTGGCCGATCCTTTGCTCTAAAATCGTTCAGTATAAATTAAAATATTGATACGAAAATTGTCAAAGTACTTACAACTGCATCAGCTTCTTCTGCCCAAGTGCGGTTTTCTCCGACATTACTTTCAATTGACATTGCAATTTTTTCAGAAAACAGCATTCTATCTAGCATAAAGATATTATATTTCAAGATAACGCTCTCGCAATATATATATAATACAAGATTATTGAGTTAAAAAAAAAATAAGTACTTTATTTTACCAAATGCCTAATACGATGCGAGCGATATCCACACAAACAGCAAAAACACTGCATTTCGTTGCTCTTCCAAATTCGCGCGTTTTTTACACTTTTACTTTGACCTCGCATTCGCATTTTCCTCCTTTTTATGCATGAATAAAAAATATGGTAATGCTAATTAATGGTGGTGTCGTCGGTGCCAGACTACAAGCTATTGATATATCGACTTTTTGTAATAGACCAAGGAACATTGCAAAATTTTTTCCTTAATCTATTACAAAATCATCAAAGTCGATGTAAGACACCCGTAATTAGGACAGACATCTAATAACAAGTAAAATAATATGAAACAGCCCATTAAGTACATAGTAGAACACTTTAAACTTCTGTCGGACCAATAAGTCAAAATAAATTCGCAATGTCAATCAACATATAAAAACTTTATACTATACAGCATGATACAATAATACAGGTAACCTCGAAGCGCCAGCTGATGGAGTTTGTTGGTGATGTGATCTGCCAATTGTTGTTTACGCTTTACCTATATAGTGCCTATAAACTGTAAGAGTTCCTATTAAACTGTACTAATACAAACCAGCTTTGCATATACAAGAGAACATGCAATCAATACACGCGCATGGTTCCTATTAAAACTGTACTAATCCAAATAAAGCTTTGCAAAGACACAAGAAAACGGAAGTACATGTCTCTTGTTTTTTTGACAGTTGTCATAACAGCAAAAAAAGTCGTTGTTTTATATCTTGTAGATTTGCGGCTTGTATTATTGTATCATGCTATACAGTAACTTAAAATTTGTAAGTGATTGTTAACCAAAATGTATGTACATATGTATTTATCTAATAAACTGAATTTAAGTTGTTTGTATATTTATTGAATTGAAAATGCAAGCAATTTATTATCGTTTTTAATTGATACAATACTTTTATATATATTTAAAAAAATTTAAATTATGTATGATAATTAAATGGTAGATCGTATCTTTAATCTTCAATATATTCAAATGGCTCTGGTGGTTCAGGTTCTTTAACATCATCATTTTTAGGACCGTAAGCAGCTACAGGTTCTACCAAATTTTGCTCCTTGACTTTACCAGTGTGTTGCATTACAATTATGCCACCAATTGTAACGTCCTTAAGAGGAACATACAACTGATTATCTGCAACACTTAAAACTTTCAGTTGTTGACGCATGACGCGCGCGGGGTTTTCTAATATCTCAAATTTAGGCTCCTTTTCTTGTTTTTCTTTCTCTTTCTCTTTTTCATCTTTCTTTTCTTTTTCATCCTTCTTTTCTTTTTCTTTTTCATCTTTCTTTTCTTTTTCTTTTTCATCTTTCTTTTCTTTTTCCTTATCGGTTGAAGACTCGGACTTATCTTTATCCTTTTCTTTTTCATCGTCTCTTTTGACATCTGCCTTTTTCTTTCTGTCATTGACTTTCTCAGTTTTATCATCATGTTTTACCTTTTCATCTTCTTTTTTAGAGCTGGAAGCAGCCGAATCTTTATTTTCCTCATCAATATCCATCTTGTCTTCATCCTTTTTCTCAGCAGTTTCGCGACGCTTCTGCCTTGCAGCAATAGATAAAACAGCCGTTGCAACCTTTTCACGCTCTTCAGATTTCTTCTCTTCCAACGGTGCGGGATAAGCATACATAGATGGTCTAGCAGCCGATTTAAACTTCATTTGTGGCATTTTCAAGTCTGAATTAAGCCCAATCACACAAGTTGGAATAAAGGCTAAAGACAGGGCATGAGCTAATGGGAACCAATACCAATATTGTGTAAATACCAGTGAACCCACAACTGCTTGCAAATTGGTATGTCCAGTTCGCGACTGCAATGAGAGAGTACAATTTCTTCCACCAGCATCAATGATACCTTGAGCCAAAATAGCTCCGAATTTGGCCATGACATCTTCATGTTTATTGCAGATAACTTCATCATACAGAGAACGGAAGAATGATGTTTTCGGACACGTTTGGTCAGTATGTTGAATGAGAATCATCGCCGAGGCAATTAGCGCACCTTGACGAACAAAGTTAACAGGATCTAATCTTGCCATAGGCTCTAATAATGCAATAGCATCTCTTAAACCAGTTCCTGCACATGCAATACCCAAGGCCATAGCAGCGCCATAACGCACATGAGGATTATAAGATTCCGCAAGCAAACTAACAACTGAAGGACACTGTTCAGGAGTTCGGAATAGTATGAAACCAATAGCTGTAACAGCTGCACGTCGCACATCATCATTGACGTCAGAGACAGCAACATGCAAAAGCTTACGAATAGCTTTATTACTGCCGGTCCCATTATATGCCATTGCAATTGTATACATTCCAGATCGTCTGAGAACAGGATCTTTATCTGTAGAAAGACTGGTTATTAAAGGATCAGCTTCCTCCAAACGAGCAAACATTGTAAGTGATATGCCAACAGCAAGCCCTCTTAAAATTTTCTCGTGTTGAGTTTCTTGGGCATATGAAACCATGTCTTCTATAGCTTGGGCGTTTTTGGATCCCAGCATAACCATACCCATTGCAATACCAGCAGCTTCGCCTGTAACAGCATCATCTTGATACAAATTAAATTTTAGTTGTTCATACAGGTCTTGACGATGAGTACCCATTGCAGCCAAACCCAAACCTAAACAACCACCGTGGCGTACATTTTCATTTTGGGCATCTTTCAGTTGTTGCAACAAATAATCAATAATATTAGCACCATGATTGGCGTGAATTAGTCCAAGAGCATATAGACCACCGCCCTCAGAATAACCAGAGCTTGGCCCGGCTTCTTTAGGCAAATAGCTTTGCATTAAGCCCAAGGAATCTTTTTCATGGCCACGGTGGATCACACCAAGCGATGCCGTGGCTGTAAGTTTAGCCCAATTAGTCGCTCGAGCCAACCAATCAAGATTATCTCGTAAAAATTGATCCGAAGTCGTTCCGCTATGCATATAGCCATTTGCTATAACTGTAGCTGTATGACAAATAGAAACACGTACTGCCTCCTTAGTCGCCCTCAGAATCTGCAAGTCCGCATGATTGCTGCGTATAAGAAATTGTAATTGTAAGTCTATAGTCAACTCGCCCGATAGAATGGAAATAAGTTTTTCAATATTTTTTTGGTGAGCCTTTTCTGTGTCATTTAGAGAATCAACCGTGCGTTCAACTTTCGAATCAACTGAAAAGAAAAATGGGAAACAACTTGTGTTAATGCAAGTGTGTAATAAGTCTAAAATAAGAACGATTATTTATACTTTCTGGATCCTCGGTTTTCTCAGATTCATCCTTGGATTTTTCTTCATCAGTCTTTGAGGAAGTTGAAGTACCTTGTGGTTTAACAGTACTTGGAAGTGCTGTTGGTATTGGAGCAGTTTCCTTCAGCGCCTGCAAAACATTTCCTAAAAATTCTTGAGTAGCGGATTCATACAAATCAAATGCAATTTGATAAGCCATTAAATTATTGGCTTCTTTAGATGATCTGGTAAGCTTATCTAACACTTCTGCCACTGCCAAGGGATCTTCCAAAAATATTAAGCACTGGCACATATTTACATAATCTGGTACACCTAAATCGCGATACAGACCGACCAAACAACGCAATACCTCATTGCGAAAACCTCGGTTTTGTATCAAAGACATAGTAACGTTGTAGGCGTAAGCTAACATTGCGCTAACATCGTCAGACTTCATAATAGAAACTTCAAAAATATCCATTCGACGAGTTTCCATCGCTATTCCAAGAGCTTGGCGATACTGACCATCATCTAAGCAACGTTGAATCATTCGATTCACAATTGCCTCTAGACGTGCATCTACGGGTTTTGCTTCCTTTGGATTTTCAATGAAAGCTACTCTTTGAGCAATATAAAAGTCAATGCACTTTGCAATGATGGTTTCGGTATACTCATTCCTGGCATTAACATCAAACAAATCGCCAGCACCTAGTGCGTAAGTAAGTGCATCTTCAAATGAGCCCAAATGGTAGAACACCTTTGAAGCCACCATACCGGCTAATTTGTTGTCGGGAAAACTTCTATCTTCATGAAGCATTTCAATTTTCTCAATAGACTCAGATATCTCAGGCCAAAATTCATCGACTATATTATCCAATTTTTTCAAAGCAAACATCTTTAAATCAGACATCGGCTCATCAAGGAGCGATATTATACCTGCTGCTGACGTAAGACTCATTTTGTCTGCAAATATAAAGATTTAAAACGTTGATAATAATTAAAATACCTTATATATCCTTTTATTCTTACAGTAATGACGATGGTAATTTTATTTCTTTTAATGCTTGTATGTGGAAAAAAATGCAAAATCACTTGTTATTTGAAGTTTGCTATGACACTAGACTATAGAAACAGTGTTGTATTATGAGGTAGTAGCGTATAATACTACTTTACAGGACTGAATAACAAAGTCTCCACTAAGGCGCAATTTACACTTGCTTTTTCTGCTTGCTTTTACAGGCAGGCTTTTCATATTTGCTTGTGTAACATATGGTCTACACCTAACATAATATGTAAGATGAGATCGTCAAATTCAATCGCAGAGCGAGTTATGTTACATGTAGACTTCAAATTAGTGTTATCTCAATCTTATAAGATTTTTTATGAGAGCGTTGTTATAACATAGCGTCTACAACTGCGATTAACTCTGACATAATATGTGAGAGAACGTCGGCAGAATAACAAAAATAAAATGCCGATATTTCTCTTCATCTCATACAACAGGACAACGTAATTCTACTTTTCTTATAACATTTCATTTTATGCAAATTCTCATTGAGTTAACATGTATTATTTTTGTATAATTATTACTTTTGTTTCACTTTTTCACACAAACTTTAATTTATAAATGAAATTAAACACATTTAAACATATAAAATCCCAGAAATATTGTCCAAAACATTGTTTTTCATTTATTTTAAGAAACACTCACACATGCATACGAATTTATTTTCATGTACGTGTGTTTTTTGACAATTCATCTCATAAGATTGTTGTTATGGGATTTCTTATAACAACTCTCTCATAAAAAATCTTATAAGATTGAGATAACACTAATTTGAAGTCTACACGTAACATAACTCGCTCTGCGATTGAATTTGACGATCTCATCTTACATATTATGTTAGGTGTAGACCGTATGTAAGAAATCCCATAACAACAATCTTATGGGATGAATTGTCAAAAAACACACGTACATGAAAATAAATTCGTATGCATGTGTGAGTGTTACTTAAAATAAATGAAAAACAATGTTTTGGACAATATTTCTGGGATTTTATATGTTCAAATGTGTTAAATTTAATTTGTGAATTAAAGTTTGTGCCAAAAAGTGAAAACAAATTATATAATTATACAAAAATAATACATGTTAACTCGATGAGAATTTGCATAAAATGAAATGTTATAAGAAAAGTAGAATTACGTCCTGTCCTGTTGTATGAGATGAAGACAAATATCGGCATTTTATTTTTGTTATTCTGCCGACGTTCTCTCGCAGTTGTAGACGCTATGTAAGGGTAAAACAAAACGCATGTAACGAACATTGGACCCAAGGCACATCAATCAGGTACCCGCATTACTACAACAAATATTGCAATAAACACATGTATTTTAGTGGTATAAATTACCATTTACTTTTCACAACAGGGTAGCATCCTCAGAGTGTATGTTTTATGTAGGAAATATCAAACACCATACAAAACTGAATATTCGTTAGGTGTTTGAGGATAACCCAAAAAAAACATGTTTTTAGGCTTATACCTACTGTAAAAAAGAAATTTTTTTGAAAGCGAAAACCAATTTGTAAGTTATGTCGTAGCACTATAGCTATACGTTTAATAAATCGCTTTCAAGTTGATCACACATACTTCTCGACAAATTTCTTATGAATTGATAGCTGCGGCCAAGGCATATCAAACAGGTACATGCATCAGGCAAATTGCTCATCCGCTGATTTTTTGTTTACACGTTTATAACGAAGAATTGATTTGACAATTACTTTTGTGCCTTGTTTGATGCATACAATTTTTTGACAATTACTTTGTAAAACTATGTGAGAAGCACAGAGTTGCCACAGTGTTTTCTCTAATGCGTGTACCTGTAGTAAATGTGCCTTGGCTGCGGCGTAGGCTGCATGCAACTTGATAGTCAATTTCATTTTGAACTCAAAATGTTCGCTTCAATAAAAACGTGTAACAAGATAAATGAATAAATTTCATTGTACGGCTGAATGAATTTAACACCCACCACAAAAATATGTTATCAATCAAATCGCCTATTAAATTGAAAGATGACTTGGAAGAGAAAATCAGTATCAAATCCAAATAGAAACGAAAATTGAACGTTTAACCCCAAAGTAACAATAATAATAAAAGGAATAGTCGATATCAAAGTTTTGTACTAGGTGTTTTTGGTCTCGTCTGGACGCTACCTAACCCATGCTTCACAATTGTTGAACATTTAAAAATTTGTTTTTCCGCAATCGACCATTTTTGGAATATGTGGCACATTTCCAACGTGAAGGTATTAATATTGTTATTCTCAGTTGTTATGATGCATATTCTACTCAAAGAACATAAATCAAAGCAAAGTACAAAAATTGAATTATTGTGTTATTTTTAAAAGAATAAAAATAAAATTTCTTTTATTAAATAGGTAGATTTCCTTAGGTATAGCTTTTTGCATTAAAAAAAAAATTTTGTTCTTTTGAAAAAAAAAATATTCGAAAATTCGAATTATTCATGTTCGAATAACAAATCTAGTTGACAGCATCACCACCCCTTTTATGAACATATCGCACATTCAGTTCAATAGTGTCATAACTCAAAAAAATTAGTATTGAAGAAAACACGTTTAAAGTTTTCAATTTCAAAAAACGAATTTTTTGAGTTATGACACTATTGAACTGAATGTGCGATACGTATGTACACACATATCGCTCATTTAGTCAAAGAACGTCATAACTCAAAAATACTAGTTTGCCAGAAACGAGCTTAAAGTTTTCAATTTACTCACAACCTAATGGAAAAAGAAAACTTTATTTTGCTTTTAAGAGCTGAGTAAACAAGATATTTGTATGAAATTTGTACAAAACATGAAGAACGATATGAGGATTAATTCTGTATCATCAATTCAAAAATGAAATTTTTTGAGTTATGACGTTGTTTAAGTAAATCAGCGATATGTAGATAGCATTTATCGCAAGAAGATTTTTTATCTTATATATTTACGAAAGTAAAAACAATTATAACAATTTCACATCCACATACATACATATGTATGTATGTACATATGTACATACTTATGTATGTATGTAGGTACGTACATTGTAAGAATTCATTCTATGTCAGAATTTCTTCTCATTATGAAATTATTATTATTTTTAATTTGTTGTGCGAGCTCTGCTTATTTTCGAACAAGTGCACGGACATACATACTTACATACATATTTATGTATGTAAGCATATACATAGCATGTATGTATGTATGCATGTATGTATAGATGTATATATATTTACATATATATGCATATATATGCACATACATACATACATATGTACATATTAATTCCATCAGTAGTTAATAAATGCCATTAAGTATTGAAGATATGTACATACATACATATATACATACATACGTATGTATGTACATATGTATTGCACGTTTACTGGATATCATACTTTCAGGCAGGTGTACAAACATATTTATGTGCATGTTCACATGTATGTATGCATGCATACATATTTACATGTACATATGTATGGATGTGGGTCCTCTTGACAATACCGTACTAACATTTTCTTTTTGTGCAGTTGAACCATATATTGTACCTACTACATATGTATGTATATAGTAAGTAATCGGATATTTTATTAGTTTAATAAATAATTTCTTGCCAATTTAATGTGCCCTATTTAAATTAAAATAATGAATATTGCGTTCAGTGTTTGTGTTGGATTTTGTTAAAGAGTAAATTTGTGTAAAAAGAATAATATGAATAGGACTCGCAAACAAATTCTCCGTCCGAAAAATCCATATTCAAGTGCAAACTTTTTATCACGCTGGAGTTTTTGGTAAGTAAAAAAGAGAATTTATTTTTGCTAAATAGCTACTCGTACATATGTACATACATACATACATACAATCCATATGTTTGTACATATGTACATATGTATGTACATATGTAAATACTTATAAATAATATCACAAATTAAATGTGCAATATTAGTGGAGGGATATTAAATATGTATATAGTACATAAAATCTGCTTCATACAGGCAGGTGAATGTCCTTTTTACTATTTACCAAATAGTACATACATAAGTATGTATGTATGCAATTCATTATTTGTAAGAAGTACATACATATCGTTGGTCTCAAGTAGAAAGGCCCTAACTTTACAGGAGAATATAAAAACATACTAGAAACTGTAATATTCAAAATGTAACTTTTTTAAATGCAGGTTTTAATGAAGATCAAATATTATATTTGGAACAAATGCAGTTTAGTGAAGAAAAAATATTAAATACCTATAAAAATTGGATTTGGATCTGAACTGCATTATTAAAAAAGTGCAAAAAAAGCAGAGTTGTAAGAGAATAAAGTAAATGAGGTACTATATAAGAAAAACTAGTTTAAAGAAAACGATTTTAAGGTTTTCCAATCCCAGAAAATTTAATTTTTCTCTCAAAAGTTGAATATATTGTTGAATATATTGTCGGATTTCTTGACTTATGACATTGCTTAAGCAAATGAACGATATATGTACAAATGTATGTATACATGTAAATACTTATATACATACATGTATGGACATATCGCTCATTTACTTCAATAGTGTAATAACTCAAAAAATGCGTGTTTTAAGTTGATAATGCAGAGTAATTCAGGATTTCGTAACGGCACACAGAGGATTATTTGAGCCAAAAAGCTGGACAAAAAGGAAAAAATTAATTGAAAGAACTAAGGCACATAAGAACTAAGTATGCAGGTCGATACACAAAAAAAATTTACATCATATTGTAAATTTTGAAGACTTAAGTAGTGATTTGTAGTTCTGAGATACTGCTAACGTCAGGAAAGTGAAGAAAATTACATGAGTTTTTACTGTTTTTTTGGTTTTAACATGTTTATAAGATATTGTCTTTGTGGCTAAACTAATAAAGGAACCTATTACGTTAATTTTTTTTGGCTAAAATATGTGATTAAAAGCAATTTTTAGCATTAAAACAAAAAAAAAATTAGCTTGAATATTAATGTTGAAACAATTCGTTTAAAAATTTAAAAAAAAATGTAAATACTTTTTTTTGCAAAAAAAAAAAAAAAAAAAATAAGGTAGGTTAAGGTAGTTGCATTTTCCACAATACAATTCAGAATCTCTAATTTTAGACGGAAGAAAAAAAGTTTGCGCAAGTTTGCGCCATTTTTGTTGGTGATTTTTTGAAAAGTTCACATTTTTTCTGTTTTTGCTCATCTTGCTAGGTAAATATGAGTAAGAAACTTTTTGACATGGGCGTTCCGGGGGAAGTTAACTTCCTGGTGCCCACAAGAGCTCAAAAACTTAATTTTTTTGGTATTAAAGCACAAGTAGTACATTTTTTTAATATTCAGATTATTTTTGCAAATAATATTTTTGTCACCGAACACAAAAGGAGGCGGGGACGAAAATGGAATTTTACGGTCTCATTTACCCAAGTTTACGGCTTTGAACTTTCGCCGACATTAAAAGTTGCATTTCCTAAACAAAAGTATGGGAAAAGTTAAAAAAAATAAATTTTTTACAGGTAGGATTAGTTTCTCTACCGGTAACATTTTTCCCCTTTAACAGACTATGAATATAATTTCTGTAAAGCTTCATTGATATAGGGGCACTCAATAACTTTTCACGAGTAATATAAATTAAAAAAAAGTAATGGCCAGCTTTTTGGCTCAAATACTCCTCTGTGCGGCAGTTAATTTAATTCTTAGTTCTTTGAAAACTATTTTGTGGAAAAAACTGTAATTGAGGTAATGATGACACCATTATAATTTTCCAAACTATCCCCACGAAATTTCAGTTAGTTTTGTGATTTTTATGAAAATTACATTAAAATTACTTTTTGCATATTTATTTTAATATTCGATTGCTTATTTATGGAATAACTTAACTTGACTTTCTATATAATGATATTTTTAAAATTCGTATTTAAGGCTCTTCAATTAAAAGGCCCCATATTAAAAAAACACTTGAAAACTACTAAATTAGAATTAAGAACTTTTTCCTTATTGCCACAGAGTTTTTGTTATTTTTAAGAAAAAATTTGATTTCAACTTTATAATTATCAATTTGAGATACATACATATACATATCTACGAGTATGTACTACATACATATGTATAACACCCTTTTTTATCAAGTTTTTTGTATGTATGTATATTATAAACGTTTTATCTTAAATGTCATCAAAGCTATTGTTTGTTTATTGAACCATTTCAACACTTATCTTTATTGTTTCCTAACATCATTCATGATATCTAGTAGGTCGTGTAACAAACTCATATATAAAAATTAAATACATACCTACATACCTATTACTTGCCGCTGCTGCTTGCAACAGTCATATCAAAAAAATGCGTTTTTGAGTTAATAATGCAGAATAATTCGTCCTTATATTTTGTATTGTGCAAACATTTCAAACAATACTCGTATCTATAAAATCATTTTTTGTAAATCTAGCTTTTTGAGTTATGGAATTAAATTCTGAATCACTTACTTCCTGTTAATAAATTTTCACTTCCTCATAAACATGAAATTTATTTCCTTCTCTTACAGTACGACCACACGAGCAATTTGTTATGTCTTAACACAAGCAATGACGCCGGCAGAATGATGACGTCAAATTGCTTGTGTTCAACAATGTATATTTGTATTTGTATTTGTATTTTTTGCATATACATACCTAAATTATCCTTTATTAGATCTTTTGCTAATTTTTAATTGAAATCCTATTTATTTTATTTATTTAAAACATATTTTTACTTTTTTGTTTAAAAAAAAATTAATATTATTTTAATTTGACACCATGTGTTAAGAGATTATTGCTCAACAATGTATTTTAACATTTGTTGCTTAATATATATTTGAACACATATTCATATGGTCTACATGCTGATATCGTGTGTTAATCGAATATGACAATTGCTACGACAATAATTGCCAATATTATTGCTCCTGTGGACGGCTAGTTAGAAAAAATTTTAATAATTCTAAGGCCGGGTTTACACCTGTGTGCAATGTGCCACACATGCGTAAAAAAAGCGGAACCACTAATTACTACTGAAAAACTGTTTGATTTAAACAGTTTCATACATAACTAATAGACAATTTTATAGAATCCAACATGATTGTAAACAGTTTAAATCAATAAATACATGTCTGAATCAAACAGTTCTTCATTAGTAATTAGTGGTTACGCTTTTTTTGGCACATGGCACACAAGAAATGCCAGATGTAAACTCAGCCTAAGTAACATGCCTCATTCAACGTTTGTGTACAATTTGCGTTGCGAATCGGTATAATATTCCATTGGTCTTCATAGCCAATGGAATACGTGAATTATTTTGATTCAACTTATCACAATTTATTGAGATTTTTGTAAACAAACCTTTCATAAACATGCAGACATACCCTGCAGAAAACATGGGGTTAAGTGTACCCAAGTCACCACTTTTGTCGACTATTTTGGTGACATTGTCAAACGAGCGTCTACATATTAACATTGTTTTTGATGCGTAGAAAACATTTTGTCAGATACACACAACTATGCTTCTTCTTAATGTTTTATTGGTTTGTTGAATATACAAGTGGCTTCAAGCAAAATTAAAGTTTTTATGAAAATTAGTTTACGAAATCAATATAAAAGGCAAATAAAAAAATTTATTAAAAAATAATTAAAAAAATCAAATAAAAAGAAATTGCAAAAGACAAATAAAAAGCAATTCATTTTGTAATTATTAAAATAAAAATATTTTAAAATGAAATAATTGTGGAAATTTTTATGAGCCTGTAGAAGATTTTGTGGGATCAGTTAAAAAGTCCAGTCCAGTAAGTCCGGATTCATACATAAGTGTTTGATTTTCGTCAGTAGTACTGGTAACAAAGTCACTAGTAAATCACTACAATTTCACTATTCGCATTTTCTGCAGGGTATTTACGGACGTACACACATACATATGCATATACAGCTTGTCTCTGAAAGTAGAATTTTAGATTTTCGAATACCTATTTTATTTAAATAAACATGTCTGAAATACGGCTTTTCTCAAAATGACAAGCAAATACATTTTTTAGACACGGAAATACCCCTTTTAGACATGCAAAGCTTAGTCGGGTTCACACACTTCAACTCTTGTTGATCAACTCGTAATTCAGCTGTAAGAAAAACAGAGATATTTGTATTTCCTTCTCCGTCTTTCTTACAGCCGAATTACAAGTTGATCAACAAAAGTTGAAGTGTGTGAACCGGGACTTACTTTGCAAAAACTTAATTCAGCTGTGTGAAAGACAGAGGGAGAAATACTTTCTCTTTCTGTCTGTCTCCCAGCTGAATTAAGAATCCGCAATTGATCCTACTTCAAATTAATAATTCCATCTTTGAAAGGTCTTCCCTGATAAGACTATCATTCCTTCTTACTTTCCTTCATTGTTAACCAACGGATTATTTGTTTGTTATCTTCTTACTTACCTTACATATGTATATTATTCTTGTATATACTTTATTATCTTATGTCATTACTCTGTAATCTATGCTTAACTAACCATATATGGCCCAATGGGATCGATTAGAAAAATAAATGAAATGAGATGAAATAAAAAATGAAAAATATTTGTAACATCAAAAATTAATTAATTTTCACTTATAAACAATTTGATAATTTTAATTAAGTTTATCCACTCAAATTAATTAATACAATTAAAAATTTAATTGAATTGATGTAGAATTTTGTAGTAGTATAAGTGAAACCGATTATGGCCATGAGGCTAGGTTTTTCTATCTTGTATGAATAAATGAAAAATGAAAAAAAATTCTTAAGTGAAAACATTAGTTGGTGAATACTTTTTTCTGTGTTAATTACTAAATACTATTTTAGGTGGATGAAGGATATGTTTAATCGCGGCTTGAAGGGACCACTA
Organism: Nowickia ferox; assembly: GCA_936439885.1. Lineage (NCBI taxonomy): Eukaryota > Metazoa > Arthropoda > Insecta > Diptera > Tachinidae > Nowickia > Nowickia ferox. Next base: position 152,538,460 of record OW387023.1, on the reverse strand, counting down.
GAAGATGAGGAATTGTATGAACACCGTGAAAATTTGGATAGTGAACGGGTAACAGAAAAATTTTGCCGGTTATGGGAGGAAGAGCGTCAACGTGAAACTCCAAGTGTTATCCGAATGATAGTTAAGGCGTACGGGGCAACGTTTTTTCCATTGGGCATTTTGTATGCGATATGCGAATCAATATCAAAGTAAGTTTCTAAGAGAGATTATGATATCATAAGTTCCAATTGATTAGGCTGACAGACATACATATGCTCATGCCTTTGTTATTATTTCTTTTTGGTTTGTTTTTAAATCCATAGCCAAAATCTTTAGTTTTTGATTAAATAAAACTTTTTTTAAGACTTGAGATACTGAAAAAAGTTAAACATACTCAAACATTTTTTTTAGGTAAATATAAAAGCTTGTACATATGTACATATCTTAAACGCAAGACGTGCAAAAACAAACCTTTTCATAATTTGTTTTGTCTTTGATTTAACATATCAACAATAAAATATCTCTCTCCATCACTAATAAATTCACGGAAGACAGCTGTGACTGGAATCTGCAACGATGAATTTTGAAGTGCATATGACCATTTCCACAGAAAAGTCCACCTTTTGTCTCGTTACTTCACCAAGCAATTAAGCTTGTATTTTAGGTCCATGCTGTTAGTTTTTTTTTTCTATATTTTACTGTATGTAAAAAAGTATATAAAGCATAAGGTTTTCTTTCAAAAACAAGCTACGTCATAAAGCAACGTAGCGTGATCAAAGGTATCTGTGGAAATACCCATATGCACTTCAAAATTCATCATTGCAGAGTCCAGCCCCAGCCCTTATTCCAGAAAATTGTTAACCATTAGTGAAAATTGGAAAGTGTGCTAAATATTTTTGTTTTGTTTTCAATAATCTTAGAGGATTGTACTTTATAAATGCAAAAAGCATTTTTAATCTTGAACAGCCTTTTTGCGACTATTTAAAGGATGTAGTATTATTTGTGTTTTTTCTTATATTATATTCGTATATACATACATATGTACATACATATGTATGTATGAACAATGCACAAATGTTAAAGTTATAACAAGATATTTTGATATTTGATACTGTTGGAACATAAAGCCTGTTCCTTTGTTTTGTTTTCCTGAGATTTTTGTAAGAGAATATCCTTTCAACAATTGCGGAGGTATGGACAAAATTCCGTAAGCTACTCTCGATATATCAGGAGACATGTATTCATCTTATGTTTTTAGTTAAGCCACTGCACAGTGTGAACTTTTGGAAAATAAATGGTAATAAATCTGGAACTTCTAAACTACGGAGTGGATTTACCTGAAGCTTCGAACATCTTTAGAGGAGGACTTAAGCTTTATAACACATGTCTTCTGTTGTTAATGATTTCAGTTCTTCCATATCATACTCTATATTGGTTGGTGATATTTTCAAAATTTTGCTTTTCGCTGGGAAACATATTAATAAAAAGTGGTATAATGCTGTTGGTTTTACCAGATAAATATTTTCAGGGGAAAACTTACTAAACAAAACTAAAATTTCATTGTCAAAGCACACTTTTGCCCTTAAAACTTGACGGAAATTAAAATAAAACTTAATTAAAATATACTGCAATAGTACTCCCAATTCTCATGTATGGAATCATCGTGTGGTGGCCGTCCCTGGAGAGCAAGACGTATCTACATATCTTACACAAGGTGCAAAGACTTGCATCCTTGTATATAAATAGTGCTCTTCGCACTACTCCTACGGATGCACTGGGGATGCTCCTTCACCTACTACCATTGGACCTAGTAGGGAAGGAGATGGCAACGACCTCGGCAATCCGTTTTCGTTGTATCTCTGTGTGGAACGGAAATCGAAGCGGCCACTGTAGAATACTCGATGATGAAGCTTGGAAATAGAGGATTGACCAAACCTCCCCTGCTCTACTACACGAACGTCTTTATAAAACCTGGATACCATCCACAGAATTGTGGATGAATGGAACTCCAAGTAGAAGAAAGTGTTGATTTTTATACGGACGGCTCCAAAACACAAGAAGGTGTGGGTTATGGAGTCTTTTCAGGGGCTTTAGGTCTTCGAATTGCAAAGCGACTTCCAGATCACTGCAGTGTCTTCCAGGTAGAGATCCTTGCTATAAGAGGAGTTGCGGATTGGTTGAAAGTAAATGTTACTTCAATGACTTTGATTAACATATACACCGATAGTCGAGCAGCTATTACGGCCCTCGAATCCCCGCATCTAAGAACAACAACAGCCCTCGACTGCCGATCATGTCTAAATGAGATGGTAGAGCAATTTGATATTAGAATCATCTGGATCACGGGTCATAGAGGCTTTCAGGAGAACTCTAGGGCTGATAAGCTTGCTAGAATTGGGGCAACCCTACAAGTTCCACCGGATTTGAAATGTGTGGGTTTACCCTTACTCTCTTGCAAACTCAGACTTAGGCGCAGGACAGAGGATGAAACAAATAGAAGGTGGGTCACAAGAAATGATTGCGTGATCACAAAGCAGTTATAGACTCATCTAAATAGGAAAAATACGGCTTCTTTAATTTTGAAGAATAGGAAACAAATCTCGATTCTAGTGTCCGTGCTAACTGGACACTGTCTCATAGGTAGGCATGCACAAAGGTTAAAGGTTGAACACAATGATTTTTGCCGTAGCTGCCAGGATGTCGATGAAGAGGAAAGTGTAGAACATTTTCCTTGTCACTGGCCTGGACTTGCAAGAAAGAGAATGGCCACAATGAGCGTTCTTCAGTTCCGGAAACTTTTTGACGTTGCTAGTGTTGAAGTGCAATGTATTAGTAGCTTTATATTGATCTCTGGTTGGTTCGACGGTGGGAACTATGCATAACCAGAGTCTCAGTGGTATTACAATGGACCAAAACGGTCTAAGTGAGTCCAGGTTTCTGACTGCAACCCCGACCTAACCTAATTGTGAAAGATTACACTTTTCTGAAATATCTTTAGTAATGAAGTTTCGCGCCATTTGTCGAAAAAAAATAAAATTTTTGGCTAAAATATATGCATTCGCGCATTTTCTGACTGCATTTCTAAATTGACTGTGAGAGTATCAAATGTACGATCGTACCAAATTTCCCATCACTGTGTCGAATGCTTATGAGAGATTGAATTGTTTTCGTGTGGCATAACGAAGTGCCCACGGGCTTATCTTTAGTCTAGAGCAGCTATGTCCAGACACACATGCTCTGAGAATTACATTTGTGGTAAACAGCTTTGAAAGCTCTATAATTTGTTCTTGTTTCTTTGAAAAGTAAGAGCGCACATTGTTGTCACCGCGATCTAATTGTCTGTTGTGCTCCCTTCAGCTCTCGTCGGTGTAAAAGCACAAGCTCTTTTGTAAAAGTTTGCACATTGTGCATATGGCTTAGACGTAGCTGGTCTAGAGCATCAAATATAATTTCTGAAAGAATTTTATCGTATATGATTTTAAAAACGTGTGCATGTTATGATTTCATTCATTTTCGCAAGCCTCTGGATATTTAATGCAATATCTTATGTATGATTATTTAGTCGTAGTAATGTCGCATGAGTTGTTCCTGAGTTCAAAGACTACAGCTTTATTAAGATTGTAATTGTAATAACATAATCGGCAATTGGTTGTATGTATGTAAAATAATGTGTGTATGTATGTATGTATATCTTCCTCTTTAACTTTTTAGAGCATTACAACCGTTATTTCTGGGAGGACTTGTGGCTTACTTCGCAAATGAGCAAGTGGAATTAAGTGAAAAAGATGCATACCTTTTTGCCGGCGGTATAGTTTTGTGTTCCATAATACCGGTCTTAACCTTCCACCCATATATATTCTACATATTTCAACTGGGTACAAAAATTCGTTTGGCTTTGTCGGGCTTGATATACCGCAAGTGCTTGCAAATTTCAAGAAATGCCAGCAACGATGGTCTACGGGGACGCGCGATAAATATATTATCAAATGATTTGGGAAGATTCGATGTTGCATTGTGCTTTCTGCAGGACATATGGAAGGGCCCTATAGAATCGTTGCTTATTGGCTATTTAATGTATAGAGAAATCGGAATATCGGCAGTGATTGGTGTGGCTTTCATGCTGAGTTTTATTCCCTTGCAAGCTTGGGCCGCTAAAAATGCTGCGTACTACAGACAAAAGACAGCGGAACGTACGGATGTACGTGTAAAATTAATGAATGAAATAATACAAGGAATACAAGTGATAAAAATGTATGCGTGGGAAAAATCATTTGCCAAAGTGATTGCTGAAGTTAGAGTAAAAGAAATAAAAGCGATACGAGGAACATCATACATACATGCAGCTTTAAGTTGTACATCCATGATATCTCCGCTTTCAGTATTTCTGGCCTTAGTTTCATATGTATACATGGGTGATTCTCTGACTGCAAAGCGGGTGTATATAGTGTCGTCATATTTTAGTATGTTAAACGATTCAATGGTACATTTTTGGCCCCTTTCAATAACATTTATTGCTGAGGCTTGTGTTTCAGCCAGAAGATGTAAAGAATTTTTGATGGACGGAGACCGAGCAGAAACGCCGCTCGAATTGGAAAAAAAGTCTGGAAAGAAAAAGGAAAACATATCTTACAAAATAGATGAAAATAAGAATACAGTAAATAAACTTGATATTACAGGGAGCCAAATAAAGATCAGTAAGATAGCTAGTCCACTGCGAAATATAAGAATAGTAAATGTAGATTCTGAGTACAAGGGAGTGACGTTAAGCAATGTATCAGCAACATGGGATAGCGAGAGCTTGGAAGGTCACTCAAATCCAGCTATTTCAAACTTAAATGTCGAAATCCTTGAGAAAACTTTGGCTGCGGTCATCGGCCCTGTTGGTTCAGGAAAATCAACATTTCTTAATGTTCTTTTGGGAGAAGTGCAAATAGACTCTGGTGAAGTTGTGGTAAATGGTAAGATATCATACTGTTCGCAAGAACCCTGGGTATTTGAAGGAACAATACGGGATAACGTTATTTTTGTTGAAAATTACAATGAGAGACGATATAAGCGTGTCTTGAAGGTATGCGCTCTTGAAAGAGACCTGGAATTATTACCACGGGGGGATTTGACAGTTGTTGGGGAGCGTGGTATAAGTCTTAGCGGCGGTCAAAGAGCTCGAATAAATTTAGCTAGAGCCGTTTATCGCAAGGCCGATATTTACTTATTGGACGACCCGCTATCAGCCGTAGATGCTCATGTTGGAAAGCATATTTTCGAAAGGTGTATTAATGAGTTCTTGTCATCTAAAATTCGCGTATTGGTAACGCATCAAGTACAGTACTTGTTTGACGTTGAACATCTTTTGTTGATGGGATCTGGGCGGATTGTTGCCCAAGGTAGTTATCAGGAACTGCAGAGATCAAACCAGTTTAAGTTTCTAGCTCAAGTCCACCAGGAGTGTGGTGATAGAGATATGACTGGCGATAAAGTTAGTATAAGCAGTCGTTTGTCGACTACTGATTCCGAGAAAAGCATGGACAATTATTATCATTTGCTGAGACCAGATGAAAGTCCTGTTGAAGATGTAAATAAAGAAGTTCAGGCTGTGGGATCAATCAGACTGGACGTCTACCTATCATACTTTAAAGCTCTCCAAAGTTCTTTTCTATTATTCCTCATAGTTGGTCTGTTTGTATGTGCCCGCATTATGTTAAATGCAGTCGATTATTTTTTATCACGATGGTGAGTTTTATAAACTTCTTTTTATTTAATTTATATGTGAATGAAATTTCGCAAATCTTTGCAGGGTTATTTGGGAGGAAAGTAACAAGACTTCCACTATCAATTCAAATTACAGTTCCCTAAGGGACGAAAGAAGTAGTTTCCAACAAATAGAAAGTGAAAGACAAAACAAAGTGATTGTTTATTCAGCGATGTTGAGTGCAACTTTGGTGTTGTATCTGTTGCGTACATTTGGCTTTTTTCAAATGTGTTTGCGAATTTCTCTAAAATTACACGATAGCTTATTTCGAGGCATTACCTGTACCAATATGTACTTTTTCAATTGCAATTCTTCGGGTCGCATTTTGAATCGCTTCTCCAAAGATATCCGAACTGTGGATGCCGATCTACCCTTTACACTAATGGATTGCTTATCTGTAAGTCCTCTCATTTCATCAATTTTAGTTTATGAAAATTATCAAACGTTATTTTTCAATTACAGTTCGCCATAGATGCTTCGGGAGTACTGGTCATAGTAGCAATTGCAAATTATTGGCTTTTAGTACCTGCTGTTATAATAGTGATTTGCCTTGTGGGCTTGCGATTTCTTTATGTGAATACGAGTCGCAGCGTCAAACGTTTGGAATCAATTTGTAAGTTGTTGGTACGTGATATTTAAGATAATGAGTCATAAGCAATTAAGGATTATTCATTTAAAGCTCGCAGCCCTGTATATTCCCTTACCAATCAGACATTCCAAGGCCTGACAACAATTAGAGCATTAGAGGCACAATCCGCATTGGAGTCTGAATTTCATTATTACTCCAATGCTAATACGTCTGCATGGTTTTTATTTCTATCGTGTGCGAGAGCATTTGCATTGTGGACGGATATAATTTGTGTTTTGTACATAACTATTGTTACATTTAGTTTTTTAATGTTAAAGATGGAATTTGAAAGTGGGGATGTTGGTCTTGCCATTTTGCACTCGAGTACTATGATCGGTATGTGCCAGTGGGGTATGCGTCAAACGTCAGATTTGGAAAATCAAATGACTAGTGTTGAGCGAATACTGGAATATACAGAACAACCACCAGAGGAACCAAAGGACACAACGATTAAATATGAATCCAAAGGGACATGGCCGAGTAAAGGAAGAATCGAGTTTAAAAACTTTAAATTAAAGTACGGTCCTAAAGAGCCGTACGTCCTGAAAGATCTTAACTTTGTTATAGAGTCAAATGAAAAAGTTGGCATTGTAGGAAGAACGGGAGCTGGGAAATCCTCTATAATTCAGTCATTATTCCGACTGGGATATAATGAGGGCTTGATTTGCATTGACAACGTAAACATTGAGCAACTAAGTCTTTACGAATTGAGAAGAAATATATCAATTATTCCACAAGATCCAGTACTATTTTCTGGTACATTACGTTATAATTTGGATCCATTAGAGGAACATAAAGATGGCGATATGTGGAAGGTATTGGAAGATGTTGAGCTTAAAGAATATGTTTCAACACTTGTTGGAGGATTAGATTGTCGTATATATGATGGTGGATCAAACTTTAGTGTGGGACAACGACAGCTTGTTTGTTTAGCAAGAGCTATTCTTAGAAGAAACAAAATATTAATATTAGATGAAGCTACAGCTAATGTAGATCCAGAGTAAGTAACAAATCCAAATAATTTATTTCATATCAAAACTAAAGATATGGTCACACTGGGCAAACATTTTCCCAAAAAAGCGTAACCAACTAATGAAAAACCTTTTGTTTCAGAGACACGTGTTTATTAATTTAATCAGTTTCCAATAATATTGCATTCTATGTATGACATTGTCTATTTGTTTTTCATTAGCATTTAGTGGTTACGCTTTTTGCGCAAATTTTTGCCAAGTGTGACCGTACCTTAAGTGTTTCTATATACATAAGCACACATCGTCCATGAATAAAAAAAAAGATTGCGCATTCATTTGATTACTTTGTTTACAACAAAAATTTTATGTGTTTTGTTTTCTTGATTCGTGCACATCGTCATAATTAAGAAAGAAATACAATTCAATCACTTCTCAAGAAGTGAGAGTAAGGAACTTTTATAAATTTATCACACAGCATAAAATTCAATAAATTGAATTATTCTGCATTATTAATTCTAAAGCAGAATTTCTTGATTTATGACATTGTTTTGGAAAATGAGCGATATGCTTATATGTATGTATGTATAATATACATATCGATGGCTTAACAATATGCAAAGGCTCTAAGACCATATTTATAAATCAAACTAGTGATACAATGATATTAAAAATTTTAATTATTATAAAACAGTTAATCGATTTTTTTAATACATGCGATTGAACAATTTGACAGAAATGGTTAAACTGTACTTTTTATAGAAACTTAGAGCTTTTTATTGTGGTAAATTGGAATAAGCGCTTTTGCTCATGACTACAAAGCAACAACAAAAAACGAGATAACTGTATTTTTTTCTTTGTAATCAATGTATTTTTACTTATTGTGAATTACTGCATTAAAATCCAAATTTCTAAAAAAAGTGGACTTAGATCTATTGCATGCTAAGCCATCGATATGTATATTTGGGGAATTTTAACGGTAGTCGTAAGTGTCATAGTGTAATAATTTATATATACTTATAGCTCCTTAGTCCCCGTTCACACTATGCAAGTCTTATTGCTAAGCTGATTAGTTTTAAAGAAATAGAGACGAGGGGAAAAGAAACGAGTACTCAGCTTCATGTACTGTCAATTCGTTTTGCTTTTTCATTCTTAATATTAAAAAAAGCACACATGCATACACGAAACTATACATAAAAAAATAGGAGTTAAAAAATACGTCATGCACTGTGTGAACGCCGATGAAAGTTCAAAGGAGAAAAATTGATAAATTTAACAATAAGACTTGTGCAGTGTGAACTGGGACTTATCTCTGTATCAACATACATTATGCATGTATGTATGTATGTATTTTCCAATTTTTCACAGAACCGATAAACTCATACAGACAACTATTCGAAAAAAATTTTCGGAATGCACAGTATTGACTATAGCCCACCGTTTACACACTGTTATGGATAGTGATAAAGTATTAGTAATGGATGCAGGCCAAGCTGTTGAACTGGGTCACCCTTATGAGTTACTACAAAAACCTTGTGGCTATTTGCGTACTTTACTCGATCATACTGGGGTAATTACAGCTGCAGCACTGTATCAAGCTGCAGAGGAGAGTTATAAGTTAAAATTCGAGAATCTCACAACAAAACATCTGTGAATAAAAAGTTAAATATGATAAAGAAGTCTGTATACATCAGAGTATGAAAATAAATAAAAAAAACGTTTACTTTCGTTTTATAATAACAGGTAAATTTCTTTACTTTTTGGGTAAATTTGGGAGCAAACTATAACTTCTCTCATTAAGAAACAAAAACCCAACGCGAAATTGCAAAGTGCTTCGATAATAACACCGTAAGTACGTTAAAATAATAGAGAAAAACGCCGGGCAACCCAACTTAACAGAGTGGTTTAGAACAAAATCAAGAGATATCCCATTGTTATGTTTGTATTGTCTCGCAAGCTATTTTTATACTACATATATGTATATGGAAAAAGGCTTCGAAAGCTTTTTTGAAATAACATTATCTATTGTTTGTTTGTCGATACTTAACTCTAACAATGATAAGCGTCTATTTTCAGGTGGATACAATTCAATTATTTTCAGTTTGTGGCACTATTTAGTTTAATTTTATCAATTATATTACAAAAAAATATCACAAAAAGTTCCAAAAATTTATCCAAATCGGATTAAATAGTAATAAAAAAAAAATAAATGAATTGTGCTCGCCGGAAGGTGGAAGGCCATCATCATAAGAGTTGAATTTCGACAATAAAAAAAGCTAAAGTCATTTCAAAAGAGAATTTGAAGTCAAAGAAATACCACTTTTCATGCAAATATGTATGTATGTACTATTTTTAGCTTATCAAAACAAATTGAAATTGAAAAATAAAATATTCACCTTACGAGTATTACATTATTTATAAATTTTCGATACTTTCTTGCGTGCTGTTTGTTTCCAGTTACGGCCATGCAACGTTTTTTAAATTGAATCAACTAAACTTTGATATCTTTCTACATCAATATAACTAATACAAACTTCTTTTGCAGCTTTCCAAAGACCTTCACTAGTTCTTGGTTTAGGTACAGAGACTCCCTTTTTTAGGTCCGATTTATTGTTCCTTTATATTTTTCTACTGCTCCAAGCATAAAATGAATTTCTGACTCAGTAAAATTTTGGAGATCTTTCATTTATTTATTTTAATTTTTTTGTCTTTTTTCATACGTGTGAAGCAAAAACCACACCACGAACGCGTCTCTAATTTTAACATCTCTATAAATTGTTTTGATATGATGCCTGTCAATAAGGATTTAGATATACTTAAGTATGCGAGTATACGAGTACACAACACATATTCTGTATGTACTTTCACTATATGCTTTTTAACTTTGAATACTCGTAATATGAATTTCAGCACGGGTGAAAACAGTAGTCAATCAATACCTATTAAGAAGTTTGAGAGAGCGTGTCGCGACGAAACAAAAAAGATAATTTCATATTATAATTCAATAATGTGCTTGTGCATAAAATAAGATTTAATAATATTTATTGGAATAAAATGAATAAATCACATGCAAATACCAAACGGAAATCGAATCCAATTTTAAAGGCAAATTGCTTTTCAAAATGTTTCTTTTGGTAAATATAAAACAATTGAGCAAACATAATATTCGAGTCCTTTTTTTTGTTGAAATTAAAATTTTATGGGATTATGGGGTATACCCATAGTTTAGAATTATCAAAATGCCAAAATTGTTGGTAACTTTTAAGATATGGGCTGTAAAATTTTATCGTGAAAATTTACGTATACGAGTGTAAAACATATTTGAATATTTTAAAAAGACCTTCTCCTGAAAACTTAAATTTTTGTCGCTTACGATTAAATCGAAAATAAGGAAGGAAGTTTGGCATATTTTGTGTTACATTCATCAAATAATTTCGAATTCAGTCGTAAAGCAGCTCTGGGCGAGTCAACATCAAGCGTCGTTGGCAATTATCTCTTAAGTGCAACCAGGCCACTGTTGCTTATTGGCCTTCGAGAGTTTTGCGTCTCACTCGCACTGGTTGACTGATCTGCCACGGATAACCGTATATTCTTGCGGTTCTTTTGTGGAATTTCTTTAACAACCACGTTGCTACTTCCTATGTGAAGGCATAGGTCGTGTACAGTCAGTCACAAAGCCTTTTTAAAAAACTGTTAATAACATCTTGGGCATATGGTCTAGCTACCCCGCCCATATTTGTGCAACAATACTTTGCAAATTTACTTTGTAAAGTATTTCTTAAATAAATAAATAAATAAATTTCGAATTCATTTACCACATAACTGTTAAATTTTTGAGCACATTTTAGTGTATTTTAAATGTGTTGGATTCGCCCTACCCACTTGACCAATACTTTCGTTAATGATATCGATTTCAAATATATCTCGAGCATTTATCGTGCAAAATTATGGAAAATGATACTCAGAAATGAATCGAAAAATGTTTACCTGCCGCTCTGTTTTATTCCAAAAACATTCGTTTTCGAAGTTTCGTTGGCATAATCAAAAGTGGGCCAATATGAAACTAATTTCGATATCGGAGAAAGGCAGTAGAAAAAGTAACTTTATTTTTTTAATTAATTTATTTTATTTATTTGTTAATTCTTCAACTTGCGCTGCAGGACTTGAACACGGTACGCCCCTCCATTCTTACAGACTAGTACACATCCACTAGGCTATAGAGGCAAATTTTTTTTCTACTTATTTATTTCACATATGTAAGTATGTAATTTTTTTAAATTCTTTAACTTACGTTGCATAGGCTCATGGGCTCTAGACTAACAGACTAGCACACATCCCCTAGACTATCGTCCCTCACACATTCGAAAAACTATCGAAAGAAGCTCACTTTAGCAAACATTCGAATAATCACCGGCAGTTTTTTTCTGTAAAAAAACAAATTTGTTATTCTAGTGTGAAAATGGTGAAAATTATGCACATATGCACGAGGTGTGTTCAAAAAGTATCGCGAATTTTGATTTTTTTGTGACGTTATGTTGGTACTCATGTCTCTCACTTATGCCGACAATTTCATCCATTTTGAATGTTCAGTTAATTGTTGACAGCTGCTTTGCTTGAACGTGTTTTGGCTCGTCTTCGATTTTCTTGTGTAATTTTGCACATATGTATGTACAATGTAGCAAAGCAAAAATAAGGGTAAAATTGAAGAGAAATTAATTAATTAGTCGTGTATATTTTGGTTTCCGAATCGTTTTCACATGTTTTCTTGTGAGTTCGGATGTTAAAACAAATGGGGTGGGGGCGGCTACTCCTGTTAATCTTATACACTTATGTAGGTAACCTTCCCCCCCCCCCCCTCCTCTACAACCAGTTTTCCATCCAACCTACGCAGCTTCTCTACTTGTATAATCCTCTTGAAGCATTTAAGCAGAAAATTGTGATGTCGATTTGCGTAGGATAGGATTTGGTGTTAGACCTGTGATTTCTCAGATCCCTTTTTCTATATTGTTTTCTTTTCTTTTCTTGGTTTCATACAATTTTACCCATTTTAACAATTTAAAGTAAATTTGTACAGATGTAAGGATCACACGTATCTTGTGAAATGAAAGACAGTTAAAATGTATTGAACTGGTGTACAAATTACTTTTACTGGACAAATTTATAGTAACGAAGTACTATTTCGAATTCTGTTTTAGATATTTAGATATCTACATTGGCGTAGCTAAAAATTTTTTCTGGGGGGACATTACGAGTGGTTATTTTCACACGAAATTTTCAATAATTCCAGTGAGGGAGCAGCAAAAGCAGAAGGTCCAGAATGGCCTATCTACGCCTATGCATATGTATAAATGTATGTACAAAGATATGTATGTATACATTTTAATAGTAAACTGTAAAAACAACAAAAACACATATTTTTTGGCGTACATAATTCATTGCTTGGTGAACAAAAACCAATTCAGCGACTGGTTACATATTGATCATAAATTAATTGATAATAAAATCAAATACGAACACTTTAATTTCGCAATAATTCAATACACCTAAGTATGTATGTATATATCTAGATATGTATGTATGTATGTATATTCGTCAACGTTGTCTACGGCTTGTCATAAATAAACTAAATTCGTATTCTAGAGCTTGTCATGTCAGAAGGAATAAAAGCTGCCACTCAAACGGAAATCATTTTGTGAAGGGGTTTTTTGTGTGGCATGACTTTTTTTTTATTGGATAGTGATGATAAGGTGTAAAATTACTCGCATAAAATATTAAAGTTTATCTATTATTTATTTAAACTTACTGTCACACATCTAATGAATTTATAGCATGATGAATTTTAAATTCAATATTCGAGTACAATGATATCAAACAAGAAAAATAAATAAAGTTCGAACAAAATAATTAAATTAACTAAAATTAATAGCTATGGGATTGTAGCAAAAAAATTAAGCAAACATAATTAAAGTAACAAACTAAAAAAGTTTTTCTTAAAGTAGAGAACAAAAATAAGCAAATTAACAGATTGTAAAGAACAAGTAACACAACGGCAAGACTGTTGCCGTTTTTTTTTATTACATAAAAAGGTTTCAACGAATTGGATTACGAACAATCAAAAGAATTCACATATTCTATTTGCATTAAAATATATGTATGTATATATAGAGCTGAAGCTTAAACCAATTAATACAACACAGTGGACCAAACACAAGAACGCTGATGATGAAGTTATGCCAGCCTTCGAAAACAGCATGTTGTTCCGTTTTGCTAGTGTTTGTTAAAATAATTTAGTGCAATTTTTTCCTTAAAAACTTTCACATGTAATTTGGCTTACATAGCAATACGAGCTTTAGCCTAATCGAATTATAAACAGAGAAATTAATAAAGTTCGATTCAAAAATTTAATTTATATTTCAGGTGGACAAAAGAAACTTTTCGAAAAGGTTATAGAGAACAATTAGAGGCCGGCGATTTGTACGAACACGTTCCGAGCCTGGACAGCAGAAATATATCGTTTTTCTTGATAAAGAATTGGGAAAAAGAAGTCCGGTGTAAAAATCCCAATTTGCTACATGTGATATTTAGAGTTTATGGATGGAAGTTTATTCCAGTTTGCATTCTGTACTCAATACTAGAAATTTCTATACAGTAAGTGCTAAATAAAAAAGAGATGTGCAAAGATATTGAAGACAGCCATTTTTATTTGTTTCACAGTTGCTTCCAACCTTTGATTTTAGGAAGTCTTGTGTCCTATTTCGCTGAGGGTCAAACTGACATAAGTAAGCATCGAGCGTATTTGTACGCCACTGGCTTAGTACTGTGTTCTCTTATATTGACGTTATGTTTTCATCCCTTTATGTTTTATCTTTTTGAAACTGGAACTCGTATACGATTGGCCTGTTCCGGTTTGGTTTATCGCAAATGCTTACGTTCATCGGTGACCGCTGAAAGTAGTGGAATGAGTGGACTTGTTATTGCTATTCTTTCTAACGACTTGCCACAGTTTAATTTGGCGTTTTATTTTTTTCATGAGCTGTGGAAGGGTCCCATCGAGGCATGCTTTATGGGTTATATAATGTATTTGAAAATTGGTTGGCCATCAGTTATTGGACTAGTTTCCATCATAGCATTTATACCCTTACAGGCCTGGGCTGGTAAGGCTGCGGCCCTTTTTAGGCACGAGTCAGCTGAGCATGGAGATAAACGTGTTAAACTAATGAATGAAATAATTAAAGCTATAGAGGTTATAAAAATGTATGCCTGGGAAAAATCTTTTGCAAAATTGATTGCTCTGATAAGGAAGAAGGAAATGCAGGCCATTAAAGGTTCAATGAACATTTTCGCAGCTCTACAATGCACCGAACTGATTTCCAAGATGGCGCTATTTCTTAGCTTAGTCTCTTACGTCTATACCGGTAATATAGTGACCGCTAAGAAAATTTTCATTATTTCTACTTATTATGAACTTTTGAATCACTCACTACTGCATTATTGGCCATTAGCTGTTACAAGTTGGGCTGAAACAATTGTATGTGCTCGTCGTGTTGCCACGTTTCTTTTGCAGAGCGAAACTCCTGCCAATGAGGGACTGGAAAAACTTGGAAGCGATAATGATAGAGAAAAAGGAAATTTCAACGGCCGTGTGCACAATACCAAAGCAATTAAGAAGGGAGTTGTCTTAACCAACTTATCGGCTAGTTGGGACAAAGTCGCAGCCGAAAAACGTCTGTGCCACATAAAAAATATTAATGCCGACATTCGCCAAGAGCAATTTGTGGGAATTGCTGGCAATGTTGGTGCCGGCAAGACTACTTTTCTTAATGCTATACTTGGAGAATTGGAAATTACTCAAGGCAATGTTGAAGTAAATGGCGTCATTAGTTACGCCCCACAGGAAGTGTGGATTTTTGAATCAAGTATTCGAGAGAATATCTTATTTGCTGAAAAATACGATGAGACACGCTATAAGGCGGTCTTGCATGCATGTGAGTTAGAACGAGACATTTCACTTCTTCCCCACGGAGACTCAACTATAATAGGGGAACGTGGTATAAGTCTAAGTGGCGGACAAAAAGCACGAATAGGCTTAGCTCGCGCTGTTTATCGGCACGCTGATATTTACATATTTGACGACCCTCTCTCAGCTGTTGACGTTAATGTTGGCAAACGTTTGCTCAATAAATGCTTCAACAGTTTCCTAGATAATAAAATTCGTGTATTGGTGACGCATCAAATACTTCATCTCAAAGACACTGATTATTTGATATTTATGGAAAACGGAACTGCTGTGGCACAGGGGACGTATGTAGAACTAAAAATGACAAATCGCTTTAGAGTTCATTTGGAACACGAATACGAAGAAGAAAAAGTTAAATTTCAGCATGCCGACAGCATAATTGACAAAAATAGAGACAGTAAGTGTAAAAATCACGATAAATTATTAGAAAATGTTAAAGACGAGGGAGAAGATCGTAAAGAACTTCAAATGCATGGATCAGTAAAATGCCATACCTATCTGATCTATTTTCGTTCCTTGAGAATGCCGTGGCTTATTGTTGCTGTGCTTGTATTTTTTATTT
Organism: Nowickia ferox; assembly: GCA_936439885.1. NCBI lineage: Eukaryota > Metazoa > Arthropoda > Insecta > Diptera > Tachinidae > Nowickia > Nowickia ferox. Next base: position 152,522,557 of record OW387023.1, on the reverse strand, counting down.
TAGCCAGGAGTTGCCAAGCAGCAATGGACATTTTCATATCAAAGTGGTATGTGTACACATATGTATGTATGTATGTATGTATGCATGTATGTACATATGTTGGTGATGGCCATTCCACAAATTTACACATTACTTAAGGAAAATAGTATGATGCTGCACCACTGTCGCTCGTTCCTTTTAGAGAAGCCCGTTGTTCATTGTCTTTACTAGGTGGCCATCGTTTCAAATTTATATCTTACGGCCTGTCCCACGATGTCACCAGAAATCGTTCGATCGAATGCTTATATTGAAAACAACAACAAATTTTCTAATGTTATTGTTGTTTGCAATACAAGTTGTCGATCGAACGATTTCTGGTGACATCGTGGGACAGGCCGTTAGTCCATCGGAAACTGCCGTTAGAGCGAATAAAATAAATACTTTCGGCAATTTGTGTGGTCTAATGTAAATATGTAAAATTTTTTTTTATAACATACATATGTACATAAATAATAACACTGTGCTAGTTCAAACATGTAACAAGCGGGGGACCTGGTGGGTAAACCTAAACATGCATCCTAGATAAATTTTTGAAAACGAAGTTGCAAAAAAATAACATTAAATAATTGCCTCAATTAAGAAAAAATTGCCATTTTTTACGAAAAAGTTTTCTCAGGACACAAGTTCATCAATGCATGTATTTTCAATCGATATATATCGACATAAAGGTTAATAAATGATAGAAAACTGGGGAAAATAGCGATTTGTAGGTGCTTTTAACCAAGTTTTCAATGTTAATTATTTTTTGAATAAGGTCAACATAAAAAAATGGTTAACACCTGTGGATTCAGCGTACTTCAATAAGTTTTACCCACCAGATCCCCACTTGCTACAAAGAAGTTTCGAATTCGAGCACAGTGTAATTATTTCACTCCTCAATTTTCAGGGCTTCGTGGGAAGAAATGTTACCGGCGAAACACGAAAGCTATGAACAACAAAGTACGAAGCGTACGCGACTTGTGGTTATTTACAGCATTTTCATGTTTTGTACTTTACTGTTGTACGTAATGCGTACATTTGGGTTTTCTGTGATCAGCTTAAGGATTTCATTGCGTCTGCACGACAAACTTTTCAATGGGATGATAAGAGCGTGTATGTATTTCTTCCATACGAATACATCGGGTCGGATATTAAATCGTTTTTCCAGTGATATCTCTGACATTGATGTTGCGGTGCCTCAGGCAATGTTGGAATCATTAGAGGTGAGTTCATCCATCTTTATTCTCCAATTAATAGCAACGCTTCACCTTATGTGATAATTTTTCAGTTTATTATCAATTCAGTTGCCGTTCTCGTTATTGTAGCTATTGCTAATTATTGGCTTTTAATACCGACTATTATTGTCATATTGTTGCTAAATTTTTCTTGCGGTATTTACATCGGAGCTAGTCGCAGTTTAAAAAGAATTGAAGTCATGTGTAAGTATTTGAGTAAGCAACCCAAGACGTATATAAATACGTAATACATATGTGCCCTTAATTATGAAAGTGGTCTAAGTCATATGCATTTTTGCTTCGAAATATTAAAAAAATCTTAAAAAACTGCAATAAATAGTTAACAAATATTAAATAAATTTATATTAATCGAGACTATAACAACTCTAAATTAAAATGTTGTATAATATAAAAATATTTTTTCATTTGTTCAAATGTAATCTAGTAAATATCTCGACAAGAAAAAAACATGACTTAGACCACTTTCATAATTAAGGGCAAATATGTACATATGTACATTAGGGTGACAGCCAAATTTATTTTTATAAATTTTAAAGTTTTGTCAACGGAATATTGTGCCACTAGATATAAAAGTTTTGTGCCGAAAATTTAAGCCAAATTGGACAACGTTTTCTGGACGAAATAAATTTGTTGAAATCGTTTATTTTCTTCAATATTTAACGAAAAAAGTCGATTTTTTTTATTTCCGTAAAAAATAGTAAAACAAACTTTTTTCGTAATTAACCCTCATATTACCTTTAAGTCAAAGCGCAAAAATTTTTAATACATGTATGTATGTCTTTGGTAGCCGGAAATTAATAGATGCTTTTATAAAAAACGTTAATTACAAAAACAAATTTTTGTAGTAAATCACGCTGTCTACATCTCAAATATTTTAAAATAGTTAATTTTTCTAGGCAACAAGATTTACTTTCAAGTTTTTCACACATACTGGTTGTCAAAAGTCGTTTAAATTGAAAGCTGTGACCTAGGCTGCACGCAAATTTATTTTCAATATGCCCTTGATGCCCCGGTGCATTACACTCCTTTTCCACACGCAAAGCTTACTTTGCAAAGTCTTAATTCAGCTGGGAGAAAGACAGAAAGAGACTGTAATACTACCTCTGTCTTTCACACAGAGTAAAGCAAAGTAAGCTTTGCGTGTTGAAAAAGTGTATTACAATACGCTAGATGGATGGCCAAAGCCTATATACTCCTTGAAAACAGTAATTTTTCGCAATTATTTTCGTGAAGCAACCGATTTCGAAATCAATGCTTTTATAGGTTTGATTCGAATAAAGCGGATAAAACTGCTTTAGATGATATTATGTTTTTGAGAAAATTGGAAAACTAAAACAAAACAGTTAATCAAAATATTGCAGACAAAGCCATTTCAAAGGTATTAAATCATCTGTTTTACTTAAACGAAGAATGTGTGGGCTTTTGTTTGTTTACGAAAAGATAGACAATATAACAAAAAGCAAGTGAGTGTCGAAGATGTCTGTAGATATGTATGGATATCTGGAAATGAATATAAAGAAATACCAAAGAAGCTAATTATAAAGAAGGAAAACTTAAAGAGTTTCATATTCAGAGACAACTCTGATATTTTACAAAATTTGTTTTCAAAAAAATACCAAATAAGTTTTCAAGGGATTTGGAATTTCAATGGAGTTTTTAAGCAACGATCCACATTCTTGGAATGTGATAGGAGAGTACGGAAGAGCGAACAAAATTATCCAAAACTTGAGTGTTGTTAATGATTGTGCTGAAAGAAACACAATAATTGGCCATATTTAGACGAGAACAATTTTTAAGCCGCAAAATGTTTGGTTATTTTCCAAAACACATGAGACTAATTCATCTGGCATAAAATGTACACGTATACACAGCTTTATATGTATTAGTGTATTTTTTATTCATTTGTTTTTGCAAAGTGTGCATGTATTAGTTTTGTGCTGTTAATGTGTGGTTGTAGCTGGTTGAAAAATTATGCCAGCCAAAATCCATTCGCTTCACCGAATTTGCCCATAACGTGCCATGTTATGCCAGCATAAATTTGTCCGTGTGAATACCCTTAATGTATATAACATCCTTCTAAATGTTTTAGCTCGAAGCCCTGTGTTGTCTCATGCAAATCAAACGTTTCAAGGATTGACAACAATAAGAGCTTTGAACGCTACGCAATGTTTGGAGCACGAGTTTCATGAGCTACAAAATAAAAACACTTCTGCTCTCTATTTGTACATAAGCGCGAATAGAGCATTTGCACTTTGGACGGATTTGATATGTGTCCTGTATATTTTGGCTGTAACCTTCAGCTTTCTTTTGGTCGATCGAAATTTCTATAGCGGTGACGTTGGCTTGGCAATTACACAATCCATGACATTGGTTATAATGTGTCAATGGGGTGTGAGAAAATTAGCAGAAATGGAAAACAATATGACCAGCGTGGAAAGGGTTATAGAATATGCTGAAACCCCATCGGAGCCAGCTTTGGAGACGGATCCCTTAGTTAAGTTATCCGATTCATGGCCCTCAGCGGGCGGCATGATATTCCGTAATGTTCAGCTCAGATATTCCGAGCATGGTGATTACGTACTGAAGGGTCTGAATTTTACAATTAAACCCATGGAAAAAGTTGGCATCGTTGGGCGAACAGGTGCTGGAAAGTCGTCTATCATACGGGCCATATTTCATTTGGCAAAAACAGAAGGTACAATTGAAATCGATAGCAATGATACAAACAGGTTGGGCTTGCATGATCTACGAGGTCGAATTTCAATAATACCGCAGGATCCAATATTATTTTCGGGCTCATTACGTTACAATCTGGATCCTTTAGAGCAGAGGACCGATGATGAAATATGGAATGCCTTGGAAGATGTTAAATTAAAGCAATACATTAAAACAATTAACGAGGGCTTATTCTTCAGTCTGATCGATGGCGGATCTAATTTCAGCATGGGACAGCGCCAGTTAATATGTATGGCTAGAGCAATTTTAAGGCACAATAAAATTATTTTAATGGATGAACCCACTGCTAACGTCGATCCGCAGTGAGACCACTTTTATTTTAACTCCCAAACATCAAACTAATATATTTTTTTCTTCTATTAACAGGACTCACAAACTTATCCAAAAAGCCATTCACACTAAATTTGCAAAATGTACTGTCATTACAATTGCACACCGATTACATACTGTTATGGATAACGATAGAGTTTTAGTAGTGGATGCAGGTCAAGTGGTCGAATCGGGACATCCTTTTGAATTATTGCAAAACACAAAAGGCCATTTGTATAAATTTGTCAGAAAAACTGGCAAAGGAACAGCCAAATATTTAAGACATCTGGCAGAGGAAAGTTATCGTAAGCGGGTGGGAGTTAAAACTGCTTGAATAATGCTTATTTGGTGTTTTTTTGGTTGGATTTTAATTATTCCAGATTGACCTTTGCATTTTGCAATCAAAAGTGGTACAAAAGCTAAGTCTTAAGCTTAAAGTTTATACACATATTACGCATTACGTATTTTATGAATGCAGAGACTGTTTTTAATATATTAAAAAGCAAATTGAAATAAAGTTAATATATACATAAGTTCATCTTCTATATACATACATATTATATAAAAATGAATCCCTTCTGGTCTGGTTGTTATTGTCTGGAGAAGAATGATATCAAAGAAAAAAATTAAGAAAGTTGCGCGGCTGTTGTTATTTTTTCTGTTTTTGATTGGTTTCTTTTTGGATGCGAACGAAGTCGCGGGAAAATACTAGTCGTAAATAATTAAAACGAAACGAAATGCAGAATATCAAAGTTGCTAAAAGGAGAAAATTCCAATTATAATCGAAATGCAATGTAGGAGCGATTGACTAATAACTCGTTTGCATATTGAAGGCGTATGAGTATCGTAATGCTTAAATTTAATAAAACTCATATGTAGAAAGGTCTATAAAATGTACAAAATATGTCGCTCTTTTCTTGCAACATACTCTTATCTCAAAAGTTATAATTTTTCAGGAAAGGAAGCTCTCAGTTTAAATACCACTCAATCAAGATATAAAAAAATGTCTCCACTCAAAAAGTGAGTCATTTGTATGAAAATTTTACACAAAATTATATCGTTTGCTGATATACAAAAAGGTGTAACTAACAAAAAATTCAAAAATCAAGTTTTTGGTTGATTATTAAGAATGCCATTAAACTATATTTCTTGATAGAATTTTGCACTTTTGCGATCCAAACTTATGCTTTTATTAACAAAAAAAAAACAAGGGATAAGTGAGTTTATTTTTTTTTAGTTTTTTGCTTCTCCTGTAATATTATATTTTTGTTAGTTACGCTTTTTTTATTTTATTGTTTTTATTGGTTGTGTGTTTGCTTGGCACTTTTTTGTTACAGCATCACGCCCAAACGGCTTGGCCGATTTTGATAAATTTTCAAATTTAAGACCACAATGTGAAATAAAAATTACATCCATAAAGTATGCTAAAAAAATTATCACATTATTCGTACGTTTTATGAGTATGCGCGGCTGCCAGACTTTCTTCAATCGTCGAACCAAGCAAAAATATTTGTGTCAAGAATAGCAAATTCTTTTGCAAGCAAGATAAAAACCATTACCCTTGAAGTACGCTATAGAAATTATAGAGAAAGGTGTATTGTGTATACACGGATGCCAAAATCTTCCTGTGTATAAGCACAGTACGGAGTTCTTAAGGAATTTCACGTTTGTAAATTTACATTTATTTCTACAAAGAATATTTATTTCTACATAGAATATAGAATTATGTTTGCATACATACAAATTCATTTATTTTTGAATTATCAACACACAAAAACACAAAAATGTATTAAAATTTGATGAAAATTAGAAATATCAAAAATTCCGTGACTCTCTATTGCGATGCAAAAGAAAAATGCTACGAAATCGAACGATTGGTACTCTCTAATGCGTTTGCGCATTTGGTTTTCGCATATATTTGTCTTTTCTTTCGCAAGCCTGGTATCACCGCACTCTCTAATGCGAAAGCGTCTGTCAAAATCGTCCGATTATCGCAAATATCTTGCGATAGGTAAATATCAAACGCAAAGGGAGAAAAACATGTGAGTACGTTTAAAAAAATATTTATATTTGATATTGAATTTTTTTTAGAGAAAAAACAAAATTACATTACATTTTGTGATCACTGCATATGTATCTAAAAATTTAAAATCAAGGTGAAATATAATTAACCGAACCATAGCATTCATACTGTCCTGCAATTTTGTGTTGAAGTGTAAGTGCTTGTTTTTGGCCGATCTAACCATCATAAATCAAATTTGATATCGTTGGAACGTAGTATTCTTTCAATGCCGAGCAGACCTCTAAGCAATGTGAGACTGCTGCGATAGACCTAAGGTATGGTTCTGGCCAATTTGATGTTGATATCCGCATTGGCCAAGTAATTTTAATGTGGCGGCTATTTTTATAATAGTTGGAATTGCTCTGGATCTCCTTGAAACTTTTAACTCGTGTTGAATAGCGTTTAGAACATACAGAAACGCTTCCTTATTCAAACGGAAATTTTGAAGAGAGTATATTGGACTTATCTCTTAAGACTCGTCCTGCAGAGTCTTTTTGCTCATCAAACACTATTTTAATTTCAATTAAAAACTGTTACACTTCACTTTTTCCTAACTTTCCTTTTCTGAAAAAACGTTTTTTACATATTTTGCGAAAGTAATAGAGAGTACCAAATTGGCGCCTCATCGCATTTAGCTTTCGCATCGCAATAGAGAGTAACCCCCTTGAAAAAAGTCTCCACTTATATTTATAACATCCCTAAGATAGGCAAAAATTTAAAAAATTCCGTGTACTTTTCTTTTGAAAGTCCGTACCAGCAAATGGAAATTTTTTTATGAGATTTACTAACCTGAATTTCTTAATTTTTTTTTTACATACAGTTTGTATGAGAAACTGAAATTGCGTATGAACTCCGTACCAGGCTTTAGGTGTAACTGTGCTCAAAGGCGGATTTAGGCCTTGGCCCGGGACTTGGGCGGGCATAGTTTAAAGGGAGCCACAATTGAAAGGTATCTAAATGTAAATAGTGCATTTCAAATTCGAAAATTGATTTGGATAACGAAAAGTAAAAGTTCTCGTCTGCCTATTTATATTGAGAAGCACTCAAATTTGTTTTTGTTTTCAATATAAATAGATATACGAGAATTTTTACTTGTCTTATATAAACTGGCAGTAATTTAATGAAAAATAAGATTAATATCACACAGGTTGAATTGGGCAAAAGATTGGAATAATTATATTTGAATTAAAAAACGTATGCAGGCCTATATCCACCACTGACACAGTCAATGCATCATTTAATTGTGAATTTAGTAAATTTATTTTACGATAACTAAAAAATTTGTGTAAAATAACTGCAGTACATACTTACTTTCCATTTTCTCAATATCTTAATAGATGCAAAAATTAAACAAATTTAAGAAGTGAAATAAAATACATATTGCAATTATAATGGGGCAGATTTTTTGTGTCACAGAGTGAGTGTTTTTTTTAGATATTTGGTATATTTTAAATAGAAATATGTAAATATGTATATTTATGTGTATATTTTATATGTATGTATATTTATTTATTCATTTTGTGTTTAATTAATTAAATGTTTATATTTGTATTTCAAGTTAAAAACGCTTTAAAGCCCTTAAAATTAAATAGAAATCGCACACACTACTTGCTAATTTTCATTACATTTTTATTATTATTATATATGATCGTAAATAAAAACTTATTACTATTATTTTTTGGACTTAGTCGTTTGTTCATTTTAAGCTACAAATAAGTATGTATGTATATTAATTTATTTCAACTGATTTATTTAATGTAGAAGAGTTAATCTGTTTGGATGTTAATTAAACAAAACAGCTTTGAAGTTCTTCCCCAAACTTTAAAGCTAGTCTCGTTTATTTTCACTATTTTTGAGTGCTTTTTTTGTTTATTTATCTTTAGTGTGTAATCCTTTAAAAAAAGTTCGTTGAATTTAAAAAGAATCACAATATATGAATTTTTTTTGTTTATTTTTTGCTTTTTTTGTTATTAATTTATTAAGACAAATTGGAATAAAAAATATTTTTATTTGAAGCTATAGAAGAAACAGTTTTTATATGCGTTTTTATGACTATTTTTTTTAAATGAACCTGAAGCAGGAAAATAGTAAATAAATAAAAAAGCAAAACGAAGAAACTTCAGACAATCAACAAAAACAAAAATTTTAGATGTTATGAATTACGAAATCATTTTTTAAATTGAAACGGAAAATATTGTTCGAGATTATTTTTTAATTTGATTAACAGAGTAGTTTGATTATAATTTGTAATAAGAAATCTGCTTAATATAATGTAAGTATATCACATTATATATCTTATCTTTCTCGCCTTTTTTAAATACTTTTGGTTGCGAAATATATTCCCACATACACATATGTATGTATGAACATATAAATGTTCAACTCAAATTATATTTTTCTTACTGGTCAAGCTATTAAAAGAAGGTCTTATGTCATTAAACAAATGCAGACAAGTGAATTTTAGAAGTGGTTATAAAACATTTGGATGCCATTGGCTATACGACCCGTTCCAGCCGATTTCAATAGCCTTATTTTCCAATCAATGACTAATATGGACAGACAGTTATGCCTAAAAATTTATTTAAAAGAAAACCTTCATTACTTTTTAAGAGAATGACTGGTATAAATAAAAACTTAAATTAAAAACGCCAGCAAATGCTAGAAAGTTTTCGCGCCGCAATTTCGAATACAATAAATTGAACTACCGGTGCACAAGTTTCATGATTCAAACGAAATTCGATCCCCCACAATTCTATATTCTTTTTCTCAAACGAAAATTAGAAGCATCATGAAAGCGGAAATATTTTAAGATACTCTGTACTTACATATGTGCATACATACATACATACTGACCCCCATATTCATAAGATTTAAAACGAGTTTGAAATGTATTTTATTTCAAAGTTTTTGTACACAATTTTCTTAAAATGGACTTCAAACACATTTTAGTTTTTTTTTATGAATATGAGGGATAATATGTAAATCCTATAAATTTTGTGTAACTTATGCATATGCACGATCAGCTGTTGCAAATACTCAACATCTGTACATGACATGTAATCAATTACATTAGCGGAAATTACTCTTCATTTCAAGCTGCTGGTACAAATATTGCATATGTAGGAAGTCCATGATATATGTTACATTCTGCAATACAGCAACAACAAATCCCATGGAATTTTAATTTTCCCACACTAATTCATATAATAATAATAATCAATACATAAAACTAAACTAATGCAACATACCATATTGAGAAAAGCAATTCTTGTCCTCAAACTTTTATAAATAAATCACGCATTTCTGCTGAATGGCCTATTTTAGGCGCAAATTTAAATTCTTCCAAGACGTTTTTTGTATGACCACAACGAATTTAAAAACCACATGAAATAAAGTTGTACAGCATACTCATAAATTGTATAGCCTATCTATACAACTTACCAAAAAATCAATTCTTTTTGATCTTTCCTACAACCGAGCCACAACTTCATATATACAACGACACACCACTCGTTACAATCTCATACACAACCTCTTCATATTGGATCAGCGGTCGTAAAGTGTGTGGCTTGCTCAGTGAACTGTTTGAGAATTTTATAATAAAAGTCAAAAGATAACAGTTATGTTTTGATTTTTATATTTTTGAGCAGAAATAACTGTTACTTCATGATTTTTATTTTTTTTTGAGCAGAAATAATTATTTCTGTTTTTTATTTTTTCGAGCAAAAATAATTGTTATTTTCTGATTTAAATTTTTTCGGCCAGAAATAAAAGTTATTTCCAGAATTCTGGTACTATATTTATCTTTTTATGGGTATTAAATGAAAGGCATTTTCGGTATTTTCTAATAAAACAAAATGGTGGAATCCCCACACATTGATCTCATTGTAGTAGTGATATACATACATACATGCATACGAATATCCATACATATTTTTTACCATAATGTAACTTCCATTCATGTTAGAAAAATCAGAAATTGATTTTAATTTCTGCTAGAAAAAATAAAAATCAGGAAATAACTTTTATTTCTGCAAAAAAAAAAAAAAATAATAAAAATGAGAAAATAACAATTATTTCTGCTCGAAAAATAAAAATCAGAAAATAATAGTTATTTCTGTTTAAAAAATAAAAATCAATAATTTTAAAATCACTCGAGTTTCGAAAAATCTAGTTGAAAGCAAACTAAAATAGTGATGACTTGATTTTTTTCTTGAAAAATTCAAGAATAATTATTATTTTCAGTCACTGGAAAGAATGATTAAAAAAAAAATTAAATCTAATATGCTTTTTTCTTCATCTGTAATTTTTAACAACCGCGCATTTTGAAATTTAGACTTAGGTCGAACTTGTTCAGTAGTTAATTTTTGAGACAAACGCATTTATATTACACCGTAGACTTGCATCGAACTCATTCAGTAGCTCGTTTAAGACACAAACATATAATCGAACTCATGTAATTTAAATAGGTTTAATTATAGGTTTGTGTCTAAAACAAGCTATCGAAAGAGTTCGATACAAGTCTATTACACGGGTTTGATCATCGGTTTGTTGAAAATAGACTTGGGTCGAACTCGTTCATTAGTTTTTTTTTAATAAACAAACACAACCCGCGAAGCGATTAGCTTGTCTGTGGAAAACGCCTAAAATCTATGGCGGGAATTGAACCCACGACCCCTGAGCTGACAGGCTAGAATCGCTAACACTAAGCCACAGGAGCACGCAGTTTTGACACAAACCGATGATGATCAAACGCATTTAATTTAAATGGGTTTGATCATCGCTTTGTATCAAAAATTAAGTAATGAACGTGATCGATCCAAGTGTAGTTAAAAAAGAACTGTTCATACTTGATGAAGCATGCTAAAAATCAAAAAATTTTGATTTTTCATCACTCATCGTCGTAACGTGTATCACGCTGTCGTACTAATGAAGTACGAAAGTATGATAATAAAAAAATAGTTTTCGTGGCCATAAAATTTAGTAACGTCTACACTCAGCATAGCACATACAAACTTATTTTCACAAATCAGTGATTGATAGTGCCCAAGACCGCTTTAGACATAATGGTTTATGGAAATTCATTCCTTAAAAGAGTAAAATTTGTTTAGAAAGCACAGCAAATGCTTAATTGCAGTTGTCCTTTATAATTACAAATGCAATTGAAGGCTTATGGGCGAATAGGTAAAAATAAGTTATAGTAGATTTTGTCGAAAATAGTGAGTAAGTTAAGCATTCAAGTTAAATTTTGCATATTCGAATTATGTTTTGATTTACGTTTATAGCTTCATTCAATTGTTAAATTTAAAAAGATTAAAAGAAAAGAAAAATGATTGCTTGTTTGGTAAACACATTTGGAAAGTTAAGTAAATTGTATGTGTTTGTTGTGTAATTAGTTTATTTAGTAAGTGTTTCCCTAATTTTGACTTAATATTCGTAAATAAATTTTTAATTATTATATTCGCAATTGCTAATTAAAAAATATTTAGTTGATTTTTTTGTTGAGATTTATATTTTTTAGTTGTATTTGTTACAATATTAATAAGTTTATAATGTATACAATGCATGTAAAGTTGGATGTAAATATCATATTTTTTCTAAGTGTACCGCAGACATTTTGTTTTTAAATATAACAATTTATCAAATAATGATTGGAGACTTTGTAGTTAAATGATTAGTTTTCTTTTTCATATAAATATAAAATATAGAGATTTATAAGTATTTTTATTTGGTTTTATAATTTTGAAGCTTGACTACAAAAAAAAGGAATGGAGCTGAAACGTTTGAAACGCATATTTTGATTCAAAAATATGGTCCCGTTGTTGTTGGTTTTTATTTTGTTGATTAACCATTTTCTAATGCAGGTATGTATGAGTTAGAAGAATACAAAATTAAATAAAAATTAAATACGTATGTATGTATCGTATGTATGTAAATTAATTAATGATTGTACAAATTGTGAAGAAATGTTCCAAGTTTTCATTTAGTTTATGAATGAATGTACATAAACATGTTTTGTAAGCGTAATGTTTGGTTTAAACAATTCTTTTAATTATAATTAAATAATGTAATAATTTTAGGCTTCTTAATTTTTTATATTTCCCTTAAACCATATTTATTTAAGTAGTTTCTTTATATAATATATGCAAGTATGTAATTTTTTGTTTACTAAACGCATAATAGAAAAGGAGATTGAGTTCTTTTTTTTTTTTTTTTGTTCTTTTTAGATGAAAATGCGTGCATGTTTGTTTTAATTAATTTCTAATTAAAAGACCATTTTTGGCCTGTTATTTTGAATCTATCATCTTTTTTAAATTAATTCATACCATTATTATGGACTTGAATTTTTATTAAAACAATTTTTTTTTGTTTAAGTTTTAATGAATTTGTTATGCAAGTTTTTTTTAAATTTTTTTAAATTAAATTAGCGGTTTATTTTTATTGGTGTATTAAAGGCATTATTTAAAATTGTATTTTAAAAGATTTTGAATTAAAATTAAAAAAATATATGTATGTGTATATTTTACTTGTTCATTTGAAGCTGAACTTTATAATTTCGTAATTGAATTCTGTTTTGTCGTTCAATAAGAGTGCATATAAATACATATTTATGTATTTCTTCTTCTTTTTTAAACTTAGTAGTATTATTATTTAATATGTTTTGTTGTTGTATTAAAAGCATAATATAATAATTATTAATTCGTCTAAGTTAAAAAAAAATTGCCGTTTTATATATGTACGTATTGCAGTTGTATTTGATGCAGTTGTATTGTGTTTTTATTTAAATATTTTAATAATTCTTTTTGTCACTCGCATGCATTCATTTTTCTGGTTCAATAATTTCCACTGTTACAGTCTCAGCGACTGGATTCGATGTAATATTGGGCTGAGTCAGTGGCTGTTCCTCTTGTATCTGTTGGTGTTGATGTGGTTGGTATGTTGAACTCTTTCTTTCATGATGTGAATTATTACCCACTGCAATAGCAGCTGGAGAAACAGAATTACTACGAGTCGATTTTAGAGAGGTGGCTGACGCATTGCTGCCATGTGAGTTCGAACGTGAACCTGAAAACGTACAAATAAAACGTAATAAATTGTCTCAACGCTGATTTTCCAATATAAAAGTATATGATACGATCGCTGTGATGCCAAAAATATATTTATATACATAGATATGTATGGATCTTATTCTTGTATCTTTTTGCTTTAGGCCACAACATAATTTTACTACATATAGACAAACATAAATGTACAAGCATACATACACATAATAATAAATATTCATTGTGAGTATATTTAAGTGATAGAAGAAAGTTACACTGCAAATTATGAAAGGAACAAAAAATAAAAATAAAAAATGGAGCAACAAATTTTCATACAAAAGAAGTTACAAATATTAATACAAAATATTTAGTATCCGAAAGAAGAAAAAAAAAAATTGTTTACTAGAGCTGAATTCACCCATTTGTTTCAGATACAATTTTTGCCCTGACAAATTCTTCTTTTATTATAATTTAAATTTTATCCAGGCAAAAATTGTGTCTGATTTTATTGGCTAAATTCAGCCTTATTAACTCCAATACGACAGGTAACGCAAAATAAAAATTTTATTATTTTTTTCATTGCGAATCTGAAGCGCTCGCAGATCACGATGTTTCTTTAATCAATAGTTGAAAACAGGTATTGTGCCAACAAATACATACGAGTATGTATTTATATGCATACAAATCGTCATATAAAATGAGAAAAATGCGTAAGTTATATTTACGTCCTGGCCCACGATGTCGACAAGGCATTTTTAATCGGTTACTTATATTGAAAAAAAGAATATGTAAACAAGTCGCCAAGTACCGAAGACAAAAACGATTCTCTCTTCCCCAACCGTAGCGGGCCAGTACGTTAAAGTATTTTACAGGAGAAGCGAAAAACATTATAAGTGGTAGTGTATTTAGTTCTCCTTAGTCTTTTGAATTTCTTTAATAAATGCGATAACTTTTCAGCATACGTACACATGTATGTATGTATACGGAAAGACATTTTGTGAGTAGATGGATTTGGTTTGATTTCATCATGTCAATCAAAAACAAGATATATTTTTTTGTAAGTTACGCCTTAAGGACACATCTGAAATTAAAAACGCGTTCATTTTCCACTGTCGCTAAATTGAAGATATGCCTCAAGGAAGAATAGGAACAAATGTATCCCGATTACTCCAAAAAAGCTGGTGGAATCATTTCTGAAGGATATTTAAACATGTGAATGAAATCTGTGGCAAAAAGGAAAAAGTGCTTAAGTCGAGATAAGCACAATTTGAGTTAGTGGCACCTCCGTAATCTCCATATTTAAAAGTACCTCTGACAAAAATTTCAATTATTTTGTGGTATTTTTTTAGGAAGTTATAGCTCAATAAATTGGTGCTTATATTTTTTCGACTTATAATCGCATACGGAATAACAGGGAGTCTACTCTGTATTTCGAAACGAAAGCAAATGCTTTTGAATTGTAATGTTAATAGTATACAAATTCGAAAGCATTTGCTTTCGTTTCGAAGTACAGAGTAGACCCCCAGCTTATTTTAGCTTGTACTTTGATATTATTTGAAATTGAATTTATCAGTTATGGTGTGTAGAACGATGTTTTTCTAAAAAAAATCCAGCGAATATCGAATTTCCAAATTGAACTGCAAAAGAAGTAAATTTCTGAAAATCGACTTGCAACTTTAAAAGTGCTCTTCTGCAAAACAGTAAAATATGACTTAAGCACTTTTTCCTTATTGCCACAGAAATAATGAATTATACCTTTCAGTTAGCCCGCCAAATTTCCAGTTTTATTGAAAAAGCTCTTTATAAATTTGCTGTCCGGTTAAATTAAATTTATCCACTGTACATGTTTATCTAACTTTGCTTTTGATATTCACATATCGGAAGATATTTGTGTTTATGGAACGCGTGACAGAGTGCGGTGCAACCATATTTGCAAATGTACGAACGGGTTAGAGAGTACGAAGTGTTCGATTTGATACTACATATTTTTCTTTCGTATCTAATAGAAAGTAACCCCCATGAACTCTTCTATTAGAGTATTTATGGTTTCCACCAGTCATAAGAGTCTAATGTGCTCTCCATCAGGGTAAAAAATTAACTGAGTTTTTAGTGGTACTCTACTACCAACTTCCTGGTTAGATAAAAATTTATTGCAATTACGCTAAAATTGTTTTCAAAGCCTTAGATATTTTACGACTTCAAAAAGATTTGGAGTTCGTCCTATAAATCGATAAAGGTTGCATTACGCCGAATTTAAACATTGGTCTGTAAAACCCTACGAAAGTTGCCAAACATAAAAACCACATTGATAAAATCACTTTCTGTAGAGCAAAAGTTTGGTTTTACCTTGAGGTATGCTTTTTCCTATAAGTTTTCATTTGACTTAAATTTTGTAATACCAAAAAAATCGCTTTTGTTTTCAACATAACTTAGGGAATCTATATCGAACAAAATTGCATACAATTTTAATTGTATTTGTAAGGAAATTTCGATCGATATCGAATGCCGAAATTTGCTTCCAGGCCATAAATATTTATTAACAAAATTTCTAATAAATGCTTAAAAATTATTTTCATAAGCCGATTTTGTGTAGAAACATTTTTTCACAGTTTCAAAAAATAATCTAGCAAGTGTGTGACATGTGCTTAAAAAAGCGTAACCACTAATTGCTAATGAAAAACTGTTTGAATTTATTGGTTTAAACAATTTCCAATCATGTTGAATTCTACAAAATTGTCTATTAGTTATGTATGAAACTGTTTGACTTAATAAATAGTGTTTGAATCAAACAGTTTTTCATTAGCAATTAAGCCTGGTACTCTGTTCAACATTTCACGTGAAATGCTGTCAAAATACATATAAAAAAAATTGGCATGAATGGTTCATTGAAAAATGTTGCAGAAATAGTACTCTGTTTATCTTGGTAAAAACGTATGAAATGTATCTGCCTAAGTCCCGCTTTGTAGCAACTTTTCAGTTCATGGGCGAGAGAGGAAAATATGATGGCTCCCCTCTTCATTGTCTCCTCATAATCTATCTTTCAAAAGCTCAAAATTTGCTCAACTAAACTTGCCGTGTGTGCCAGTATAAAAGAGTTATTTGTCCAACAATCAATTTAGCGCAAAGAGTCTGTCTGCTGGCTAGTCACTCACTCCCTGATTGTATGAAAATTAATCCTCTTGGAACATTAATATCATAAATATTTTCCCAATACATATGTAAATAAATCCAATATCAAGGAAAAATCTTCTGTTTTATTTAAATTTAAAGTAACCCGTATTTAAACGAAACACCTGCTACATTATTGAAAACGTTAAAATATATTGCGAATTGACGTAAGTCCATCAAATGATCCAAATATACAACTTCTTTAACAATGACGATTAGAATGATATTGATGTTGTTGTTTGCTTTTTTTTATTGCAATTGAAACGAGCATTTCAAAAAAGAAAGATAAAAAAAATTAAAATAAAAAATACATACTTCGAACTTCTACTTAAATAGCTAAAGTACATTGTAAATTATGTTCTTAAGCAAAATAAATCTACAAATAAAGTAGCAACACGTTAACCATTCTAATCTACGTACACTTAATAATTGTACGTTTCTGTTTGTGATAATAGTATTACGTACATATGTATGTAGGCATGTATGTATGTATGTACGAATATGTATGAATGTATCTACTAGAATCTACCGAAAGAAATTGTATTGGTAATGAGTGAGATATACAGCCATGTCACAGAGAACGGAATTCGGAAACGGTACTCAAACCGTATTTCGGTGCTTTGGAAAACGAAAAAAATTTTGGAATGAAATCACTTTTAATTTCATGGACGGAATTTACTTTTTCTGTATGTTAAAGTAAAAAAATATTAAAAATTTTTTTTTTCAATAATCAATATTATTTATCATTTATTTGTTCAAAGCTGGATTACAATATTAATTAGTTTTTATTTATTTATTATGTTAATTTCTCAATTCATTACAAAAATAAAATCAACAGAACAAAATGTACGGAATTGGTTTCTTTAGTATTGCCAAAACAAAAAATACAAGGCAGGATCAAAATATGCATACAAAAAAAATTAAAACGCTTAAAAATATGCCACATTATGGTTTACTACAAAATTATATTGCCATACTTGTAACAAAAAAACGATTCAATACAATATCGCGTTAGTATTAGAAAAGTTACAATTTGGCGTTTTCTGCCTTGAAGATACTTATTTTGAAATGCTTATGTAATAGGTTTTTTTAAAGTTAAGTAAAAAATAAAAATAGTATATATTAAAAAAAAAGATAAATAGTTTAATTAGTGTTTTTAATGGGAATTGTTACAATTTAAGTTTAACATTTGTTAACGCGCTAATAATCCCAAATTATTATTTTACGTATTTAGTAAATTTTTTTTTTATTATTAAAAATACATTGAAATTTATTATTGACGGGTTTAACTGGATCCTCTGCGCATTTCACTGTTGCTAATGAAGGGATAAAGGTTCCCTGATGATATGCATTAGCAACAGTGAAATGCGCATAGGATCCAGCTAAACTCCTCAACAATCAATTTCAATGTATTTTTAATAATAAAAAAATATTTTACTGAATAACTAAAGCAATAATTTGGGCGTTAACAAATCTTAAATTTAAAAATAGTATATTTTTTACTCGCAAACTCGTCCGTTACGTGGTTTTTTATAAAGATATTGCCTTTATATTTTTAATATGAGACTACAGTAGCAAATCCTTTTTTGAAAAAATTACCAGGCCGGTCACAGAATCCAAATTCGATCGAAATGATTTTAATTCCGTAATTAGGTTCTTCAGAAAAAGAAAAACGAAGAATATGCTCGAAATGAAACCACTTTAGATTTAATGCTCGGAATTGTCATTTTACATTTTTTTTGTATTATTTAATTTTTTTTTTTTTACAAATTATAAAATTTAATTAAGTTATAAGGAAAAATACAGCATCGTAAAAAGTGAAATATTCTGTTCAGTCAAATAAAAATAAATAAAACTTTAACATATACACTGCGTTTGGACATGAAAGTGAACCTGAAGCATCCCTCAATCATCTTCCCCGAAATTTTCTGGTAAAGTCTTGACGTCCCTGCGTACCACAAACTGCAGTTATTGCAGACATTTCGTGTATTAATTTTTAAATTTTGTTCACTTCAAGTTAAAAAAAATGTTGTGCCTTTCCTATTTTGTTTTTCTCTTCTAATAACCATGTGTTTTTTTGTTTTTCGTTGTCCAATATTGCCACATTTAAATTGAAAACAATCGAATTGCTGCTTTTTCGTATTGAACAAAATCGATCGAAATCTGGAGAAGGTAAAACAAAATCGAAAATATCTTTACAATTATCTGAGCTCTAGTCTGATTTCAACTTAAAACTCTAATATTTTGACAATTGAAATTCATATTGCATGTCACATAAAAATAGAATAGGTTCTATTTACGACTGAGCTCAGATTAAAAATTAAAAATTGTATATTAGAGACGATATTTCATTATATAATAATATAAAGAGTCTTCCAATAAAAGGTTTAGTTTTTCTACGCAAAAAAGAGTATTTTTAAGAGAAATCATCATTTAATTGTGAAGAGAGGGGTATGCCATTAATAATGAAAAGCACGATACAGCTGCACTTACAGAACCATATTTTTTCATCACTAATCAGCACATTTGCGGCTGTATGTCCCTGATAACTTCACGAATTCCTTCTTTGAAGTCCTGAATCAGTTGTGGGCCATGCACATAGACCTTATCCTTCACGTAGACGCAAAGAAAAATGTCTAAAGATGTTAAGTCACAAGATCTCGAAGGCCAAATTGTGATTGCATCCTCGAGAAATCACACGGACAGGAAACTTTTCTGCCAAAAGAGCGATAGTATCATTACTGCATAAGAGCTCAAACTTGTCCCAAGAGCTCAAACTTGTCCACCTGTTTCACAATTGCGAACTGAGAAGGTGCTTTACAACGACCCGAATAAATGTTTTAGTATTGCGAACTGACCACGAAATTTTCACCTCTTTTGTAGTGTCAAGTAGTTACAGCTTGAGTCATGACAACTGTTAAAATGGCGGGCTATTCCAAATGAAATGTCTAATTTGAATACATCAAGGTTCCAAATTAAATTTAAATACGAGAAGTAGGTCAAAACTCAAAAGAGTTTTAGCGTTAAATTTGTACTTATTTAAAATTAGTGGTATAAAGTCCCACAAAACCAGATTTTATGTGTCTAGTTTGTGCGATAAAATGTTTTACCCTCAATTGCAGTGTAAGTCGCCGTACAAGACAAAGCTTTAGATATAATTGGGGTATTCAAATGGTACTCATAAATTAACACGTTTTAAAGTAATAACATGAAAAAATATGACTGCTGTGAGCCACCTCTCATAATTTACAATTATAAATATTGTACTTATTTGTATTTTGGTTTTAGCACATTTGTACATTGCTTACTCTCTCTCTCTCTCTCAATTCCCTTGGTAAACTCTCACGCATTTCTACATGTAGTTATGACAAACAAAAAACATTGCTGAGAAAGTCTTATTATTTTATGATGTTTTTTCGAGTCACAACAACAATTTTTTTATATTTATGATTTGATCAGGCTAAAGTTCGTATCGCTTTTTAAGCCAAATTACATGTGATAATTATTAATGAACAAATAACACCAAAGTTAGTTGTAAATATTCTGACAAACATATAGTTGAACGGAACAACTAGCTGTTTTCGAAGGCCACTAAACCTTCATCATCGGCGTTCTTTTGTGTTTGGTCCACTGTGTGTGGTGTCAGTTGATGTAGATTTCTGCTTTATATACTCAACTTTTATTGCAAATGGAATATGTGAATTGTTTTGATTCATCGTATTACAATTTGCTGAATCAATTTTTTTAAACTATGTTAAAATGTTAAGACATTATGACACTTAAGACACTGGTGTGAATACCCCAAATATCTATTAATAACAAGTCGAGAGCAAATTTTGTTACTTTTTTAATAGGAACGAGCTTCGGGAAATTTTGTTTTTGTACACTTCAAGCACATGTATTCTTTTGCATATGGGGATAAGTGTTGTAATTTCTAAAGAGAATTATTTAATTTGACATTATTTGTGGATGCGAAGATGCTTCAATTTATACACTAAATGAAACATCCAAGCGATCAAAAATACTTTCTTAAATTTGTTTGCAAACAAACTGAAATTTTACTCATAATGGTGTCCATATGATCATATCGTCATAGAAAATCAAAAAAGGTGTAAGTTACATTTAAAGTATTTTACAAGAGAAGCAAAAACCATTATAAGCTATAGTGTATTAGTTCTCACTACTGTTTTCTTTAATTACATCATAATCAACCAAAATGACTATTTTGAACTTTTTTAAGTTACGCATTTTTTTAAATTAATATGACGATATGTAATGTCAATTTTACCTTAAGTCGACTTAAGTAAATATTTTTGTTCGCTTCAGATGTAATACATACTCAAGCAATTCTTTTGTAGTAAATAGTTAGAGTATTTGAATAAGATTTTCGGTGGGCAAGATTGGATTGTTGGATAGTGTAAAAATACTACTTCTTGGTATTATTGTGTTAGTTAGTGTTAAAAAGAGCTACGGAGGGTTAAGTATAAAACAAAATGTTAAAAGAGGGAGAGAAAAATCATTTTCGTGTTTCGTGTTTGTGATGTTTTGTGTTTACAGAACTACAATATCGAGACTACAAAGTGTTTTGCACCAACCTCCTAGGATTCACTTATCAACACACTTAATATATACATACATATGTATATGCATATATCATGTATCTGATGACGGGTGCATATTTTAATTTTAATTAAAACTTATTTGATTTATTGATAATTGTTGTCGGCAAAATTGTCGAACTTGTGTTGCAGTCAGTAGTTTCGGCCACAGGTGCTTCGTTCACATTTGTTAGAATTGAGGTTGGGGCATTTAGCGATATTGGTGATACGCTAGCTTGTGGGCCATGACCTGTAGAACTAGCATGTGGAGATATTGCATTCGCATGGGGGTGGTGGGTATGGTGTGCGTTGATTTGATGTTGGTCAAGCAAACGTGAGCAGTTCGAAGCATCGCTGACTCGTGAATCGCTGGACCTGGTATTACTTTTAGAACGAGTCATACGACCTGAAATTAATAAAAAGCAGCAATAAAAGCCCCAATAGATTGCCACAAATTAATGAACAACATTCAATGTTGGATTTTTATTAACATTAACATCGACTACCAGAATTAAATGGTTATTATCAATTGCATTTTTACTTTAATTATTTTACTAGAAATTTGTAGTTGCTATTTTACCAATTCCAGTAATCAGGCGTAGTTGTAGTTGCCGGGAGTACGGTCACAGTTAAGGTAGATTTAGTAAAATCGTATCGTCCTACTTTACAGCTTGTCGTATCGTTCATCTTTGTGTACAAGTTATAGAAAACATAACACTTCAATTGAGTGTGTGCTTTTATAGCGATTTTTACATTTGCAACAGAAAAATCCGTTTTCTGTAGATTTTTACGTGATACGGTTTTTGTCAATTGACGATACGATACGGTGGTTTTACTAATTCTACCTTTACTAGCAATAAGGAGTTCATTTAGCTATATTATATTTCTATTTTAAATTACACCGGTCAGCAATAAAAAAGCCCGGGATTTTTTAATATTATTTTTTTAATCACAATTGCAGAATACGAAGAATGTTTTCCGGCACCAGCGTACTTCGCAAAGAGAATTCGTAATTTTGTGCGGTTGTCAGGGTTTAATGTTTTCAAAAATACCTGACTCAATACTACATATACATACATACATATGTATGTGAAAATTTTTTTCCTCGAAATATTTTCTCTTTTCAAAAAATAGTAACCGTGAATAATTTTTTTTCTAGAAATGTTTTCTCTTATCATGAATATTTTTCAAAGGGAATTTTTTTCTTTACCCTTGGTTTTGTTCACATTATTTTTGCTGGCGAACTGAATTAATACAATGCCTAATTTTAATATTTTCTTTTCAATTAAATATTAAAGGTTATAAAAAATTATTTTTAAAAATAATTCCCAGCAACACATTTTTGCATGAAGTATGAGACTTTTTGGTTTTTACTCGTATGATAAAAATCAATCGATTTCAAGTCAAGTCAGGCTTTTAGAAAATAAAAATTATTTTGACAAGGTGTTGAAAATGTATTAAGAAGCCAAAGCGAAATAAAAGCACATTTCAACCAAGACACATTAAATAAGAGAGAAGCATCGAAGAATTGAGCCTGATTGTTAAATATTTAAGATCTTTTAAATCAATTTCCATAACATACCTGATTTGTGTAATTCGTAGTGAATTTTTTCATTGTTATAAAGCATGCAAAAGAAAGATAAAACATCCATAAGTAAGAAATTAGCTTAGTGATGCACCTTAAGAACGCTCTCTAAGATTCGTAATGGTCAACATTGAGTTCCCCTCTGTTCAACCTAACATAACCTAATCTAAGATGAAACATTTTTGTGCAGAAATCCTCGGAAACGCATATTTACGGTCAACATTGATTGCCTCCCTTTTCAACCTAACCTAAAATAAAACAGCTATGTGCATACATAGATCCTCGGAAACACATATTTACGGAGTTACGTACCCAAAAAATTTTTGATTCAGTATAAAAATATCAAAATTATTGGATGGTAAACATATGGCACTTGTTCCTCTAAAGTGAGCCATTTCAAAATTTACTATTTTCAGTAAAATTTGTTGCCTCCCTTTTTTTTCATAGTTTTCTTGCAAAAAGTGCAAATTTAAAAAAATTGAAGAAGAAAGAAAATCTGTATTTTTATTATTATTTTTTAATTAAAGGTAGATATGTGCTGGTGGAGGGTTACTTCTCTTTTAAACTAACCAAAAAAGTTAAATAAACAGTGCTTTTATGCCTTTGGCTGGACGCAAAGATTCTCTCCTCTATGATACGCATTAATTGTATCCAGTAGGAAAAGGTAATAAATAGTAAAGGAGAAGGTAATGCACATCATGTGTAATTTTTATTCCAGAACTCCTTACTGTTAACACAGAACATGTCCTAGGCAAGTAATGAATTATTTTAATGCGTCCGAGGAATGAATTCTGTAATTAATTTTTTTTAAATCAGTGTACTCGTATCATTCATTGCATTATATTATTATTTATTATCTTCTTCAATGCATAATTTTTAAATATAATTTTTGCAAAAGTTATGTAAGTATACAATTTTTACTTCCATTGAACTTCACTTGCACGCGTTCAAACACAAACTGCGTCTTCGAATAAAAATAACAAAGTTTGAAGGCTGCCTTTAGGTCACAAGAACTAACAGATTTCTCTTCTTTCTAACAAATTATAAGGAAACACGGACACTCGTCACAATCAAAAACAATACATCCCTTCTTCTGTAGATGTGGTAATACACGGGATAATCAATGTGTTATTATTGTGTTTGATCAAATTATCCTCTCGTTTCTAAGGAAATGCATTATCTTGCTTTGGAAAATAATACATTATTTTCCCATTAGTTATATAATTAATGACCACTTTTTACGCTGGGTAATAGCATCGACGTTGAATGGGTTAACAAATTTTAGAAATTTAGCACTTCCTAAAAGATATTTTCAAAAGACAATTGATACATTCAGAACCTTAGTGCACAATTCGAATTTTATATGAAAACTTTAAAAATATCTATGCGTTTCCGAGATTTTCTGTACACAAATATCTTTTCTTAGAGTTCAAGTGTCTATCATCTAAGATGTTTTTTTTTATTTCGGGGTGCTGTACCAAACTAGATTTAAGAGAAATTAATGGCTCGTTTATGGGTGGCTACCAAAATTTTATTGCCTTGTCAACTGGCAAAATTAAATTAAAATTGGTATTATATGTTATTGCAACCTTCTCTAATTGCCTAAAAGTGTTCGAAAATACAATTATGACAGACTGGCAATAAAAAAAAATGTAAACGAAGTTTCAAAACTTAAGAATGATATCGAACCTTATTTTCCATTCAATCGTAAGCGATACAAATTAAACTTTTCAGGAGAAGGTTTTTTTTTAATATTCAAATGTGTTTTTGTACGTAAATTGTCCGTTATGATAAAATTGAAAAAAAGGCTCGACATGTAAATGATGGAAAAATTTTCAAGTAGAAGTGTTTAAAAAATTACTTACAATAAAGATGATTAATTAGTTCAGTGGAGTAGTTTTTTGTTGGATAGAAGGAAGTAAAAAATGAGACATCTATTACACGGCTCTTGATGTACAATTCAACTATTATTGCTTAAAATAGTTTTTAAAAAATTTTTTTGTATCTTAAAGGAATATTTTCGTCCTCCATGAGAAGAAATAGTTTTTTGCTTTATAAACTATTATTACAATTTGTCAACTGAATGAAATTAACAGCTGTTAGTTATCAGTTGCCATACGTAATAACATTTTGACAATCGGCAACGCAACTAAAGTTTGGTTGCAATTTATATTTAATTATGTACATACATACATGCATATACATATATGTAAATATATTTTCAAATTATATATATATACATATGTTTAACTACCCAGCAAAAAGTTACAATACAAATCATTAGTTACAGCACTGATGAACTCAGCTCCAAGTAGTTATATTTTGGGTGAATGATCAATGCATTTAACACATGGTTGTCGTAGGACGGAAGTGATCCAAATAACTGAATGGTATGTGCTTAAAAGGTTGTCTAGAAAAATTTTTGATATAAGCAACAGTTTTAGAATATTAAATTCAGTACCTGTAGTGATTGGTATGCAATGAAAGTGGCAAACCTTTGGAACTAGTTCCGATTTTTTTTTGTACATAGCTTGTTGAAGCGTAAATTTATGAAGTCGGAAAGCAATGTTCAGTGAAAATTCAGTTTATGTATACAGCATGTAGATAAAAATAGCTTTTTATTTATTTTTTTATTGGTGCAAATTTAGTTAAACTTCCATTGCAGATTTCTTTATAATTTAAAAGGAATATGGTTTTATATTATAAGGGCCTTAAGTTTTACATTTTTAATTTAAGTTTCACAAAAGGTTAGATCATGTTTGTGTAAGATCTTGGTATTGGAAATCTTGATGTTTTCATTGTTAACGGCTTACACAAACAAGCTGTTATTTTTATTCAAAATAATTTTTTTAATTAAATTAGGAATTTACTTGCTACGATGGGAAATTTATATTTTAATCATGTGATTTATATCATGACCGTTTATATCATATCGTGTTATATCAAGCCATATTAGAGAAAAAAGTTCATGTTGTAAAATATTTAAAAAATCATGAGTCACTCACGAAAAAATTTTCATAAAATTCGACGCATTCATGATCATGCGAAATGAATTACTTTCACTTATGCGTGCCTAGCAAAAGAAAAAATATTTGCTGATACTGGCTTAAAGCATTAATTTGGGAAAAAGCATATTGTGATAAATTTAAGCCAATTCAGTTGCATCTTTCATTATACACTACATACGAGTAGTTATTAGATACGCCTTTTTTGAAGAAAGTATAAGAAGTTTAATAGAAATATGTATGCAGTTGAAAATTAATTTCATCCATGTGTTCTCATATTTGATAAATGAAATATTCTAGTATAGTATTGAGATTTTGCTGCTTTATTAAAATTGCAATAAAGTAATATAGTGCAAAAAAGGTGCAAAAATACGAACCTGTCTTACCTAACGACGGATTAGGCGAATGTGGACGCAAAGACGCCATACTTGGTTGGCGAGAAGGAGCTCTCACTGACATCCGAGATCCTCGCCTCTCTTGACCATGAAGTAGTTTACTTTCGCGCAGCAACGACACATTCATCAAGCGTGGATTTGGTGTATTGAAAATGGTTCGGTTTTCGCGCCAACGTGCCCTATAAATGGAAGAATAAAATTTATTAGACTTGCAATTTAATGAAAATGTATTCGGTTAATATTTCTGATACATACTGACTAAACAATCTTAATACCACACATATAATGATAAACATTAATGCCATACCAATCAGGACGCCAATCATTGCCGGGTCTATGTAGGTTTCAGGTCCTTTTTTATCGCCACGTCCTTGAAATAGTTGAAAAGTAATCGTTAGCAATATTTTATTATGAAAACGAAGAGCATAATGGACTCGAGGAACTTTCTTTTATGGATTTGCATAAAAATGCAATTAAAATAGAATATTACAGGTAATATAACAACTGGCATTAAGTATATATAAATAAATATTGAAATTAAATAAGGCACAACTAACTATAACTAAAACGCAAAACGCTTCAACCAACAAAAAATTTAATATCGACTTTATAAACATTCAGATGTATTTGACTTGCTTACCAAAAATTATAATTTCATTAAGAAAATCAAAAGGGAAAAGGAATTAGCCAAATACATAATTTAACACATTTTTTGTTTTTACCTAGACCATATGCCCAAGATGGTATTAACAGTATTTTAAAAAAGTTTTTGTGAATGACTATATACGACCTATGCCTTCACATAGGAAGTAGCAATGTGGTTGTTAAAGAAATTCCACAAAAGAACCGCAAGAATATGCGGTTATCCGTGGCAGATCAGTCAACCAGTGCGAGCGAGACGCAAAACTCTCGAAGGCCAATAAACAACAGTGGCCTGGTTGCACTTAAGAGATAATTGCCAACGACTCTTGATGTTGACTCGCCCAGAGCTGCTTTACGACTTGCGCAAATAAATATATTTGCAAATAAATTAACTCACTGCTTATAAGCCATTGTAAATGCATAAAAACTTGGTAGCACTTCTATAGAAATGTTACTTATATTTACAAAAAAATTGTGCAAATGTATGAAATAACAAATAATAATTTGTTTTTAATGCCATTATTTTCTTCTGTCAATGTTTTTTTGTGCAATATTTATCAATTTATTGTTTTTTATTAGCAAACATTTGTAAGTGTGGCAACCTCACGCATTTTATTTGCAAATAGTGCGTTAATCGTGAATAGTTTTCTGAATTAGTAAGTCGCAATAAAAACAATAATATGGCAACTATTTACAGTTTTATTTGCAAATAAGACGTGCGTATAAAGGAAGTATCTACCAGTCAAATTACCAGTCAGACTGGCACTTAAAAGTGCAATGGAAAATTATTGCAAATGTATTAGTGAAAAAATTTCGTTTTTGTTAGTTTCAGCCATTCATTTCTTGTAGGGCACTCATTAATCCCTTTGTGCATTTGCCTCAAGGCGAATTGATACCAGGTGCTTTCGATGTGCAATTCTGCATATTCGCCTTTATTTGTTAGTGCTATTAGAAAATTTCCGAACGTTTTGCTTTGATTTGACACAAGAGAAATTGACAGCTGATCATCAGTTGCTGAATCGAGATCACCTGATAAGTGATTCCTTATATGAAAGTGTTGTACAAAGCTAAAATAAAGCAATATGTATTTTCACAGGATTTTCTTTGTAACTCGTTCCTATTATTTGTTCAACTCTTCAAACTATAATCAAAAACTCATGTAAGAAGATTAACTTTTACATATTTTGATACTTCATTACTGTCAATCTTCGCAGTGTTCAGTATTGCTTCTCGAATTTACCTTGCGCATCGCAACAGAGAGTGACCCCTAAGCCTTTAAAATTGCCTTACGAGTAGTTCTTCTTCACCATTCATTAACTATTCACTGCAAACATATCCTGACATAATTTTCCAGCAAAGCATGATAAAAATGTGGTTACATCATGGGTTCAAATGATGACAAACTGTTTCTATTTAGGGGAAACATGTATTTAGAGGATTTTTACATTAGCATGTCATTGGGGATGTTAATTTTCTTCACTTCAATAATGAATAATATATTAGTATCTAGAACGGCGTTAAACAGGAATGATTAAGAAATCATAAAAATGAGACTCTAAACTACTTAATTTTTTTGCTGGGTTATAAAATAAGACTCATACATACAAACACAGTATACACGTTACAAAATGTTTCAAAATCGAAAATAAATAACAATAAGTGTTGTCAATATTTTTATTGTTTGCAACTTACCTTTGCATTCAACAGATCCGTCTTTCAGCCATACTGGTGTCATGTCAAAACGACATACACACTTTTGATCACGACATTCTGTTTGAAAATACTTGACTTCACATTGTTCGTTAAAGAAACAGGATTCATTTACAGCCGCCTCTGTGGATTTGCAAAAAGACAAATTCTTATACATATGTATAAATTAATAATTTCTGGGGATCGCTTGTGCTTCTTTTTTGAAAATAAAATAAAAAATTTCGTTGCGATTTTATATTGAAAGCAAAAACAATTGTAAGTTTTTTTATTGTTGTTTCAATATAAATTCCCAAACGATAATTTGTATTTTATGTAAAAATTCAAGCGGTAAATGTTATTGATGTTGTAGTTATAAAATTTATTTTATTTATTTATGTAGTTTCTTTTATAGCTCTCAATTTTCTTCCTTCATATCCTTATGTCTAATCAGTAAACAACTGTTTATGGTTACGGCGAAAAATCAAAATTCAATTGGTGTCTTTGGTTACGGTTATGGCTATGCCATTATGGCAAGTCTCCTATAATCAAATGCAGTTGATTTAATCACACATTTTGTATGCTTATGGTTATGGGTCATTTAGTTGAACCTTTGATTACATCTGGCATAACCTCATTATTTATTTATTAATACATACGAGTATTATAAATACAAAGTAAATTTGCTTAATATGGTTGCACAAATATGGGCGGAGTAACTAGATCATATGCCCAAGATATTATTAACAGTATTTAAAAAAAGATTTGTGACTGACTGTACACGAACTATGCATTCACATAGGAAGTAGCAACGTTGTGTTTAAAGAAATTCGTGGCAGATCAGTCAACCAGTGCGAGCGAGACGAAAAAGTATCGAAGGCCAAGCAACACACACAAGCCTGACCGCACTTAAGAAATAATTACGATGACGCGAGAGCTGTTCTTCAACCCAGAGCTGCTCAACGACTGACCTCTTTCTTTATATTTTTGCCAAAACAAGCTTCACACTGTTGTTATACCGAAACAGCTGATGTCAGATAGTACTTTGACATTGCCGCCTGACTTTTATAGATGCATATATTTAATGCTTTCACACGACATGTATGTATGTGTATATTTTGCTGTGGGAAATTTGACATGTCAGATGCAAAAAACATGCCTTGTGAAACCACTTTTATACAAATTCATCTGTCTGATGAAGATACCATCAGACAGAAGAACTTCGAGTAAAGAATGCATTGAATTGCCATGTGGAATATCAGGTTGTGGACAGAGAATTTGTCAATTAACGAATTAGCACAGATGTAAGTTAAGGCAAAAGAAGGTGCAAGAACGCAAGAGAGGAGTTAATTGTGAAGTTCAATGGAAAGGAAACAAGAATAGCCTTAGGCAATTGAATTATTGAACCCAAGGTGTCGCTGTGATTCAGTGCCATCATAACACTGTTGATGATGTACTACTCCTCTATAGTAAAATCGTAAACCTTAAGTGTTCTCCTGAAAATCAGACACACGACACGAAATTATATTCTAACTAAAGTCAGTAACATGACATTTAAAACCATTTTGCAGTTTTAACATAATTTTTTATACATACATAAATTTATATTCGTATTAAGTATATCATTACTTTAGTAATAAAGAATTTGTTTACCCTCATAATAATTTTGCTTGTTAGGGTAGAATCTTGGCCTAGATTGAACTTAAACAAATTAAAATAAAAATGTATTAAAATAGGCGCTGCTAATAAAAATGATTTAATGAAGTAGACGAAAAGTAAGCCACAAGTGCGCTGCCGTCGTATTAAAATTAACAAATACTCACACTTACACATTTTTATTTAAATAGTAGGGGACACAAAATCATTGAAGTAAGTTATTGCAACAAAACACTCATGTTGTGCAGTGGGATGAAAATAAAAATATTTCATTTGTTTTGATAAAATTTAATATGGCTCTAGAAAAGGTTTAGTAAAGCTTAATTTTTTAAAAATTTGTAAAAGGTTTTGTTTAGCAAAATAATGAAAAGTATATTAAATTCTGTTACGTTAGATTTAAATCATGGCCCACTATGCTGAAAGAAACCACACACGTTCAACAAATTATCTATATTGAGAACAAAAATAGAGAATAAAAATTTGTTTTGCTTTCAATACAAATTATCCAACAAACGTTTTCTTTTGAAATCGAGGATCTGGCTGATTTTTGTTTAATCAATGTTTTTTACAAGTGAAGCTTATTATATAGGAATTTATGTACGTAGTATACATACATATGCAACAGATGCACTTGATAATAAAACAAATAGGAGCATATTTTTAGGATTATACCCTACAAACTAGATTTATCATTTGGCTTAGTTAACGAACAACCGTCAACTAGGAGTCACAGATGCGCCTTTGCTTGAAAAATATCATGTTCTAGTTTTGTTCGAATTAGGGCATACATTTTTTTGTTAAAATAATTGTTTTTATTGTTTGTTAATAAAAACTATTACTGCCAGTTTATAGAACCCATGTAAAAATTTTCGTCTGTCTATTTATATTGCAAGCAAAAACAAATGAGTGCTTTGTTTTTGTTTTCAATATAAATAGGCAGGCGAGAATTTTTACATGGCTTCTATAAACTGGAAATTAGTGTGTAGTTTCCACAATGGAAGAGAGCGACTTGTCTATAAAAAACATATGAAAAGTACTCAAATTTTTGAGTGATAACTATACAAATTTTCTAGACAAGTCGCTTGCTTGCATTGTGGAAACTACACATATATACATATGAGTGTCGTGTTTTGCTAAAATTTTTAAAATTATTCGAATAAATTCTTTTATTAATTGTTCGTTTGAGTATTCGAACAAAAGTTCAGAATTATTCGTATACTCGAACAAAAAAATCATGAAATTTTATTCGAATAAAATGAAATAATTGGCAAAACTAGTACTAGGGCAGTACGGCAAAATTTTTATTTTTATGTGTCGTTTTAAAACGATGCTCTAATGAGAATAAGTCAAAATAATTGTTTTTGCACCCCACTTTGAAACTTTGTTGTAAGAATTTAAAACTTAAGCCCAACTGCATGCATATACTTTCTTTAGAGCCATATTAATTTTATCAAAATCCGATGACCCGTTTATTTTAAATTTTTTCCCTGTTATATTCCACTGTTCGTTGTGTGTTAGCTTTTCCACAAATTAAATACATACATATGTACATACATACATACATACTATGTACTATGTATGTATGTAAATATTATATTTGTTTAGCATGCTTCTCATGCCTCTTTTATTACTTGTTTGCTGTATGCAACAAATAGACATAAACTATGTCGCCAAATAAATTGATTTTTCAACCATTCCTAAAATAATATTAAAACATAAAGAAATAACGATAAAAAAGTGGCAAATGATATTTATAAGAGTTTAAGTTTAAGCATTTTAAATAAGATTTACGAGATGTTTTCAGCAATTTGATAAAAAAAACTGAACTTTTTGAATTAGCATCAGCATTTGAAATTGAATGATTTTGGTGTTACAGATTTTATCAAATTAATTCTTGCCTGAGAGCATTAAACACCAGCTCCCTCCTATTTATCGTTCAATGAGCATTTAGAAATTGTTTTCCTCCGACAAACCAATTTTAAACGATACTTCGATATACTATTTTCTTAAATGGAAAATTAAATACTTTTTTAATTTCTTATTTCAATTTAATCGATAGTCAATATGAATAGGAATGCAAAAAAGTTTGTTTGTTGTGGGTCAGGCACGTCTGGATACAAAGAAATGCATCAGGACGTGTTTAAACCACAACAAACAAACTTTTTACATAAAAAATGGTGTTTTGATAAAAAAAGAAACCTTTTATTAAATGGATATTTTTCATAATATAATTGTGAACTTATAAATTTATATAAAATCTTAAGCGATAATCTCAATTAAACATATTGCATTTTGTGTCATTTAAAACTTTCTAAGGCAAAAGGACACAACTCATGTTTCTTGTACATAAAAAGCGGTCGTGTCAGTTGTGTCATACATGAAAAATGCATCACCACAAACTAACCAAGTATGTATGTATGCTTAGATAAGTGTTTTAACATACATACATACATGCTTAGATAAGTGTTTTAACATATGTACATACATAAGTGTGTTTTAGTATGTAGCATGTTGACATGTAGTAAAGTGTGCGTGAAGGATAACTTTTACTACATAGTGGAAATCATTTTATGAGTGGTGCATACAAGAATATATAAGCGCATAAATCTATGTATGTATGTGTCTACATACATACAGACATACATGTATCTTTCCAATTATAAATGCATTAAAATGTACATATATGATTATATACAATGGAGTTAGGTTATAACGAATTATCTACACCTGTGTCCAAAAGAGCTTGGACAAAAGTCAGTGCAAAAACTTTAATGCAAATCAAATGGGTTTGAAACAATTTTTGGTTGGAGCGTGAAGGAACTAGTTCACAAAGAGCTATTGAGCACAAGTTTAAAATTATTACATACATATGTATAATAAATAAATAAAGAATAAAGAATAATGTAAAATCGAATTTATTCCTAAAAACTATTAGGAAAAAATACATTTTGGCAATTTATAATCGACTGCTTATTAAAACAGAAAAATATTTAATAAGGTTATAACGAACTTCGTTTACAGCGAACAAATTTGCCAATAACTGCTTGGAGTTCGTTATAACCGAACTCCAATGTGATAATATTAAATTCCAGTCAAGTGCTTAGATAAATAAAATATATACTTTACACTTATTACATGTATGTATATGTATTTTTTTTAGTTCATGTAAAAATGCTTTCAAGTACTACTGACATACACAAATGAATACACACGTACACAGGTTGGCAAACAAATGAGCTTAACTTACCTTTGCCACATTTATCTATGTGGTTTGTAACCGGCAAATCCTCTGTACACTGGCATGATTTTTTCTTTGGATCACAGATGGAGCCAGGAAAGCCACATTCCAAAGTATTTTCACATTTATCTCCGAACTTTTTCTGGCCACGACTGGCATAATCTAAAATGAAATATAATTATTGCGTTTTCAACAGTGTATATACAATTTATACTGAATTCTTGAAATTTAGAAATTATTAACTTCATTGAAATACATACATATGTATGTATGTAAGTATGTACATATATATGTGCATACTCCACCAAAAACTTAACTGTCAAATGAACTATCATACTCTAATCATTTTTTGAAATGGATGATCAGTACCGATCTCGCAAATCACCATGAAAAGATTGACGTTTGAACAACGCTTCCATGTTTTATCCCAAAATTTAATCAAATTCAAAAATGAAAGTATGTACTGTACTCAAGGCGAGTCCATATCGAATGGATGTTAACAACTACACATTTTTCAGTACATTTTTTGGCATCCCAAGTATGAATTATTTCAAAGCGAATTGAATATATGAATTCCTTAAGGAATATAAATCAATTTAATGATCAAACAGAACTCCGGCATAAACACATTTTCCATACAAATTGACACAAAAAAGCAGCCCCTGAAAGCAGTCGATAGATAGAATCTATTTGAATTTGAAAGCGTTTTTTCTTATGCTCTCACATATAAATACTCATTGATGAATTTAATACATTTTGTTAACAAAACTACAAAGAAAAATAAGCGCAGCAGAAAATGGGACAAAAATTACAGAGCATTTGAAGTTACTGCTGTAGATTTTATGGTGGGCTTTGTTAATTTGACAGCGATGTTTCCTGAAGTTGCGGACTTATTTGTTTAATAATTTAAGGTTTAGGTCTTTATATACATATTTTAATTTTTTTATTTAAATATTTCGTTAACCATCGGTTACGAAGTTAGGTTAGGTTAACTTCTTCAAGCAATATATTTCTTATTTTTTAATTTTAAATCTTTTCAGCGAAATAGATTTCATGAAGAAGTCAACCTAACCTAACTTCCAAACCGATGGGTAACGAAATATTGAAATAAAAAAATAAGAACATATAAAGACCTAAAGCTTCAAAAAATAGTTTAATTGTACATATAAAAAGTGCTCGAAAAATTAGATTAAAATATCAAATTTACTATACATACATACATATTTGTCTATACAATTATTCTCACAGTGAAATTGCGATAATATGAACACCCAAAAATATGAAGAACTTTTATCTCCCATGGCCTACTCATAAAATATGAACTTAGTGCAAAAGCTTTGAAATATGAACAAGATATGTACATTTATTATATACACGATGTTGGAATCTAGATCAACAGAGTAGTGGTTAAATTCTGATTGAACGGAATAATAGTTTGGGAATTTAAACAGATGTTTGCTTTTAAATTGTCTTCAGCTGTCAATCAAAATTTCTTACATATATGTACATTTTAGTTAGTGCTCACATCCAGCTGGAATTCCATATTCATTTATTAAATACATATAAATTTAATGTTTTTAACTTTAAAAGAAAAATCAGAAATTTTAGAACATTTAGCAAAAGGTGCGAGTTTTACTACTTTTGCGAATAAATTTAGGCTGGAAAATCTACAATATGTAGCATAAAACATCCATCAAACAATAAATAAAAAAAGGCGTACGAACCCTTATTTTATGGAAGAACGTTTTTAAAAGGGAAATTAGATGCCATGCACTGAGATGAACAATCTTGCAAAAGTGAACTGGCTTGGTTTTAATTAGTTCATATAATCGCGAATTTACTGTAAATGCAAAATTTTATATGCATGTAAAAGTCATGCAGAAGTAAGAAACTATTGTATGACAGCGAAAGAAGAAAATTATTTTCGAATATATGTATACTTCTCAGTAGCTTCATGTCAGGAGTTACTTGTGATAAGTTTGAATGTATTTTCCTTTTAGCTCTATTTCAAACGAGATTAAGCTTTATATCAAATAGTTTGTTTGCATTGTTTGCGGTCTTTGGGCTTGGTGTTTCAATATTTACATTGGTTTGGTTCGTTGAAACCCATCATCATGCTGTTGCTGTCGAGTAAAAAGTACACAAGTTGACGCAACTGTCTTAAAAAACAAAAACAGATGTCATCAAGGCGTTGCAGCGTAATGTTAATTTTGTTGTTGGTGTATTACTATGTATCTAATGGGACTCTACCACTATTAATAGAAATGTGCTTCTCTATTTGCTTTGTTCATTAAAAATACAACCACTCGTAACAAGTGGAATATTTATAACAAAAATTCTAGGCCGGTACCTCAAATAAGAAAAGCTGCGTTATATAAAGTACCATTTTCAAGGAGAAATGAAAAGAAATTCACTCGTGTAACTACAATTCCCCCTCTACACTCGAGTATTTCTTATTATTGTTTGTTGGTATGCCAAATGCATACATACATATTTAGGCAGGCATATTTACATTTACACATACATACATACATATAAAATATGAATGTACATATGTATGTAGGATTATGGATTACGTGTTTTGAATTTTAAGCTTAATTATAATTTAAGTTTCGCCTAAAAATTAAGATTTTCATCTAGGATAATTTTTTCATCAATCTCAGAAAAGAAATAATGGGGTTTACTCCGTGACTCGAAACGAAATAAAAATGCTTCCGACTTTGCATGTTATTAGCATAGCAATTCAAAAGCATTTTGTTTCGTTTTGAATTGCAGAGTAAACCGCCTGCATTACATTCAGTAATGGTTTAATAATTTTTTACATATTTTTTTGTATTAAAGCGCAATGGTATGCGCCTAGTTTAATTTTATAAGCTCTGCCCGGCTTCAAAACCAGAAATTACTTTCAGTTAAGTAAAACATATCCGAAATTTATTTCAGTAATGTCATGACTCAAGAAATGCAATTTTTGAGTTAATAACGCAGAATTAATTCTCATATCATTGTACATAAAAATTTCTTTCTCCATTAACACACAACTTAACGAAGAAAGAATAGAAAAACTTTAAAATCGTTTTCCCTAAAAATAGTTTTTTTTTGTTCTGACGTTGTTGTAGTAAAAGCGTTTTATTGTTGAAGTCGGTGGCAAGGAGTTTAGTGCCTATTTTTAAGTCGGATTATTTTGTTTCAGAAAATTTGAATTTTCACGGAACTGGTAACACTGGGTGAACATTAAATATGGCTACTCTCAGGATATTAAAGGGTGATTTTCACCACTGTTTTTGGCAACTCAGCTGTTTTCATGTATCACGTTACTGTTAAACATGTTCAGTTTGGTTTATTATTTAACCATGCATCGACTTACAAATGAACAACGCTTGCAAATTATTAAATTTTATTATCAAAATTCATGCTCGGTTAAGAAAGTGCATCGTTCACTTTTTCCATTTTATGGTCAGTTTGGGCGAACTTCTGAGACGGCTATTCGGCATCATGTGACTAAATTTTCACCAAAATTACACTATTGAACATTAAACCATCAACACGCATACGTAGAGTGCAGACAGAGGAAAATATCGCATGTGGTTTGCACTATTCCACATACCACGCGAAACAATGGCCCGATTGAGAGGCGAGTTTATTTTACGATTGCCGCCGGTCAACTGGGCGCGTAGATCGTGCGATTTGACGCCTTTAGACTATGGTTTGTGGGGCTATGTTAAGGCTCATGTCTATAGGGATAAAGGTAAAGGTCCATAGCTCGCTTTTTGCGCGTTATGCTTTACACGCGTTTCATCCTCTTGTTTCATTCTATACTTTGTTCGCGTTGAGTTACATGCACTGCTTTTCATGCGCCATATTTTTTTGTTTTCATCAGCTGTGTGCGTTTGTTTATAAATACTTATAAAGAAAAAATGGAGAGTGAAATCGAGTTTTTAAAAGAATTTGTGGAGTTAGTCGTAAAAGTAATCGATAACTAATATGCAAAATTTGTTACTGAGAAAAGTGTGGTGAAAAGTTAATTAAAATACATCGCATTAATGAAAATATTCACATATTTTATTAAACAAGTTTTTTTTACTAAGAAATTTTTTTTTATTGAAAAAAAAAGAAAAAAATTATCCACGTCAAAATAATATTAATTGATAACGTAAGAAATAAAGTATTATTTAACATCTTTAGCATTCAAGAACAGCTGACTTTCTTTCATGGTGCTTGTAACGCGTACAAAAGTAGAAAGTAGACCTACTTTTTGCTTTGAACGCGCCTACGCGTTCTGCTCTTTTTGCAATGTAACTTGTCACATACTATTACATTGATTCTACTTTTTTGACAGATGCATAGAAAGCGTAACGCGCAAAAAGCGAGCTATGGACCTCTACCTTAAGCCCGCAACAGTTGACGCACTGGTAGACAATATTGAAGAATGTATTCGTGAGATACCGGCCTATATGTACGAGAGAGTATGCCAAAATTGGATCTAGCGTATGAACCATTTCAGGCGTAGCCGCGGTCAATATTTTGATATCATTCTACCGACTCAAATAAAGATTTGATACATTTCTCTAAATTATATGTGTTTTTTTTATTAAAAAATCACCCAATATAAAATCATAAGCTGTCTATATATGTGGAAACGGTTCAATTCTGAACCTAGAATCGTGCCATTGCCAGAGCCCAAAGTGTAAAAAAAGTTGCATAACTTATACGCACCTTCATACAAATACAGTGTTGCCCATAACGCTGATTTGAACAGCTGTTTTGTATGGTTATGACACGTCTAATTGAACCTTAAAGCTGAAATTGTGTGGAAAGTTTTATGAGCACAACTTGGCTAGAAAAGCATAAGGAAAAACACGAAAATTTAGTTGGCGCTGCCCCATTTACTTCTTTTGACATTGATACATAACGGCAGCTATTACTCTCAGATAAAAATATAATTTTTCAAACCGGTTAACAAATAACAGATTTACGAAGTAACAAACAAAAAATTTCTCATTGAAAATTTTACAATTGAATAAACACCTTTTATTTGTTTTTTTTGTATCGAACCTATCTGTGATGTAGTATTTAGAGTACACTTACCAAATTCCGGAGTTGTAGTTTCTAAACCATTTATTGGATAGAATGTATCCCCATCGTCGCCGACAACAGGCTGAGGCAACAAAATGGCAGTTGCTGCGTACATTACCACGCATAAGGCAATTGAGGGTTTTAGCCCTTTGGCATTTTTAAAACAAATGCGCTCCAAAAATTGTGAGGCACGCATCATTTTCGATAAATTATAACCAGCGAGACGGCAACTCTCAGCTGTACTGCCGCGAACACCACTTCCAGTTCCTTTGCCACTAACAACAACAGCACAATGAGTGAATGGATTTCCGTTTAAATATTTTATTGCGTGTGCGAAAATAGAAAAAAGCAACAATTTGAAATGGATAAGTAACCGCGAAATTAACTTTTCATTAATTTTTTGAATAAATAAGAACTTGTTGTCGACCTCCTTTGAGTTGATGTTAATTTTATTATTCTGATTCTTATTAGGTGTAAAGTGTGTAATAATATTGTATTTGACTTGTTTTGTTTTGCTGCCGTTGTTGTTGATGTTGTTTGTTTTGTTATTCGTTCCCTCTTCGGTTAATTTCGTATTAATAACCTGACGTGTTGTGATGTTGATGACTGCCCTTTCCATAAAATTGATTTTAATGTTTTCTTCCTCTGCTGTTGCTGCTTCTGCTGATGTTGCTACTACTATTTTTTTTGTTTCTGCTGAAACTCTAGACGGCGTATTTTGTTGTATTTCTAAGTAAATTTGTTTCTTATTTCTTGTTAAAGTAGGAAAATTAATTCTACTTAAGCTGTTGCTGATGCTGCTGCTGATACTACTACTAAAAATTTGACCACATTTCCTTTTTTGTTGCAGCTGCTGCGAAAGTGATTTAATTGCTTGCTGCTGATTATTGATGCAAATATTTTCAATATTAATATTGTTGTTTTCGGTTAAATTATTATTTTTCACACCACAAGCATTGCGTGGCAGACCATTAACTACATTTTCATTCACCTTGAAATATCGCTTGACGCGATACTTTTTGAAGACAACACCAGGGGAGCTTCCTTGTCTGGAGGCTCCTTGGCGGGGCTTTAAAGCCCCATTTAATTTCATATTTTTTCGTCGTCGTGTTCTTCATCCATTCTGTGGCTTTTTATCGCGTATTATTTAATATTTTTAGTTTACTCTATTTTATTTAATAAATTTTTAGCTTGAAATCAAATGATAAAGAAAGAAACCTGTAAGGACAACAAAAGCAAATAAAATCATCAGGTTTCAATATATATAAAAAATCAATTCAATAAAAAAGACATTTATGAATAAACTCGACTTAAACGTTTTTCAGGACAAACGTAAAATGCGAGTAGTTCGAATCATAGCTTGGTGATTGATTGAACTGGCATTTATTCCAAACCTTCATCATCAGCGTTCCTATGCTTGGTCCACTGTGTGTGGTGAATCAAAACAATTTACATATTCCATTTGCACTGAAAAATATGTACATAAAGCTGAAATTTACCTCAACTGACACCACACACAGTGGACCAAACACAAGAACGCTGATGATGAAGATGTGGCGGCCTTCAAAAACAGCTAGTTGTTCCGTTCTCCTAGTGTTTGTCAGAGTATTTACAATTAACTTTGGTGTTACATATATATATATATATATGTATATTTGTTCCTTAAAAAGTATTACACGCATTTTGGTACATACATACATATTACATATGTATGTACACATGTTTGCTGTTGCTTTGGCTAGTCAAAACTTTCTTTCCACCACATTCTTGAAATGTCAATAATAAAAAGAATTGCCCATACATTTGACTACCTTACTTGGCGGCCACATGTTCAATTTTTGCCTTTCAATTCCATTCAATTTGCAATACACTCACACTTTTT
The DNA here is from genome assembly GCA_936439885.1 of Nowickia ferox. Classification (NCBI taxonomy): domain Eukaryota; kingdom Metazoa; phylum Arthropoda; class Insecta; order Diptera; family Tachinidae; genus Nowickia; species Nowickia ferox. The sequence goes on along the minus strand of OW387023.1, from coordinate 152,482,205 downwards.
TTACTAACACAATCAAATTTTTTAAATTGAAAACTAGATTGCTTTCAAATTCACCTATCCATTTATATGGCAATTTAATTTTCAATTTGAACAGCTGGTCACAACACACCTCAATTTCAAGGAATTTTGACACACAGTATGTGTGATGAAATTGAAAGCGATTTATTGAACGTGTGGCTGCAGCGTTAGAGACATATGCAAATTGGATAGTTAGAGCCATGGGAGCACATTTTATTTATTGGAGTATGACAGTCCCTCAGAGAGGAGTTAAGTGGGTTTGTATGTTCGACAAAAAAAAATTTATACACTCTTTTAGGGGGCTATTGGGAGAGTTACATCAAATATTATGAAAATTTATATTTTGTATGGGAGACCTCTTAATAAATGCAGATAGCATGCTCAGATAAAATGTTGGGAGGAAAAAATAAAGGGGGATTCGGTTCTACATTTCATCTCTCTAGGGACGATTTTGGCGCGATTGTACACATGCATATATGTATGTATGTATATAGACTTTTAATTTATACAAAACAGGGATGAAATAATTGATTACCTTGTATCCCAACAAACATATAGCCAAGGGTTGAAAACGGGTTTTTTTTAATTAATTTATTCAAAATTAATCTAGAAAAATGATTTTCAAATTTTAATAATGAACACTTTAATTTTGAAAAATCAGTTTGTTAGTCAATTTTATTCAAATACATATAAAACTAAAGTGAAAAAAGTAAATGAAAGCAAAGACGGACCTCTGCCTAAATCGTGCACATTGCATATTTGATAAGTTTTTGTCATTGAACAAATAATAATTCTATTTGCCTTTTGACTGATTAAAAATGTGCATATGTATGTGTGTCCGTATGTAAGTATATTTGAAGCTCAACCCTTTGCAATGGAAAAAATGCAGTGCATTTTACGAACTCATTTATCTGAGTATTATTATGATATTTTAAGAGTTTTAGCAAAATATTTTAGAAATTAAATATTTTCCTTGCATTACCGGTACTGGTATCTATTACTCAAGTTGATAAAATTTTTATTAGTGTGTTTTGTTTTAATACCTATAAGGAAACTTTATTTTTTCCCTAGTCACATTTTTTTAAAGAGTTTACTTTCCAACCATCTTCAATCTGAGATCAAATGCTCGTGTTTGCTGGGTGGTTGAACCAGAAATTTGCGTGCACGTATTGTCATATAAAATATAATATACTTACATATATGTATAAATTTAATATTACATATATATATCTGTGTAAAAAAGGATAAAGTGCTTAAGTCGAGATAAGCTGATTTTGAGTTAATGGTACCTCCGTAATCTGCATATTTGAAAGTACCTCCGGTCAAAATTTCAATTAACTTGTGTGTTATAGCGCTATGACTTGCGACTTATCTTTTTTAGACTTCTAATCTCAATTGGAATAACAGCTTAATTTAGGCTATACTTTAATATATGTATTTCAACCAATCATTCTGTAGAATGATGTTTGCTTAAAATACTAAAGATTAACAGGGAATTTCCCGATTTAACTGTAAAAGAAGTAAATTTCTGAAAATCGGCTTAAATTATGCCGCAGATATGTATGTCTACTGTATACATATGTGCATACATATGCACATTATTTATAAATGCACATAGATAGGTATGTACACACATCCCTGCAGAAAATGCGAAATTGTAGTGATTTACTAGTGACTTTGTCACCAGTACTACTGACAAATTATACCCCATACAATGCTTTTTGCTATAGACATTTAGCATGTGCGTGTCATTGAAAAGCAACTACTGACGTTGGTACTACTGAGTATTTATTTCTTTTGGGACCGTATCGAGACATTGGAAACAGATAGTCACTAGTACATTTTAGTAATTCTAATGATAATAAAACTGAATATTTTATTAAAAATTTTTGTTTTAATAAAAAAAATACATAAAAAAGGGAACATTCGTTCAGCAAATAAGGATTTAGTTTGCTGTTTGTATTACATATAAATGAAAAATTCAAGGTTTCGTCGAATTATTAAAATCAGACACTTACGTATGAATCAGGACTTACAGCAAATTTTTAACTGATCCCACAAAATCTGTAGGCCTGTAGGCTCATAAAAATTTCCACAATTATTTCATTTTAAATTTTTTTATTTGCCTTTTATATTGATTTCGTAAACTAATTTTCATAAAAACTTGAATTTGCTTTAAGCCACTTGTATTTTCAACAAACCAAACGACGAAAGTGGTGACTTGGGGACACTTAACCCCATGCTTTCTGCAGGGATGCTATACATATATACATGTGTATATGTGTACATAAATATTTAGATTTAAAATTTAAATGCTCATCCAATTCAAATAAAATGTTTGAGGAAATATTTATGATAGTGTGACACATAAAGCACCATTTCGAAGCGATTTTTTAAAGTAGGTCAGACTTCTGCAAGATTTTCTTGTGAATGAATCGTGCGATCGTGTAGAATAATGAATAAGAGCCTTTAATAATATGGCTACTATCGATTGTCAAAGCTTGGAAGTCCCTATTGGAAAACCAGTTATGCAGACATTCTACTGTGAATAGACAGAAGACTTTCTTCCTTTTTGTCCGTTTGCTCTTAACATTTAAGTGAGGCATTTTTTCTTATACGAGTATCTATTTACATGCATATGAATGCATGTACATAAATAACTTGGCTTTCTCTAAAAAAGAAACAAAGTAATCAATGAAATATACTACTTAGCTCTGACTGCCGATTCGTTGTCAATAAACATAAAACGTTTGAGAACCTCTAGTTACAGTGCGCAGAAAAGCATGTCTGTCTGCGTGCATATGAATTACTTATTTTTCATTTAATGTGATGTGCTGTTAAGATAGATACTCGTACAAGTTTCTTCTTGCTTTTATTTCTTTTTTCCTTTTGGCTTTCTGCCAATAGGTTAAATTTGTATGCATGTGTACTTCTTTGCAGTGTTCCTAGTTTAACACATGATGTTTGGGTTCGAAAGGGCCTAAGTAACTGCATATTTTCTTATTTGAGCTTATTGCTGTCCTTAGAACATTTGTGTTGTATCTGCTCCCATGTACTCGTATAGATGTGGAATATAAGTTGGTTTTTTGTTTTTTTTTTTGTTTAAGACCCATTATAATTCAAAGAATGTTTATTAAGGATTCTTTAATTTAGGGCATTGATATGTTGTACGTAAAAATGAAGCACAAGGTCAGGCATTCGAAAGATGATATTTTTTTAATTTTATACCAACCGATATTCTCACATTTTTTTCGATCTTAATATGTAGACAAAGGCTTGGAATTAAAATTTAAATTAAAATTTCTATCGAGTTGAGAACGAATGACACTTTCTCGATTTGATGGAAAGCGCTTTAGGAAATTTATTTATTTTTTTTTGGCAATTGGATGAATTTAAAGTAGCGATGAAATTCAGAAACATATTTTGTTCTCATGATGTCGCATCGCATTTAAACGCGGATTTCTATGATCAATAATAAAAAAAGCTAGAAAATACTGAAAGCAGAGTTAAAACTTTATCAAAAACAAAAAGTATGCACAGACATATTGTGTATGTTCAAAAAGATACTCTTTGCAAAGAAACAAACAGCAATTCTCTCATGTATTGGAGACAACTCGTATCCATATAACCCAGCAAAAAAAATGTGAAACTAATTCTTAAGGAACGACATATTCATTGCGTTCAGCAAATAAGGATTTAGTTTGCTGTTTGTATTACATATAAATGAAAAATTCAAGGTTTCGTCGAATTATTAAAATCAGACACTTACGTATGAATCAGGACTTACAGCAAATTTTTAACTGATCCCACAAAATCTGTAGGCCTGTAGGCTCATAAAAATTTCCACAATTATTTCATTTTAAATTTTTTTATTTGCCTTTTATATTGATTTCGTAAACTAATTTTCATAAAAACTTGAATTTGCTTTAAGCCACTTGTATTTTCAACAAACCAAACGACGAAAGTGGTGACTTGGGGACACTTAACCCCATGCTTTCTGCAGGGATGCTATACATATATACATGTGTATATGTGTACATAAATATTTAGATTTAAAATTTAAATGCTCATCCAATTCAAATAAAATGTTTGAGGAAATATTTAGAAAATTAAAATTCTTAATGCATTTTATAATAATAATAATAATACTGAATACTACCATTATCATATTTTTCTAGGTTTATGTAAAATATGCACACACTCACTCACACACACACCCTTCCAATAACTTCCATTGCGACCACGAACGAACTTAATTTGGAAAAAAAAGCGATCAATATTAAAAGTGCCAAAGAAACGTGAGAAGCTTATGTTGTGAAAAAGTAAGCGCCACCAAATTATAATGAAATAATGCGTTTTGAAATATGAAGTATCGAATTTCAAACGACATACATACATACATACATACGTAAGTGGTTGAGAAAATACAAGCCAAGTTTGCTCGTTTCCTTTTTCCAGCAAAACATCGTTATACTCTTAATTACAAAATAACTTGTGCTAATGATTATTTTTCTGTATTAGAGTCTGAACACAATGTTTGCGGTGCGGTGTGATTTCTCGTTGCGGGAGAGAAAAATAAACATAATAAAACGGAAGACGGTGACGGCAATACTTGTCATTGTTTGTTCACATTTTTATTAATTTATTTGTTCATACATTTTTATAAAATGTTCTACAAAATTTACTGTTTGTGTTAAATATTTTGTAATGGCAGTAAATAAAAAATTTAAGCTATTAAAAAAATTTTTAATTTGGTATTAGCCATCATGTTTTTTGTTTACACTAATGTTGTGAACATAGCCAATTATTCAAAAACTATGGCAACATCAGAAAGAGAAAGAGAGTCAAAAATTGACACAATAAAAAAGTCCGCAAAGAAAATAAAATAAATTTGAATTTTATGCCGTTCCGGACTGCGTTTTTTTACTTCAAAATCGTATGAAAATCCGCACCGCAATAAATGATCGTTACATTGTGTTCAGACTCTTATTTGATTGTATTAAAAGTAAAACAAATTAAAGATAGAAATTAAAAATACATATTATAAAATCTCACGAAATTTCGTTCTATTGAAATTGTTCGGTCCAAAAGATGACGTTTATTTGTAACCGAATTTACTCGAGCGAAATTCGAAATTCGTTTAGCTGAGCTTATTTAAACTCATCTCTTCAAAAGTTATCACATTAACTTATAACCTTTTTTATTTATTTTGGTAAGCCCACTCCGGTGCCACCTGAATAATCGAGGTTATAATAAGTACACGAAGAGAAAAAACATTCATTCAGGTAATGAAGTAACATCATTATTAGATTATTGATTATTTTCATTATATGAGTGTAATTTTTTATTTATATGATAATATATAATTCGTTATTACTGAAAAAATTCATTGATCAAATGAAGGTTTCCTTTTCAGTGTAAATATGAAAATAAATGCGAAATTCCGTTAGTTTAATTCAAGCAGAAATCTGTGACAGGTTTTATTTTTCGTTGGAACAGAAGCCTCAAATAAAATTCTCTTACGAACATTTTCTAATTTTTTGGTAGGTTCGCCCACCTACATTTACATTTTTTAATTTTCCATCACTGCCTTATGAGCCACATTAGATAATTCTTTTAATATTTAAAATGTGTATAGAAATGCAAGAATGTATCTTTTAGATTGATGATAAAGCGTACCTTGAATTTGCATGCCTTATAGATGTAATACTTTTCACTTTTATTGCTTCTTTTGTCACCTAGATTTTTTCTTGTTGAGAATCGACAAAGATATTGCTATAAGGAACAGAACAACGGAAAGAATTTGCACAATGGTCATTTCCCATTCGCCATCTTATTATTACACATTATTACAAGACATAAAATGTGTTTATTACATGCATTAATATGCATGAACGTACTCTATGATATTTTTTTATTCATTCGATAGAATATAACAAATGGCGCAATGAAATAACCCCCAAAGCAAATACTCCCAATGAAATAGGTCCTAAAAAATCAAATAAGTCCCACCAAAATTTAATGAAATAAATCCCAAGGAAATGAAATGAGTAAATAAAATAACTGCCAGGAAAAAAAATTAAATAATTCCCAGTTAAATAATATGAAATAAGGACCAAGGAAAGAACAACGCCCAAATAATAAGAAATAAGACCCAATAAAATTAAGGAATTTTTAATGGGGCTTTATTTAATTTATTTTAGTCTTTATTTCTTCTTGAGTTTGGTTGGACTTTATTTCGGCTTTTTGGGCCTTATTTCATCTTGAGTTTATTTTATTGTGACTAACTTAATTTCTTATTTGGGCGTTATTTAATTGGGTGTTATTTCAAAGCGCCAATAAAGTCATACAAAATTTTAAATAAGTCCCAAATGCATAAATATTTGACGATCAAATCTGTGAGACAGGCCGAATACTGGAAATGCATAAATCCTCTCGTAATCGAAGCCGTTTTCGGATATACTGTAGATAAGGAAATTCTTGTGCCCGGCCGAGGGGCGGCAATGCAAAGATGCTTTGGAAACCGAAACCGGTCCCTCTCTGAATAAAAAAAAACTATGCTAACTGTTAGAAAATTGTATTCTAGGAAACAAAGTTAAGTGTAAGAATCCCCTGCTTAGACCTGCAATTTAAGAAAAGTTCGCAATAACAAGTCTAACAAGGATAAATTGCATGATCAATTGTCAGTTCACATACCCTCCACGTGAGATGATCAGGCCCTCAAATTTAATGTGATATGAGCCACATGTTATTGCTATCCGTATCACCCTGTTCTGGTCGAAAGAAGTTGGTACTCATCGTCTATAGCTTTGGCCGTTGACGATGATGGTCTGGACAGCATCGTTCTCAATGAAATATGGACCGATGATGCCACACCAAACAGTATCCCTTTCGACATGCATTGGATGCTCTTGAATCTCATGTGGATTGGTATCGTCCCAAATTCGATAAATTTGTTTATTGAAGTACACACTCATGCACGTGTTGTTGAACGCTTTATTCGTCCATGAACAAAACAAAATTAATGACAGCCAGACTATCCTACACAATTGCGCGATCTGCCGAATATGACATGAGTGCTAAAAAAGTGTGGTAGTGTGGACTAAAAATGCAACTGTGTGACAAATTTTTTTGCCAAGTCGTGCGATTTTAGAAATATTTATGTAAAATATCATAAAATTATAGATTCCATACGATCAGAGTTGCTTTTATAGTCAGACAGCTGAGAATGTTATTTTTGCATTATTTTTGTATGATAGTGTGACACATAAAGCACCATTTCGAAGCGATTTTTTAAAGTAGGTCAGACTTCTGCAAGATTTTCTTGTGAATGAATCGTGCGATCGTGTAGAATAATGAATAAGAGCCTTTAATAATATGGCTACTATCGATTGTCAAAGCTTGGAAGTCCCTATTGGAAAACCAGTTATGCAGACATTCTACTGTGAATAGACAGAAGACTTTCTTCCTTTTTGTCCGTTTGCTCTTAACATTTAAGTGAGGCATTTTTTCTTATACGAGTATCTATTTACATGCATATGAATGCATGTACATAAATAACTTGGCTTTCTCTAAAAAAGAAACAAAGTAATCAATGAAATATACTACTTAGCTCTGACTGCCGATTCGTTGTCAATAAACATAAAACGTTTGAGAACCTCTAGTTACAGTGCGCAGAAAAGCATGTCTGTCTGCGTGCATATGAATTACTTATTTTTCATTTAATGTGATGTGCTGTTAAGATAGATACTCGTACAAGTTTCTTCTTGCTTTTATTTCTTTTTTCCTTTTGGCTTTCTGCCAATAGGTTAAATTTGTATGCATGTGTACTTCTTTGCAGTGTTCCTAGTTTAACACATGATGTTTGGGTTCGAAAGGGCCTAAGTAACTGCATATTTTCTTATTTGAGCTTATTGCTGTCCTTAGAACATTTGTGTTGTATCTGCTCCCATGTACTCGTATAGATGTGGAATATAAGTTGGTTTTTTGTTTTTTTTTTTTGTTTAAGACCCATTATAATTCAAAGAATGTTTATTAAGGATTCTTTAATTTAGGGCATTGATATGTTGTACGTAAAAATGAAGCACAAGGTCAGGCATTCGAAAGATGATATTTTTTTAATTTTATACCAACCGATATTCTCACATTTTTTTCGATCTTAATATGTAGACAAAGGCTTGGAATTAAAATTTAAATTAAAATTTCTATCGAGTTGAGAACGAATGACACTTTCTCGATTTGATGGAAAGCGCTTTAGGAAATTTATTTATTTTTTTTTGGCAATTGGATGAATTTAAAGTAGCGATGAAATTCAGAAACATATTTTGTTCTCATGATGTCGCATCGCATTTAAACGCGGATTTCTATGATCAATAATAAAAAAAGCTAGAAAATACTGAAAGCAGAGTTAAAACTTTATCAAAAACAAAAAGTATGCACAGACATATTGTGTATGTTCAAAAAGATACTCTTTGCAAAGAAACAAACAGCAATTCTCTCATGTATTGGAGACAACTCGTATCCATATAACCCAGCAAAAAAAATGTGAAACTAATTCTTAAGGAACGACATATTCATTGCTTCAAAATTATCTCTAAACACATATTTTCAACTTCTAAGGAAGCTTTATTAATATTCTAGAAGCTTAAATAAAAAGTATGTTTACGGCAATGTACTGCACGCACTGTATATATGGAATTCTCGTTCGCTATATATCGTGTGATTTTTTAAGAGCTTTCGGATTTGATTTATAAAAAAACACATAATATTTAGAGAAATTTATGAAATCTTTATTTGAGTCGGTAGAACGATTTATATAATTAAATATTTAAAGATGATTTCATGTAAATGTTGACCGCGGATATGTCTGAAATGGTTCATACACTGGGTCCAATTTTGGCATAATCTCTCCATCATATCGCCTGGTATTTTACGAATAAAATCTTTAAGTGCGTCTACTGATACGGGCTTGTCCCTATAGACATGAGCCTTAACATAGTCTAAAAGCGTTAAATCGCACGACCTAGGCGGCCAATTAACAGGCCCCAAACGTGAAATAAACTGTTCACCGAACTCGCTTTTCCAGTGGGTCAATGTTTCGCGTGCTGTGTGACATGTAGTACCGCCTTGCTGAAACCACATGTCAGCCAAGTGCAGCTCTTCCATTTTGGACAAAAAAAAACAAATGCGAATTGCGCCGAATCGATAATCCACGTTCATCAACAACACTGGCGGATACAGCTGCGATATTTTTCCCTGTCCGCACTCTACGTATGCGTGTTGCTTGTTCAATGTTCAATAATGTAATTTTGGTGAAAAATTTAGCCACAAGATTCCGAATAGCCGCCTCAGAAATTCGCCCAAACTGTCCATAAAATGGAAGAAGTGCACGATGCACTTTCTTAACCGACCATGAATTTTGATAATAAAATTTAATAATCTGCAAGCGTTGTTCATTTCATAATTCGATTCATGGCTAAACTGAACATGTTTAACCCCCGGTTTGTGTAAGACGTTGACGATAAAAATCTTGACGTTTCTGTAATAGATTAAAGAAAAGTTGTACAAGTTTCCTTTAATCTATTACAAAAACGCCAAGATTTCTAACGTCAACCAACGTATTACACAAACAGGGGGTAACAGTAACATGATACACGAAAACAGTTGCTAAAAAAATCACCCTTTATTTTTATATTTATATACATGTCTTTTGCGTCCATTAATGGCCCCTGCAAGCATAGAAGTTATTCAACTCTTCAGTTACGAGGGCGGATCAATAAGTCCGTACATAGATCTTTTGCGTTCATTAATGGCCCTTTCAACTCTTCAGTTACTCGAATTTTCTAAAATATTATTTTGCCTTCTCTTAAAGTTATACATGTTTAACTGAACAAAGATAATCGGCCATGATCTCGTTTTCCAAAAATAAATAATGGTCCCATTGATGGATTTTAAATCATACATACTAAATTAATTTCGGCAGGAATAAAACCCACTTTAAAGAGTAATGGAACAATATTAAAGACAACCACACAGCTCTGTGGCACAGAGAATGAAGACATCGCAGCCAAAATTCCAGTTAAACCAAAACTGATATCGTATACATAGTTTTGTTTGGCTTAATTGAATGAAAACAATTCAAAAAAGGATTCTCTTGAAATCTTTTTAAGGTTCCTCGCTAAAAATATTATTTATAATTATTTCAGCCCACCAAAAAATTAATCGGTCATACTTTATGGATTAAGAAAAGCATGAGCTGACTAAAAATATTGTTGTTCCGAAAATATCTCTGTCCATACAAAAGAGGATTGAATAGAATTTGCGATGTTATCACTTTCGTAGTTTTACTGTAATAGTGTTCATTTGATTTTGTATTTGACCGGCCTTCCTTTCGGTTAGAAGGCAAGTAATGTTAGAAAAAAATTGGAGAAAGAGAAATGAAAGTGGCTCGATCATACATTTCACGCCTTTAGGAGGCATCGAGAAAGCGTAAAAACTGATTTTATAAAAAACATATACTTTTTATTTGTAACAAGCGGCATTCATGAGATATTTAACCTGAGAGTTAGCAAAAATTTTCTTCACAACTAAATGACAAATTTTCTAATTAAAACTCGCACATCGTGGTGCATGGAAATATTGTCCATCTATTTACTTTTATAATTGTTTGAGCTAAATCCCAGAAGTATCAATCTCAACATTTTTCTTTACTTTCCTTTTACGGATTGGCGATGCCAACCATTACTCAACATTACTCAACGTTTAAAGCATTTATCAAAACGGAAGCAAGCAAATCCTGTGTGTAAATGACAGTTTTGTACGTCCATACATACATACTTATGTACATATACATATGTACACGAGGATGGGTCATCAAGTCCGTGATCTTTTGAATGCAACATTGTTATCTGAATCAAAAGGTTTTGCATAATTATTTAGTGATTACGCTTTTCTGTTCAAATGTTTGCACAAGTGTGAACGTAGAAATCTAATCGTTTGGGAGTTGAAAGTTCTTCAAGAAGGAAACGGAAACACAAAATTAAAAATCCATAAACGCAGTTTTATTTATATCTATTTAAACATAAAAACATAAGCTTAAGCAAGGCAACAATATATACTCGTACATATGTACTCGTATGTACGCATGCATTTGTGCGGAGGTATAATTTATACCAAAATATTTGACAAACTGCCAATTTTAACGCACACATACATACTGCATACATGATTTATAAATACAAAGAAGATTTTGTAGTTGTTCACTCTTCTGCAAATTACTATAATTCTATGTTTAAAAAAACTATTTAAATGAAATAAATGGAGAGCATTGCAACTCCAAGGAAAAACTAAGTTTAAAAGGCTTGAAAAGCGGCATTCTGTGCAATCAATAAATTAATTCTGCTTGTCTATTTTTGCAAAGATTTGCGAGTGTTGGTTTTATTATCAACAGTCGGAAAGGCCATTGATCGATCACAAAAGAAAATTGTTGTCATAAATACAAATACCAAAATTTCGAATATAATTAAAACAATTTATTGCTTCACAAACGCTTTAAAATTGCTTACTGAACACGCAATCTGAAGTACATACATATTTAAATTGTTTGTTTCTTTATACTGGAAAAATTACGTATGACTCATTATTTATATTTTATGTCTTTCGAGTTGCAGTTGCCAAATATTTTCCTTGAAACCTAAACAAATTTTAAAATTACTTTTAGGTTTTCTTAATTATTATTATTTTACTTAAAGCAATGACTGACTCAAAGTTGTTTACAAATAAAGGATGTTTTCATAAAAGTATTGGACTGTAAGTAATGTAGAGTTATTGGGAGAGACCGACAATTTAAAATAAGCCTGGCTTAAAACATAATTTTATTTTATTTGCTGGTGGTTAAGCGATGTCTATATGTTTTGTATAAGTTTCTAAGCCTACTACGCTTATTTTTCTTTTGTGATTTTCAAAAATATTATTGTTATTTGTGAATTCTCAAACAGTTTTTGAAAGTCTGCGCATAAGATAAGAGGTTTGTGACTGTTCAAAATGTGTGGTTGAAGTGTACTGACGATTTGTTAAAGCAGCAATGAAATGCATATAGACATCGCTTAACCACCAGCAAATAAATTTAACTTATAATATAATTATGACAATATGTCGAATAATAAATTTCTTGAATAATTAAAGTTTCTATTTTTCTTCTGGTGCTGATCAATTACATTTTTTTTTTTCATACAATAGTACATTTCTCGTGAAAAAACACAAACTTCAGATGAAGTGTACAATGGGTTGAATCACATGTGGGCAATTCCAAAAATTTTCAACCAAGAGTGAAAATTGGAAAGTGCTTAAAATATTTTTTTCTTCAATAATAAAGCTTAAACGTCTGTAATTTATAAATGTAAAAGTATTTTTAATTTTTCGCGTTTTTATTCAGGTTTATCATAAAACAATTGCACATGGAAATTTCCGAATGTGTGAACAATTGGTACCAAAAACTTCATACTATTGCGAAATATTTTGACAATTTATGAATGGTGAAAAAACGATTCATTGGTAATCTCTGGTGTAAAGCAATACCATGTTCACACTTACAGACCAACCTAAATTACGACGCAAGGCGCAATGTTATTTAGCGCTTAGCTTTTACGCTGAAATCATGGTAAAATTATACAAGGTACATGCACAAGCCCAGTCTGTTAATGTATACAATGCTGAAAGTTGTCAAACTTTGTTTGCCAATGAATTTGCACATAGCTGTGTCTCCAAGAACATATTGAAGAAAATTACACTACACATCTTTTGTCTAGGTTAAAATTAAAACAAAAATATATAAAAATAGAACCGAAAGTATAATTACACACAGATTATACATGAATCTAATTACAATGCCTATACATGAGAGTAAAAATTACACACTGGGTATTACACACATATTGGCAACACTGAATGACTATAATCAAAACGCGTGTGTTTTGTAAATTTGTTGTAGTCGTGCAAGTACCTTGTATAATTTTACCATGGCTGAAATGAGTAACCTAAATTAAAGCGTTAACGTTGCGCCAGAAACAGTAATCTTCACTCACTTTGATTAATAAAAAACTTTAAATAGAAATAAGATATAAAAATGAAAACGCTTAATTGACCTGAAAGTAGCTAAGGTTACATTACTTACTCGTAACAAAAACAACAATACTTTTGAAGCCAACTTCACTTCTTTACGCGCTGTCAAAATTGGATTTTCCTATTGCAAAGCGTTGACGCCGCTTTATTGCGGTTGGTCTCATACATTTTGTATGGGCATGAGAAATTTTGACAGCCAGACAACGCTTAGCGTCGTAATTTAGATTGGTCTGTTACGTGTTTAACGACTCATTCGTGCTTAAGAGCTTAAACACGACGATTTTGAGATGTTTTACCATACATTGACTTGTTTTTCTAAACATCTCAAATGAGATCTTAAACATTTCATTTGTTGTTATATGTATATTGAAGCTGAATATTGACGTGTTTGGCACTAGACTAACAATAATATTAATGTGTTTTTCAAGTGTGCAAGTAGTAAATATTTTTTGTTATTGCTCTTCATAAATTTTATTTAATTCGTATGTCTTGAAGAGGAAAAGGAGTGATATGCACGAAGCTTGGCCATATTTTATAAAAAAAAAATATACCCAATTTTGTCACTAATATCAAGTAATTTCCCAAGTTGTAGCACCACGTCATCAAATTCATTTTCCAGGCGAATAGCAGTTCGAAATTTTTTATTTTGGAAGCGATTTGGAGTACCACACCTAATAAAATTTCCTATTTCTTTCAGTATAATGGCAAAGTAATTTTGAAGGAGAATCCAAAGAACTGTTTTCTAAGTAAAGAATTTTTGAACAAGTGGTCTAGCTTTGCCTTCGTTAATTTGCGATAGTTCTCCAATCAAAATAAGTTTAAGTTGCACTTGTAAAATGCTTAAAGTTTGCCTTTTATCTAGACAATTACACTCGAGTATTTGGCTACTTCAAATATGGGGATTGAATTTGTGAGTCTAAGTTGGATTTAGCATACGAGTTTACTTAATCAATAACCAATGCGAAATTTTTCCACTAAAAATTGCATTTTGTTTTAGTTTGTTTGTACATATTTGATTTACAAAGAAATACGATTACAATACCAAAAAATAAAAAAAATTATGGCGAAAGCAGGAAATATGTATTGTATTGAAATACATACATCTGATAGTTCAATCATTGTTTGTTATTTTATAAAGAAAAAAAAGGACTAAAACACAACACGAAATATAGCGTGGCTTTGTGCTATTCCATGGAAAATTACCATGTCAGAGCTGAAAAGCTTGTACCCAATAATATGTTTGTTTACATGTAACCGAATTCGTTATTTTTTTATATAATGCTCGTATTTGTTTGTTTGTAATTTGGAATAAGTTTTTTAGTTGGAGGAATTTAGGTAAATCGTAAATTATAATAAAACAAATAACTAACTGAAATGGAAAATAAAATAATGTATACTCGTATGATGTTGTGCTACGCATTCACAAATATGTATTACATATGTACGTATGAAGAAAACTAAATGTTACCATCTGTACAAATTTATTTCATCTCCAAAAATGTGTTCTCGTACAAAAAAAAAAGACATGATAACTTTCAAGTTACTACCACAAGGCACAACAAATACAGTTTGTTAAATATTTAGTCGCATTCACATCTGTTAAGTGCCTTGAACATCTTTCGAAGCACGAGATTTTGACATTAGTTAATTAATTAATGATCGTACACCCGCCCACTTCTCGAAATGCACGACCAGATAAATATACATAAAAACATGAAATCTAATGTTAAATTCCAATGGGTGTGGTCCTGCCAGCTATCTTAGACTTTCACAAACAAAACTATTTTCCAAATCGGTTAATAAGTGACAAACATTAGATAATTAGGTAATATACAATCGTATTGAGAATCTCTTCCTTCTTTTGGAGTTTGTTAAAAACATTTATCAAACATTTAACAAACAAATTACTCAATTACCGCTTATGTCACTTTTAGCTCACTTGAAAAAATATAAATTACAAATTTCATGACACCAATCTTATTTTCTTCTTATTCTTGTAAAATCCATCTATCAAGTATTTGTTTAGTATAATTTTTAGTTTACTTCCATTAAGTATGCGGGTTCTGCGGAGTCGAATGAAAACAATGAATTTCATAAATTATGAAAAAGAGATTATGTCATTTTGATAGTCATCATCCACATCCACAACATCATAATTATTGTCATCATCTGGGCCATATATGTATTTTATACACTACCACCAACCAGCCTGCTCCAAATACGTTTTTATTATCAACATTGTTGGTGTTTAACTTTGTGCGATTGCGAGTAGTATTTAATTGTGATTGTGCACTGCGTATATGTATGTGTCTGTCTGTATGTCTGTGTGTGCTTAGCCAGGACCTATGGGCTTGACCCATAAATTCCCCAAGGACCAAGTTTTAATTGTAGCGTAAGACACTCAGCATATGTTTATAATTATAGCAATTATCGTAGGGAAAAAAACATTTTGCTCATTAATCATTAATTCAAAGTTGAGTATTTGAGGTTGCATTTTCTTAAAGGATAAACACATTTTTTTACATCGTTTTATGTATTTACTTCTATTTAAGAATTAAATTTTTGTTTCTTTATTTAAGTAGTGCAAATTAATTTGATCATGGAGTCAATTACTTAAGTAAAAACGTCTAATAGATAATTTGTAATTGTGAAATTTTCGTTGTAGGCTGAACTTCAAACACAAATTTAATTGAAAATACAGTTTCTAGCATTAATTTAAAAGCTTATAGGGTCAAGTATTTTTGAGATCGCGAAGTGCAAAAGTCTGAGAAATCCCAAACTCTATTGAACACCCGTGGCCGTTTATATTATTATTTTTTTTTTTTTTGATTTCTAATATTCTCTACCCCCAAATCGGTTCAGTTTTATGCAAAAAAATTACAAACAAATTTAATAGCGATAAGTTGTGTTTTAGGGGGTGCGTCCGCCCCTCAAAGTTGGCCTTCAAGCCCTCGTCCTCTCTTGTACGCCGTCGAGCAGTCTCAAAACAGACTTTGAAGCCCCGGCCCATGCATGAATACGTTAATTTAATTTAAAACTTTTTGCTCTTGAATATGTGCATGTAAGACTAGAGTTTGCTAAGAACCGATAAAATGAAAAACCGCGATTTTGGTTTAAAATATACCTGGACCGATTGGTTTCGGTTTCGGTTTCTTAATCCTGAGGGTGGAGTTAATTGCATAATTCGATTCGAAAGCATAACTGTTTGAATTTATACGCTTCTAACATAGAAATCGAAAATCGAAAGCTTTTTCTCTGGCTTATGAATACTATTTTCCATCCATACATCACTTCAAGATTGATTTTGTGAGCCAAACATAACTACAATTTTGTTCAGTTTTCTAATCCAAATTTGATATTTACTGCTGTTTCATTGGCAGTACAAGCCACAAATCCGAACCCAATGAAATGGAAGTCAATTAATGTTTTCCGCACAAGGTCTTCAGTTTTTTTTTTTTTTTGGAATAACATGTTCTAAAAATTCCAAACTATAACATTTGCCATTTGAAATAGAAATAGAAATAGTACTCATCTATTCACTCATCTATTGTTAAACTGTATTTTTGATCATTTGATTTTTTATAACTCAGACGTTGTGTTATAATTTGTCTTCTGCCTTCAAAGACATTTAACTACAATTGATTATCTTATAAATTGGGATTGTGTTATACTTTTAACGGAGAACCCATCAACCTATTGCGGGCTTTGATACAATAGTTTCTAATGAATCAGTTTTTACAAATGCGTCCATTAATTTTCACTGTGCTCGAATCGGAAATTGTTTGTAACAAGTCGGGGAACCGGTTTGAGTACGCTAAATTCAGTGGTCCTAACTGTTTTTTCGGTTAGCTCTTGTTTTAAAACTAATTAAGATTGAAAACTTGGTTAAAAGTACCTAAAAAATTCAATTTTTCCCCAGTTTTAATATTTATTAACCTTTATATCGATGTATATCGATTGAAAAAACATGCATTAATGAACATGCGTCCTAAAGAAACGTTTTGAAAAAAAATTTGATTTTTTTTTTAATTTGGGCAATATTTTATTTATTTTTTACAATTTTTGTTCAAAAATTTCTTTAGGATGCATGCTCATCAATAATATGTTCTTTTAATCTATATAAAAATGAATACATGTCGCAAAAGTGGGACGATTTGTAAGTACTTTTAACCAAGTTTTACTCACCGGGTCGCCGGCTTGTTAAATTTTTGAACTAGCACAGTGTTTTTGTCCACGTTGTAAAGAGATTTGAACAATTTCCGCAGGAGCTTTGCCTACTTTAAGCGCCAATATTATGTTCCGCTTTCAAATCATTATTAATGATTGATAAAAATAAATAAAAAAAAATTAAACCAACAGGAAGTAAAAAATCGAAAACCGAAGGTTTTCTTGTCGGTTTTCGGTTTCGAATATTTGGCCTAAAAACCGCGGTTTCGATTTCGGTTAAAACCGAACAACAAACCCTAACTAAGATTGTATATATGTATGCCTGTACATACATACATATATATGTACACAGGCATATAAGTATGTATGTATGCTCGTATATGTCTATTTATGCAAATATGGTATGTACGAATGTAAGTATGTCATAGAGCTATTGCCTAAAATAGCGCTGCAATACACAAGTTGACTTTTTTTAGACGGAAAACGAAACAAAAACACTATAACCTACAAACAAAAATCTTAGGAAAAGGGCAAAAGGTTCATGGTTGTTAATGCCAACACTCTTTCGCATTAACTTACCCAGCAAGCACACTTGCTCGAAATCATATTGAGATATAAAATTTAAGGATGCCGTCAACCATTTTTTAAGCAAAGCGTGTGCAATTTCACGGCAATTGTTTAGATATTGCAGTGTAATTAAACAAAACGATTCTTGTATATTCAATTTCAGCTTTCTAGGTATGTATAGTGTAAAATTAAAGTCGATAGGTACTTTTTTAGGAATATTTCATTATAAAACTAAATAGCGAAGCTATGATGGAATAAAAGCAGGATGAATGGCTTCGTGTAACACAAACATAACATGCATAGGCCAAAACTTGACTTGACAAATCTTCGTCAAACATTTATTCCCAAATTAACTTCAATCAGAATTGGAAGTATAAGCAAACACCTCTGGCTGGGTGTGAACAAAGTTTGCAAGCAATATTTTACAACAAACGAATTATAGAAACATCATATTTCAAACTTTTTAACCACTTTGTGTTTGTGGGTAGTTGCAAAACACACATACACACGCACACAAAACCCCACCTCAAATGCTCGAATTAAATTGTAAATGTGTAAAATAAATTAAATGAAAGTTAAATGTTGGTCGGTTGACTGGGTTACATTATATTGCATTACACAAAAGACAATGTGAGTTATGATGCTGCCTGAACGAAACAGCAACTAGAGAATACTGTGGTTGGTGATACTGCAATGAACAAATAAATTATTTACGAAGTCTGTGGCATAGGCAGCAGGGGTTGGGATTTCCTGCAGTGTATGAGAGTGTAATATTCCCGAGCAAAATCTTATTGTTTTTTAAATTTGTTTGTTTACAAAATAAATAAGTCATCTGAAAAATGTCTTGTTTTCATCACAGAAATGTTCTGAGAAATAAAAGTTCATTCGAATAATATTGAATCGCCCAATTTTTGGAAATATATGCACATATGTATATGTGTATATGACTGAGAAATATTGGTAAGCTTTAACCATCTTTTACTGAATTTTTATTTTTGCAACACTATTTCCTTTTTTAAACTACAAAATCAGGTGGCATACAAA
This sequence comes from Nowickia ferox, assembly GCA_936439885.1. Lineage (NCBI taxonomy): Eukaryota > Metazoa > Arthropoda > Insecta > Diptera > Tachinidae > Nowickia > Nowickia ferox. The sequence continues at coordinate 152,463,290 of OW387023.1, read as the reverse complement.
CGCAGTTAAAATTGATGAATTTTCCCCCAGATTCAAGCACTTTGTCATTATTAGCACGGATTTAAGAATACGTTCCTTGAAAGGCTTTTCTTCTCGTTTTAATAAAATTCTTAAGAGCATATTATAAATGTACACACATACATATGTGTGTGCATATGGAAATATATATGTATGTATGTATATAGTCGTATATACACACTTCCTGCTTGAAAGCATCATGGTTAACTTACTATTTATTTTTATTAATATGTGGCACACCATGATTTTCTAAGATATTATACATAGATACAGAAATAAACTCATTTACTTCAATAGTGTCATAACTCAGAAAATACACATGTATGTTTTTTGAGTTAATAATGCAGAATAATATGAGCGTAAATAATGCCATATGAAAATAAAACTTATTAATGGTTTTACGAGACTTAAAGCTTGAAGTCAAGAACAAAATGGTCACCAACAATTCTGCAATGGGTGGAGGGATATTTAAGCAGTTTACTTTTAGCCCGTTAGAGGAAGCTGTGGTAAATCTGATGCAGTTCGAAAAACAACTGAATGTTGTTGGGCTTTCTATGAGATCTGGATTTATCTCACAAATAATAATTTTAATTTTTAATATAACTATTGTTCAAAAATAACAAATAAGCCACGCAGCTGACTCAAATGCATATTTAGAGATGCGTTTTGACATAAACGATATATAGTCACCGACACAAACTGGTCCAAATAACTGATCTACCGGCGCTTAAGTCAAAAACTAAATGCTTAAAATCGATAAATGTTTTGCATTGTATCGATTACCGATACTTTTCTGAGCAACTCTGCGTTTTTACTTTTATTTTGCTTTCAATATTCGCTTAGCTGTTAGCTGTCAAACACAACATTTGCTGCAGCACGTGCATTTAAAGAATTTGGCGCCTAATTACTCATTACGTGTTTTTTGTCACCTTCAAGTCAATTGTTTATCAATTTTGAGCCTAAAAGTTGTAATTGAAAGACAAACTAAACTATTAACTAAAAAATAAATGTTTGTGACCTGTGTGTATCTAGTTTAGAAGTAGTGAATTGTAGAAGTTGGCATTTGTGATAGGGTGTTTAAAGTGTTATATGCTATTGTATGATGGAGTGCAACTTTTGGGATTCGATCGTGTTCGGTATAATTCTTTTTTTGCTTATTAATTTGGATTATTGTTGTTGTGAATCGTCCAATATGACATGCCAGTTCGCGCAATGTAATTGGTTAATTAATTTTTTAGGCACAATGAATGTTTAAGCCTATTATTTCCAACATAACTGTACCTATATATACATATGTCGTTTTATTAACAATATATAGCACTGAAATAAATAAAAATTGTTGTTTAATCCAACAGAATGTGAAACATTAAATATATTAACTTTATAATGTTTTCCTGAATGAAATAAAAAATATCGTAAATATGAAAAAAATTGCAACTTTCACAAAAAAAATTTTTAATATATTTAAAAAAAATACTACACAAACAAAAAAAATATCCCTAAGCGCTATTAATTAAACGCCGCTAAATGAGCCTTTTCGACCACTTTGCGTCATCGCCATTTATTTATGGAATGACGGCTACGTTGACGATGACAATTGAAATAAGGGTGAATATTATTCTCTCAAATATTATTGCAAACGCTACTTATATTTTTGCAAGAAAACGATATACAAAGATCATGTCTACCCACTGTAAAATTTTTTTTCACTTTCTCTACTCTTTCTTAAAAAAAAATAAAGTTGTATCCCTCCTTTTGATAGAAGAGTACATGAAAATAAAAACAGTTATTTGCCTCCACTGAAAATGTTTAAATTTTTAGTGACCCCCTTTAGAGGAGCAACTACGATACATCCATACACACATATGTACGCACATACATATGTGCAAATGCGTGTGTATGTATTTATGCATATAAATTTGCCCAATTGATACACGTTTGAAATTCAAATTTGCGTAGTACGTTTGATACATATCCAATCGTATTTCAAACTTTTGTTTTTTGGGAAAAAAGGCTCGTGTGCGTGTTGGCTTTAAGAAAATTGCTTGTTTTAGTTTGACTGGGTTTTGTTTTATTTTATTTCACTTGCGAATCTGTCTTCTGTTTTGTTTTATTTATCTAGTTTCATTCTCTTTGTTTGTTATTGTGCTTTACTTTTTTGTGTTATTATGAATCATACTTTGGAAAAATCCCTCTAAGCCATTTTTACACACTCATACAACGACGCCACTATTTGCAATAATAATATCACACCGCCAGAAGGCATTTGAGCAAAAGAGTAAGTAAAGAATTTCTAAAAGAGTACGAGTTTATTTTCATTTATTCGAAATTAGGATACGGAAGGAGGAGTATGAAAGTAAGTAATTCGATGGAAGTTTGTAAGTCATATATTGAGTGTCGTAGCATAGCGTGTCATGGAATGGAACCTAAATACACGCACGCACACTGAAAAACATATACACGCACACCCATATCAACATGCATTCATACATACATACATACATACTTCCCTATTTCTAGTATGGATGTGAATGGCTTCAAACACAACAATAAGTACGTCGTCACGTGAAACTACTGAAGTTTTTCATTTTTCAGTGACAAAACATTTTAAGATTTTCCAAGCATAAAATGTGAACATACATACATTCGTAAATATATTTTTGAACATACATACATAAAAACATTCTTTCACAATTCTCCAACTCAATTTTGTCTTACAGTTTATAGTATAGATAAACTTAACTTATTGAAATTATTTACAAATTTCCTATAATTTTTGGCAAGAAGGAAAAAGTGCTTAAGTCATATTTTACTGTTTTGCAGTAGAGAACTTTAAGCTTTCAACTCGATTTTCAGAAGTTTGTTTCTTTTACACTTGAATTGGCAAATTTGGTATTCATGAATTTTTTTAGGAAAACATCATTCTATACATTATAATTAAAACATTAAATTTGAAATATACCAAAGTATAAGCTTAATTAAGATTTTATTCCCTACGAAATTATAACTTGAAAAAAGATAAGCTGCAAGTCATTGCGCTATACTTCCTGAAAAATCGCTCAAAATAATTGAGATTTTGCCCAGGGGTACTTTCAAATATGGAGATTACAGGGGTGCCATTAACTTAAAATCATCTTAACTCGACTTAAGCACTTTTTCTTTTTTGCTACAGAATTATCGACTAGAATTGGGGTATTCAAACAGAAGTCTTAATTGTCATAATGTTTTAAAATGTTTTTTTTTATATAAAACAATTACCGTTTGAATCCCCAATTCAGTCGTCTTTTCGGTCATATATTCGATAATTAAAATTTGAAAATAATTTAAATAAGACTTCAGACTACCGTTTGAATCCCCAAATACATATATGTATGTATGTGTGTCATATACTTAAATATAGTCAAATATTTCATCATGTACATTTATATTTAAAATGTGTACATCACTTATAATACAAATACATACATACTTACATATCGAGCTTTTGCTGCATTAGAGTCATAACTCAAAAAACGTGATTTTCTTAGTTAATAATGCAGAATTAATCGTTATAACGTTCTTCATAATGCTTAAAATTTGCATACAAATATCTTGAATACTCAAATCTTGAGAGAAAAATAAAATTTTCTTTTTCCATTAAGTTGTGTGCAAATTCAAAACTTCAAATTCGTTTTCTGAAAAACAAGTTTTTTTTTGCGTTATGACTCTATTGAAACAAAGGCTCGATATATATATAATATATGTATGAAAATACGTATTTTTGTCTATAAGATAACTTTTAAATTAAAATTTTTCCTTCGATAAAAAATTGTTACCGTTGTTTATAAATAGATACTTGTCTTCTTCAATAGATACTTTTCTTCTTATTTTATTTCTCTATTTTGTAAAAATTTAGGATAGTATTATAAAAAGTTTTTTAAGCTTCTTATTTTTTTCTTTGTTTTTTCACTATATTTTTTTTGTATTAACTGAATTTAATTTGTTTTGTGAATTTAACCGTTTTCTGTAATAAAACGTTTAAGCGTTGTAACAGCTCACTTACGTCTGAATGGCAACGGCAGCGTCTGATGTGAATTTTCCTCAACTGAACTGAAATGCGAAGTTATGTCCTGTTTCCGCATATTATACTGCAAATTATCTACTCTCAAATTGCAATAGAAATGAAAATCTCGTGTTTTAATAAAAATTCTTACGCATGCGTTGGCCCAAAGATTAATATTTACCCACACATCACAACAAATCAAATACATTGTATCTTCATTTACTAAAGCGTGCAGTTTGACACAGTTTATTATTCCTCGCCCTTTTCTGTTTGTTTAGATTTTGCTATTCTTAACCCCAAAAAGAAATTAAATCAAAGAAATATTAGTATGTATGTACATATGTATGTAAACCAGCTCAGAATTTAAATTTATAATTACAAACTTTCATGTACATATGCAAAGAAAAAAAACCAATTGTATTTAACTTTTCTTTTGTCTCCCAATCAAGAATGTTTTACTTGAATATGAAGAGAAGACGTATACTTAATATTTCACAAAAGAAATCATTCACTCAAAACTTATTGTACATATTTTAAATACAATGATAAAAGAAAGTGTTAAAAGAAATTTTACATCAAAGTAAATAAATACACACTACCTACCTCCATATGCACAAAAATTCATAAGCTGGCAACTTGGGAAACAATCTATTGCAGGGGTTCTCACCGTGTTTGCCTACCGGAACCTCATATTATTTTTAAATGCAAAAATAATTAGAAACAAATAATGCATATTGTTTGAAACAAAATATAAAACAAAAATATTAAATTTAGGGGGCTTCAAACTGAAGTTTAAGTGTCATTCATATGTGTGTATTTTTTACTTGTCAGGAAGTCATTATTAACAACATCCAGATTATTATTATCCACATAATTAATTGAGAAGTTATTTCTTAGTATTCCTAAGGCAAATGAAATCGATGCCATGATGTATTTATATTTATATTTATAATATATATGTATATATGGACACTCTTTGGTCATGGTCTATAAGTTGATCTAAGGCAGGAGTAAATTGTAAATTGTTTTTGCGGACCCTTTATGAAGACTATGTTGTATATTTGCTGTTAAAGTAAAATTAAAAATGCAAAAAGTAAAAGACAAAAACATATTTTTTTTATTTAAATATGTATGTAAATCCAAATTTTAAATAAGCTTCGAAATATTGTCTCTTCTGTGCCATGTTTAAGCTTCTCTTCGCAGCGTTGCCAAATTTGTGCATTTATCGGTTTTTCGCAGTTTTTTGTTTAAAAACCAGTTTTTCTTTACAATTACCAGTTTTTAGTTGTATATCAGAGAATAGAATGAAACCATACGCAATTGCTAACAATTCATAAATTCGTTGCTTTTGCTATGCATTTATTCGACAACGATAACAAATGTAATTGCTATGATACAATTCATTGTGATTTGTTGATTGCTCAGACGCACTCTGTTATTACAAGCAGCGAAATGAAATGATGCAGCATGAAAGAATGGATTTCCTTCATACCATTCACTCAGTATTCGCTAATCTTTTGTATATCACGTTTAAATAACAAGTTTAGTTGAAGTGATTTTAATCGTTAGAAATAAAAAAAATGCATTGTGAGAGAGGAAATTTTAGAAAAAATATATGCCGATATTTACGGTTTTAGGAAAAAAGAAAGTACAAAAAGTAAATTTTGAAAAAAATTAAATAAATCTGAAATGTATTTCAAATAAAATACATAAACTACATTCCAAATCTATATCTTGTTTTATGAATACTAATGTAAGAGTATACGTTTTATTCAATCACAGTAAAAAGTATTCGCACCATTCACTGAGTATTCGTTGCTTTTGACAAGACCAGTGAACATTTACGTAATACGTAAAACAAACTAGTGATGCAACAAAATTCACCGCACTCATCTCTTTCAATTGTGCCATGCGTTTTTTTCCAAAGGTTGTGGATTGCAGGCTTTTTGTGATTGTATTCAAAACAACAAAATAAGGCATTCAATCTGTTCTCTGTTGTAGATGATATACGCTGTAGCCGGTTGTTTACCAACGTATTGATTTGCGACAGTGGAAACTAATGGGAATACATAATACAAATGCGCCCTCAAAACACTTCACCACTGACGGCTCTGGCCGTTTATCATGATTGAAAAACTAAAGTGAATGTTAGAAAACTATTGATATGCTTTACACGTAATATATTATAGCCAAATTAGGAATATAATATCTTAATTCACAAAATTGTGGGAATGATCTTGCATCGTAGCAATTACAAAATGGTATATTACATTTTTGCTCTACACTAACAACATATGTATGTATGTATGTACACAGAAATATACCTGCTGCTTTTGTTTATATAGGGTCCGCCATCTAACGTTTTTTTTTCAACTAGTGCTTATTTCGTGAATGGTAACACTTAACAGATAATTAGTTTTATCCTTCCGCTGAACGAATATGGTTGTGTATACGCTTGAACAACGCTTCGCTAAGTGGGCATGCGATCGACTTACAGAAGATGCCGATTTTGCCAAAAAAAAATCATCTTTTCAGATGAAGCTCATTTTGATCTTGGCGGGTATGTAAACAAGCAAAATTGTTGCATTTGGGGCACAGAAAACCCGCACGCATAGATTGAAAAGCCGACGCATCCAAAACGAGTCACTGTTTGGTGCGGATTTTGGTCCAGAGGCATAATTGGGCCATTTTTTTCGAAAATGAGCAAGGAGTGGCCGTTACAGTCAATGGCGATCGTTATCGGGCCATGTTGAACGAATTTTTGTTCACAAAAATTGAAGAGGAGGATATTGGCAACATTTGTTTTCAACAGGACGGCGCTACGTGCCACACAGCCGAAGCTACATTTGATGTTTTGCGCCCTGTTAAAAAAAAAAGTTATCTGGCGGACCCTCTACATACATACATATGTATATATGTACATATGTAAACATATACACCACGCAAAGCCATAGTTTATATTTACTCTACATATGCAACGCTTAAATGCAAACTGACAGCTGAAAATAAATAAAAATGCAAAATAATACAATTATAAAGCGAAAAAACATAAAATAAATGGACTGAGGAGTACTTTGAATATTATCTCTTCTGCAGTTTCATCTAATAGAGTCCATTCATTAGTTGCTCTTTTTTTATTTTGTCTTAACTAAAATTTTAGCAAAAAAAATTTATTTATATCAAAAAAAATTTGACTGCGACCATATCGCTCATTTACTAAAACAACGTCATAACTCAAAAATGATGATGCAAAACTAATGCTCACATTGTTATTCACAGTGTGTAAAACTTTCATACAAATATCTTGTATACTAAACTCTTGTAAGAAAAATAAAATTTTCGTTTTCCATTAGGTTGAGTATAAATTGAAAACTGAAAACTCATTTTCTGACAAACTAGTATTTTTGAGTTATGACGTTGTTTTAGTAAATGACATCGCTCATGACATTTTTAAAATTATTTTGTGTATGATTTAGTGACTAACCTGCAGGAAATGCGAATAGTGAAATTGTAGTGATTTAATAGTGACATTGTCAGTAGTACTACTGACCAGGTGTACCCCAGCCAATGTAACCATCTATTGACATTTAACATTAGCTTGTCATTGAAAATCCACCAGTAGACTGCAGCACTACTGGCTAAGTAGTTCTTTTGGGACCACATGAACACATTGCCACCAAAGATTCACTGTAGTGATTTACTAGTGACATTGTCAATTGTACTGCTGACCAGGTGTACCCCAGCCAATGTAATCGCCTATTGACATATAAGATAGGGTTGTCATTGAAAATCTACCAGTAGACTTTAGCACTATTGACGACCATATGGAGACATTTGAGCCAAAGATTCGCTAGTACATTTTAGTGACACTCGTCTAAAATTTTATAAGGGTTGGGGCAACAAACTTAAACACTTACATACTGTATATATGTTTAATATTATTTTTTTATTAAAAATTAAATAGAATATTTTTAAATTATTTATACCGAAATATTTTTGAAATATATACCTTTTTCGATTGTAGCTTAAAAAACATTTGTTTGAAATTCAAACAGTCAATCAGAAGCGGCAGCGACTAGCCGCCAATCGGCGGGCAACACTGTTTTTGACTGCACAGCATAAAAAAACTATTGACGCGTTCATTGACAATGTCATCAGAAATACACTAGAACTGTTGTCTCTAACGTATCTCTGCTTGCGCATAAAAGGAAAGTTGTCGACATTTTAACTAGTGCAATTGTCGCTACAGAAAAGAGTGATGACATAGAGACATATGGTTCTATGCTGACTAGAGGGTAACTATGAACGACCTACATATGTATGTATGTATGCCTTCACATGGGAAGCAGTTGCGTGGTTTAAATTAAATTCCACTTAAGAAATTCAAAACTATTCCGTTATTTGAGTCAAATCAATCAACCAGACGCAAAACTCTCGAAGAGCAAACAGCAAACACAAGCCTGACTACACTTCAAAACTAATTACAATAACGCGATATTGATCGAAATTTCAAAATATTTCAATAGAGAATGCCGCAACTTGCCCCCAGGTCTTCAGCCAACAGCTGCTTTTAGGCCGAGGCACATAGAATTTGTCGTGAGTTTTTTTTATTTATTATTTCATTATATTTTTGGTGCCACAACACATAAAAACTAATAGCTTTAACGTAGGTTAAAAGCTGCCCAACTTTAGTAATTTTCGTTGACGAAGACATACGGAATGTGGCACTTAGTTCGTCGGTTGGTTATTGGTTTGCTGCAGTCATAATGTATTTTGAATATACTGTGCCGCAAACCAATAACCAACCGATGAGTTGTCAGTTGAAAAAGACAACGTATAACGTACGACGGATTCTATGTGCCTCGGCCTTTACGACAATCCGCTGTGAGTTGCATATATTGCAACCAATATTGCAAATGCATAAGCTTGTGAATAGGCTAATTCTTAAGCCTACAGTACACGGCATTTAAAAAGCCACATGCATATGTGGCGATGACGTCACACGTCATGTTGGTTGCATTTTTTTACAATTACTAGTAGTGGCTACAGGGCTTAAAATTTTGATAGTATTTATGCTCCGAAATAGAAGTGTGGCACATGTAGCCGAATCGAACACATTTTCTTAGGAAGCACATCTGTAAGCATGTGATTATCTACATGTACATATGTTACTAGTATACGGCATGTAGCGAATGTAGCTTCGTGATGACGTCAAAATTACATCGGAACCACATGTACATGTGGTTTTTTACATGCCGTGTACTGTAGGCTTTACATATGTACATGAAATTAGTTGCCTGAAAATTTTTCATTTCTCAATCGAAGGCCTGGAGAAGCAACTCAGATCAAACAAGTTGTCAAAAATGCATCAGATAGTCATGCTACGTCAATTTTTATACATCATTATCTTTTAAAGCGCTGCAATTAGCAACTAGCAAAAGTTTCATGCAACAAAATTCATGAAATTTCATGAAAAAATTCCTAATGTAAGTTAGCTAATATGTACATATGTATATTGTGTGTAAGCCACTCAGATAAAATTAAAATGATGTGAGTTCTTTCCAATATTGGAATTTCTAGAAACAAAGTCGCTGATTATGCGGCCACAGATATTAAACGACGTCCACTATTAACGTTTCCACTATAGGAAGTGCGAGATCTTCTAAATGCCACATTATATCAAGAGCTTTAAAATGGAAAATATACCACGATGACTATAAAAGAATTAAAAAAAAATTCTCAAACTAAACTATGGACTTTAATTACTCAATACGCATGTAAATGCAGTTTGTCAAATAATTCTTTTCAATGCTAAAAAGATTTTTTTTATTACTTCTAACTACAAATTACTTAACATAGTGGTCACTTGTTGGGTCAAAAACTAAACAAAAACCTACCGGGTATTGACCCGAACCTGTGTTGAAAATTTCAGCTCCACAGCTTTAATATTTCCAGAGATCATGCGTTACGAACAACTCACACTACGATTTTATATATATGTATAATATCGATTTATGATACAATGTTTCTTAATCTAATACTATGTTCAAACATTGAAGTATGTAATTAAGTTCCTAATTGACTTTAATTTGTCATGCAAAAATGCTGAGCATTTGTTCAGTAAAACATTGATATTTGAAAACTAGTTTATATTGATTATATATTTTCCGTCGATATTTACGAGTATTTACGAATATCAAGTTCGATATTTTCTTAAAAGTTGTACACAAGAAAACGTATTTTACAATAACTGCGTCGAATTTAGAACATTTTACGGCAACATTAGGTAAATACTTTTCAAGCAAACATATCGATGTACGTATTAATATTTTTTCACGGCTTTAAAATGATACGTATTGGTATATAGTCGCAAAGCTGCTCTCACGTGATAGCAAGTGCGGTTTGACTTTCGAAAGTTTTAAGTTTATGTATATAACGATATACTTTGCCCACTTGCACATCTCTAGGAGTAAACGTCTCACATGATACTGCTCGAAACGTGATGGAAAAAATAAGCACTGCTCAACAGATTGCAAAAATTTAACGAGCGATTAAGCTGATGATTCAATATCAAGATTGATCTAAAACTTTTTGTTGCGGTCCTCTGACGTGGCATAAAAAATAAAAAAAATAGTATCCATTCAAATTGAAAGATCCTTTGCTATGATTCATGATTGTAAGCGAAATATGTATGTAAAAAAGTTCAGTGGGCGAAATCAGATTTTTCTATAAATTTTATCTTGAACAAAAAAAGATACCAGAAACAATTATATGTACATACTCGAATGTGTATAAATTCTATCAAAATAACGAACCAAAGCATTGATTTTAGCCTTGTATAACCTAGTTATTGTATAAATACTAGAGCTGGGTAGAATTCGTTCATGCGATCGTTTTAGACACAAACCTATGATCAAACCTATTTAATTTAAATAGGTTTAATCAAAGGTTTGTGACTAAAACGACCGACTGAACGAGTTGGACCCAGCTCTAATGAATACGGAAAACTTGTTGGTATCGTTTAAAAGTTAAATTTATTTTCTTACTATTTGTACTATATATGTATGTAGTTATACATAAAAATACATACATGCTTATGTATGTACGTGAACTAACAAAAGTTATGTCGATTGGCTTAGAAAAATTCATAAAAATATGTTTTGACATCTAAGGGATATTCAAATTAAAATAAAAATAGTTATGTATTTCAATCAGAAGTTTTTAATTCTTTCTAATATGCAGAACAAATTATTTTAACAAACTGTGTCTCGCAAAACAGTCACCGCATAAGTTGGTAAATACGAGTGAGTAAATATGTCTCTACGATTGCATGGAATCAGTGTTGCCGCTTGCATACAATGAGACAAAAGTTTGTTCTTATTTATTTTTTGCTGATGGAAAAATTTACAGTTTATCTTAACAGTTTATCTTATCCGTCTGGTTATAATAAATAAAAATTTTATTCAAGCCTCAGGTCTAAACATATTTTCTAATTTGAAAGGTTTATGAAAATTTTTTTATCGATGAGAAATCTATTATTAAGTTGCTTAATAATCCTACTTTGTCCCGATTGATAGATATTAACCAAAGTTATAATAACAAAAATTAAAAATTTTAAAAACTCCCGATATGTCAAGAAAAGATGTGATATTTTCTAAACGGCTGGACTGATTTTCTTCAAGCATAGCTAAGAACACTCTCGATCAAGACACCTTTCAACAGAAAAAACTAAATCAAAATCGGTCCAGCCGTTTGGTCTGTACGTGGACTCGGACTCGGGGTTAAAAACAATAATTTTTATTTTTGTATGTACATTAGAGTGGACGCGATAAGTTGTGTTTTTTGGGGGGTCCGCCCTCAAACTTGGCCTTCAAGCCCATTTATTTAATGTAATTTTTTCTTTGTTTTTTTTAATTTCAACTGTCAAATCCAAGCAAATTCTAATCCTATTGAAATCAGACTAGAACTCGCACAAGTGTAAAAACAGCTTTAGTAATACTCAAAGACAAAGGCATTTAATTTGTGGCAATAGTGTAACGATTAAAGTCCACAACGAAATAAGCAAGTCATTTGTAATTTTTGTTTTTAAATTGTCTAACGATATGTTAAAAAATCTTCATATTCTTGTTGTGTATTGGTGGATTTTAAGGTGACCAATTGTGAAAAGAAACTTCATTTTTGGCAACACAGCCTGAAATGCTGACTAGCAAGCTGATTGCTTGCTTGCTTCGCTAACTGACCGGCAAATAGTTTGAAACATTTAATGTGTGACCCAGATAAAAGGTATTGTACTCGAATATATCTACATACATACATACTCGTACATACATACATATGTATGTGTATATATATTTTTTATGTACATATTTATTTATTTCTAAAATATCGAACTTAGTTTTTTACAACTAAACGATGTCGCACTAAAGTAATTTCCGCAGAAGTACAAAATTTATTAATTAAAAACTGGTTGCGTTTTTCAAAAATAGAAAAAAATACATTTCAATCCAAAACATAATGTACCATTAGATTTGTTTCTTAAGCACATGATTCAAGATTTTGTTACTAAACATCAATTTCCCAAAAAGACAAGCAGAACCATTTCTTGACATGACAAGTTTTTTTAGTTTTTTGAATGTTGTTGCACTTTTTGCAAATTTGTCTGGGCAAAAAGGTAAAAGATAAAGCTTTTTCCTCATCGTTTTATAGTGAATTTAATAATTATAGTATCACCGTCAATAAGTCGAATTCTGGAAGTAAATGGCTTTAGGAGTATCAGGAGAAGAACTAATGCCAAATTTAGGAAAAAAAGTACATAACTGCAAAACGAATTTTATATGGAAATTTATATATACATATGTACAATTAGATATATCTTTTTTTAGATTTGGGCAATGAATGCCTACTACTATTACTAGGTGTTACTTTCTTTACGAAAGGGATAGTGATAGAGAGGACAGATAGATGGTGAAGGAAGAGATAGAAGAAAGCTTCGTTATTTTTCACAACTCTGCCTTTTGCACGTTTTTAATAATGCTGTGTTGCAGCGCCTCTGGATTCAATGAGAAGTATTAATTTTTGAAGCCGTGTTTAGTAGCCATTTTATTTGTTATTTTATTTCGCAGATGGTTCTGCTACATAATACCGACTAAGGAGTGCGCTCTGATGTTAGATTAGGATTAGTATCCGCTGAAGCCGGTTTAGTTCAATGACCAGTGCCTATGCCTTCATGACTTGAATTTTCCTACAACAACTGATACAAAAGGATACTAATGCACATCAGAAAAATGAGTACTGTTGTTGTTGTGGAGGCCGGGCTCGAACCCAGGACCTTCGGTTATGTAGTCAACGTGCTAACTACTTCAGCCAACGCCATTCTCAAGTATGATTACGACAGTTAAAGTTAGTGAGCTCCCGAAGGGGAAAGGTAATGAATAAGAAACGAGCAGGTAATGCACAGAGCATGTATAATTTTTCATCCTAGAACATGTCCGTCCTAGGAAAGTAATGAATTATTTTAATGTGTCATTAATTTTTTAATGAATTGTATAACTATATTACTTATGTATTTATAAATAATTATATAATTAATTTATTATTTGTTAGTTAATAGAATAAAAATTTTGTTCTTTTTGTATTTTGGTATCAATCTTCTCCAATGCCGTTTCGAATACATAATTTTTAAATAAAATTTTTGTAAAAGTTGTGTACACATAAAATTTTTACTTCAAATGAACTTCTTGGCACGCGTTCAAACACAAACAGCGTCTTTTAATAAAAATTGAAACGTTTGTAGGAGACATAAAGGCAGCAAAAAATAGCGGATTTTTCAAACAAATTATAATTATAATGTCACGAAGATCAATAATACATTCCTTCTTCTGCAAATGTGGTAATGTACTTGGTAATGAATGTGTAATTATGGTGTTTAATCAAATTACCCTTTCGCTTCTCATTATCTAGGTGAATCTTAGTGCGCCACGCCAAGTTTCGGGTATCGTGAAGCAATGAAACCTCATTGAATTAAATAATTAGACTTCATCAAAGTTACCTCATATGCAAAGCTTGAAAGTTTTACAGTGAAAGCTTGCTGAGATATAGAGTTTTCAAAACTGCATTTAGGACAAACTAATTCACTGACTCAGTCCTTAATATTATGAGGCACTTCTGATGAAACTAAAGAGCTGAACTTCGGTTCTCAAGCAGGGTCAGGTGAGTAAGCTATTGTACCAAACAAGAACGTGGTCGAAATTTTGATCTCAGTGCTTTTGTCGACTGAGATTTTGTAAAGTATTTGGCCTTTTTTCACATTCAAAAGCACACTACGCTTATAATGCAAAATTACCTACAACTTCATAGTGTTAACGATTCTTGTCATCGTTATACTAATTTCACTTCCTCAACTGAATTATTAATTAAGGTAGTACTATAATTATGAAAAGCACTGTATTTAAAACCGTATGTGTGGCCAAAAAAGCGCGTATCACATGTATAGACAGACATACTCGCACATACATAAACGCAATCTAACTTAAGCTTTAACTGCATTTGGGATCCAGTAACTTAAGTAAAGCTTGAATTCTAACCGAAAATATTTAATAAAAGCCTAGGCCTAAAGGCAAAGCAAAAAGATTTTTAATACAGATTTTGTTTAAATCGCATCATTTCTTAATCGATATTATCAAAAAAAAAAAAAAAATACTTATTGCAAGTGCTTGTTGTGTGAAAAACGAAACTAGATTAATAATGAAATTTCACAGTGACATACAAATATTTATCATCTTTTCATTACTTACAGTGGTTAAATCTTTTCCGAATGGTGCTCCTGCTGATACATGTGTCAAGAAACGTGCCAATCAACCGAATCACGGCCAGGCACGATCACAACCGCTTGATAGAAATCCTTACGAAGTAGTGGCCAGTTCAGAAACTTTTCATCCTGGTCAAGAAGTGACAGGTAAACTGACGGCCTTTAAGTGAAAAAAATTCAATCTGTAAAAACTAAATACTTTTTTTTTTCTTATTGTTTGTGCGATCGCAGTTGTCATTTATCCTCTTGGCAGACAAGAATTGTTCCGGGGATTTTTCCTCCAAGCACGAGATGCCGATTCTAACGAATGGATTGGAGAGTGGCAGCAAAGTGAGAACACAAACACTATACCAGAGTGTTCGGCCATTACACACGGTGACAACCGCGACAAGCTTGCGGCGAAGCTAATATGGAAAGCTCCACATAACAAGCGTGGACGAGTTTATTTTACGTAAGTTAAAGTTTCTTAATTCTTAATTGATATTTGATATTTTCACAGTAACGCAACAAATTTGAAGACTATTTAGTTTGTTTTTCAAATAACCCACACCACATTTTTAGTTCTTTACATGAATTTTCTGTTGAGGATTATCCATCACACTACTCATAGTCCACCAGGATTGTGTTTGCATACATACTTACAGTATTTTCGGACTAACCTACACCATACTTTTTTCAGAATAGCTTTCTCATCGCTGATGCTTCCGCAGTTCTCGGCCTGACTGCGTCCTAGACCGAAAACTGAATATGCCTCACAATATTTTAAAATTCTCACTATTTTTGTTCAGATAAGAGATAATTAATAATTCCCTATTATGGGGGTCATTCTGCTGCAACCTGCTTTTAGTCAACCCGTTTTTTAACCGACTACAAATTTTAGTCTTCAGAATATGCCTCAACAATTGTAAAATGTTCAATATTTTTATTGCGTAGATTTGAGATAATTAATAACTATTTTTTATGGGCGTACTCCGCTACCCATCCGCCAATTTTCTGCAAAATATGCATTTTATCTTTAGAAGATTCGGATCGAATCTATTTTAGCGAAGCTTCTACTTGTACTAAATCTTGTGGAACACACCTAGTTTGTATGAGAACGCGTCTCTTACATCGCTAAAAAATAATCAATTTCTACTTTGCATATCGCCAATAAGATTATTTAAAAATTTCAAAGCGATTAGTGTAACAAGAACAAGCAAACAAACAGACAAACAAATAAATCTGTTGCTGGGAAGCAAACTGCACTAAGTCGAACTTTGGAAATTTCCTCTAATTATTACCCTTTGTTTGTACTATCGAACTTATTCTTATATTACTTTATCAAAAAGAAAAAAAAGGAAAGAAAAATAAAAAATGGAATCATTGCACCATTATGTCCACGTCTTGGTTCTCAGTTAGGCTGAGAGGTGGTACAGTGGGAATTACATAAATAAAAAATAATAATAATTTAAGGTCCGTTTAGTAGCTAACACGTGTTGTCACAAATAACCGAGTAAAAATATTTAAATCTTGAAAAATAGTAATTGCTGAATAAAATCGCGAAACGATCAACTACGATTTCATACTAAACGGATTTAGAAGATATGAAATAGTAGTTGGAACAAAATGCCGTGAAACGTTTCATTAGGCATTTTCATGAAACTTCTTTTTAATCCCCGACCAAAAAAGGGGTGTCATAGGTTTGTAGTGTGTGTGTCTGTGTATCTGTGAGTTTGTACAGACCGAACAACTGGACCGATTTTGATTTTTGATCGAGAGTGTTTGAAGAATATCGGTCCAGCCGTTTAAAAGATATCACATTTTTCCTAGATATATCGAGGGGTTGTTAAAATTTTTAATTTTTGTTATTGATTGAAGGTAGTATTCAATTTATTATATTATTTTATCGTTTTAAGAATAGTTTACATTGTTCCAAAACTGTTACATACTTAAATAATCCTCTAATCTGTGCGAAAGTATCACATGCAGTACCTGTGTTCTGTAACTTGCGAGAAGTTTTCGCGTCAAGAAAAATCAAACAATTATAATGGTTGTCCTGTTTTTCACAGGCTGATTCATATAAAAGCTGAAATAAGCTTACAAGGAACATGAGCAGGGAACTAAGTTTTTTTACTCATCCTGTGTTTCACAGAATGATAACAAACTTTCGTCTGAAAAAGTTCTCACCAAAGTTACAGAAGATATACATATGTTTAATGATTGTTAATTACAATATCAGTGTTCAAAGTTACATCTCCTGAATTCCTCATCAAACTTGGACTTTTTAAATACAAAAAAAAATTGCCAAAATTTTGGGAACATCCCTACAAGTAGGTACTTTTGTTACTCGTACTAAAATGTAGGTATTTTTTCCTCAAATTAAGTTTTGGCTGCTTATATAGACGAGTACATACATACATACATTAAAATTCTAAATAATATACCAAATTACGAGTGTCGTATCGCGACTACGTCTACGATGATTTTGCACTAGACTAAAGAACATTGCAAAATTTTTTCTTTAATCTAGTGCAAAATCGTAGAAGTCGAAATATAACATTCGTAATTATTTTATTTTCCTAAAACCACTTGAATTTTTTCTCAAAATATCTAGTATAGGTATATCGTTTAAAATCGTGATTTTGATTTTACTGAAACGATCTGTGGGTCGGTCTGCTGTGTAATTCGAAGCGAAAGAAAAATTTCATTCGAAACTGAGCCAACTAATTTTAAAAGAGCTGTGGGGCACAAGTCCCCAACTATATTCTGTTATTGATCTGAATTTTAAAATTTCGTACAACATTGCTGACACATACTTGTGTACATATATGTACATATAATTTTAAAATAATTATTACATATATTTAAGAAAATTTTTAGTCAAGAATGTAGTACATATTTTGTTATTTTTTTCAGTGGGACAGTTTTGAAAAGTTATGGCACATTCTGGAGCGATATCATTGGAAAAGTTCAAAAATATTAATAACTTGTTAAGATGTTTGTTTATAATGTATTAAATTAATACGAATTAAAAAAAATGTGATTTACATATGTATTTTCTGTTTTTTGTACATACATATGTACCCTGAAGGAAACGTGGGGTTAAGTGTCCCCAAGTCACCACTTTTTCCGACTATTTTGGCGACGTTGTCAACAAAGTGTCTATTAATATTGTTTTTAATGCGTACAAAACATTTTTTCAGACACACACAACTATGCTTCTTCTTAATGTTTTATTGGTTTGTTGAAAATAAACATGACGTCAAGCAAAATTAAAGTGTTTATAAAAATTATTTTAAGAAATAAAATTAAAAGGTTAATATAAATGTATTGAACAATAATCAAAAACATAATACACAAAAAGAAATAAAAAAAAAACAAATAAAATAACAATCCATATTTTATAAAACTAGAAAATTTGAAAATTGAACAATTTTAAGTGAAAGGTGCCAATTATGGAAATTTTTGTTTGACCCTTGGAAGATTTTGTGCCATCAAGTAATTGGCATTTCCACAGGAATGTCAACATTTTGAAGCGTGCAACACTCAACAAATATGTTGTTTTTTCAAAGAAAACGAAACCTTTTATTTTACTTCTTTATATATTTGTGTACGCCGTCAGCAGCTCTACATTAGGTAAAATTTTAAGAAAAATCGAGTCACTTTGTTCTGAAATACCAGCTTAATTGCTTGCTGTCTCCCGCGAAAATAAAGTGAACTTTCTCGTGCAAATTACCATACTCGTATGTATTTAATAGAAATGAAAAACAATTTCCTGCAGGTGGTGACAGCGTCTATAGCGAATCAGTACAGTTTTACTACGCACATTTCCCACAGTGTGGTGATATCATCAATAGTACGTCAGTGCAATCTTACTATTGATATTTTCGCAATATGGTCCTACAAGAACTACCTAGTCAGTATTGACGCAGTCTACTGGTGGATTTCGTAGGACAAGCCTGTGTTAAATGTCAATAGTAGATATCATTAGTTGGTGTATAATTTGTCAGTAGTACTGGTGACATCGTCAATAGATAATCAGTATAATTTTACTATTGACATTTCCTGCAGGGTATGTATGCATTTAATCGTACTAACAGACATTAGGGTGCACTGAAAGTCATACTTCGGATTTTCCTAGATGAACAATTGGATTATTGTTACGCTTAGGGCCATTATTACAACTTGCCTTTAGTTAAAGGCAGAGGTTTGTAGGACCGATAAATGGTCCACATATCCACAAGAACTGCATAAATACACTAAAACTTAGAATGTATTTTGCTTCTCCTGTACTTAAGCCTTTTTAGAATTTATATGACGACATGTACATACATACATAACGCATACATATGTATACATACATACATACATATTTGCAAAGATCCATATCTAGCAATAAATTTAAAAAAAATTGTACTTTGTTGAATCTACTCTAGAATTCAAAATACATTTCTTCCCAAAATTAAAACTTTTTCTTCTACCAATAAATAACGATTTTATTAGGAGAATAAAAATTCTCTATTCACAAGTATTTTCATTTAGTTGTAAAATAAGGTTTTCTCATCTGCTGTAATTTTTTTCTAGAATCTAAAATTTTTAAATTAGTTGAAGTAGAAAATAAAATAAAGATATTATTAACTTTTCCACCTCTGTTCCCCATATGTATCAGTGCATATTATGGGGCCGGAGAGCAAGTATTCTGATTGCTATAACTGGTTTTTTTATGAGACACTCTCATTTGATATTATTTTCTTTTTATTGCACACATTATTTAATGTACTTCCATTATCGCATATATTTAGCTAACATAAACAATATGGTTTCATTAGACCGTCATTCGACTTGTAACAGAGCGAACCTAACTACATATTATGTATGTATGTACATACATATATGTATGTATACCCAGTTGGCCAGATTAGCTTGCACGACATTGTCATCTACGATTCTTGTACGACTTGTCCTCTGTTATTGCGTTTTCTAGTCGACAATTTAAAGGAAATCGTCGTTCACGGCAATCTGAGTGACAATGTCTTGTATGTTGTCCTTAATTAAACACTTTTTACTTTGTTGATGACAATTTGAGCGACAAGTCGTGTGTTTTGTCTTCAATCAAACACATGAAGATGTTGGCCTCTTGTTGACAAAATTTTAGGTGGTGCTGTAGCCAGCTGGTAAGCACGAAAACTCGTAAAAATGTACCCTCAGTTCGAATCCCAGCTAATTCAGTCAATAATTTAAATAAAACGGAAAAAACAAGTAAGCAAAAAAAATGAAGTGTGTATGTTAAAAATATTAATTAAAGTCTGTTCTGTTGAGTGACATTGTCGCTCAAGAACTCTCACTATCATTTTGCGAACGTCCACGATATGGTGGTTGACATTGTCGCTTATGTGATCGTGCATGATTTCGTGGCCATTTGTTCGAAAATTTCGTAAACGATTTGTTTGAGCTATCGTCAATGTGTCTTCCACGATTTTCTATTGTCTTGTACACATCGTTGAAGATGTCTTAAAGACATAGCCAACTGGGTATGTACTTATGTGCATATGTATGTACTACTACATTCATGCATTACTACATTTGTTGCTTTAATATAGAAAGGCCCTAATTCATTATTTTTTTAAATCGAGATGTTTGCATTTTTCGATACATTAGATCTTTTTATATCAAAATATTCAAAAAACTCAATTTAAAACAAATTATGAGTGGTGCTGGTGCCTTTCTATATTAAGATAACGATATGTACTATGTGTGTACACTTGGCGAATACAATACCGAATTTCATTAAATACCCAATAGATATATGTACGTTACATCAATGCTATATATTAACGATCTAAATGTGAAAGAAAATCTCGCCTTTTTTTAGAAAGTTATTTGAGTACATCCGACCAAACCAAATGTTTCGAATTTTTCTGAAGTCGGACTTATGGTACCGAAATCGCTAAGGCATTTCTGTAGTTTGTGTGAAGTCACACTTGCCGTAACGAATTTGGTTAGACAGTTAGGTAGTTTTTCTGAAATCAGACTTGTCGTACCTACATACACACATATATGTATGTACATATCGTTGCAATTTTTACATATCGTTGTGAAGTAGTATCAAATAAAAATCGGAAGATTTTTTCGACCAGTCGTTAAGAATTCTTTACGACTTCAGTACATTTGGTTTTGTGGGATAACACATACATACACATGTTTCTAAAATTAATTTCAAATCGCTTTCAAATGTTTATCAATTTAGATTCTATATTTTGTTCTTATCTCCCAATTTGAAATGAAACCTGCCTGCATGTTGTCAGCTCATTTTTTCTTTTTTTAATAGGTATGACTGCGCATACTACATAAACATTTTCATAAATACATATGTACATATGTGCCCTTAATTATGAAAGTGGTCTAAGTCATATGCATTTTTGCATCGAAATATGAAATAAATCTTTAAAATACTTCAATAAATATTTAATAAATATTAAATAAATTTATATAAATCGAGACTAGTACAACTCTAAATTAAAATGTTGCATAATATAAAAATAGTTTTTAATTTCTTCAAGTGTAATCTATTAAATATATCGACCGAAGAAATATATGACTTATACCACTTTCATAATTAAGGGCACATATGTACATATATATATGTATAAGTACATGTGGTCGTGCATTCATACTCACATAATTTTTTAATAGGACCAGCACTTAGAGGAAGACCTCTGATCATGCAATGCATTGATGAGTAGTGTGTGTGGACATTCGATTTGAATTTTTCCGCATTGAAAGTGACAGGAAACACCTCTTTAGGTAGTTTGTCTCACATACGATTTATTGGCCAATTGATCACAAATGGATGTGCTCTCCATGAAGCACATGTTCTGCGTCAAAATGTGCGGGTTTCGGGAACAAGCTCCCTAATTTCATTAGAACACATTCCATTGTAGTAGCGATAGAAGAAGGAAATGCACCTCACATTGCGTCGATGCTCCAATGAATCAATAGAGTTGGCTACCCTACTGTCATCGTTGAGCTTCTACGCCCTTATTGCGATAGAAGAACATCTAAAGTATTGAAAAATGCAAAAATATCGCTTCCCAAAAAATAATGAGTTAGGGCCTTTCTATATTAAAGTAACGATATGTATGTAGGTATAAAGATAACATGGTATAAATAAATTACAAATGCATACATAATTGATGTCGAGTACAAAAAAGTCGACAGTGCCGAATATAAAATGTTTTTTGTTTCTTTTGTCATCGCTTGTTTGCATGTGCGCGTGTTCCAGATAAGCAACAATTTTCCAATGTTCAGAATCAATCCACTAAATTTCTCACATCGACTAGAAAAAAAACGACCGCCACTTAGTTACAGAAGTGAAATACGGATGAGCAGACTATAAATTGTTTGCGGCAATTAACTGGTAAAGAATATTGTTTTATAAAACGTGAGATTAGAAATGGTTATCAACTTTGCTGCAGGCCCTGCCAAACTACCAGAAGAGGTATGTACATAACATACAAAACAAGAACGTGCAATAATGTACATATGTACATATGTATGCCTGTAATGGCGTTTAGGTTTTGAAGGAAGTGCAGGAAAATTTATTAAATTGCACTGGCAGTGGAATTTCGGTAATGGAAATGTCTCATCGTTCCTCAACATACGATAAAATTCAAAAAGATGCCGTTAGTACGTTGAGGGAGCTTTTAAACGTTCCAAATAACTATAAAATATTGCTCATGCAAGGTGGTGGCACAGGTCAGTTTGCAGCTGTGTGCATGAATCTTATTGGACGCACGGGCACTGCAGATTATGTCGTAACTGGTTCTTGGTCATCCAAAGCGGCTAAGGAAGCCACCCAGTATGGCAAAGTTAATTTGGTTTTGCCAAAGTTTAATAAATATACCGCAGTGCCACGCTTGGACACCTGGAACTTAGATCCGAATGCTTCGTATGTATATTACTGCGACAACGAAACAGTTGATGGCGTGGAATTTGATTTTGTTCCCAAAATTCCCAATGAAGTGCCCTTGGTTTGTGACATGTCCTCAAACTTTCTTTCTCGCCATATCGATGTTAAACGTTTTGGAATTATATTTGCTGGCGCTCAGAAAAATATTGGACCTGCGGGAACAACTGTTATAATAATTCGCGAAGATTTATTGGGCCATCACATGAAGGCAACACCATCCATACTTAATTTTTCTCTAATGGATAAAAATGATTCCCTTTTGAACACACCTCCAACTTTTGGGTAATGGTTTTTGAGTTCTTATGCAAAATTTCTTAAATGTTGTATGAATATTTCAGAATTTATGTCATGGGCTTGGTATTTAAATGGATAGAACGCAACGGAGGCGTTGAAGGCATGTCTAAAAAATCCATCACTAAATCGAAACTTATTTACGATATAATTGACCAGTCGAATGGATTTTACTACTGTCCGGTAGATAGAAATGTGCGTTCCCGTATGAATGTTCCGTTTCGTATTGGTAGCGCTCAGGGCGACGATTGTCTCGAAAAAGCTTTCTTGGCAAAAGCTGAAAGTGCAGGCATGATTCAATTGAAAGGACATCGTTCCGTTGGTGGAATCCGCGCGTCACTATACAATGCAATTACCGTCGATGAAACACAAAAGTTAGCAAATCTTATGTTAGAATTTTATAAAAGCAATCGAAAATAACCTCTTTTTTTGTAGTCCGTTAATAAAACAACTTATTTACAAAATATATATATACATATGTATGTCTGTATGTTCATATATGTACCTACATGCACAAATAGGTATGTATGTACATCGTAAGTTAAAATAACAGTCAAAACTCAAAATTGATGAAAATAATCTTTTTTCATAAGCCGAGTGAATCTCAGATCAGATCATAATGAGTTTGAGTTGTGACTGTTTTTTTGATTTAATGTTCGATATGTACATACATATGTTTTTTTTTTTTGTTATTCTTTATATTACAACAATTGACGTTTTCTAAAGATCTCATCAAGTTCACGTTCTATTTCCACATTTGTACCACGCAGGTTGTCGACCACCTTTTTAGCCCAAATAAAATATTCATCTCGTCGTTGCTGAAAATATCATACAAAAGTCGAACGATAGATAAATTAAATTAATCCCAAATATTTCAAATTAAAAAAGTAAAACCTAAAGAAATACAGTTTGGGATAAAATGAACCAGTCAGCAAATTCTAAAGTTCAGATATAAGTATATATAAGCGAAACTTGTGACAATTGAGAAAATTATATGAATCGAAAACATTTTAATTATTTTTTAGCTTAACGCATAGCTTATTATTTTGGAATCTTGACAATCGAACCAATCTGGACGGCTTCCCATACAGCATTTGCTTATGTTCCGTTTCAGTTCTGACACAAAACTCCTTTAGACCATAAAGGGCTTGGTAGTTAAGACTATTGTATTTCTTTTCATTTTGTCAATTTTTATTTAATTGAATAAATGCTCGTGGTGTGGTAATGCAGAAAGTCTTTTTCACTCTGTTTATAATTCGATTAGTCTAAAGTTAGTATAGCTCTGTTAGGCAAATTATATATGTATGTATGGATGTATGTATGTATGTATGTATGTATATAATACGAATTTAAAAATATATTTGTGTCGGTTTAGCATGCCTAGATGCATTTTGTTGCTGCTAAGCAACACTTCTATAGACTTCAACAACAATTCCAAAAAGCTTAAAAACCCCCAATATGTATAGATTACGGTATTCATTCGATTAACCGTTTAATTACTACCCGATTAACTGATCGGTTAATTTAAAATTATGTTTTTTCTATTAACGGTTAAACCGGTTAGTCCTAGTTTACACTATGCAAGTCTTATTCCAGCTTAGCAGTTAGTTTGAGGGAGAGTGAGACGAGAAACGTTTCTTTTCCCCTCATCTTTCTCTCCTAACAAACTAATCAGGTTAGCAATAAGACTTGCATAGTGTAAACTAGGACTAAATTTCAGACGACTCATATACAAAAGGTGAGTGTTTAGAAATTATTTGTCATACAAAAATAAGAATTATTTTCAGTGATCCTAACTTAAGTAAAAGATTTTAGTAAAGACTCTGCTACTCTAATTGAACTAAAGGGAATTATTAATTCCTTAATTCTGTTGTATGATTGCATCGTCTTGTCTACGACTATGAACGAAAAAGAAGGTTCGTGTATTTGTTTTATGATTTATATCCAACACACATTTTTTCAAATATTTTTCAAACTATTGTATACTTTAATTTTATTTTTATGTTTTAAAAACATGGTAATAATATTGCTATTTTTCATTATCAAAGACAACAACAATTTTTGAAGAAAATAATTTAGAGAATTCAAAAACAAGAACTCAAAAGTATTTTCAAACAAATCTTCCTATCGAGATTTTACATTTTTCGATACATTAGATGTTCTTCTATCGAAATATACAAAAAACTCGATTTCAAAAATATAATTAACAAATTGAGCAATATATTAAAGAGGATTGTTAGATTTGTGTATGGCATTCCAGTAAAAAAAGACACCCCAAAGAAGACGTGTAATGTTGCGATCCGGAAGTAGTGCGAATGTTTATCATTACTAATGATTTTTACAACGGGTTGTCATTGCAAGAAGTTCTCCTTTTCGGTTTCTAATCACAGAATTGTAAGCGATGTTAAGAAAAATTTCCATTTTGGCGTTCTAAAATAATATGTTCCAAGGAAAACGGGTAAAAAGTTACCCATTTTCGCAACTTATACAAATTTAAGACCAAAATTAGTTCATACATTTCTTTAATAAAAACCCAATTTTTTAAAAGCATGGTGAGTATTTTCTAAAACTATAAAGTAATTACAAATTTTTGTATGACTAAAATTAATATTTAATTGCTTTTCTGCTAATTATCTGAATATTTAAAATATCCATTTTTAGAAGCAATGAAAAGGTAGTTCCTTAAGCATGATTTCCAATTCTTTTATTGGTATTATTTATCGTAATCATGTATCCCGCACTTATTAGCTTTCTGGGCTGTTCTACACTACATTATTTCAGTATTCGCATTTTAGTTATCTTTTACAAGATGATTGCTAACTAATTATTCATTATATTATCGATATACCACCTATAACTTGTTCTATGTACCAAAGATGTTTTCTTAAGACTAACTTTATTCGTATCTTACTAAGAATAATATACATATATCAATGGTCTCAAGCAGAAAGGCCCTAACTCGTATTTTTTACGAAATTTAGTTTTTCAGTGATTCCAATACATTTCACACAAATACGCTTCGTCACAAAAATTTATTGCAATAGTGTAAAAAATAACGCTCTTACAAGCAGTTGTACAAAGCAGTTTGTACAAGCAGTTTTACTGTTTCTATTATGTTTTACCTTCTCCTGTAAAGTTACAGTTATTTGAGTTAGGGCCTTTCTACTTGTGACCAACGATATGTAGTTTTGTAGTTATAAAACTTTTTGTTTTTCGCTGCGCACTCAAATCAAATCAAAAAATGTCTGCTTTCATCCGCATTCAGTTTGTGTATAATTTAGTTCAATATTATGTAATGCAATAATTTTTAATTAAATATATCTTACTCAGTAACGATTTGTATATTTAATTCTTATAATAATTTGCAATTACATATTAATTTATGAAGTATTCAAGAAGTGCGCTATTGGCACTGAAGCCTTCTTGGTATTTCAGATATAAATAAATAAATAAATAAAAAATATTCGAATAAAATTGGTATAAAAATTATTCGAGTACATACATACATATATATAGTATGTACATATGTATATATAAAAGTTTGTATCCGTATATAAATATTTGAATTAAATATATGTATTTACCTCCGTCCATCCATTTGGCAAAGTGTGTTCCAGGTCCCTTAAATTATCTAGTTTATCCGCCAATTTTACAAGCTTTGCCTTGTTACTCGACTTTCCAGCATGTTCAATTTGTAGCTGTTTTCGAACTTCTTTTTCTAACGTCTTATCATCCGTAACTTCACGTACAATATCACATATTTCTTCACCAAATCGTTCCTTTTGAAAAAGTACAGTGTGTTAGTTCAAAAATGTAACTAACGGTGGACCTGGTGGTAAACCTAGTTCGAGTACGCTGAATCCAGTAGTCCTAACCATTTTTTTTAGGTTAGCTCTTGTTTAAAAAATAATTAAGATTGAAAACTTGTTTAAAAACACCTAAAAATTGCAATTTTTCCCAGTTTTCTACTATGCATTCAGTTTTATATCAATTAAAAGAACATATGGATCAACATGCATCCTAAAGAAATTTTTGGAAAAAAATTGCAAAAAAAAATTAAAATTAAAAAAAAAATTGTCCCAAAAAAATTCGAAAAAAAATATTTTAATTTTTTTTTTAAGTTTTCTCAGGATCCAAGTTTATCAATTTATGCCTTTTCAGGCGATATATATCGACATAAAGGTTAATAAATGATAGAAAACTAGGAAAAATTGTGAATGTTAGGTGCTTTTAACCAAGTATTCTATTTTAATTATTTTTTAAACAAAAGCTAACATAAAAAATGGTTAGCACCATTGGTTCAGCGTACTTGAATTAGGTTTACAAACTGGGTTACCGACTTGTTACAAAAAAAGTTTCGAATTCGAGCACAGTGTTATTAAATAAAAACTTCAATTTGAACAATATATAAAAATCAATTAAAGACTTACTGCCAGTTTATAGAAGACAAGTAAAAATTTTCGTCTGTCTATGTACATATATTGAAAACAAAACCAAAGCACTCAAATTTGTTTTAGTTTGTTTAGACTGTTTACTTGTCTTCTATAAACTGGCAGTTAATTGCGTCCATTGAGCTTTTTAATTAAGTTTTTAAATAAAAGTTTAATTGACCCAATTAAAAATTTTAATTATACTTTTAATCAATTTAAATTTAAAAAAAAAAAGTTTAATTAACTCAATTAAAGTTTTAATAGATTATATATATTTTTCCTAATTAAAAGTGTTAATTGGAAACAAATTTTCTGTATACAAATGGGTCCTGTATTGTAATATATATATCTCATATATCAAATTGTGTACAATTGTGCTACACGCACCTCTAGACAGAAGGAAATGTTTTTATAACTTGAATTGTATGTAAATTGAACATTAAAGCATATATTCTGCAAAAATAGCTTTTTAGATATTTATTTATTTATTTAATGGGCTGCAATCAACGAAACACTCTGGCTGAGCTGGAACCAGAAGTGTAAGAATTCAACAGG
Organism: Nowickia ferox; assembly: GCA_936439885.1. Lineage (NCBI taxonomy): Eukaryota > Metazoa > Arthropoda > Insecta > Diptera > Tachinidae > Nowickia > Nowickia ferox. The sequence goes on along the minus strand of OW387023.1, from coordinate 152,435,199 downwards.
CTAAGCCACCAGTGTTGCCGTTTTGGTTACTTTTAATCAAAATTATTTACTTTTTTTAAATGTGTACTTGTATACTTTTTTCCATTTTGTTAAGATACCTTTTCGCGTGCGTATTTCGTACGCAATCATACTCATTATTCTTTTTTTCTTTTCGCCTATAAACTCAAGACTGCAAAGTAATGTCGATTTCTTTTCTGAAAAATATATGTTACACTATATGTAACATTTTTAAATGTTACCTAGAATTACTCAAAGTGCTACATATTATATTACTACAATCGAACAAAATTCGCTGCTTTTATTTACAACTGTTACATTTTATCATTAATGTACTTCATTAGAGATTTTAAACACACATTGACATCACTAATTACGTCTAAAAATATCAAATCAGTCACAATATTTAAATAAATATTTATTTATTTTCATTTTTATAATAATTTTTATATTTTGTATTTAAGAAACCTTCTTTCGAAATTATGACATGCAAAATAAATCCTTCGTTACTACAGTTAGAAAAAAGGGCAGTGTGTACACCTAAAATAAAGTACCTACGGGTAAAATATTTAACATATTTACATGTTTTTCATGCAACATATTCAGAAAAGAAATTGAAAATTTTTCCGACAGTTGTATTTTTTGTACAAACGAGCACAGAAATGTAAAACATGTAACATACATATATGCAACATATTAGTCAGAATAGAAATCGCTGTAAGCTTTGCGTGTGTAAAAGTCTAGCATAGGTCTAAATTTTTATACAGCCGATGTACATTATTATGGAAACTTCTGGCGCCGTCGGCTGTTAATAAAGACATAATTCAGCTCAAATATACTTCATCTTGAGTCAGATGCAATTTCATCGGAAGCAAGCAACCCGTTTAGAAAATGATCAATTTCCATTTTTAACATTTGTATCCCACTGTACGTCCATCACAGCAATATTCATATTCATATAAGTATAACATATTTTAAGGGGCCAAAAATATATACGCACATATCTACAAACTTTTTTTAAGTCTGAGGTGCAAAAATGCATACATACATATGTATTTACTCTACTTATAATAATCAAGATATAATAGTTTACCTTAATTTCTTTGAAAGTCGCATCAGTGTCTTCAACAGTATCATGCAGCAAAGCAGCCATTAGTACCGACTCATCTTGAATGTTGCCCTCCACGTTTAAGATCGTGGCAACATTAATAGGATGATTAACATATGGTGTTTGATTTGCATTTTTGCGTCTTTGATCCCGGTGTTTTGAAGCAGTGTATTGTAAACATTCCATAAATTTTTTAGATGGCGGCATTAGAAAACCTGTGAAGGCATATGTAGATATTGTTACAAAATATCTAAGTTAATATTCATAAAAAAATAAAACACTTTTTCCGCACAAACTTTGTTTTATAAACAGACTTTGGTACCACAAATATTTTTTATAAACGGGGCATTGTGTACGTAATACAAATTTATATCCACACAAAATACCTGTTCTACTTTGTGCAATCGAGTAATATTTATTTTATAGCCGGTAATTTCTTTTAAAAACCAAGAATTACTTGTAATTTAACCACACATTGATGCACTTTGAAATAAATGTCCCACTCAGGGATGGAAAAGTTGTATTTTATTTAGCAGTATTTGAAAGTCAAAAGTACCAAAGCACCCCAATGACCAATTTAGCACAATTGAAAATTGTTCTTAAATATTATTATGTCTAATTGTCAGACTTCATAGCTAATAATAAACATTTTTTAACAAAGCACAAAGTCAAAAATACAATGATAATTGTACCATGACCAAACCAAAAATTGTTTTCGACATTTGCCAGATATCGATATATCAAAATATCTATATTTGAGAAAATAAATATCGATATACATACATATATCGCCAATATTTCAAAAACCGTTTTATCGATACATCGTTCCTGATTTACGAACATCATGTTTTGGTATTTTTAAGAGCTCTATAAATTTCAGCCGTTTTTTAACTGTGCTATATTGGCATCACTGCTAGTGATGCGAAGAATAAAAAAGAGAAATTTCATAATAACGTCCAAAGCACATCTATAAGGTGACCGCACTAAGCTCGATGACTTTTTTTTGTTAACTAAACTAAATGTCAAATATGATTTGTGTGATTGACTGTCTGTTCTGTTGCGAATCAGCCAACTCTTTTTTGTTTATAGAATTCCACGTGAAATTAAAACGTGTGGAATTGACAATTCCGAACTATTTAGTTTCACGTGGAATACGGAATATACCCGTATATTTCCAAAACCAGTTACAGTAAAATCCCGATAATTCGTAATTGCAAGGGACCGGCCATTTCTTACGATTTATTTGGGTTTTCGATTTAGTGGGGTTTCGATTTAACGGGGTTAAAATAAAATAAATACGAATTAAAGGGGGTTTTCAATTTGTTTACTAAAACGATAAAAAAACATAAAAAACAAAAATTTTTTGTTTTTGTAACACCGACAGAGTTTTATGCGCTTTGACATTTTTCTTTATTATTCATGTAACAAACTGATCTTAAAAAAATAAACACACACACAAGCAAAAGCAAAAACCCACGCAAAAAATAGCGGTAAACAAAAAATCATTTTTTACATGTTTCTGTTGTTTTTATTACGAATTATAAGTGGTAGTTAGCACACAATTACGATTTATAAGAGGTAAAGAAGATTTTATTTAAAAAAAAAATTACGAATTAGCGAGGGGACCAAAATGTATGGAAATCTTACGAATTAACGAGATTTTTTCAAGGGACTGACAGTTTATTACGAATTATCGGGAATTACGATTTATCGGGGTGCGAATTATCGGGATTTGACTGTACTTGATAAATTTAGTCACAGTTGAGATTAGTGATTTTTCAATCGCTGTGAAAAAGTAACAGGTTTCGAAAAATCGCTCATCTCTAGTAGAAGCGCATGTTTCTAAACATCTTCCGTCGTATGTGGGCACCAAGGCACATTTACTACAGGTACACGCATTGGAGAAAACACTGTGGCAACTCTGTGCTTCTCACATAGTTTTACAAAGTAATTGTCAAAAAATTTTATGCATCAAACGAGGCACAAAAGTAATTGTCAAATGAATTCTTCGTTATAAACGTGTAAACAAAAACTCAGCGGATAAGCAATTTGCCTGATGCATGTACCTGTTTGATATGCCTTGGTGGGCACCATTAGCCAATCAGCTGTTTTGGTAATGCCACGTTTTAAAATGATCTGTGCTTGCAAGGCATATCAAACAGGTACATGCATCAGGCAAGTTGCTCATCCGCGGATTTTTTGTTTACAGGTTTATAACGAAGAATTCATTTGACAATTACTTTTGTGCCTTGTTTGATGCATACAATTTTTTGACAATTACTTTGTAAAACTATGTGAGAAGCACAGAGTTGCCACAGTGTTTTCTCTAATGCGTGTACCTGTAGTAAATGTGCCTTGTGTACTTGGCTACACTTTCTTTTGTTTAATTGGGCTTTACTTAGTTTTTAAAAAATCTCTTTCGGTGCACACTGTAGTTCCATTAAAATTTTTAAGTATTTTTACGCCAGTGCATTTCTTACCTTAATTTCGCATTCCGGCAAAAATTATACAAAATAATTTTGCGTGAAACTAAAAATCATTTCAATTAAAAAAGTATGTATAAAATATAATATAATTTTTCTAAAGAAAGTTAGTTCTTTCTACATATGTATTACTAAAACTAAAAGCCGACTACTAAGTGAAAAGGTTAAATCAAAGTCAAAGTTATGTACATGCATAAATATGTACATATGTATATTTAATTAAATTTTTCTGGTTTTCACTTGTACCCGTTAATAGGAAATTACAAAGAGCGGAAGGCGGATCTGCTAATAAGGAATTACAAAGAACGGAAGAAGTATCCAATACCATTAAATTTTGTTCAAGTGGCCACAGGCATAATTTTTTTAAACTTTTTAATTGCTAGAAGGTTTGATATTTAATAACATTTGTCATCTGAATGCCCTTCGTATTTAATATCAAGGTCGTACCTATTATTATGTGTTAAGAAAGTTTATCCCTCACTAAAACACATTGCAATCATGCAGTAGTCATTTTTAAAATACATGATGTGTTATCTATTTGTACTTACTTACAATATGATGCCGTACATTTTTTTGGCCTTATTCACCAAAAAAAAAAATCATTGATAAAAAATTGTATTTTGTTATTTAAAATTTGTTTAATAAGCCCTTTATAGGTATGTACATGAAACAAAATTACTTTTTATTAATAAGGCAGGTTGACTCAGTGAAGAGCTTTTTAGTGTCGACAGAAAACAAATATATACATATGTATGTATGTAAGCACATGTATGTATATAGATAAGTATATACTTACTATGTAGTTATAAATACATACATATGCACTTATGTACATTTGGGTGTTAAGTGTGCTTATAGAAATATAAAATTGCTTCTTTTTATCGGTATTTTGTCTGTACATAATGCATGTATGTATGTATTTATCAGGGACCGTAACGGTTATAATTTTTATTTTAAAAATTACTTTTTAATCGTTATTTTGTGACTTTTATTTATTCCTCACAAAATAACAGTTATTTTGTGACTTTTATTTATTCCTCACAAAATAAGAGTTATTTTGTGATTTTTATTTATTCCTCACAAAATAAGAGTTATTTCTTGATTTTTATTTATTCCTCACAAAATAACAGTTATTTTATGACTTTTATTTATTCCTCACAAAATAACAGTTATTTTTTGATTTTTATTTATTCCTCAGAAAATAAGAGTTATTTTTTGATTTTTATTTATTCCTCAGAAAATAAAAGTCATTTTTAAACTAATAACTGCCAGTTCATAGAAGTCAAGTAAAAATTCTTCATAATTAACACATAAGAGTTACCAGCTTGATAAATGAAACTTGATAAATGAAAGAAAAATGAAACGTCATATGGGCTTTAGCGAATAAAATAAAAACTTCGGCCCATTGGGTGGTCTAATGTACATGAATTTAATCAATTTTACTCTTTGTGAAGAATGATGCAACGCAAAAGTCTTCTGACTTACCATCATCTTCAAACGCTGAAACACCAGATGCTTTACCGTCGTCTGAAGACACAAACACGTGTTCATTATTAAACGAGTTCTTAAACCCTATTGAAGTAAATTCAGAGGATGAAGACTCAGATGGTGATCTGGAGGAGGAAATGGGCGATAAGCGAAATAGACAATTACAATCCTAAGCCCATTGACGTGGATGCAGATGTAATGAAATATTGGGAGGAAAAAATATATATATATCCATACCTGTACAGATTGGCACAGGTTTTGCATAGCACGCCAGCAACACAAGTCTCTGTGGAAAGAGCATTTTCTGCGCTAAAATTAATATTGACAGATTTAAGATCGAATTTATCGCCAGAGTCCATGCAAAAACTCTTATTTGTTAAATTAAATTAATTAATAAACACATTTTAAAAATGACTTTTATTTTCTGAGGAATAAATAAAAATCAAAAAATAACTGTTATTTTGTGGGGAATAAATAAAAGTCACAAAATAACTCTTATTTTGTGAGGAATAAATAAAAATCAAGAAATAACTCTTATTTTGTGAGGAATAAATAAAAATCACAAAATAACTGTTATTTTGTGAGGAATAAATAAAAGTCACAAAATAACTCTTATTTTGTGAGGAATAAATAAAAATCAAGAAATAACTCTTATTTTGTGAGGAATAAATAAAAATTAAAAAAATAAAAATCATTGCATCTATAGGTAGTCCATGTAACATGGAGTATTGTGGTATATTCCTTGTGCCAGTAGCACTTCTCTATTATTGTGATTTTTTCAGTTTAAATTTGGAAAATAATCGTTATTTGCGATCCCTGGTATTTATCATTTAAAACAGCTGGGATTACCTGATCATGCGCTAACGTAATGTTCATCCATCCAAATTGTTCTTTTTATTTGTGCTTTTTACTCATGGTATGTACATGCATATGTACATATGTATATAGAGTCTACAAAAAAACTTATACAGCACACTTCTAATAGAAGTATCTCTGTTGTCCTATAAGATTAAAATCTAAAAAAGCTAAAGTCAAAAGCAATTTAAAAGAAAATTAATCAGTTTTCTATAATAATCTTTCTACACTAACTTTCACTTTGGAAGGGAGCTATGAAAAATGTAGTAATTAAAAACTAGTGCTAAATGCATCTAGCCTTCCCTAGTATCTAAGACGACAGTAAATATTGTCACTTATGTGACGTTATAGAATGAAATAGGTAGGTTTTTGCCCTTCGATGCCAACAGTTTTTTACATTGTACGGAACCCATTCTCTTGCTGTTGAAGACGAATGCTTCGGGTATTTATCTTGAACTAATCAATCAATTCCAGTTATATTTTATTTGGTAGCTAATTGTGATAAATTATCTTTTAGTATTTTTAAATAATCCATTTTTTTCTTTGCACTTTCTACAAAGCCCGAATTTTTGACACCATTCGAGCCCATTGAGCCCTATACCATCACATTACACCACCATGTTTCACCGTTTTATTTAGGTTTTTATCATCAAAGGCCGTGATACACTATACTACACAATCGCACGATTTACTAAAAAAAATACAACAAAAATAAAAAATTCGTACTCGAACGGAGCTTATGGCTAACTTAAAGTAACCTCTTACTTGATTTGCCATAAGCCTAGTCATAATGAGCTTGTATTTGTATGCCTCTTACAGAGCAAGTATTCCCCCTTGTCTCGTGGTTGGCGTATTTCGACTCTTACTACGACATATTTGTAATAGATTAAAGAACAAGCTAACATTATTTCTTTAATCTAGGACGAAACTGTCTTATTTTTTTTATTTTTTGGTTGCAGAATTATTAGGCTAGTTCGATGAACTATTTCGCCATGACCAATTCACATGCCATACATACGTGCTAAAGCTTAATTTCAATTTCTTAGAAAGTCTATTAAAATTTTATAATTGTTGTATTTTTCTTGTTTTAAAAGATTAGTTAAGTTTGAATACTTGAGTAATAACGAATATTTGGATCTGATGTTATCACAAATATTACATTCAAATATATGAGAATCAGTTTCAGTTTCACCACAATGATCACATCCTTCTAAATCAACGATCTTCATTTTAAACAGAGTTGTTTTTCCGAAAGAATGGCCACTTGATAATCTATTAATTTGTTTTATATCATTGTGCTCTAAGTTAGTTATACTATTAAACCATGCTTCCGATCTCTTTACAAGAGGGAATATACCATAATATTAACGTTCTTTTGTTGTGTTTCATAATTCTATGTCTATTTCCTCCAAAGTTTTTCTTCAATATTAATAATAGCATCTTTAATTGATAGACAGTTTTGTAACTTAGTACCAGCAGAAAGAGTTTCTTTTGCCGCCCTATCCGCCATCTCGTTGCCTAAAATATTAATATGACCCGGTATATAATGTAAAGAAATTTCGTCAAACCGTGAACCATTTATAATCTTATGGATCTTTTTTATTATGTAGTTGTTACTATTACTCTTAGGGCCATTATTACAACTTGTCGATAGTTAAAGGCAAAATTTTGTTGGACGGATGAATGGTTTAGCATTATAAAACCTTCATTTATTATAATAATGGCCCTTAGATAGTGCAAGACAAGCAGATCTACTATCCGTTAGGATAGCCATTTAATGCGATTTCATACCAAGTTTTTTTTTAATTCCTAAGATTTTCTTTATTTTTAAAAGTATGCTTTGATATCCTTTGCTTTAGCTCTCCCCAAAAGTTTTTAGTAGGGTTTATGTCCGGGGATTTACTTGACCAGTCCAGAAGGTTAACACAATTGGCTTGAAACCAATCCTACACAAAACGAGACGTGTGCTTTGGGGCATTATCCTGCTGAAACACCCATCAAAGCTGTATATTTTCTTCAGCATATAGCAGTATTATATTCTGCAATATGTAGTTTTGTACTCAAATCGTGTTATAGTATCGGTAATACGAAAACTTGGACCAACGCCATATTACAAAAAGCAGCCCCATACAATGATGTTGCTTCCTCCGTGCTTGACGGTCTCTTTGCGAACCGTATATGAAATTGTTTGCTTGCAGGGCGACGTACAAGTCAAGTGTTAAAAATGTATTACTGTATTATGCACTCTCAATTCAAACCACATTTAAATGAAAAATTCAGAATTCCTTGGCTATATAGTGATTTAATTAACCGTCGTCTTAGGTAAAAAAAAACTTACGAATCTTACAAATTAAATAGGCCTAATTTTACAAAGGGTTTGTAAAACGGTTTGCCATTTAAAATTTGTTTATAAAGCCTTCATAAACCAGTAATATTTGGAGTGGAAATCGGTCATTAAAATTCAATTAATATATATGTATATACATATATATATATTTAATTCATTAATTCCTAGGAGGAACATAGGCCCGTAAAATTAATAAAAATTCAATTAATGTTGAACTAAAAATATATGACGCTTAGCGGGAGCATTCTTGCTATAATATTGGCAACTAACAATACACGCGGTTTGAAATTTCATGTTAGAAAGACTTTAAACAACGAAGACATTGTAATCGGCAGCGGTGGTAATGCTACTAAATAGAACAAATTTTATATATTGGATTTTAATTTTAAAGTTAAAATTTTATTAGGTATTGAATTTTTACTGAGACACAAGAGACATACATACATATGTACATATACATATAGGTTAAGAACCTAGTGGGTACAACTAGTGAAAAACAATAATATAAAATATTTCATTCAACAAGAATTGAAATTACTGAACTTAAGCCCGACTAAGAAATTATTTCTAATTAAAGTTCACTATAGTTCAACTAAAAATTTAAAATTGTCTCACTGAAAAACAATAATTTTATTTTTTCACGCAAATATAAAAAAATACTTATAATATGTAATAATCCCCTCTATAAGTAATTTAATAATTTTGCAATTTAATAAATGCTGCTTACTTATATATAAATCGCTCATTTACTTGAACAACATCGTAACTCTAAAAAAACTAGTTTAAGAGAAAATGTATTTAAAGTTTTCAATTTATGTACATACAACTTAACGGAAAATTTTATGTACTTTTTATCTCACATGATGTGCATAACGATGTAAAGATTGATTCTGAATTGTTAACTCAAAAATTGCATTTTATTTTAGTTATGACGTTGAAGTAAATGAGCAATACTCGTATGTACGAGGTACGAGGTAAAAAAATAACAGTTATTTTCAAATTTCGTGAGTTACGTATGTTCGATTTTCGCATTTTTTTTCTGTTATGTTGGTACACATGTCTGTTATATATGTTGGCAATATCAGCCATTTTGGATTGTCAGTTTGTTTTTGACAGATAAAAAGGTTAGTCGTGTTTTGGTGTGCTCTTCGATTTTTTACCAAATTTTGAGCAAAAACAACGTGTCCATGCGACGCTCAGCAGCTGTTGAACATCGTCAACGACGATCCAGATTTCCTCAAAAACGTCATAACTGGTGACGAAGAATCACGGGTGTATGGCTATGACATTGAAACCAAAGCAAAATCATCCCAATGGAAGCGTCCAGAAGAGCCAAGATCGAAAAAAGCACGTCAAGTTCGGTCAAATGGCGTGGTGCATCATGAATTCTTGCCACAAGGTCGTACGCTCAATAAGGAATACTACCTTGAAGTTATGCGCCGTTTGCGCGAAGCAATTCGTCAGAAACGCACAGAATTGTGGAAAAAACAATCATGGATTTTGCACCATGATAACGCACCAGCTCACACATCAATGCTTGTGCGTGAGTTTTTGGCCAAAAACAAAACCGTTATCATGCCTCAACCACCGTATTCACCGGACTTGGTCCCCGCTGACTTTTTCCTCTTCCCAAAACTGAAGGCACCGATGAAAGGAACGCGTTTTGCTACGATTGAGGAGATAAAAGAAAAATCTAAAAGGGCGTTTCAGAAGAGTTTCGAGGATTGGAAAAAACGCTGGCATAAGTGTATTATATCTGAGGGGGATTACTTTGAAGGGGACAAGATTGATGAATAGGTAAATAAATACTTTTTGAAAAAATTCAAAATAACGGTTATTTTTTGATCAGACCTCGTACATGTATATGTCGCCATGTAGTAGTATTTAAGTTAATTATCCCTACAAGAATAGTATCAGTCAATTGGCTGGTCATTTGATTGGAAGTCATGCAGGTTATATTCATCATTGCGTAGAACAAAGTTTCTATCACATTATTAAGGGCAAAATGAAAAATGTGATGGAAACTATTGTGTACGTGTGATGTTGCACCTCACTCTAACGACTATATAGTCGCACTGCTCACTCTACTGTTTTTAACTAATCATTGATAGCATAAATATTAGTCAAGTTTGAATGATCATAATTGACAAATATACCCCCACAATTGAGCAATCATACATGATTGACATACTGACAGTAAATATAATTCTTATTATTTTAATTTGTTTTTTTTTATTATAGTCACTTAAAAAAATATAGAAGTAAACAAAATATTCAAAACGAAAAATATATTAAAAAAGCCGAATAACCTAGGCGGTATCTGGCCCTCTTCACAACTTTTCACGTCCAACGCATCTTGCTTTTTAAAAATATCTACAATTTTGAGAAGAAATATGTATTAAATTAAATTTTGTAAATTTATTTTATTCACTATTGTTTTTACTTATCTTTTTTCGCACTTATAAATTTAATTTTTACAGACTGAATTGTATTTTTTTTAATAAAACTCGATGTTTGAAAAGTTTTGGCATATGTACATTAGATGTTCCACTCTAACATACATATGTATATGCTAGAGTAGAGCAACTATTATAAATAAATAAATTCATCATCACTTCCGATCAAATGACTAGTCAATTGACTGTCACTATTGATTTCAATGTAAAATTGTTGCAAGTGTGTTAGTGAAGAAATTTTGTTTGTGTTAATTTCAGTCATTCATTTCTCGTAGGTATACTTATTAAAACAAACTATGAATGTACCTACATACATCATACATATATATATGAATATTGTACTTTACAAAACCAAACAGTGACAAAAAATATAGGTACTTATAAATGAAACCTAAATAATAAAAATATTCAAGCAAAATTTGTTCCCATTGTTTGTTAAAACTTGCTTTGACCATTTATTATTTTTCTTTTATTCTCTCTATAATGAGCTTTTAGAAATCTATGTAAATACATTTCTCGAATCTTAGAGCCTTTTATTTACATGCGCTCTAGATTCGGTGGTTGGTTTGTCGGTTAGTTGGTTGTATACACTAAAAGCAGAATCAATTGTCATTGAAATTTCTTACCATTGGCATTGCGGAAAGAACTTTCCATATAAAATATTTTTACTTAACAATTTTTTATAAAAATAAAAAAGTTACCATAAATAATTAGGTGACAATACTCGTAAATTTGAATTTTACATGTACATACTTATCTACATAGTACATACATACATATGTAGATATTATTAAAAGAGTGAACAAATATTTGTTAAACGAAAAACACATAAAAAATCATTTTGTCTGGGTTTCGTCCTTTATACGTCCTTCGAAGGACAATAAAATTCAATAAATTTTTTTGTGGTAGCAGCTGTCAGTTTTCGACTCCTACTAGTCGTCGGTCTACCTCCAGCCATTCACAGAGCAGTTTGCTTATTAAAGATACACCTAATCTAATACGCAAAGGCAGAATGGTGAATACAACTATTTACGATGAACCTTCCAAACTAAAGGTATGACTAAAATAAGTATGTATCCATACAAACATAAGTACATAACATTTTGTAAATATACATACATACATATATACATGCATACATATGTACTTCGATAATGAAAAAATTGGTAGACGGCTAAAAATATTCTGTAGATAGCATGTACGTACTTATATACATAATATGTATAATCTGTATACATAAATATGTACATACATATGTATGTATTTGTGTACATGTTTACATATGTACATAATTATGTATGTATATGTATGTTTGGCTTATGAAGGTCAAGTTTATGGCATCTTTATTGAAAAAGCAAATTATGCAATTCTACAATTAAGTTATCTGTAAAACCAATTGCATAAAACGATTGTGGTACTTTGTTTCATTCATTCATTTTATTCATTCGTTGTTTCTTTTTCGCCAATTTTTTTGTGTCGAAATTTTAATTTGTTTTTGCTGTAAATTAATTTAAAAATGAATTGGTTGCAGCTGTTTAAGAGAATGAAAATGAACGGAGAATACTTACATACATATGTATATACATACATACATACTACTTACATACATAAATATCTACATACATACATATGTATGTATCAACAGTATCGATTATAACGAATCTCAGGTCAAGTGGGTATAGGTTTTATACCATTTTTCCCAGCGGAAAAAATCAGAAGACCTTTCTTCAGACCTGCTTAGAAATTTTTTTGATTCAATTACTATTCTTATCTAACTGCAAAACAAATGCCTTGTAGAAGTCCTCGTCTCTTTCAAAAGCAAACTCCATTAATTTGAAGGCCTTTCAGAATCCCTGGCGAAAACCCCCAGAACGGAAGGCGTACCCCGCAATGAGAACGCGTGTAAAAAAGATGTGATTATGGAATGGAGCAAGCAGGCCTCGTACATCTTTTTCCCAGTCGGTAGTATTGTGTGATTTGGAAAAGAACAAAAATTGTGCAGCTCAAAAATTGTTCTAGTCTAAATATGTATGTATAACAAGCCAGCTATTAATAGTTTGTTTTTGAAATCACCGGATATTGCAAATTTTATGTTTTGCATACATATGTAGGTATATTTTAAAAGAATATTTACTAATTAGGTATAATCTTTTAAATAATGACAAAAAAATTAAGAAAAGAAAAATCAGATACGGAGTTCAACAACCTTTTGTTCTAATTAAGTTTAAGTTTTAATTAGTTAAATGTTGATACATAAGTGCATACGGGTGGGAAAACCGGTTTTTAACCCGTAACTTAAGATTTTGGAGGTGTTTGGGAAATTTCAAAACCAGGGAGCCTACTCTGTAATTCGAAACGAACACAAATGCTTTCGAATTGTTATGATATTAATATATAAACTCGAAAGCATTATCTTTCGTTTCGAAATAGAGAGTAGACACCCAGATTGTAGTTATATTCGACAGTAATTACCAGACGTTTTCTTTTTGTCAGAGAGTGTAATCTGCTTAGTTGCTGTTATCACATTTTTAGATTCGACTTCACCAGCCTGTAATAGATCAAAGAAACATGCAACAGTTTCCTTTAACATAGTATAAAATGTTAAAGTAGAATCGACAAATTCGACAACCGTAATACGGCAAATAATCTGCAGGTTCTTAAATTTTCGATTGCATATACATATGTATATACATACATACATATGTACATACATACACTCATATGTACCTATGTATGTAAATATGAATATTTTGATCTAGATAAATAAAATTTCGCATTTATTTATTTTTAGAGGAACGAAGTACCCCAAATCATGGCCGCTCAAGCAGAATCTCAATTGGAGCACATGTGCAAATTGGAGTTTGATGCACCCGTTTCGCAAATTCGTCTATCGGGCATCATTTGTACGATTGGACCAGCCTCTGTTAGTGTCGAAATGCTCGAAAAAATGATGGCAACCGGCATGAACATTGCACGTATGAACTTTTCTCATGGTTCTCACGAATATCATGCAGAAACCGTAAAAAATGTTCGACAAGCGGCAAAAAATTACTCGGAAAAAGTTGGATATGAATACCCAGTTGCTATCGCCTTGGATACCAAAGGCCCGGAAATCCGTACAGGTTTAATTGCAGGCAGTGGAACTGCCGAAGTGGAATTGAAGAAGAACGAAGTTATTAAATTGACTACAAACAAGGAATATGCTGAAAAAGGTAGCAAGGATATGATTTACGTTGACTATCAGAATATTGTCAAGGTGGTGAAACCTGGCAATCGGGTTTATGTTGACGATGGTTTGATTTCACTTGTTGTTAATGATATTTCTAACGACACTTTAACCTGCACGATAGAGAATGGCGGTTCTCTGGGATCCCGAAAGGGTGTCAACTTGCCAGGTGTCCCTGTCGATTTACCCGCGGTTTCCGAGAAGGACAAATCAGATTTAATCTTTGGTGTTGAACAGGAGGTCGATATGATTTTTGCTTCATTTATTCGTAATGCCGCCGCTATAACTGAAATTCGTGGCATCTTGGGCGAAAAGGGCAAAAATATTAAGATCATCTCGAAGATCGAAAACCAACAAGGTATGCACAATTTGGATGAAATCATTGCTATTGGAGACGGTATTATGGTAGCCCGCGGCGATTTGGGAATTGAGATTCCTCCAGAAAAAGTATTCTTGGCACAAAAGGCCATGATTGCCCGTTGCAATAAAGCAGGCAAACCTGTCATATGCGCAACTCAAATGTTGGAGTCTATGATCAAGAAACCACGTCCAACACGTGCTGAAATTTCCGATGTTGCAAACGCCGTTTTAGATGGAGCCGATTGTGTCATGTTGTCTGGTGAGACTGCTAAAGGCGAGTATCCATTGGAATGTGTTCTGACCATGGCTAAGACGTGCAAAGAAGCCGAAGCTGCTATTTGGCACAAAAACCTTTTTGGTGACTTGGTGGCTGCCAACAAATTAGCAACTATTGATGCTGCTCATGCCGTTGCTATAGCTGCCGTTGAAGCTGCCAACAAATCGTCGGCAGCTGCCATTGTTGTGATTACCACTACTGGCAAATCTGCTCACCTCATAAGCAAATATCGCCCAAGATGCCCTATTATTGCTGTTACACGTTACTCTCAAACCGCTAGACAAGCTCATTTGTACCGTGGCATAGTACCTCTAGTTTACAAAGGTAAATTGTTGCACATAAATGCATACATATGTATTTATGTATGTACATATCGATAGAAAGGCCCAACTCGAGTAGAAAGGCCCTAACTCGTATTTTCACGAAATTTAATTTTTCAGTGATTCCAATACATTTCACACACATACATCTCGTCACAAAATTTTATTGCAATGGTGTAAAAACAACGCTTTTGCAAGCAGTTGTATAGAGCAGTTTTACTGTTTATTATTATGTTTTTAACTTCTGTAAAGTTACAGTTATATGAGTTAGCGCCTTGCGGCCATCGATATGTACTTATTTACATATACAATCCTCATGTATTATACTGATTTAATTTTATATTCCAATTTTGAAGAACCAAAATTATCTGACTGGCTTAAGGATGTTGACGTTCGTGTACAATTCGGTGTTCAAGTAGGCAAGAAAAATGGTTTCATAAAGTCTGGCGATCAAGTTGTTATTGTTACTGGATGGAAGCAAGGTGCTGGATTCACCAATACCATGCGTATTGTGTAAGTATATAATATTTCTTTAATGTCATAACTGTCTCGTTTACTTAATATAATGTTTCTATTTCGTAGTCCTGTTGAATAAGTTAATCAATCAGGTGATTCAACATTTACAACTTACATTCGCTCTGGGAGCCGAGGAAAATACAAGGCGATTTTTCCGTTATTTGTACCTAATATATGCATACAACACGATATATACTAAATAATTTATACAAACGTAAAATAAAAACGGTAATCCAGAGTTCTTTCGATTACATCTTCATTATCTATTGGTACAATTTATATTGTTTTCTCTCCCATATATTTGTAGTCTTATATAACAACGTATTAATAAACGTTCAGTTGAATTGATTATTAAAAACGAGTTTTACTATTTACATTTTAAGTCCACACTTGTTCTTCCTTTCTTAAAAAACTATAAAATCCTAAGGTAGAAAATGAAACCTTCGTCTCCCAACTATAAAACTTCTCAAATTTGTTGAAACTGCATTCATGTCCATATAATGGACTTTATTTATTTATTTAATAAATCCTTTACAAAGTAAATTTGCAAAGTATTGTTGCACAAATATGAGCGGAGTAACTAGACCATATGCCCAAAATGGTATTAACAGTATTTTAAAAAAGTTTTTGTGGATAATGGACTTTATATTTTGTAATTTACAGTGAACAAAAAAAAGTTGTAGAGCAAATGCACCGCTCTTCTAATCAAAGTACATATCGCTGTTAACAAGTAGAAAGGCCCCAACTCAAATAAAAACATAATAATAAACAGTACAAGTGCTTGTACAACTGCTTTGTAAAAGCGTTATTTTTTAAAATATTGCAATAAATGTTTGTGTATTTGGGTGAAATGTATTGGAATCACTGAAAAACTCAATTTCGTGAAAATGAGAGTTAGGACCTTTCTAGCTGTTAACAGCGATATGTATGTATGCATGTATGTATCTCTGATGTCCTTTAAGATTTTGAGCTAAAGCTTTAAGCAATGTAAAGGCAAATCCATCAGTTTTCTATGAAAATCTTTCATTTTATTAAAAATTTATTTTAGTACTAAAATATTAGAACATAAAAAAGCTATTTTCAAGAACCAAACAAAACGAATACATACGTACATTAATTTTCCCCTTAGAAAGAAGCTATAAAATAAGTACTAGATTAAAAATTAGCACTAAATCTCTTAATCATTTAATACATTATTCTCTTAGAATGAACTGGGTGTTTAGTACTTTGGGAGGTATATACCAATATTTTCCCGTATGCCCTATAGAACACTTTGAGTTAATTTTTGCTCCTAACCTATCGCTCCCGCAATTTCTTCTCCATATATGCCCACAGGATATCTACATTATTAAAGCCAAGGCTGTAGAGAGCGAGCAATTTATTTACATTGTATGGAAACCAGTCTCTTCTCTGGTATTTTTTTCTGAACTAATTTGGTAGCTGATTGTGCTAAATAGTCTCTTAAGGTATGGTCACACTTGTCAAACATTTGCCCAAAAAAGCGTAACCAACACTAATGAAAAAAGTTTTGATCCAGACACTTGTTTATTGTAATATTTTCTATTGGTTTATTGTAATATTGGCTACTCTTTAACTTGACAAACTTTTGTCTGAATTGAAAGATTTTTCATTAGCATTTAGTGGTTACGCTTTTTTGGGCAAATGTTTGACAAGTGTGACCGTAGCTTTACTGTGTTTAAATAATCAATTTTATTCACTATACGTTCTATAAAAACAGGATGTTTGACAACATTCGACCCATTCCTCAGGTGGCCATTAAATGTCTGAATCAAACAGTTTTTCATTAGTATTTAGTGGTTACGCTATTTTGGGCACATGTGTGCCTGATGTGTATTTGGCATAATCTGTTAAAAGTTGTGAAACGAAATATAAACGGTGTCATTTGTATCGCGGTATAATTCCTATAAATGTATTCAGGTACTCAAACAAAATGAAATGAATGAAATCGATTTTAAAAATGAAATTTTTTTTTAAAGCAGTAAAAAATCCGATGTCTACATTTTTTTCGTTTTGTAATTAGTTTTCAATGGACTTTTAAGAACTATAGCACATTTTCAAAAATTTACTGTAATCGTCGGCTAGTACATAAATGATTCGGGGATCCATCGATGCGACTTCCATCACTTATGTACATACATATCTCTACTGCACATATTTAGTCATAGATGCGAAAGTTCAATTTGGAATGATGAAAATTATTATGAGTGGTGATACTGTAGTGGTCTTCTCACCTTGGAGAAAAGGTGAGGGATTTACAAATAATGGTCCTATTTGCGAGTGTCGTAATTGGACATTAACGATTATGTACAATATTAAAAAATGTTGTAATGCTCTCTAAGTACAAACTCGCCGTAGTAGAAATATGCCATTCGTAATTAGGCTGAATATTCGATTAGTTTATGCATACTTTGAACAAATTAACATGAAATTCTTACAAGTCTTGTATTTTTATACATCATTTGTATTGTATATGTTTAATTTTTACGTTTGCATAAGATTCAAAACAACAATCAGGCTTATCATAAATAAAAGTTCACATGAAAATTTCCGAACGTGTGAACAGTTGGTATCAAAACACTTCATACGATTGCGAAATATTTAAACAATTTATGAAGAAAATCATTCACACAGATTTGTCTGTCGGAAAAAGTGGAAATATGTAAGTTTTTAATTTTATTGGAATTGATCATACGAAATTAAAATCCATGTGATTTTTTTTTCGGAAATTTTCACATGTGGAATTCATGCTAAGGCTGAATATCTATAGAAATATTGAGTCAAACATACAAAACAGATATTTATTTTGTTCGCATATAATAACTAGTCTCCTAACTTAAAGCATCATAATGATGAACATCATCTACGTGATTGTTTCCTGTTGGATGATGATTTCCACCACCATGTGAAACAGGTTGATTTAATATATACGTTCCTCCATTGCTCTCTTGTGAGACAACTACAGTTGAACTTGGAGTGTGAACATTGTTAGTCTGTTCATTCTCAGTAAGAGCTCGAAGTTCCAATTCACATATCAATTGAGAGACTCTCATTTTTGTTTCAGCAATCAATTTAGGTGAAAGGGCTTTTACACTTGAACTAACACTTTCAAAGAATAAGTCGACGTGATTTTTTTCTTTGGGTGGAGAGATATGTGGAGTTGAACTACCCATTAGCTCTTTAAAAGAATCCATTAGTTCGCTTTTATCCTTTTGAATTTGCATTAATCGTTTCATTGGATCCTTTCTTTCTACAATTTCTTCTCCACTATGCACACTACTGGTTTCAAGCGTTTTCACTATTTTGCGTGGTCGACCAACACTATTTTTGGCTGCTGATCGTGAAGCATTTATTTGATGACTAATTTCATCAATAGTAAGTGTTTCTTGTTTGCAAATGCTCTCTTCAGGGGCGTACTGATCCTCTGAATTCATGTCTGTCTGCTCAAAAGCGTACTCGGTTTCCTGCTCCGTTCTGTATAAAAAAATGTGAATTTTAGATAACTCAACCGCTAACAAGCAATTATCAATAAGTAATTACTCGTCAATAAAATCCTCCATTCCCATTTCGGAATCTTCCTGTGAGCCAACAGATGAGCCTGTTTTTCTTCTTTGTTGATAATACTTACTACGCTCCTGACGAATACTTAGGTTTTGGCGTGCAGCCCCCTCCCCTTTGTTAATTAGAATTTCCAGGTTACGACCATGCTTGCTCGTCCTTTCATGTCTCTGCAAATGGCACCTATTACAGTCCAGTCGACATTGGCATGCTCTACAAAATGGTTTATTTGGATCGTCTTCACAACGTGTAAGCCATGGAGAAAATAAGCTCAACCATTTTTCGCAAAACTTTTGCGAATACTTCACCTTACTTGACGGTGTACCATGATGATCTTTAACGGTCCCATGCTCAGTTTTTAATTTTGTTACTTTCCTATACAAATAAATAATACCCAAAAAAGTATTTTTTATCTTCTTACAACACTATGTATAAAAGTAGTAGGATAACAAACGAATGCAAATCTGTTCTTCTTCTCATTTCAATCCAATTGACTTCAGGCCCGCGCTATTTTTCATTGATTTATCTAAACTTACCATTCTGGATCATGGGGATCATCGTGAAAATTCATTTTATTAGCTTAAGAGATATATTATAGTATAAAATGCTTTAAATATTTGATGAAATTGCTTTTGCTATATGCTTTCATATATGTATGTATGTAGTATTTGCAAATACTACTAATTATTCGAAAGTGTAGTTGGTAATCGACTAAACGAAGGCAACGCTGTCAGTATAATGAAAAACATAGTGCTGCCACATTTTAATTTCACATTTACAGTAGAGCTGTGCCAAATCGTTCAATCAAGTGACCCAGTGTTGTCAGACTATTGGATTTATCCCCAAATCGGGGATTTTTTTTCGAAATTGGAATAAGAATTTTGGTTTGGAGATTGAGGAATTAATTGGGGATAGCTTTTACGTTTTGGGGATTTTATGAGATTTTTTTGAAATTTGTATTTTACTTAATATTTATTTTTTTATTTATAAAATCAACCCGAACTTTCAACATTCAAATAAAAATAATCCTACAACAATTTTGTATGTATGTTGTTGTAATGATAAGGCCACTTGGTATCAATACACTTTGCTACAGAAGAAAAGTATAATGCCAGATTTAACTGTAGAAAAAATTATTATAATAGCTTCGAATTTCATGTTAGAGCACATACAAACATAAAATAGTTAATAATTGGTGTTTTTTGGAAATGTTACAATTACGTTTAAAATATTTTTAACGCACTAATAATCCCAAATTATTATTTTACTTATTCAGTAAAATATCTTTTTATGAAAAATACATTGAAATTGATTTTTGAGGGGTTAGCTATTTAGTATTTCGCTGTTGCTAGTTCAGATCATCAGGGAACCTTTACCTTACAATATATGTGCATTTATGAGAAAAATCCTCTATACAGAAGAATTTGTTAAACACATTAATTTTTTTTATTTCCAACAAATTCTGCCAGAAAGCATTTAGCAGAATTTTTTGAAAGTTGAATGCTTTTTAACTAATGAAAATGCCAGATCTAGCAGTGAAAATGCTAAAATGGCAACAATGGTCTGTACCGATGCTTACTTTTTTTTTCTGCCTTAAGCGGCCCATACACTACAACAGCATGCACGCGCAATCAAGCTATTGAGCAATCATGCTCGACCCACATAACATACATACAAGCAAATTGGTACAATATTCACTTTTTAAAAAAAATTCAAGAAGAGTGGTTATGAATAGGGACACAGTTTTTGCTAATTTTTTTATATTTTTTATTGATATTTTGCTAATATTAACAGCTATATATAGGTAAATAAAGTGCTCAAATTCCATTTTCCATTGAAACAAATTGTGTTTCAACAAATTTTGATTTTTAAATGCATATTTACTCCTTGACAACTTTACTAAACTGAGATAATTTCACCATACACAATTCCAGCAAGCTGGTGCCATTAGCAAAATATCAAACTCTATTTGACATCGCTACAGCAAAACGTACAATCACACAAAATGCCCATACACGACCAAACCGCTGGCACAAACACTTGATTGCGCATGCATGCTGTTGTAGTGTATGGGCCCCTTTAGTTCGTTGAGAGCGAACGCTTTTACAGAGCATATCGTCAGCCCATTATTGGTTAGACCCACCGACCATTTAAAAAAAAAGTGAGTTAGGTATGTGGTATATACATATATTTCGAATATCTCCTTTCTGAATCCAAAACGCGTTTCGCGAAACTAATTATGGTTTCTGAGATATTTGGCATTTATTTTGCTCCTTTTCAACTATTTTAAGGTTTAATAAGTATTGTTTTGCTGTACATACCACAGTTTGGCGTTTGCGTCAAATTCTTCATACAAAAACATGCGAAGTAAAGTTAACTCTTCTTTTGCTTCATTTCTATAAGAAATTAATAATAAAAAAGAAGGTGCCATAAGAAAAATTCATAACAAAATTCTCAATTTTCAGTAGTAAAGTATACGTATGGAGCACAAAAAGCTACTTTTTGAAAATAAATTAAGAAAAGTGGTGTATGCGGCACAAAACGTATTTTTACTTTTACAATAAAGTAATATTAACTTCTAACTTTATTCATCAAAGTTTACTAAAATTTACACATTTCTTCCAAACATGTGTCGAAAGCAATGGTGAAAATACAAAAAATCTGTCAGGTATACTTTGAGAAAACTTCATGTAAGCCTTCTTTGTCGTTTTTCTCTATTCCGACTTTTTGGCTTATGTTCCAAACCAATATTGAATGGGCTGACGATATGTGTAAACATGTATTAAATCCTGTAATGCAGAAATTAATATTTTTACAAATTTACTGCTTTGGGAAATGTGTCCGATTCGACGAAATGTCACATTTGGATTTTAGGAGCAATATACTATCAAAATTTGAGGGCATGTTGCCAGTAATACCAATTTAAAAAAAAATGCAATCAATATTCTGCAAGTTCTCGTGATGTCATATCCACATGCACATGTGGCTTTTTACATGTCGTGTACTATAGGCTGTTTAAAACATTAATTTCTTTTAACGCATACAGTACGCCCTCGCTACTTGGTATTTTATTTTAATTAAATGTTCTTATTTTATTTCACAATAATTTGTTCATTTGATTTTTTTAATCACTGTTTAAGTACAAATTCTTTATGTTTCGGTTAATACTTTTCTCTAAGTGATTAATGCAAAATTTCAAGTAATTTTCTTTCAACCTTGTTGGAAACCTTTTACAAGTATTTCAACGAGTAAACCGCTAACGGTATTTAAGAAAATTTCACTAGTTATACTAGTGTTTATCTATAAATAATTACTCGTCATTTAGAAGTCAACGAAGCACTACGTGAATTGTAAATCCTTTTACGAGGTAAAGTTTAAGAAAATAAAGAGGATTACTTATCAATATTTATTACAAAATATTAATTTTTGTTTGTTTTATTTATATATTTATACCTCATCGGATATACGCCGAAACAATCACTTTTTTCAAGAAATATTTGCTTGGTTGTTTTAGTAAATAAAAAACAATTTTCACGAGCTACAAATTTAGTTTTGCTTTTTCTTTATTTAGAAATATTAACAAGTAAATTTATTTTAGAATGTATTTATAGAGCTTTAAAAAATTTCTGCCTTATTGAAAAATATTACTGTTTTATAAACCCTTTATTAAGCCTTTATAATTTTTATAATAAGGTTAGTTTGTTTTTATCTAAAACTTAAGCTCTATTGAAAAAAGCAAGGATTAGTGACAATGGTATAAAAACATAAGACGATCATGAACCAAAATCGTCATTAAGCTATGGAACCAGAGCTACTATCCACATACATATGTAAATATAGTTATATATGCATGTATAAATGTGCATGTTTATACACATGCAAGAAAAAACGGACAGTAAAATAAAAAGATATAAATTCTTTTTATTTTGCCCACAACATTAAATATATATGTATGTAGCCCTATATTTAAATAAAATAAACTAGTCTTGCATTTTTGGTTGATACGCATAAACATAATGAGTAACGCCTTCAGCGCTGTGATGCTCACTATTACTAGTCATAGATGGATCGATCGTAACAACATTGGCTGCTTGTGTTGGTATACTAACAACAGATTTCTGCTCTTTTTCTTGAGCTTCCTTTTCACAAATAGCTCGAAGTTCAAACTCAGCAATTACTTGCGAGACTTTACTTTTAACTTCAGCAGCTAATTTTGGTGGCAGATTTTTAACTGTCGCACTAATTGAGTCAAAAAATAAATCAAAACTGTCCTTTTTAGGAGGAGGTGGGAGAGATGGCATTGAATAATAATAATCGCCACTTCTGTCATATTCCAAATTTTTTGAGTTTGAATGTACATCACGGTCAGATTTTTCAAAAGATGTTTGTTGAGAGGAAGTCGATTGTCCTGGTTCACTTTTAATTGTTGTTCGCTTTTTTGAATTTGATTTCTTATCGCAGTTAGTTTTAAACAAAATTGGAGTGCTAATGGAGGAAGGTCTGGCTGGCTCAACTTTAATAGTAGTATATTCTTCATCCAATTCATCAAGTATCTCTTCAACCTGACTAATTAAAAAAAAAAAATTCATTATGTTTCTAATTAATAATAGAGGATAGAAACTAACTAGTCTTCATTAGAATTATTGTCCAGATATCCAGATGTATGAGCTTCTATTAAATCTGCTTCCGGTTCATTAACGGTAAAAACGTTTTCAAAGCCTTGAAGACGCATATGCTTAAATGATCGCTGATGTCTCTCCAAGTGGCTTTTTTTACAAACAAGCTCCCGTTTGCAAATATGACAATAACCAATTGATTCATCAGCACGGTTGGGTCTCAGCCACGGAAATTCTATTTGCCATCTTGGGCAAAATTTTTGCCTTGGATGTCGTAGTTCGGCTAATGTTTTATGTACCCTTTTTTTCGGCTTAAATTCATCGCTGTTTCCGCTATCGTTAGTGGGGTTTGTACTAAGAGGGAAAGATTTTGTGAAATGCAGTTTGTGAAATTTTGCAACTAGTGTACAAACCTAATATTTTGATCAAGCTCTTCGATCAATTCATGATCTTCGTACGTCATTTCATCGTTTTCCTCCTCACTCATTATCGAGAACCCTATTCAAAATGTACACAAGTATTAATTCAAAATTATTTTTTGAGAAAAGGCGAAAAATGAGGCCTTGTGATTTTTCTTTCGCGTACACACGAAACTGATTTGGTTGCCAGATATTTACAACATTTGTAATCACTTCCTAGTCATTCGCTCACTATTAGATGTTTTTGGACATTCATTGTCTGAATTATAAGAAAATGTTAAGTATATTTATTTATTTATATTGCATTGAAATCCTTATACGCTCCTTTTAATACATTACACATAGTTAAAGCTGTAAGCAAATCTAAATGTCAAAAAGATAAACCGTCCGGCAACAATACCAGGCAGTAAAGACAAGAAATCCAACAACAACAGCCATTTTGTTTTAAAGGGTGTATGTTCAGTACAATTGAGTTGTTGCCGGTTTGGGCTTTCTGTACTTTTACATATATTGATATGAAACAATTCCTATTCTGGCAATTATGTGCAGTATTACAAGAAAATAAATAATTATCAGCTGTTGAACTAATATTATCTAATTCAATGTGTCTTGAGGTGATAAGTACTTTCAGTAGAAGAGAACAATTTTCATAAGTACTTTTAGTACTAAAAAAATAATTTAATTGAAATTCCTAAAAGATAAACAAAACAATAAACTGGGGAAAATAATGGATTTAAATGAAAATCCAATTGAATCAGATTGGTAAGTACAAGAAAAGTTTTACAAAATATAGTGACTATATATGGTGCCATAAAAACTAACTGGCTGGAGTTAATATTAATTAATGTTCTCGGTTACTTACATACATATGTATATCCGAAGTATCTGCATTTGCATCTCCATAAGTATGTACATTGCGTTTAGTATGTTTGCATACATACATACATATGCATATGTATGCACTGCCTATTTTCTTTAGATGTGTATTCTTTTTATAGGCATCCCACTCCAATAAAAGTGAAGACTGAAGGTGATATAGACAAAAAGAAATCAAGTGTAAGACCAAAAGAAAATCGAAACTTCTGCGAAAGATGGCTGAGTTTGTTTTCACCCTGGTTGTCACGATGTGAAGACAATTCAAACAGACCTTTTTGTAGAGCCTGTCAACGTCCATTGGACAACAACAGGTTTCGACTACAAAGACACGAGAGAACTGCAAAGCATTCAAGAAATCAAGAAATTCTGCTTAATGAAGGCGAAGAAGCCATCCGTTTACTTCTTTCAAGATGCAAGCAAAGAAAGCGCTGTAAGATTAAAATTTTAACAATCGTTGAAAATTAATAATAATTTTTGTAAAATTATAGATATAAAAAGGGAGACATGTGAGAAAGCGTTTGCATCGAACATCGAACGTATTAAATTCGAAGATGAAACACCGTTTAAAAAGATCACGGCCCCAAAAGCGTCTAGTACACCTATGGGAAAAAAACAAAGCGAAAGTTTTATGTTTCCAAAACGGGAATGTCATGATATCGGCAATTATTATTATTCTCCACATCAATACTCACGTCCACCGCCAGAACCCAAAAAGGATAGCTTCGATCTGTTTTTTGAAGCAATAAGTGCTACTGTTAAAAACTTACCGCCAAAACTAGCGGCGGAAGTTAAAAGTCGAATTTCACAAGTAATAGTCGAATTTGAACTTCGAGCAATTTGCGAGAAAGAGGCTAAAGAAAAAGCTCAACAGTCTGTTCTACCGTCGCATGTAACAAATGTAGTTACTATAGATCCTGTCATAGCTACAGAATCAAATGAAGCCAGTTCAAGTACGGAAAATGGTCAAATCTTGGAAGGCGATTCTACAGTGACTCAGTATGTGTATTATCAACAAAAAAGGGAGGCGAAGTAATATTATTTCTTGGAATTTAATATCAAAATGCTTGACAAATGACGTTTTAATTATTACGATATATCATTCTTATCTTATTAAATGAATATGCATGTATGTATTTATTCTTTTAATGCAATTCTTTGAAATAATAAAAAGGAAACAGGCAAATATGTACATACATTCATGCTAACCTAAAAGAATACACTTTTAAAATCGATTTCCACCACAAAAATGTATGGAAATAAATACATACATATGTATGTACATACATATGCATAATCATGCCATATTAAAAGTCAATGAGAACACCTGTGGACAACCCATTTTGAGGAAGTTCTTAAAAAAACTTCAAAAATTTCACTGAGGCCGGTGTTTGACCTACAACTCTCAAGCCCGATACTTAAAAATTTAAATATGTATGTAGTATATTCAATAACGGCTGGGTCCAGAACATGGTGCCATTACGTCAGAGTTGTAAAAGAATGAAGCTTTCCTCTATCTCTTCCTTCACCACCTGTTTTCACTATCACTATCCCTTTCCTAATTAGCCGTCCACACGAGCAATAATCTTGGCAATTATTGCCAATATAACTGTCAAATTCGATTGCTGACACAAGATATCAGCGTGTAGACCGTATGTGTTCAAATATATATTCTGCAACAAATGTTAAAATACATTGCTGAGCAATAATGTCTTAATACATGCTGTCAAACTCAAATAATAATCACCCTTAGGCTTGTGTCATTCTTGAATGAATTAATTCAACTGAATGATTCTTTCAAGTGAAAGAATGAAATAATTCTATATTTTCTCTATATTTTATTTCATCTTTCTTTTTTATTTTTCTATTTACTTTCGTATTCTTGCTTGCTTTAATTTTTCTGTTTTTCAGCTAATAGAAATCAAGACTATGGATTTCCCTCGAGAAAATGTAGTTTCAAATAAGTATTAAAAAAGTTTATTTTTTTAAATAACATTTCACGAGAATTGAAACATTTTCAAAAAGAGATAGACATTTCATTCTAAAAAGTGTATGGCATTCAGAAAGATGAAAGAAAAGAAAGAATTATTTCACTTAACCTTTCTGAAAGGGAATGAAAGATTCACACAAATCAAGGCGATTTGATACCAGGTGGTCTTAATTTGCAACTCTGCGTATTCGCCTTGTATATTTGTTAGTGTAAAATTTCCTGCTGTCAGAATATTTTCCAGCGTTTTGCATTGATTGACAGCAGAGAAATTATGTCAGCTGGTGAATTAGGATCACCTGATGTGAATCCGCCTTGACACAAATGAAAGATTTTGCCCAAGACTAATCACCCAAGGCATATCAAACAGGTACATGCATCAGGCAAATTGCTCATCCGCTGATTTTTTGTTTACACGTTTATAACGAAGAATTCATTTGACAATTACTTTTGTGCCTTGTTTGATGCATACAATTTTTTGACAATTACTTTGTAAAACTATGTGAGAAGCACAGAGTTGCCACAATGTTTTCTCTAATGCGTGTACCTGTAGTAAATGTACCTTGGTTACGTTCTTCGATTTCTCTTCGATTCCATGTATTCTGCACTTCGATCGTAACTACGTTTTTGTAAGTTGATATTTTAGTGACCAAGGCGAATTGATACCAGGTGGTCCTAATTTGCAACTCTGCATATTCGCCTCGTGTATTTGTTAGTGTAAAATTTTCTGCTGTCAGAATATTTGACAGCAGAGAAATTATGTCAGCTGGTGAATTAGGATCACCTGATGTGAAATCGCTTTTTTAGTGACTTTCTTTTTTTGTATTTCGATTTGTGTTTGTTTGGCTTCAAAAACTGGTTTAATTAATCACCCTTATTCTGCGTTCCGATTACGTTCCCGCATTCAGTTACGCACGGATCGAAAAATGGTATTTGCAAAAAAACTGAATCGAAAGAAAAAGAAGAGTAGAGTATGCTTAACCCAGCTGCTTGGCTATGAAACGTGTGAAATAGGAACGGAAAAAAATTAATAATTAAATGTTGTAAAAATTTTTATTAAATAACTTCTTGCAATTTTAAGTACAGAGGGATTAAAAACAACGAGATAAGCAAGAGGTATTTGTAGCCAAACTTATCCAGTGTGAAGAATCCTGTCGCGCCGGAGGTGATATTTTCAGTTTTTAGACATAATTGTAACAAAAATTATTTGCTTTAATTTAATCAAATCCGCAGAAAATATCGTGTTTCGTTGACACCAAATTTGCCAAGTTTTTATACTATTCAGGTGTTGTTGCTTTCTACCTGTACTAAATTAAATAAAAATCACATTGCAGTACAAAAAAGAAAAAAAAACTTGTGTAGATCATTAATTAAACCTTCTTTTGCATTTAATACTTACATTATTTTTTGAATTAATCACTTCCGAAGCTAAACAAACAAAAATCGAAAGACTATCCGTCACTAAAATAACAGCTTAGAAAAACGTAGTTACGATCGAAATGCAGAATACATAGAATCTAAAAAGAAATCGAAGAACGGAACGCAGAATACCAAAGTTGCCAAACGGAGACAATTTCTATTGGAATCGAAACGCAGAATAGGGGTCAATGATCTACAAAATTTGTTTTGTTTTTTTGTATAGAAATGTGATATTTTTTTTATTTATTACATGAGGTAAGAATCAACAATAGAAAAGTATAAAAAGTAGGAAAATGTGATGCCAACGAAAGACGTATTGTCTGCAGATTAAATTAAAACAAAGAAACTTTATTTTTGTGTTACAATTATGTATAATGTAGGATTCTTCACACTGGAATATTTTTCCTACAAAATACCTCTTGCTTATTTCATTGCTTTTTTTTTGGCCTTTCACTAGTTAACTTGTAATTTTTTTATTAAAAATGTTCACAATATTTAATTCTTATTTGTTTTAATTGTTAAATCACTGTTTTTTTGCACTAAATTTAACTTTTTGCTAATTTTTTTTGCAAAATTGCTTATTTTTTCTGTTCAAATTTCACACGTTTCATAGCAAAGCAGCTGGTTCAAACATACTCTTCTCTTCTTTTTCTTTCGATTAAGTTTTTTTTGGCAGAATACAATTTTTCGATACGTGCGTAACTGAGTGCGGGAACGTAATCGAAACGCAGAATAGGGGTAATTAATTTTTTTAAACGAAAGAGACAAAAATAAAAGTTTAAACAAATATATTTGGATGAACACGAGCAAAGGCCATGGCTTTAAAGGCCATGATTCACTATCCCACACAATCTTTTGAAAATGTTCATAGACTCCATCATATCAGGGCTGTATTTTCTCAAAAAACCCATGATCGTGTAGGCTATTGTATCACGTCCTCAAGTGGTACTTGGCTGTATATAGGAAAATAAATAGTACCTACATGTCGTTACGAATTCGTCCGACATATCGTATCGATTTCGTAAACACATATCGTTGCGAAGTCGTCTCAACCATTTCATATAAAAATCGTAACGATTTCGGTAATATTTCGGTTCCGAAATCGGAAGATTTTGTCGAAGAGTCGTTACGAATTCGGAACATTTGGTTTGGTGGGTTATAACACCCCTTTTTTTGGTCGGGGGTTAAAAAACAACGAAAATTGTTCTATAAGACAAGTTCCATAATACCTACTTTTTTCGCGGGGAGTTTTTTATTCCCGCATTTGGTAAAAAAAGGGAAAAAACAAATTCATGATAGGAGAAAAGGGAAACGTGAGAGAACTCACGCTGATAAACTTTTTTTGTCGCAGCCAAAGCATAATAATGTGCTTTGGTCGCAGCAGGGTCTTTTTGGAGGGAGGTTTGAAACTCATTTTTATATCTGATGAGTGAATTTCATGGGATATTTCTTCGTTTTTAAATTATATTAAAATAATAACTACCCCGCAAGCTTCTCTGCACTTCTCGTCGACAAACAGGAGTCGCAGGCGACGTGTCGCACTTACATAACCTTTCATATAAACAGGCTTTAAAAAACATGTTTTTTCTGCAGTGCTGTGTTTCATTCCATACTGAGTTCACCTTACTACTTTATTGGACAGCTGTAAATTTTTTGTTAGTGGTAGTATACATACACATACGAACAAGGTGTGTTTTTTATGATAAATTACAATTTGTTTTTCCTCGTGAAGGTAAGTTGTAAGCTGTGGTTGTAAGTTTAATGGATATATATATAGGAATATGTATTTAGTTTTTAGATAAGGTTTTACAATCTGCCAGTGTTTTTTTTTTTTTTTAACAAAAAGAGAAGTAACACTCAGGCAATGAATGCCTACTACTATTACTATGTGTTACCTTCTTTAGGAAAGGGATAGTGATAGTGAAGACAGGTGGTTAAGGAAGAGATAAAGGAAAGCTTCATTCTTTTACAACTCTGCTTTTTGCACGTTTTTTAATAATGCACTGTTGCAGCGCCTCTGGTGTTGAATGAGGCGTATTAAATTTTTGAAGCTGTGATTAGTAGCCATTTTGTTGGTTATTTTACTTCGCCGATGATTCTGCTACACAACGAAGGAGGGCGCTCTGCTGTTACATTAGGGTTAGTATCTGCTGAAGTCGGTATAATTCAGTGACCAGTGACTATGCCTTCATCACATGAACTTTTCTACAACAACTGATACAAAGGTACTCTAATGTACATCAGAAAAATGCGTGGTGTTGTTATTTGATGACTGTCTGATACCGGGCTCGAACCCAGGACCTTCGTTTTCGTAGTCAACGTGCTAACTACTTCAGCCAACGCCACCCTCCAGTTCCATGAAAAACCAGCTCACTTGGGTCCTGAGAGGACCCCTTAGGCTGCCTGGGCGTGTGAAGACAGAACCATTTTCCTTATCATCCCACTTGGCATTAAGACTACCTGATTTTTGCACGAATTTCTTTAGTTACGGAGTAGATGTTCAACCGTTTAATCTTCTTATACACCCATAAAACTTCTACAGAAGTCATTATATGGAAGATTTAATGTGATAAAGTCCTGTTAGTACTGGCACTAGTACACGGAGTTAATCCCTTGGGATTATATTCATAATGGCGGACCATAGCGTTGCCATGTGCACCTCCGTGCTCTAGTACCAAGATTAACTAGGTTAGAATGTCTCGTCATCTAATTAAAGCCTAGGATTTACTATCCTACACAATCGAACGACTTTTGAGAAAATACATGAGAGAATATAAAAACCCTCTTTGGGGTTCCCCTATTTACTATTTTCATTATAGTAGCTTGGCATAGACTGGATATAATGACCCTATTGGTCAATAGCCTCCTTACTAGCCTGATAAGCGAATGTTATATATTCAGTCCTTCTTGAGCCGGTACAATTGTTGCTGGGCTTATGTTTTTAAAAGCGCCTTCTATATCTAGGAAGGCAGCCAATGTACATATATTTCTTGTGTTCCATTGATATTTATAAGAAACCAACAATATAGTGTAGCGCAGTCTCTACCGATCTATCCTTAGCGTAGGCGTATTGAGACACTGATAGGTTGGGTTGATTGTCATTCTGAGGTGAAGATCAATTAGCCTTTCTATTGTTTTGAGAAAGAAAGAAGACAGGTTTATGGGTCTTTAATACTTCGGTGAAGTGTGCGAGGACTTCCCCCTTTAACAATAAACACTACAAAGCATCTTGCGTATGATCGTCTGAAACACGCTGTATGAATCTGTAATAAGCATGATATGATAATATGAGCGTTTCGCTGTAAGTCTACCGGTATGATGCCATTCAAGGAAGTGCGTGTGCATGGGTCTCACTTCAACTCGTGATCCAGCTTCCACAAGGTTTCTTAATGAAGCTTAGTACAGTTGGATTGGACAACAGGATTTCGCGTAGAAACGGTTTACATAGGCTTTATTATCCGCCCATATTCCTTAGTTTTATCCCACGTTAAATAGTTTTCTCTACTCCGATGCAGCTGTCGATATTTCAGGGTTTCACCAGTATGGTTTACTTTTCCCTCTGCAGATTATAGGCCTTATTCTGAAATCGCAATCTGCTCACCATTACACTGCCGTATAATGTGCTAAAGACCCTCCAGGATGTTTTTCTATTATTCCTATTTCGTGTTTCTCCTATTTATTTTGAGTATTAGGCTCTCTACCTGAACTTCTATCTGAAATTCAATATTTCTATTATCGGAGAAGAAGCAATCTGCTGAGACTCCATTTCCTTACTGATTTTGAGTGCTGGGTACTCACTAGCCTAATTTCTAGAGCTTCCTTTCTGTTTATTGTTAAGAAAGTGGGTTCTGACCCGACTTAAATTGCTACAAAGAATAAAATCAATTAAAGACTTACCCTTTAAGTTTGTATCCGAGCCTCTCCATACCATTTGATGGGTATTTGTATCCCCAACAAGCGGCATGTGTCTAATAATGCCCGCTACTGCAAGAATTTTCTTCTTTTCTCATTCATGCACACGTAGCTTGAGGCTATTATTATGGTGCCCTATCCGGTCTCCCAATCTACTGCTTTGTCTTCAATCTGGTTGGATGGCAGTGATGTTGGCGTCATCTTGGTCTGAGTCCAAGAGTGTATCCTCATGCGTTGAATAGTCAACCCCTTCAAAGAATAAATACCCTCTAAAGAGGCTGTGTCGCTCCACCGACATACTTTCCGGATATGGAGATAGATCCGAAAGTGGAGTACAAATTCCCCTTCCTCGTACGGATTAACAGAAGAGACTCCTAATTCAGAAGGACGGAGATCTGTCTGTAGCATCCTGTTGGCTCGGAGACCCTGATTACCACCTACCAGTCTTTGGTATGTACGTCAGGTTTTCCCAGCCTCAGGAGCTTTAGGATTTCATCAGGCACTCTAGCGACGGCTCTTTTGAGGTAACCACATCCAGTCTAGTCCCCTCCCATAGCCCTTGCAGACGTGTGATCGCTAAATTTGGCACCATAACCCATCGCTTGTCCTCGAAGACTATCAGCTTGATCCTCGGAACCATCCCGCCTCATTGCAACGTGGGTATGGTCAAGCGAACAAATATTT
Organism: Nowickia ferox; assembly: GCA_936439885.1. Classification (NCBI taxonomy): domain Eukaryota; kingdom Metazoa; phylum Arthropoda; class Insecta; order Diptera; family Tachinidae; genus Nowickia; species Nowickia ferox. The sequence goes on along the minus strand of OW387023.1, from coordinate 152,402,280 downwards.
TAACATAAGTGAACACTTGTTTACACTTAAGTAGTTTTGTAGAACTGCAACGTTTTTTAGCTATAGCTAAATCGTTGTTTATAGTTTTTGCTGAATACTCGTTGATGTTTTCTACAACTTGTACCCTTGATAGTGCATCAGCTGTTGCGTTTTCCTTTCCAGCGGTATGTCGCATGTCAGTTGTAAACCGGCTGATGAAATCGAGCTGTGCATGGAGATCAAAGGTCGATAATCAGTAACCACCTAACAAGAGCGAGTTTCTGTTTTATTTTTGTTCCTAACCATCATGTTTTGCAAAATATAGTATGTGGTAGAAACTTTTTATAAAAGTTCATCATTCCAATAATTTTTTAGTTGTTGACAATTAGGCTTTTGGTATTCATTAATTATTGGGTCCTTCTTGGATGATTGTCGACTGCCATCGGGAGTGACAAAATGTCCAAGAAAGGTTATTTCTGATCTACCAAACTCGGAAACGTTGAAATACTACGCGTACTTCATGTAGATGTTCCAATGAGGAAGATCCAACAAAAATATTGTCAATGTATAGAAACACATAGTTGACACCTCTAAACCAAACATTATAGTATTAAATTCGTGAAGTCCAAATGGAGTACTTATTGCCGTTTATAGAACATCATCGGCTTGAATTTGTTTATGGTGGAATGCTTTCTTTAATCTATTTTTTAACGACATTCTTACCTTGGAAGGTTTTAGTGAAATCGGTTAAATACGACAATGGGTATCACTCTGCACAGGCTGTGCACAGTAGTTACCGCACGGTCTCCAACTTCCATTGCTTTTTCGCAATATATGAAAAGCACTACTACAGTTGCTTTTCGATGGTTGACATATTCCGGTTTCAGCTAGAAGGAATATTAATTTTAGGCTGCAAGCAATCTATCTAGAGGTAATCGATGAGGTCGGAAACAAGTAGGTTGTCCTATCGTTTCAATTTGGTGGACGATTGTCTATTTCGTTTTAGTTCATGATGAACTTAATATTTTGACGGATGCAAAGTCCATGGTAGTACTCATACCTTGGCACAACTATCCATTAATTTTTTTTTATATTTTGAGAGTATCGGTCAGTTACGTGCATGCGAAAATTTTTGCACTTTGAAAGGAGTTTTCACTAGACTTCCCCACGTGTCCAAAATTACAATTAGAAGGTTGCGTTGTGATCTTAAGACTTTTCCGCTGCTTATCGGCCATGTCATAGAGTTAAATTCCGTTCGGAAACGGAATTGAATCCATCTCAATATGGCGAGCCCTAGCCGGAGTATACCCCTGCATACCAGCGCCCCCAACAGTCTGGACACACCTGAGAAATTTCCGTATTTTAGTTTTCTTTTTTAGACACTATCTCCTACAAAAATGGGGTGGATTTAATTCCGATTCCGAACGGAATTGAACTCTGTGACATGGCCGTATATTTGCATGGGCTGCAACATTACCATACTTTTTATGATAGCCACAATCTTCAAAATTTGTGTTTATATCTTCTTGTGGTAATCGGTAATATTGATAAGAGTTTTGATTATAGGTGTGATCGGGAAAGTGAGCGCGTCGTGAAACGATCCAACTTTTTGGTCAGTTCTGCTATAGCAGCACGTAGTTTACTTAGTATGTAAACCAAGCTTCGCTGTTAGTGATGAACACTTCTAGAAATGGTAAGAGAGCGGAAATAGCAGGCATATTGTTGGTAGTGCGTGGCCTTCGTTAGAGTTAATGTCGTCACCCTGTCGGAGAATGTTGACTACAAAAATAATCAATTCATAGTTAACTTTTCTTAAACTAACCACAATGTAATCCAGAACTGACCCAAAATCAATATTTAAGTTGAGTACGTAATCGAATTTGGTAAGAGCCAAAAAGTTTGTTACTTTGAAACTCATATTTCCTGTTATTATTTTAGATGTTACCTTGGTTGGGTAGCTAGCGCGTTGACTATACAACATGTGATACATACATAGTACGAACACCAGCGATATTTTTTTTACAGAATTACTGACTACCAACTGACTTAAATAAAGTCAACTTAGTTGAAAATTAGTGCAGAGTGAGATAATTGACTACTGCCTAGAACATCGGATCATTAAAATATGTAGTTAGTTGTTCCCATTGGAAAGTAATCAATTGTCAACCAGTACTAGTTGCGAAATAGTTAGTTTAAAATTAGTTTAAAGTTAACTAAGTTCCCCACAGGGCATCTAGTGAGGGTGTTCTAGATGGATCGGTTTCGGTTGCCATTAATTCTTTACTCGGGATCACAATTTTTTTGTATTTTAGCCGTCTTATATTCAGAACTAAAATTTGCTTTTTATTTAAAAATATTTCTTATGCTAAATTAATTAGAAAATATTAAAATTCACAATATGTAGAAGGTAAAAAATAGGTGATAAGGTGATTCAACCAAAGGTGTATTAATACACTTTGGGTTCCACCGTGGTTGTGAAAAAGAAATACATATGTATGTAATTCAAAATGGTGTTTTCTTTTATCTATATCAAGTTATCTTGTTGCGCATTATACAATACCGGTTATTTTTCGTAGTCGGTAGTAGCAGGTTGCCACACATATATTCACAAACTGCCAGGTTAGTCCTAATAACTGAACATCTTAAGGCTTCATTAGTCTTTACTTTCTGTTGTTATTCTGTGCTGTTCTGCTTCTAAATTTGCGTACTTACTTTTTCTGCTGTCAGCTGTTTCTGTCCAGAAGGGTCACAGTTTTCCACTAAAGCGATGAATTTTGCATTGTTCATTGTTATGTTTCATATAATTTTATGTTTTTCTTTTCAAAATTAAATTTTTTTAATCTTAAACGTACAATAACAATTTATTTAAAAATGTTTTTATTTAATTTATGTTGTCACTCACATTTACTTTTTTTAAATTTTTTGATTTTCACAGGTTGAACCGAAACAGAACAGAACGAAACAGAAAAACTAACGACTTGTATTAGATTTCTATAAACAAAAAAGAGTCAGCTGATTCGTAACAAAACAGAAAGTAAAAACTAATTCTGAATTTATTTAAGGCCGGCGCACAATGAATTCTTCATGCGTTAAACTTCGCCTTTTTTAACTGACATTAACGCAACGACGGAGAAGGTTGGCACAATGAGTACTTTATTGACGGAATCATTTCAACAGCTTTAATAGATAAATGGTTCTCCATTTTATTAATTAAATTCAACTTTTTTTTATTCATTTAATTTCTTTTTGTTTTATTTTATTTTTGCTGCAGCAAAACACAAAAACCTAAATCAGAACATACCAAAAAGTCCAACCAATATCTGTCAAACTACTCAACGTGCACAAAAAGTTAAAAGTTGACCAATTTTAGTACTTTGCTTGACGGACACGTACTGAATGTAACAGACTTCATAAGAAACCATGTATTTCTACTTAGCTGTCAGTTGAAAAAGGCGAAGTTTAACATATGACGGATTCATTGTGCCCGGGCTTTAGCCTTGCATTTCATAATAATATATGAATTCCTTAAAAAAATTATTTTCCGCGCCCAAGTTGTGTAATTTATGCTACAACAATTTTCTCTTGGCTGACACTTTTTGGCACACACTCAACCCCAAAGATTTTTGTGGTTAACTGTTAACTGACGAAATTTGTGTTCACACTATTGGTCAAACCAAAATTGAGCAAAACTTTGAGCGCTGATATCTCGTCGGGTGGTTACTGGTTTGCCGCATGGAACAAAAAATTTGTTTTCGAGAAAATCGATGAAGTTCATTTGTTTTATGAAAATAAACGATAATAAAAGCGAGCGAGACGAAAAACTCTCGAAAGCCAAACAACACACACAAGCCTGACCGCACTTAAGAAATAATTACGATGACGCGAGAGCTGCTCTTTAGCCCAGAGCTGCTTAACGACTGATTTTTTGATTTATGTTTTTTGAGTAAAAATACAAATAATTTTAATACTTTTACATTGGAAGTTGTGCCTGATATTCCATAAAGTGATGAATGCGGCAAAACAATTTTTAAAATGCTTAACAATTGAGGATGTGAGGCAATGTTGAAACTGTATATCTTCTGATATATTCAAGATATCGGAAAACTGGAAACGAATTTGAAAAAAGGACATATTATTCATATAGTATAATCAATCAACGAGTCGTTTTTTTTACGGCAATCTGTCATTTTTATTATTTAACTTTTCTGGCAACACTGGTATAAGTAGCGGCATTTTTATCTCTCAAACCATAGTGATTTGATACATATGCACATGCATACATACATATGTATGTATGTAAATTTGTAAGTGAAAACGCCATACAAAGCGAATGTGTTTTGACAATTTTAAAATTACTGCAAGAGAAAAGTTTTAATATAAAATTTTCCATAAAATGTAAGCAATTGGTTAAAATGTGCAGTAAAACCATATAAATCATTTATCAACATATCCATATATGTACCTATGAATGTACATGAATAACAAACCCTTTTTTTATTTGCTAAAGGGAAATGAGCCATCCAGCAGATACAATCCTGACCATCAGCAATGCGAACGATTCAAATTTAAATGATATTGTTGCGGATGATACAATCAACGTCAATGGAAACGACCCTAAACAGAATACGACTGAAGACGATAAAGCAGCAGGTTCAGTGGATGAAGTGAATGAACAAAATATTGACGATGATCAGGAATGTGTTATTATTGAGGAGGTGACAAATAAAACGATAGAATTGGACGAAGATTCCGGTGAAGAGTTCGAGTTGCAATTAGTTCCAGTAACGGAAGCTCCTCCTACTGTAACGGATAATTCTCTTGAAATATCTACAGAATTTGTAGTCGTACACGCTGCAAATCTAGCCGTGGTCGAGAATCAGAAGGAACCAACGAAGCAATATGATGCAGTTGAAGATTTACAAATCATCAAAGATGAATTAGGAGAATCTGTTACAGCTGATTTAAATACCAACGATATACTTGAGAATGATCCCATGGGTTTGTTGGAATTGAATACCCGTAGCGAAAGCTCCGTTAGCGTCAGATCGCAAGAGGATACTGATTATAACGATGACGTTAGTTCTCTTGGTTCTTCTTCAGTTAAAACGGGGTTTAGTTCATCAATAAGTGTTCTTGATTGGGTCAAAGATTACCCTTGGTTGCTTTACGAAGAAGGAGATGACCCATTTGGATACTGTTTGTATTGCGATGCCAAAATAAATATCAAATCACAAAGATCTGTGAAACAGCATGGTTTATCTCTATATCATAATGAACGTTGTGAGAATTATTTAGCTTTCCGCGAAGAGGAGGAAAAGAATGGACTCAGGTAAGTTATCTCTTTTATTATATTTGTAGTATGTACATAATTTCTTATGATGCCTGGCTATACTACATAAATATGAGGCTATCAGCGCATTTGTTTTTGGGTTGATGTTTTGCTGATAAATACGTTTTTAACATTACCAACTTATCAAATAAAAGTAGAGTAAACCACCATTTGGTATTCTAAAGAAGATGTAGCTAAAAACCCGCTTTTGAACAGATCATAATATTGCAAAGTAATAAAGCAATTGGATAATTAAATAGAGCAATTGTTTACTTAAGTGGTTTTCGGTTACACCACTTCCGCACTGCTATCTAATAGTATTTACCAATAATATTTTGCTTACCTGGACTAATTTTTTATGAAAATTTGATAACAATATAGAATCTTTTAAAGGCCACTTTATCATCAAGACTACAATTTGTTTTAAAGAGTTTAATTTGTTTTTAGTTTCAATTCGGAATCAACTTCATCATCAACTTTGTAATGGTAAACATAAAAGATACAGACAAATTTCAGAATATATGTATGTGGTAAAAAAAATTTAAATAAAAATATTACTTTATGCAAAAAGTTTAAAAAATTTTTTCTCGGTGTTGAATTCTATATAAAATTTTGATTCTTTTTTACAATTTAAAATTATTTCCATTGAGAAACGCGAAAGCACAGGTTAGTGTGCCATTACGAGCACAACTAGTCCGATGAAAAGCAACATCACACAACTTAGCTAACCTCAAGACAGTTTGTTGAAATTGGTAATGTCCGGTTGGGTGATCTTCCATTGAACTCAGCTGTGCCATAAGAATTGTCTTTTTGTTTATGTTCGTCGATAATGTGCTTCTCTTGTTTAATGCTAGACGTAATACCATTGGATCATTTGAGATGGGCATTCTCTGGATCTTAAATTTTTTTTATATTTTTTAACTATTCGGGGTTGTTATAAAATACAATCTTATCGGAATCGGATTTAAGACCGACAAAAAAATGATGTTGGTGTCATGAAATCCAATTTTATCGGTTTTTTGTTCGAATTTAAAATTTTAGGTGTCATAGAATCCAATGTTATCGAGTTTTTTATTGGAAATAAAATAACCAGATGACAGCTGGCGGAATTAATTGGCTGGCTTTTCTTTTTACTTCTTGTAGTTGTATAACTTGTAAAAATTAAAGTTAATAAAAAAAGTATTTATAACAAATATATTTTTTAAAGTTTAATTAGTAAGATTTGCTCGCAAATTTTATTTTATTAATCTTTAAAAAATTAAAAAAAAATTAAATATGGCCACAGCAAGACTGGAGTCCTTCCCAAAAGACCACAGATAGGATCCTTAAGGTTAAAAACGTAACGAGGCCGCTAGCTCCAACAACGGAGACATTTTTTAACGTTGCAGGTGCCCTTCAATGGTACCACCCGAAAAACCTCTTCGTTCAAACGAGAAAAGGCTAAGAATCTGAACATCATTTTTAAATATGCACAATAAAAATATAGGACGCATTAAAATATACTTATGTATGCTATCTCCAGCACTTCAAATGGTTTGATGCAGTCCCTCAAAATTTTTCTTGTCACCCTCTCCCAAAAACATAAATGCTGCAACGGTGGATATCGTTTTATTTATTTATTAAATTAAATGTCATTTATTTGTTACTTTTTTGAAAAAAAAATCTGTAGAAAAATAAAAGATCAAAAACAGAAAACACATGATTCGAATATCGGTTTTATTTGCATCCTAAAATATCAAAACCCACTTGTTATCATGACACCAAATGAATCCAAAGTCGGTTTTCAAAAGCGACAATTACCAAAACCGACTTGGATTCTATGACAACCCCGATAAATTGCTTCAAAACGAAGGCTCTCTTTTGCATCAACTTTGCGTATTTCTTTGCTACTTGATATTTCCATAGCTGGACACAAGGTTTCGTTCGATGACAGCATAAGGGGCTGGGGGGTTATTATGTAATCCGAATCGAACGGAAATGTTTTCGAATTGTAATGTTATAACATACCTGATGTTTGGGACTCATGGGAATCATACATATATGTAGGATCTACTCTAACAATATTTTTTTTTATCCCTTATTGAAGCTAGAATAGCTCAGTGAAACTTTCTGATTATGTGAGACTGTTTCTTGGTTGCTCTTTCTATGACCACAATATAAACTATCGGATTTTATTTTTGCTTTTTAGGGTTGTTAAATGTGGACAGCCCTCTCCTCAACTTGCTCGAAATTTGTATTTTCCGTTCTACTAGAAATCTCTGTGAGTGTGAGTTATTTGAGCGTTCTTTTATGGGTATTAACGTTCGTTCATTCTCTTGCTCTTATAATGCCTTTCGAGTGAAATTACTCAAACATTTTGCTGATTACATCTCTTTAATTTTACTAGCTACTTTTGCGGATTGATTTTATTGATTCTACTTTAGGGATACAATAGATCTACATTGGTCGCAGTGTCCTGTGTTTCCCGTTTGATAATTCATTCATTCAAAATTACGGATTGATTTTATTTTATTGATTCTATCTACTTCATTCATCATTTTGAAATTTTGTTTTTTTCTTCCCGTTTTCCTGTTAATTTCTTTCTGGGTGGGGGTCTACTCTTTATTTCGAAACGAAAGAAGCAAAAAAAAGTTGTCGATAACTGCCAGAATTATGTATTGGCAATTTTTCTCATATTTTCATGTATTTTGCATATATGTACATACATATGTATGTACATTATACATACATACATACATACATATGTATGTACATTAGAGTCGCTCAATTTGTTCGGATTCAAGACATATGACGAAAAGTACAGTAGAAACGTAATCTGCGGGAAATTCTAAGAAAATTTCTGTATTCTGTTTGAAAGAATTTTTTCGCTCTAACGAGAAACTTGGCAAATCTGTCATTGACTTTTGTTGAACAAAAACTAACGAGATCTTTTTTTGCGAGCCATTGGCAGCAAATTAGATAAACTGAGTATAGAGTTTTATTATACTTTGCTAATACTATCGAACCCATATTGTCTAGTCCGTGTGTTTGTCCAAAAGTCTTCATTTGTCGTAAATTTTTGTTTGAGAGACTAAGATTATAATTTCTACATCAGTTGAAATCATTTTCACTTAAATTTAATTTTTACAGGGGGCGCTGTTGGCCTAAGTAGCTAGTTCGTCGACTACAAATCAAATGAAGGTCTTCGAGAGGTCTACTTCATATCAACATCATAGTGTAGCAATTTCAATTTGCCCACGGTGAAGTAAAATAACTGATAAAACGAATAAATAGCTTAAAATAATGCAGACTACATTCACTGGAAAGATGCTATAAAAAATTAATGATAATCTGTTGTTTTATCCTACAAACTCTGACATTATAACCGACTAAATTCAGCACTCTGCACTCAGTACGGTAGTGAATACCAGTTACGGAGTTTTTTATCTTTTTAAAATAATTTTATTGTATCCCACTTGTACCGAACGCTCTTTTCCTTCACGGTTGATTCATACAGTGTGTCATTCTTAAAGCGATTTATTGTTGCTACTTACTTATTTGCATACATGTTTCCCGAATGGGTTTCTGATGTTTCCACTCTAAGATAATTTCTCTCTAATTAATTAACTTACGAGTAGTATATTGTGATAGGTCAATTTTAAATGTTCCATATTATACGAATTCATTTGTGGCCAAATGATTTTAGAGTGGCAGAATGAATTTCATTTTAGTAAACATTTGTTTTAGTAAAGGAGAAAGAAGTTATTTTACCTAAAATAATATCAGAACCAATTATGGGTTTTGTTTCATATACAAAAATTTCCAATTAAAATATTTTTAGTTTAGCCTATTTATTTAGCCTTATGCTATTGATTACAATATTTTAGGATATTATACTTAATTGAATTTTACTGCATCTGGGCATGGTAGCTCCTTCGAACATTCAATACACAAAACGACAATTACTTTTGTACATGTGTGTGTATGTATGTATTTACAAGCGTTTATTTTCCATTTTAGCGTGAAATTAATTGAAATTAAGGAAGAATTTGGTACCGATAGCCGTGTTGAAGCCCTAAAACTAAAACGCAAATCTCAAAGCGGCTCTCTAAATAATTTTAATTGGCGTCGATGGTTGGAAGAATATCCTTGGTTGGAACGTAATTCTACTGAGGGCACAGTCGGGTTCTGCAAGTACTGTCAAACGCATGTAAATGTCGAGTTTTCATATTTGCGAGTCCGACATCAGGAGGGATCCAAACACAAGGAGGCTGAAAAGCATCATGGAGAATCTAATGAACCAGAGTCCCAAACTGAGCCGCCAAGAGATGAGGAAAAAGAAGACAATGATAATTCTGCTGCTGATAATAATAGTCAGACAAAAAGGTATTTTATTAATAATAACATTTATTCAAATTCCATAATATGTGTTAACTATAAATCTCCATAGTCACAGATGGTTAGAAGTCGTTAAATCAGAACCAAATATGGTGCGATGTAAACTATGCGTATACAAAATGTTCAAAAATAACTTTTTAAGGCATCTACGTTCTAACCTACACGACAAAAATGAAAAAATGTATCTGAAAGCTCAAAATACGGCCAAAAAACAAGAATTAGGTATGGAACACAGTAAAAATACGATTAATTGGAAAGTATATGCTGAAAACCACCCTTGGTTGGTGGCTGATCCTGTTCAGCCCAAATTGGCTTATTGCAAATATTGCAAAAAAAGACTATTTTACGGATCATCGGCTGCTAAAAGGGCACTGCATGAAAACAGCTCTCAACATAAACAGATGGAGATTGAATATAAGAAGCGTTCACGAAAGGTTAACGATGAAAACAATTCAAATGAAGATCCTGAGCAAAATAGTAAAGATCAAGCTGAAGAAAAAGATGGAGAGGAAGGTGAGGATCAAAATTCGGAGAACGAGGAAAATAACGACGAAGACGGTGATGACGAAGAGGACGGTGATCATGAAGAAGGGAATGAAGATAAAAGTGATGACGATGAAGAAGAAGAAGAAGAAGAAGAAGAAGGAGAAGAAGAAGAAGAAGGAGAAGAAGAGGAGGAGGAAGAAGAAGACAATGGTGAAGAGGCCGAAGAAGAAAAAGTAGCAGAGGATGATGAATCCAAGTAAGATCTTTTATTGCATTTTATAAAAGTTACTAATCAAAATAAATACATACACCAATATCTTTCTCAGAAAGCGCATTTACAAATTATCAGATGAATGGCTAAACCAGTACCCATGGTGCAAAAAATATAAAAAAGATCCTAAACATTTTATCTATTGCATATATTGCAACATACCTCTAAGTGCAGCTTATTCAAGGTCGAAACATCAATTAACATCGTTTCATATTTCAGCGGAGAAGAAATTTTTGAGCCGACAAAATAAAAAGTAAATAAATGAATACCTGATTACAGGCAACTTTGTCGTCTATTCACAATTATATAATTCTTTACAGGCAGAAATTACAACATAGTAAACAAGGTAATGAAGCTTTACCATTTTATGAATGGGCCATACCTTTGAAAAAGAATTCAAATAGTTATTCCTGTCGTTATTGCCGTGTACGCATATCAAAACATTACAGCAAAAAACAACATGCTTTAAGTAAAATTCACCAAATTAATGAAACTTTGTATGAAAAAAACAATAATAGGTAAGAGAAATATTTTAATGTAAATTCGTTAAAATTACAGTAATATATTCACTATTCTCGGGAATAAGAGACGAACATTTTGTTCACGTGAAATATTTCCCATGAACAAAAAAAAAAATGGTGAACAAAATTAGAGAATAATACAATAACAACAACAACAACGCAGAAATTGGTGATCACAATTTTAGGGAAAGGGAATACATTTAACGTGAACTTTTATTCCCGATAAGGGTGCTTAACATTTTACAGTCCCGAGTGAATGCAGCATGGTATAAATTCATATTATTAACCTGTTTTAATAACAGATTTATTGAACAATTCGCTAGTTCGTTATTTTTTTTATTAATGACCGTTCAACCGATGATAGAAGGATATTCTATCAGTTAAAATAGAAGGGTATTATATCAGTTAATGTAATTTTGACTACGAAATTTTTACAAAATTACTGTATCTTGGAAACCGTAAAAGGCCAACTTTTAAAATTTTCAAAAACGCTAAAACTAAAAAATCCCAAAATGAAAAATATCACTATAAATAAAATAAATCGGTAAAATGCAAAAAAGAAAATACCAAAAGTAAAAAGTCGCCAAAAAAAATTAAAAAATCGTCGAAAACCGAAAAAATGCCAAAACGGAAAAAGCGCCAAAACAAAAAATTTCCAAATACTTAAAAACGCTAAAACTAAATAAGCGTCAATACTAAAAAATCGCCAAAAAGAAACGAGCATAAACTAAAAATTTCCTGTAGAATTAGGTTTGTTTCTTTACTTCTTGTTCAAAGTTCGGTAAAATGAGAGCAAACTTCTATGACAATTGAAAAGGGAAGGAGTAACATTTTTTGTTTTGTTATTTTGCCAAAACAAAAGCAAACGAATTCATGTTTTTGACTCAGTTAACATTCTTATGAAACATTCTTATGTGGCTTCTTGTTATTTTCAGAAGTTTCCTTTCAATATATTCGACCCTTTTGATCACAAAATTAACGTCAAAACACTATCGGTCTAATTCATAAAAAATATTTTAGGTTTATTACAGGTTTATTTGACAAATTTCCCATAGAAATATGTCAAATAAGCGCTTAATAAACCTAAATAATTTTTTATGAATAAGGCAGTATATGTATGGATGTGTATATTGAATACCTCGGACCTGTTTCTCTAAACTTACAAGTGCTGTAATACAAAGAAAACAGTTGGGAAAATATTTTGTATTCATATAAAAAATATATTTTCACAACTACTTGTATTACAACACTGCCCCAGCAGGTGAAAACCTTTATTAAACCTCTTTCGATATGACCTTTATTTGAAGGCCTTTTAACAGCCATTCTCTGAAAGGCCCTTAAAGAGCCATTAATTTGAAGGCCTTTTAGAATATCTGCGAAAGAAGCGAGAACGGAAGGCCTACCTCGCAATGACAACGTGTGTAAAAAAGATATGAATATGAGATGGAGCGAACAGTACTTGTACATCCAAAAGAAGGAGTAGTATAGAGGCCTTTTAGAAGGCATCCGTACTCCTTTTTCCCGCTGGGTAAATGTAGCGTAACTGCAAAAAATGTAATACAAAGAAAGATAATAGTGAATATATTCACACAATTTATTAAAAATAAAATCAATCTCAATCTATGCAGTTGTATAAAAAGCAATTAATTGTATGGTTATTCTTGGCACTTTAACTTTTTATGAAATTTATAAAATATCTATACAAAATACATATATTTTCTTTCAGTCGAAAGTCCTTAAGACATGATGATAATGCTGATACTAAAATTTCGCAGCAGCCACAGAAAATTGAAGCAGAGCCTTCAAATGTTGCACCTACAAAAAAAGTGCAAACATTTCCTAAAGTTGTAATTAAGGCTCCTTCAACTATAGCGCTAATAAAACAAATGCAGAAAAGGTTTCCGTGGCTTGGCTATAAAAGAAGTGAATTACGTTCCCATTATGGCCACTGCAAAATATGCGATTGTTCCGTATATATACGGTCCTTGAAACATGCTTTAAAGCATCAACGATCGGGACGACACATAAGCTTTATAAAGGCTAATAAGCAACAAAAAGTTGAAAAAGACCAAGATGACGATGGCGATGGCGACGAAAAGTCTGAAAAAATAATTAAGAGAAGTACTAAAGAAGAATTGGAAACCTCACCTGCCACAACTGATAATGTATCCCAAAATCAATCAGCTCCGCAAGCTTTGGAATCTCACAAGTCGTACAGCTACAAGTCAACAATTGCTGAGATGAAGAAAAGATTTTCGTGGATAGAAAAATCTGAAATGCAAAATTATGCATTCTGTCGCTTCTGTAATTTAAACATTCCTCTTAAAGTTATTTTCCTCAGAAATCACAGCAACTCGCCAAAACACCGTCGTTCTGTTGTTAACAATTATCCCGCTGATCGAAAAAAAGACAAAGAACCTTCTGTAAAGAATACAGATTTAGATAAAAATGACGGCAAGTGCACCGACTTTAACAATGATGTCATCATTGTTGAAGACAATAATGAAGAGATCCTCATATCCGAACAAGATGAAAATTGGACCATAAAGTAAGTAGAGAGAAATGAACTGAAAATAATAATTTTGAAATATTGTACATACGCCAAAAAAAAAGTTTTAAAATCAAGAAGAAACATTTTGAGTTTAAAAACGTAAATTCTATGAAATATAACTAAGTTTGTTTTCTATTATTTTAAAAATTTTCATTCTTGTTTTAAAAATTAAAAATACATATTTTGAAATCAAAAAAGAATATTTTTTGTTTGAAAAAGACAACAACCTTGAAATAAAGTTGAACATACTCAAAGTAAAAGATTATGTTTTTGAGTTAAGAATGAAATATTCTTGAAGTAATAATGAAGCATTTTTATTTTAAAACTTATTATTTTTATTTTAAAAATAATATTTTTAATTCTCAAATACATATTGTACATATAAAATTTTTCGTCTTTATAGATCGGAAATAATGGACGAACATGAAGAATTGGATTATCTTTTACAACGTTCCTTCAACAACAACACCATTAACACATCTAATATACAACGTAATGTGCGCAAAAGCCTGAATGCTGATAATGAACCTTCAGCGAAACGTGTGAAACGATCTCAATCGTTCAGACGTTTAAACGACACCAATTCTTCTTTAGTGGCCAGTCTTTTGACAACTCCTTTGACATTGGCATCATGCTTGGGACCGCTCATACAGCAACAATTTCAACAACAAGCAAATTTATCACAGGTTGCACAATCTAATTTTAACGCGGCGACAGCAACAGATCCGGAAGCTCCGAAAACTCCCGCCACTCCTGTGGTCGAGCCTGAAAACACTTATGATTTGTTTTTTAAAAGTATTAGCGAAACAATTAAAAAACTACCCGTTGATTTGGCGGCCGAGGGCAAGTTAAGGGTTATGCAAGTAATATGTGATTTGGAATTGCAAGCTTTGAAAAGGCAACAGAGCGAAAGAAGTGAATCAGAGTCAAATAATGCCAGTACTGGGCTAAATTATCAAGCATCGCCATCCCCATCTACTAACGTACATCCAGTATGTAGCAGTAGTGTTACCAATGACGCCAATGCAGAACAACAGGTAAACGGTAATGAAACAATGATTACGCAGTTAAATATGAGTGCAGACGTTTCACCACCTTCTACAAACAACGTTCTTCCTGCAAAAGTTACCAGCGCAAATAATGTGGAAAAGCCAACGACTTCGTCAAACACTTCTCCCCTTATTGGTTTAATGGATAAAAATGGGTTACAAACTTTACAATTCAAGACAACAGCAATCGCCAAGCAAATTCCCAGAAGTACATCTTCAAACATTGTAACTCCGGTTGCTAATTCTGGTATACGTTGTATACCGTTCAAAAACCTTTCTCAAACTTCGTCACCTGATTCAACTAATCCTAAAATAACACGCATCCAAGTACCCATTAATATTCAAAATCCAAATTCAACCCCGAATGCCAATTCGGTTAACAATTCGAAAAATTTAATGAACTTCCGTAATATTCAAATAACAAAACGAATTGGAACACCTCCAACATCGGCCGCACCAGCTACTGGAACACAGCAGACTGGCCAAAAAACAACTGCAATAACAAATAAAAGTTCGCAAAGGACCTTCTTAACAAATATTCAACCTCAGTTGCAGCGCTGGGGCTGTTCAGTAAATGGCTCTACAACCCACCACAATCCCTCATCACCCGCAGTTAATCATTTGCAACAATTATCATCCCAGCAGACGTCAACACCAATTTCAAAAAAATAAGTTGTTTTTTCTTCATTGATTTACCAAACAGTGAGTGAAGTTAAAACATAACATACATACGTTTTTCAAATTTATTACACAATTCTAACTTATTATTAAGTATATTAAAATTTTCTGATTACTGAAGAAAAATGCTTTCATATACTACATACACATAGCATCATAACACATTCTAATATAATGCGCACATATTGCGACCTTTTGTACAAAATCGAAGACGTCTAGGCTGTATTTCGAAACGAAAGAAAATCCTTTCGAATTTGCATGTAATTAACAAAGAAATTCGAAAGCATTTTCTTTCGTTTCGAATTACAGAGTAGCCCCCCTGGCAATCAATCAAGTTGTGTTTTTTGCACACAAACAATACAACTTCGTGTACAACTTCATTTTGTTAAAAATAGTCTTGATTGAAAATGACATCGAGTATTGTTGCCTGTGTTATTATAATTGTTTTTTTTTTTAAATTAATTTTTGCTAACATAACCTTGTACAATATAATGTTTCCTTTTTTAGGGAAATAAACAATATAATATAATATAATAATGTCCGTACGCGAAGCGTTGCAACCGAGTTGTAGGAAATGCCAAAAAATCAAAACTTGATCTTCAGTACAATCGGAAAAATAACTTGAAACAACGATTACAAAAATGTTACAAACTCGAACGTGCGTATCTTATGTAACGATATGTACAGAAATAACAGGCTATTATGCTTATTATTCAAATGTACATATCGAGCCTTTGCTGAAATATAGTCATAACTCAAAGAACGTGAATTTTGTGTTAATAATGCAGAATTATTAATCATATCGTTCTTCATGTTGTTTAAAAATTTCATTCAAATATCTTGTATACTCGAAACTCTTGAGAGGAAAGAAAAAATATTTATTTTTCCATTAAGTTATTAGTAAATTAAAAATTTCAAACTGGTTTTCTGCAAAACAAAAAAATGTTTTGTTAGTTATGACTCTCTTGAAGCAAAGGCTCGTGTGTTTTTCGCTTTTCGCTAAATGTAGAAAAATTACTTCTGATGGAGCCAACAATCCAACCCGCATGTAAAGAGCCCTAAAATAGTCTTGTTTTTTAAGAACAATAACACAGGCTGCAACAATTAAATTCTTGTCTATTTTAGAAGAAAGATGCTCGAGGCGCTTTCAGCCAATTGCGAATGTGTATGGAAATTACATATTTATAAATAATAATATAACTTTTTTTTTTAAATAAATTAGACCTGAAACTTATTGTACCATATTTTACACTTTATCGTGTATCATCATAAACATACATACATACATACATATGTATGCATGTCGCATCCTAAATTAAAAGTAATAATTAAAAATCCAAATTGATCAAAAATCGTTTTTTTCTTTTCATAAATCATTCTTAATTGCAAAAATGTTATTGTGCGTTCTTATATGTTATTTAATTACGTTAATATGAAAATCACTAGTCACTGATGTGACTGAATTTTTCCAGTTGCAGTTACTTGAAATCACGTTCTTTAAACATCTTCTGAATATTATGTTTTACTTTGACTATAGTCTGCAAGATAAGAAAAAATACACTAAAAGCATTGAAAATTCATTTTGACACGTTAAATTAGTTTTAAAGAAAATTTTATTTTACTTGCGAACAACAGGCTAGTGTTTATTAAATGCATACATCGCTCATTTACTAAAACAACGTCATAACTCAAAAATTCGGATTTTTGAGTTAATGATGCAGAATTAATCATCATATCGTTTTTCATATTGTGTAAAAATTTCATACAAATATCTTGTTTACTTAACTTTTGAGATAAAAATAAAATTTCCTTTTTCCATTAAGTTTTGTTTGTGTAAATTGAAAACTTTGAACTCGTTTTCTGGCAAACTAGTTTTTTGAGCTATGATGTTGTTTTTAAAGAATTTGCACTCCCTGTTTTTATTAAGAATATATTTTTTAAGATTAAAATACATACGTACTATATATGTACATAAGTATGTATTTACATATATGAAACATTATTATAAAAAACATATTAAAACTAAACGAGTGTGTCTGCAAGATTTTAAATCTTCTGGGAATTATATTTTATTACATACTGTTTTTGTTAAGATGAAGTTCTCGTATTGCATCTCCGAAGACAACAAAAAATATGATGTTCAATAAATTGGAATGATATATTTTAATGTGTAGTATATGTATTTACTCATAACTTTCTTTTACTTAATTTGATTACAGAAAATTCTCGTTTCTCTTAGGTGTCGTCACTTGAAATTATACATGCATACCATCACACTTGGTCCTCTAAAAGGGTTCAATTTAAAATTTACAAAGGCAAGTTTTTTTTGTAATCTTACGCGTATATCACAAAAAAGAATATAACTTTTTTTTGGTGAGAGAGTAGAGAAAATGATCTAAGATTTGTATGTACATATCGCTCATTAACTCAAACAATGTCATAATAATGATGCAGAATTAATCCTCATATCGTTCTCCATATTGCGTAAAAATTTCATACAAATATCTTGTTTCCTGAACTCTTGAAAGCAAAATAATTTTTTTTCTATTAAGTTAATGAATAAACAGAATACCGGCATAAACACATTTTCCATACAAATTGGCACAAAAAAGTAGCCGCAGAAAGCAGCCGTGAAATAGAATCTATTTTATTTTGAGATAGTTTTTTCTTATGCTCTCACACATAAGTACTCATTCTCTCAAAAACGTTATCATATCATATCATTTCAATAAATTTCCTACATTTTGTAAACAAAACTACAAAGAAAAATAAGCACAAAAGAAAATAAAAGAAAAATTAGAGAGCATTTGAAGTTACTGCCGACGATGTTATTATGGGCTTTATTAATTTGGGAGCGATTTTCCTGAAGTTGCAGACTTTATTCTGTTTCATGTTTTTTCTTTCAAATATCAGTTTTTCTTTAAAGTTGTCAGTTTTTACATTTTTTTTATTAGGTTTGTTCATTTACTAAAAATTGTAACGAATTTGTAGCAATTGTTACTGGAAAGTGTTAATTAACTCAAAAAGTTTGCAAGGAGAGAGCGTCAAAACAGAGAGAAAATTCGAGAGACAACAATATTATTACTAGTAAAATTTTTACCAACCACCTGTTGAGTGTTTTGGTTTCAAATAAATTATTTCAAAAATATCTGACGATGAGTGTTTTGGTTTCAAATAAATTATTTCAAAAATATCTGATAAGGGAAAACTCAAAAATTTTAATTTTTTTATTAAAAAAACATGTATATGTATGTAAAAAGAAAGCATATTTTCTTAATTTATTGTATTTCTTCACATAAATTCACAAAGCCTTTTTAAAAAACTGTTAATAACATCTTGGGCATATGGTCTAGCTACCCTACCCATATTTGTGCAACAATACTTTGCAAATTTACTTTGTAAAGTATTTCTTAAATAAATAAATTCAATTTTATTGTCAAGGAGTTTTGTTTGTTTATCATATCTGATCAGAGATGGAAAATGTTTTTTTTTGTATTTGTTAATAGAAAAGAATTTCAAAATAATAAAAAATGCATAAAAATAGTAAATAATACATGAAGCTGTGTAAAGTGTTTCTTATTAAATAGAGATTTTTAAAATATTTTGTAATTTAAAATATTATCAAACAAGATTATCCAAAATATATTAGAAAAAGTACAACTGTATTTATCATGATTTCCATCCATGGTTCTGACATGAATAAAATTTTCTTGCAAGTTTTTACAAGTAACAGACCCAAATAACGCGGCGTCAACGCTTTGCAATTGGAAAATCCAATTTTGACAGCGCTTAAAGAAGTGAAGTTGGCTGCAAAAGTACTGTTGTTTTTGTTAAGTAATGTAACTTTAGCTACTTTGAGGTCAATTTAGCGTTTTTAACTTTTATTTCTTATTTCTAGAGTTTTTTATTAATCAAAGTGAGTAAACATTACTGTTTCTGGCGCACCCTTAACGCTATAATTTAGGTTACTCATTTCAGTGTAAAAGCTAAGCGCTAAATTACGTTGCGCTTTGCGTCGTAATTTTTTCCAGACACACCGCATTTTCACACGACTGGTTATTAAACAAAAATACACCACGGCCTAACTGCAATAAATGCAACTGCTTTCTAACAATCAAACACATCCTTTTAGAATGCCCGCTTTTCCATAATAAAAGGAACGAAATATTTGGAAGCTTACCCGCAATCCGTCTCTTAAAGGAAACTTCCACGGTCAACATCAACAAAATAAACAATTTCATAGAGATAACCGGACTGAGATTATAAGAATATATATATATATATATATATATATATATATATGTATATATATATGTATATACATATATTGAAATTTTTTAAAAATTTTTTATCAACTTAATTTGAAAGAAAAAATAGCTCAGCTGCGTCTTCGCTGCTACCTGCTGAATGTGCCTTGGTTCCTTCATTGAAAAATGTGTTAAAAAAAATACAAAATCTAAAAATTTTGACATTTCCTTTTTGTTTCTATACACACAATTTTTATTCGGTGACTTCTACGATTATGCTCATAATGATCTCACTAACTCGACAGTTTTTTCTTCTGAAAAACAGATTTTTTGTTCGCTTTGCATTTTTCGATATATTAGATGTTCTATTGAAATATAAAAAAAACTCGATTTTTAAAAAAATGAGTTAGGGCCTTTCTATATTAAGGTAAAGATATCTACGAGTATGTATATGGATGAGTTGAGTGAGCTGAATCAATGTAAGTAGTATAAGTATTTTTCTGAAATTAGCCTGCAGTTTTAAAAGTAGAAATTGACTGAAAATCGTTATATATTTCACTAACGCAAAATCGACTAACTGCTACAGTTGTAACAAGCAATGCAAGAGTTCGCCTTTCACTCATGAATATGTTAATGCCTTCAACCTCAATTTTTTTTGCGAGTGGAAAAAAAACTGCTGTTATTCCGAAGAAAATCAACAAGAACGCATAATTTTTAGTGAAAAAATTGCTATTTTTTTATAGAAAGGTAAAGCAGCAGCAGAAATTATAAAATAAAAGAAAATAAATAAATAAAAGAAAAGTATTAATTATTAATTGTTATATCAAGAGAAAAATTAATTGTATTGATTAGCGAAATCGCTGACGAAGTGTTATGCAGATGGTGGCAATGGACTACCTTCAAACTGAGGTGATTTATGAGTGTGAGTGTGGTATGCGCATGATGTCGACGTCGCATTCATATTGTTACGGAAATGGCCGACGACAGGGTTAATGCAGCATTACGCAAAAATATTCCAACAGGGTTAACGCAAGTGTCACGGAAAATATTCCTACAGGTTCAATGCAAAGAACTATCTAAGTAGTAGCAGACATACAAGCGTGATTAAACGTAAACAACCAACAACAACTAAAAGTGTCTGTTTATTAAGAAGATACACATATCTACATACATACATGCATGGCAATTCAAACTAAAACCAAAAGTAACGTAAACAACCACCATGCATTGCTTGTTTAATGATGTATGCATAACTATACACACGCATGTACATAGTTACCACATGAACTAATTGCGCACTTAATAAACAACATTGAAGATGATAATGAGATTGTCTAGACTTTGCTGAAATATTCTTGTGGCTTTGTAAAAAGTAAAAAAAGGGGTAACGCATCCAATGGCAAGTCAGTTGTTAGTCAGAAGTCAGTTGATAATTAAGTTGTGAGTTGATAACAGTCTGTGCTTGCGATACAGTAGTGAGTTGATAGTTGAGTGAGTCTGTGCTTTACAATACGAGAGTTGGTAATAGAATAGACTATAGTGACAGCTAAAGTCTGTCGTTGAATTGAGATTATTGTGCAGTCTATCGTATCGACTGAAGAGTAAAGAGCTGAGAGACGTGTGGGAGAGTAAAGCCAGCGAGTCTTTATTGTTGTATCAACTGCGAGTGTTGGCTAGAGAGTTGTAATTGGTGTATCAACGGTGAGTGTCGGCAGAGCGAGTCTCGTGTGTGACGAGCAGCAGACAAAGAGGCACTACGGAATACTAGCGCACCCAGTTAAGAGACGTGCAGATACAACAGCGAGGAAGGTGCAGTGGTAACCAGTTGTGAATATTTATTTATTATACAAAGTATGGGCGGAGTAACTAGACCATATGACCAAGATGTTATTAACAGTATTTTAAAAAGGTTTTGTGACTGACTGTACACGACCTATGCCTTCACATAGGAAGTAGCAACGTGGTTGTTAAAGAAATTCCACAGAAGAGCCGCAAGAAACAACAGTGGCCTGGTTGCACTTAAGAGATAATTGCCAACGACGCTTGATGTTGACTAGCCCAGAGCTGTTTTACGACTGCCAGTTGAGAATATTTAAGTAATTTAAGCTGTATTTGTGGATTTAAGCTCTTGATTAATTTAGTAAGTGTATATGTAAATAAAACTTGTATCATTCTTAACCCTTTTTATTTTTTTATTCATTTGCAAATCTTCGAGTCCAAGGAAAAGCGTTTTTAAAGAATAAAAACGTAACAATATTTATTGCAAGCTATACTTATAAATCAATCTTATCGTAAGTAAGTGTGCGTAAATCAGAGTAGTAGAGTTTAAACGATGTCTACTTATTTATATTTAAAATTTCATGAGTCAGTATGAATAGCGAAAAAACGATATATTTCCGATCACTGGAATAAATTGAAAACTTTAAACTTATTTTTTGACAAACTAGTTTTTTTTTAGTTATTACGTTGTTTGAGTAAATGAGCAAAAAGTGAAAATTGCAAAATTTCGAGTTGAATCCCTTTAGAGCAAGGAGTAAGTGCGATATGTTGAAAAATAAAATCATCCATAGATGTTGATGAGTTATCTCCTCTAAAGATACATTTGTATATTTCAAGTCGTCAATCAATTTAAAATTTACTTGTAATAACAATAGTGAGCAGACAAATAGTTTTTTTATTAACAATCAAAACTAGTGGGATCAGCAACGGGTAAACCTAAGCTGCTTTTCGAACGATGATTGCCTATTGGAGAATCCAAAATCCTTTCATCAGATATAATCGGTATCAATTCGATTTCTTTAATATTGCCTAAAATGCGCGCAGTTTGCGACATAAAACCAACATCGGGCTTTTCATAACTCCAAATACATTCGTTGTCATTGGATGCCTGGAGTTGGCTGGTAATACGACAGTTTCTTACCGTATCCAATAAAGGATTGATATCGTTACTTAAAGTTCCTTTTGGTATTTCAGTCTTGGTTCTTTGTTTTTTCAATTGCTGCTCATTAGCTTCCAGAGCTTGATCTATTGGCCCAGAACGTGAATGCAGCGGAAACATGAATTTTACGTCTAAGAATTGGCATAGCTCCTCAATGCCATCTAATGCACATACAACTTCGGGTGATGTCTGTTTGGGCATATGGCGACGTATGGTACTTAGATATGTTTGTAATTTACTCCGCGCCGCTGTTATAACACTTTGAGCATTTTTCAACTCCAAACGTATCAATTCGGGGTTCTATAGGGGGAAAAAATCAAGATGGAAAATGACTTCAAATTTTAATTTTTCTCAAATACATTATCCTTATAGCCATTTATTGCTACACGATTTTCTTCGGAAGCCTGTTTAAGTCTGGCCATCAATGCCTCGTCGGCTGCATTGCGCGTTTGCATCAGCGTAATCTGTTTTTCCAAACGTGTCGCGCTATCTCCCAAAGATGTTGATCTTGTACGATGAGCTTGTGCCACAGTTTGTGCGCCATTTGATGTTTTTCCATCGTTTACGCTATTATCCACCGTTTGATTGATTGATGGAATGGTGAAGTATACAAAAGCATTATTTGGACGTTCGTATTTCTGTCAAAAATATACAATATAATTTTTTGTACATATTAACATAAATTAGCTGCGTTGCATTCTACCTTCGGCATTTGCATGTGTAAAGCATGCTTAAGGATTAAACTAATGTCAACGTTTGTTGGGTAACGCATCAAATGTGTTAAGCACGATGTATAGTCACTCAGTAGCACTATAATAAAATAGCAGAAATGAAAATAAAATCACTTATAGTTCAGCCAAAAATCAGTTATTGGGAACTTTTGATTATTTCTCAAATATGCTGAATTAACCAATTGTAATATTTTTTTTTTTGAGCTGAAGATCTTTTCGTTTTTTTTTTTATAAAAGTTGTTTTATTATTACCCAATATTTCGCTGCCACTTTGGTTGCTTTTTCAGTGATAGTTATACATATCGCTCATTTACTCTAACTAGAAAATATTTAATACAGCATAACAAAGCTAAATTTCCTTAAGTTTAGTTAAGTATATCCCAAGTGATAGTGAAATAATGGATAATAATAAAATAATTGCCAATTTTTATTAAAAAAAAAACAAAGAGATTTAAAACTCTATAAGAAAAACTATATTGAAAGATCAAATAAATCCAAATTTTAAAGGTAATTATTTTAGTTTAGAAAACAATAATAAAAAATTGGCAATCAAGTCAACAAAGTTTTTGCAAATATAAAAACTCAATGGTTTTTTCTATACATATTTGATTGATTATAATGTAGAGGTTCAAGTTAAAAGAAAATTGTTTTACATTTATCTCTGATTCGAATTAACATCGCTACAACGATATAGTTTGGCAAATCAAATCTATCGCTATCAGCAAATATAGCATCCCAAAGCACCAGTAAGTCTAGTAATGCAAATTCTCGTCCAAATAGCAATCGAAGCCAACGTCTAAAAATAAACATGTAAATTGTTTCGTTCTGAACATACATATTTTGGCTTTTACTTACATTCCGAATATGTGCAATGGTATATCGAGTTTCATTAGATAATTGTGCAAATGTAAATCTTCTTTGGCTAGTATTTTATCCCTTATCAAGTTAAGCTGACCGACAACTTCTATTTCAGAACTGAAGTTGGGAATATTCTAGGTTAAAGAAATATTAAATAACTAAATTTCTGTACAGGTTTAATTAAAGCTGCACTACCTCGAATTCTGACGCAAATAATAAACCTTTGGCGTTATTTAGGGAACTTTGTAAATTGTTACTAACTCGATAATAGGATTCTATTGAAGCCATTATACGTGAAAATAGGAAACTAAAAAATATAATTGTTAAAATGGAGTTGGTTTCTTCTAACAAATTATGTTATTTACTAAGAATCTGCTTCTAAATAAGAGGGGTCCAAAACATCCATCAGAAGATTGTCGCTGAAATGTTATAATGTTTATCAGTTGCCTGCAATCTATGAAATGCTTGCTTACTCTAATTTGACATGTTTTGCTATTTCTTTAAAATGTAATAAAGACTGATGATCTCCATACATGACAAAGATAATAGGCGCCAAAACCTCATGCATACCCTGGCGATAACTCATGTATGGGTGCTCCCTTGCATAATAAAATAAAATGTTACTCTTGTAACAGAATATAAAATAGTAAAACATTAAAAAAAAGTTTCGTACATGAGGGCTATTGAAAGTTACCATAGATTTTTGCACCAGTGGCTTACGAAAGAAGTCAACGCCAGGAAACGTTCGAACAACATCTTGTCCGATAACAGCAAATAATTCCTGATCACTAAAATATTGATTCCAGACACTCTACAATAAGCAAATACAGTTTCGATACTGAATGAACTACTGATTAACTAACCTGTGACGACTGCGATAAGGGATTGTCATTTTCATTCTTCATATTATCACCCACTTCGTGGGGATTTTTAGCAAATTCTTGTTTTAGCTTATTGTAACTGCAATTAATTAAATCGCATTGAAACCATATACTCGTTTAAAGATTCACCATTCCATACCTTTTGCGTTGCTGCTTTCTTTGCAGACTCCAGGAACGATAGTCTTCATTTAAAACTCTGAGAAGTAAAGACCAATAAACGCTGCGAAACTTTGAAATTTTTAGGTGACCGTCGAAGGCGAATTCTCTTATTGATTCGGGTTTATCATCTAGTGTTTTAAGCAATTGCTGCCATTCCTGTCTAGTAGTAGATCAATTACAATTACAATTTGTTATCAATCATTCAGTGATAGATATAATATATAATAGCATAGTAAGTATGTGTGTATGTATATACTATATGCAATATTTACATCTATATATTTAACTACATACATATATGTATGTATGTATTTACATACGCAGTTGCATGCAATCCAATTCAATTACCTATAACGCTCCACGGAAGTCATTGCAACTGTTTGCTCGGAGCTTGTACAATCCAGTGTTATACTTGTATCTTTTTCCTCTTTAATATTAGAATCCAATTTGCCAGTTGTTGGTGGTATATATATTTTAATGGCCTCTACACCTCTCACTATCATATTATCGAGTTACCCGTTTTAATAATTTACTATATACCATCTGTATGGTCAAGGCTGGATCCAGATTATTTCTTCTTAATTTCCTTTGTATGTCGTTTTCTATACTTTTTTTGTTTATTTATGGGAAGCAAAACAAGCAGTCTGATTTGACAGAAAACCAAGACGTTAAGAAGCGTACTGTGACGGCTTTGATGTTTGTAATCGGCGGCGATATATCGGAGCAAAGTACATTTATATAAAGTACATTTATATAAAGTATATGCCAGTACTCAGGTGATTGATTTTTTTATTTTAATGTTAATACCTGAATGTCAAAAGTAGTTTACAATTTTCGTACGCCATTTTCTTTTGTTTTGATTTGTTATACACAATTGTGTATACTGAAAACGACGTACATATGTAAAAATTTTTAAATGCAATTTTACTTAAAAAATGTGTTACAAAACATTTAAAAATAATTATATTACATAATTATATTTTTAAAGTACATATGTATCTTTTATTATACTTATTTCACATATTAAAGGTTTATCAATTAATAAATTTACTTTGGTTTTGTCTATCGAAAAAACTCATACATAGTACCATCTTGGGCATATGGTCTAGTTACCCCTCCCATATTTGTGCAACAATACTTTGCAAATTTACTTTGTAAAGTATTTTTAAATAAATAAATAAATAAATATTCATAAACATGCGTCCTAAAGAGACTTTTTGACATATTATAAATGGTAAGATTTTTTTAATTTTTTTCAAAAATATAAATTTTTAAAATTTTTTTGATTTTCTTTTAGAAAGCGTTAAAAAGGCTTAGCATCACTGGATTCAGCGTACTCGAATTCAGCTTACCCACCGGTGCCCCGCTTGTTACTTTTTTGAACTAGCTCAGTGTAATTTCGTTATGTAAATTTAATTTTGGATTGAATCAAAATGAAT
Organism: Nowickia ferox; assembly: GCA_936439885.1. Classification (NCBI taxonomy): domain Eukaryota; kingdom Metazoa; phylum Arthropoda; class Insecta; order Diptera; family Tachinidae; genus Nowickia; species Nowickia ferox. The sequence continues at coordinate 152,375,786 of OW387023.1, read as the reverse complement.
GGTATTGAGAACGAAACAATATTCAACACCGATGTAATTCAAATTTATGACTTGCGTTTTTCTTAATTTTTCCTGATTGAAGTTGCTACCAAAAATTATTTGCATTCAAAAAGCGTGAAAAAAGCAGAGTTGTAAAAGAATGAAGCTTTCCTTCATCTCTTCCTTTACCACTTGTCTTCTCTATCACTATCCCTTCCCTATCACCCTCTCTGACTATCTTCTCTTCAACTAACAGGTAGCACAAAGGGATAATTGTATTGGACCCAAGTGAGCTGGACTCTAAATTTCACCCCTTCCTTACCAGCAGCCTGCTAACCTAACCTAAACTAACCTATGATCAATGATATTTCGTTTGAAAATATTTATGATATTGATCCTTGGCTTATTGAAATCGAAATTTGGGCGATGCGTTGATTCCGAGAAATCAACTTGTCAATTGGCCTCCAAGGTCGTGCGATTATCACTCATTTCCTTCACCTCTGTGTACTTAGTGTTGTTAGTCTATGCTATACGTAGCGACGGAACAAAACGAAAGAAATGAACGAAGAACAAAGCGAGTTTGAGAGTACAATAAATTCTGTACTCACTCACGCTCATTCTTCTTTCCCTTCTCTCTAACAAAGTCAAGACTTTGTAAAGTAAAATTTGCGTGTGGAAGAAGGGTCTTAGATTCGCCTTTGGTCTTAGCACATATTGCTCATTCGCTTCAATAGCTGAAAGTCTGAGCTCGCATTTCGGTCAATGGAGATCGTTACCGCAAGATGATTTATGATTTTGATCCGGCATAGTTGTGGTTTTAACAAGATGGCACTACGTGCTACCATTGACTTATTGAAATCGAAATTTGGGCGATGCGTTGATTCCGAGAAATCGACCTGTCAATTGGCCTCCAAGGTCGTGCGATTATTGCCTGTGGGCGACGTGAAGTGACTCTCTTGTGCTAATAAGCCACTAGCAATTCATGTCTTGGAGGGCGACTTTGTTCATGCTATTCTTGACATACGGCCAGCAATGCTGGAAAAAGTTGCTCAAAATTGAACGTCCAGAATGCGCTGTCTCAAGAACAGCCGCGGTGGCCACAAGTGATAATCATATACAATGATCTTTCAAATAAAATCTTTTTTGGATTAAAATTAAATTGGGATGTGCGGTGATACGTCGGTTAAGCCTTAGTACACGGCATGTAAAAAACAACATGCGCATGTGGTTCTGACGTAATTTTGACGTCCTCACGAAGCTACATTTGCCACATGCCGTGTAATAGTAACATATGTACATGTAGATATTCACATGCTTGCAGATGTGCTGCTTCAGAAAATGTATTCAATTCGGCAATATGTGTCACATTTGGATTTTGGAACAAAAATACTATAAAAATTTTACGGAAATGTAACCACTACTAGTAATTTAAAAAAATGCAACTAACATGTTGAAAATTTCCGTGACGTCATCGCTACATACACATGTGGCTTTTTACATGCCGTGTACTATAGGCTTTAGTCACGTTACACTTTTATCTACGTATCAGTGATCAGAAATGAGTAGTGAAAAAATTAATAGAGTTTAATCATGACTTATAATTTTTTTTACTTATGCGCACTCATACTTATTGCAATGTTGTCCAACTTCATATTCACTCGTAAGTGTGAAGTTCTTATGGCACTCATACTTAGCAAGATTTATGACGTTGTTGATTTCGACTCTCCTTAACTCAATGTTTATAGACGATGCAAGATAAGTATTGCATGGCAAAGCGAACTTCGCATACGAACATTAAAATACTCATTATGAGGTTGTGTTTGCTCATTATGAGGTTACAAATGTGTTTCTTTATACACTTTATACTGTTGTAGTTGTAGTTGTAGTTGTACTATATGGATGAGTTGAGTGAATTGAATTCTATAATTGCCAGTTTATAGAAGACATGCTAAAATTCTCGTCTGTCTATTTATATTGAAAACAAAAATAAGTTTGAGTGCTTTGTTTTTGTTTTCAATGTAAATAGACAGACGAGAATTTTTACTTGGCTTCTATAAACTGGCAGTAAGTATTTTTCTCAAATTATAAATCAAACTGATGTGATTTATGAGTGCGAGTGTGATATCAGTATAATGTCGATGTCGTGTTTACATTTATTGCAACCTATACTTATAAATCAATCCTATCGTGAGTGTGCGTAAATCAGAGTAGTTGAGTTTAAACGATGTCTACTCATTTAGATTTAAAATTTCATGAGTCAGTATGAATAGCGAAAAAACGATGCATTTCGGATCACTGGTATGTATGTATGTTATTTGTAAAGATCCATTTTAACAAAATTTACAAGTTGCGAAACTTAAATTAAGCAACAAAAAATTTTTTCACAGGCCTTGTTGCCAACTTTTATTTCCAAATGAAATAATATTCTTATGTCAAGCAAATCATTTAATTAGTTTAGACAACTTTTTTGTGTGTTACGTCACTGTATAGCGGCTTTTACTCAAATAACTAGACATTTATTATGAACGATTCGAAGGTTATAACATTGATTAATGAGTTTACTAAGATTATATTATAGATTGAATTTGCTCATTTAAATAAAAAACACAAAATTATTTAAATAATTTAATTTCCTACAGAAGGGTACAATACCATAAAAACTAGCTAGTTTTCGTGAACGTGAGTGACTATTGGTGATTTCATTGAATAAAACAACAAGAGTTATTTAATGCATGCATGGTACATAAAGCCCATTTACATTTTAGAGTGATGTCGCTGTGACAATGCTTACGTTTTCTTTTGCAGACCCTTCTTAAATAAACCCACATTTACATAAAGACTTTGTTGTTACAACAGTCAGGGAATTCGCACAATTCGCAACAGTGTTGCCATGGAGTACCTAATTGTTAGTGTGGGACATGTAGAATTAATCTGCTAAAGATACTGACAACAACTTATAAGGTAGAAATAAATTTTTTTAAAAGCAAAATGTCTGATTTAACCAAGAAAGAAATTATTGAGGAAATTGTGGACCTAATTGAGCTGGTTGACTAAACTTTAGATTTAAACTAGACTATTTGGAAAATGCAAATATGTAATTTGACAAATAAAAGAAGGCGAAAGAAGTGGGTAAAACCATGGAGGCTATTCCACTACGACAAATCAAAAAATAATTTTCGAGGCGCCAGAATTTCAGTTTTTTGATTTTTTGACGGACAGCGTATCGAAAACAATAGCGTTACTTTTCACCCTTGGTGTACAGAGTTCTAAAAAGAAAATAAATAAATAAAGCCTCTAATCGTTCTCAGGCCACCAAGAAATCATTTAAAATCTTAGAGAATTTTTGCTTAATGCTTTTTAGAAAAATACCCGAATTTTTTACTTTTTTTAACAGTACAAAACAAAAGACTTAAGATACGAACGTTCTGGGTAGAATTTTTGTCGGCAGATTTGTTCTATAGCGCAAATAAATTTAAAATAATTATTTTGCATGACATTAATTTATTGCGTATCAATATTTAACTCCACCACAACAAAAAATTTTATTTATATGATTATTAAAAAAAATTAAATCAGTCGAGTTTTTTCTATTATGTACCTACTAAAAAAACCTCAAAAAATTTAACTTTCTGACCAAAAGCTATCGAAAAATCGATGGCACAATATCGATTAATTTTTGTCCATACAAATCGAAACGCTCCACAGTGCGGATAAGGACCCCTGTATGCGGCCAAAAGTCGAAAAATGTAGAAAATTTTCCACAAATTTGTATATGGAGGTTTTTGGGGTCGCACATATAAAATTTTTTAACGCTTAGCGTTGCGTTTTACATGATTTTTTCTTTGTTATTCGTACAAAAAAAAAAACAAATACTCTTTTCTTATCTTCTTATTAGGCTTTAACTCCAAATTTTTAATTTATATTTAATTTATACAACCAAATGCCGTCATCAACTCATCTAGTTTTGTTTAATATACATAAATAAATAGATAAATAAAATAAAATTACACGTGTATGTTTATGCATTAAAAATACATATGTACATATGTATCTATCGTTTTCAAATCTTGAATTGCTGTGTCAATTTGTTAATGATTTATCTTAACATATCGAAATTGCATATTCGTTACTACCATGTATTTTCATTCATTTAATAATTTCGATATATTTTGTTGTCCGGAGATGAAAAAAACTAGTTCCGTTTAGGAATACTCGTATCTATCCACAATGTAGAATAAAAAAATATGGGATAGAGTTGACCCTGCAGAGTATCCCTGGAAATTCTCGCTAATTTCAAGCTCTAAACGAGCCACGTCCAAGCTATATGCACAATGTGCAAACTTTTTACAAAAGAGCTTTTGTGCTTTTACACCAACAAGAGCACAAGAGAGCACAACAGTCAATCAGATCGCGGTGACAACAATGTGTGATCTTACTTTGCAAGGAAACAAGAACAAACTCTAGAGCTTTCAAAGCTGTTTACCCTCAAGTGTAATTGTTAAAGAATGAGTGTTTGGTACGTGCTAAACGATGGAAAATTCATATATTTTTGCAGTAATTGAAAAAAATTTAAATTTTCGAATCATTTAACTGATTCAGATAAAAAAAAACATATCAATGCTTTAAATCGGAAACCCAATTCGGCGTTTCAAAGAAAAAATTTAAATTGTTGCAATTAATTCTTCAACCTTCCAGCACATCACCGAGGTTTTCACAAAAAAAATAGAGTAGAAATGATACAGACAAACATTGGATTATAAGACAGGTCCAGGAAAAACCCGATCTTAGTGCTCCAAAGTTGGCAGTTGATGGTGAATAGCCTTGCAATCTACAGATGGATCAAAAGGTTTTGCGAGTAGCAAATTTTCATGGCCGGACTATCCCAAACATGCCAAACGGTATTGTCTGACTTTAAGTAGAAAACTTCTGAGTTTTCGCCAGATACTTCATTGTGGAAGTCGGTTATATTTATAAACATTTAATTTAATTCATACGTAATTAATGTTTTTTATGGGAATTGTTACAATTTAAGTTTAACATTTGTAAACGCACTAATAATCCCAAATTATTATTTTACTTACTTAGTAAAATATTTTTTTATTAAAAATACATTGAAATTATTGAGAGATTTGGCTGGATCCTATGCGCATTTCACTGTCGCTAATGCAGATCATCAGTTTCTTCGAACAACTAGAGTTATTATGTTAAACATTCATTTAAACCATGGTAAAATTATACAAGGTACATTCACAAGCCCAGCCTGTTAATGTATACAATGCACAAACTTGTCAAACTTTCTTTACAAGCTGCAAAAATGTTAGTGTATGTGTGTGAATAAAATGATTACCGTGTTGCCAATGAGTTTGCGCATGGCTGCGTCTTCAATTACACATTGAAGAAAATTACACTACACATCTTTTGTGTAGGTTAAAATTAAAACAAAAATAAATAAAAACAGAATCCAAAGTAAAATTACACACAGATTATACATGAATCTCATTACAGGGCCTACACATATTTTCAGCATTCAATGACTATAGTCATGCATGAATGCCGCGTCTGCAATTGTACATTAGTTACCCTACGATTGTTATTTTTAAAAACAAAAGACATCTGTTTCTGACACTTATTCGTTTGTTTCTACCAACAAAATGCATGTGTTTTTTGGTGTTGTAATTTTGTTGTAGTCGTGCAAGTACCTTGTATAATTTTACCATGATTTAAACAAATGAGAAGCTGAACAAATAACAAAGTTGAAACAAAAACTCAACAATCAACATGCTTTATATTTTCTTACTTTACCATTGTACCTTGTATAATTTTACCATGATTTAAACAAATGAGAAGCTGAACAAATAACAAAGTTGAAACAAAAACTCAACAATCAACATGCTTTATATTTTCTTACTTTACCATTGCTACATTGGCTGACTTCTTTTCTTCAGTTCGAATTGTAGTTGTAAGAAAGTATGTAAAGAAAATAAATGTAAATAACAACAACAGCTATTCAAGAATAGAGTGTTGCCACACAAGTATTTTTGACCGGGTGCAGTCAAGTTAATAATTAGTGTTGTTTATGCGAATTGTTACAATTTAAGTTTAACATTTGTTAACGCACTAATAATCCCAATAATTCATGTGTATTTAGAACGATTAAGTACGACGAAGGCGGCGTGTGTGGTATGGGATGTAAGTTGTAGTCAGCATATGGAAATTTGACTTTTATTGATAGTCAAAAAATTAATCTGGATCCACTTAAGGAAAATCTATAAACTTTGGTGTTAGGAATTTACTCAGATTTTTTTACCCAGATAATCGTTCCGAATATGAAAGTTTATGTAGTTTATCTGGAGCTGCGACGATATTTTAGATTTTCCTAGCGAAAGTTTAAATTAATTTCCACACTTAAATTATATGTAATTATATGTATGTATGTATGTTTGAACTTAATTTTATTTCTCCTTTTAACTAAAGCCGCCTTTAAGTACTTTGCACCTCAAGTGCTTACTTTGGGTTTGGAGGAAGTACGTGAAAATTTAAATTATTCAGTTAAACATCTTTTCGTTATATAAAATCATATGGAACCTTTATTCCAAGTTATCATTCTAAATTACATACTTATGCAAATGTTTAAGCCGCTGCTAATTGTTTCTCTTTTTTTTTGTTGTTGAACAACAATCTCAGTCACCCATTTCGGCCCACTTTACATAACAGAAATTTTAGTTAATTTTACTTCCTGGTATTTAATATGCATGTACATCTGTATGTATTTATGTTTGTATGGATGTGGTTATACCACTATTCACTGTATCAAGATATAAAGCAGTATAAAAGCTTAAAATACCCTAATTTAACGATAGGAAATAAATTTTTTTTTATTAACTGTTATCGAGTAATCTATTATGCTTAAGTTAAGTATCGTTATTAAACACATCGAAAGATGACAGACAAACAAAAGATTAAATATAAAAATTGTAAAGCGATGTTTTATATTTATTATTTTTATGCAGGTCTTCAAAGGTGTTGACAAGGAGTTTGTTTTTTGTTTTCCTTTTCAAATGTATAATATACTAGTAATTAAACAAGTCCATAATATATTATATAGAACTTGACTTCATCGAAATTAAGTCAAATTTATGAATACAAAATTATTAAAAAAAAATCGAATTAAGAAGAGTGTTTAATTTTCATGTCATATCATGGCATCCTTAAATGATTTTTTAAAAGAAATGTGAAAAATGATAAACAGTAATTTAATTGTAGTTTAAACAAAAAACTCTTTTAAACACTTGCGTCACTATGGGTATACATATGGGCCATCTTTAATCTTTGAAATAAAATCTGTCATATAAATACGTTTATTTATACATTAGTGCCCTTCAAATAAACGATTAATTAATTAATTTTTGTTTCTTTAGTTGGATAAGCAACGCACAGTGGTTCCCAAGCCAAAAAAAAGTCGTAAGAAATACATATTTTGGGAAATATTGGTCCAAAAAAAAAAAAATGATGTTTACGAAAATGGTGATGTTTGGGAAAATGTATTTCAAAGCTCAGAACTCTTAAATATCTAAACCGATTTTTAGTTTCTTGAAAAGCGAATAAGAAAGCAAAAATTAAACTTGTGAAATAATAAATATATGTATGTATGTAACTTATGTAGTTTTCAAGGTATTTGCATTTCAATTTAAAAATTTTAATTTTTGACCTTGACTTAATTTAGTTTTTCAATGGTACCTTATACATATATGTACATACTACTTTAGAAAGTACATAATTGAAAAGAAGTACATATGTATTTATAAATTTTGCAGAAGTTACAAAATAAAAATAAAGAAATTATAACTGCAGGTTTTAAAATTTTTCCAAACCATTACGTTTGTATTTAAAAAATAAATGTGTGTAGTTTTTTAAAGTTTCTTAAATATTTTTGAAAGTATTTTTTCCCCTAAATACGAGTATGTATCTGAAAAGAACAAGCTTCAAAAAAGACTTTTAAAGAAAATTTGGATTAATACATACATATTTGGTGAAAGCCAGTGATTTTTTTGATGAAGGAAAAAGTATCCCACCGATTTTTCTAAATCTATGTATCTACAATTGTATTTACTGATTCGAAGAGGGTTTTTATAGTTAAAAAAAATATTTATTATAAGTCAAGTATAAGTGATGTTCCTTCATTTTAAAGATTTTTGGATATTAATTTTCATCACTTCACTAATGACGAATTTATTCGGATTTAGGAAAGAGTTAATTAAACATGAATTCACTGTAAATAAATGGATTTTTAAGTTGACTGTCTTTTAACCTAATAGATGGATTTTTATTCACATAAAATCATTATGCCCAATTAGCTTAATAAGCCAAAAATTAAACTTAAATTCTAGCAAAATTAACAAAGAGGTAAATATAAAATATAGTTTAACTATGTACGTCGAAAAGAAGCCCACAAAGCTTGCAAAAATATTATTTTATCACTTTATTATCTTATTTATTTACATTACGAGTACTTTAACTTTTTTATTCAACAAGAGCCATAAAATATGCATCAAAATGTTATGGAACACTTTCGTTTTGAATATTAAGGGTTTTCATGAGAACTCTTAAAATTGCCATTTGTGCAATTGGGCAAATATGCGAGACTTGTTTCATGAAGCCCCTTTGCAACTTTTGCGCAATTGCACAGCTTTAGTTTACAAAATTGTTGGGCAAACTGAACAGGTTTGTGTAAATAAATTTCCATAAAAGTTTTGACATTTTATTTTTTTTTTGCGTTGCTTACTTTAAATTGTAATTTAAGCTGTCGTTATCGAACATTACCGATGACTGTCAGCTTATGACATGCATTTTACAGGAAAATTTTACGGCGATATTGTGTTGAAACGACTTTAAATTTGTCGTCGTCATTTTTGATAACGACTTTATGCAGGTTCAGTCAATTATTTTGTGGTGTTTGTCATGTTTTTGTTTTTGTTTTTGCACATCAGACAAGAAGAAAAAACAAAAACCACTTTACTGCGATTGCTTAAAACTTCTCAAAGCAAGAGTTTTTGCTTCTTCGACTGTGACTGTTTGCGACTTCCAAAAGCATATAGACTGCTTCTGCTTTTACTTGCGATACTAACCAAAGCAAAAGCAAATCAAACTCAAACTTTTCAAATCGTCGACTGCTGAAAATCGTTTTGTGATTTTGCTTTGACTGAAACTGTTGTATTTTTCAAAAAGGAAAGTAGAAGCAAAATCAAATGAAATTAAAATCATTACTGTTTTTTAAACACTGTAATTAACATTTTTGATATTATTTTTAGTATCTTACTGCATATTAAAATAGTAAAGTAAATGCAGAAAATAACAGTTACTTCCGGCCCTTGTTTAAATCAAAATTAATTTTAATAGTTTTTAATACACAATTTTCGTCGTTGTTATAACTTCAATAATTTATCAAATCTTGCAATAAAACATTTAAGCATGACATTTATTTACGACTGCTGAGGTAACACAAAAGAATAAAAATTCCTACATTGCGTACGTAGTACATACATACATACATATGTATGTATATGATAAATTTAATAATAAATCAGGTGAAGAATTATGAAACTTTCGCTACCAAATACATGCAATTGTTTCGCGCCTGATACCATACAAATTATACTCGTTAGGTACACATACATACATACATACATACATATATGTATGTATATGTGTGCAAATATAAAAAATTATGATTGCTGTCTGTCTACCAGATTCTTATTAATATTCTTAATACATAAATTTCTAAAAATTTTTATAATTTTCATTGTATTCCCAATATGGGGGCTTAAAAAATTGTAGATGAAATAAAATGCGAGTATCAAACAAATTTATAAAATCTTCATTTATGACAGATTTTAGCTGTTTGCAATGTCATGTACTATTTATATTATTTTTAAGGTTTTACGTACATGCATGCGTATACATATACATATGTATGTACATACATATATATTTAATAGTAAAATAACGAATATGTATTCGTATTCGAGAGCATTCGTCTATTTTATGACATTCAGAATCATATTCATATTCGCCTAATCCAGGGGTCTAGTCTGCCGCTATATATATCGAGTCTTTTTAGGAGAAAATGTCCAACAAAACAAACAACCAAACATCTCACTTGATGGCCTTCGACAACGGGTCATCGATCACTTATAATCTTTGTAAATATTACTCGACATCTGCATAAATGCATATGGATATTTCCACGAGAAAATTTAAATTTTTGTCGCGTGCGACAGCAAGCAATTAAGCTTGTATTTCAGAACAAAGTCACTCGATTTTTCTTAAAATTTTACTTACTATAGAGCTCCTGACGGGCTACACAAATATAGGGTGTTTTTATAGAGTGACACAACTTTAAATCATAATAACACAAGGAAATATAATTTTAATATAAATGAAACGGGTTTTATTGGAAAGAAACTTTTATGAAATTAATGTTTAAATATGATTTCTGCCATGTGGCCGCCACGGCTGGCGCTTAGAAGGCGCAATCTGGAACACCAATTTTCAACAACTTTTCGCAGCATTTGCGGTCGTATTTCGCCGATAACTCTTCGAATGTTGATTTCCAGCTGTTAAATTGTTTGTGGCTTATCGACGTAGACAAGTGACTTAACATAACCCCAAAGAAAATAATCCAATGGTGTTAAATCACACGATCTTGGTGACCAATTAATTGGGCCCTTACGTGAAATTATTTTTTCATCAAAAGTTTCTTTAAGTAAATCAATTGTAGCTTCGTCCTATTGGAACCACACAGCAGTAATATTAATGGGAGGTAATTGAGGTACGCAAAAATTTCGAATCATGTTCCTATACAGTTTACCATTGACAGTAACATTCTGACCATCATCGTTTTTGAAGACATATGGGCCAATGACTCCGCCAGTCCATAAAGCGCACCAAACAGCAATTTTCTGCGGATGTAATGGTGTTTCGACAGAAGCTTGTGGATTATCCTCAACCAAAAATGGGCTTCATCGGAAAATATAATTAAAAAAAAATAAAGAAAAAAAAATTCAACAATTTGCACCCGTTGCTCTGGTGTAAGTCGATTCATATGGAAATTTCAAAGCAAACTAAACAAAAAGCAACTATCAGCTGTTAAATGGGTGCTCAAATAAAGCAGTGATGCCAACTCAAAGTTGTGACACTCTAAAAAAAAAACACACTTTATATAAAGCCGTAAAAAAAGGTTTCGTTTTCTTTGAAAAAAAACAAACATACCCTACAAGAATAGTATCAGTCAATTGACCGATCAATTGACTGAAAGTCATGCACGATATATTCATCATTGCGTAGAACAAAGTTTCTATCACATTATTAAAGGCAAAATGAAATATGTGATGGAAACTTTTGTGTACGTGTGATGTTGCATCTCACTCTAATGACTATATAGTCGCACTGCTCACTCTACTTCTTTTTAATAATCAATGATAGCATAAATATTAGTCAAGTTTGAATGATCATAATGGACATATATATCCCCCACAATTGAGCATGATGACAACATGATTTATAAATATAATTTTTATTATTTTAATTATTCATTTTTTATTACAAAAAGTAACTTAAAAATATAAAATTTAACAATATATTAAAAACAAAAGATATAGTTCAGCAAAACAGAATAGCTTATGCGGTTATAGCCCTCTTCACATCTTTTCACCACCAACGCATCTTACTTTTTACAAATGTCTAAAATTTTGAAAAGAAATATACATATATTAAGTTGAATTTTGTAAATTTATTTTATTTTTTCTTTTTACTTATCTTTTTTAATAGTTATAAATTTTAATTTTCACAGACAGAATGAATTTTATTTTTTTTTTAATAAAACTTGACGTTTTAAAAGTTCTGGAATATGTACATTAGATGTTTCACTCTAGCATATATGCTAGAGTAGAGCAACTATAATTAATAAATAAATCCATCATCACTTCCGATCAAATGACTAATCAATTGACTGTCAATATTGATTTCAATGTAAAATTGTTGCAAATGTGTTAGTAAAGAAATTTTGTTTGTGTTAGTTTCAGTCATTCATTTCTTGTAGGGATATTTGTTTAGTGTCGCATGCTACAAAAAGTTGACGTTCCTGTGGAAATGACAATATCGCAAACGAAACAATTAACATTTTAGTTTTTGTGCAATCGAAAATAAATTGTTAAAAATGTAAGTTTTGTTTAATTTTTTGGTCAAGACAGCTTCAAGTTAAGCAACATTTTCAGGACAAGTGTAAAAAATATAAATTTCAAGCAGAAGGTAGTGTTGGAATTTAAACTTATGTCGGTCGTAGCAACTCAACTTTGCAAAACAAATTTAGCCAAACTGTGCGCAGGGAAGAGCTACTGCAAATAGGTTGTGGGAAATAATAACTGTGCGTTTAAATAAATTTTTTACTGGCCAGCACGGATAGCAATTCGAAATGCGCCAGTCACGGCAAAGTCGAATACATATGTACGAGTATATACATATGTACATGTATTGGAAAATATTTTAAAACGTGCTCAAATAACATCAGTGATTCAGGCTAGTTGCTTAGGTGGAAAATAATAAGATTCTTTTTTGAAGGCGGAAACGTTTAAAAATGTTTTTAATATCCATGAAATGGAGTTAAATTAATGTATAATTTTCTGCTTGATTATCAGGTAAACGACGTAATCGGAATATAAAATTAAATGTATACTGCCAGCTAATGAAATTCAAATCTTGAAATAATGATTTGTTTTTCTTCTTGGTAATGTGAAAAGATCAAATTGGTTTTGCATAACAAATTATCCAAATGTGTTTTTAATTATTGTCCAGTGTCGCTAATATAGTACAAAATATTTTTTAAAATTCAATAAAATCTAAAACTTTTTTCTAATGGAAAGTATTTACTTGGGAAATACATATTTACTTAAAACATTGAAAATATATCCTGGTAGTAGTGATGGCGTTTTATGGAATACAAATTTCAAACAATTATACATACGTGACAATGAAAGTTAAAAGGAAGCTATGCTCAGAAAAAAAGTTTTGGAGAAAAACGAATTTGAAGTTAGCAAATAGATAAATAGATTTTGATGCGCACGAACGCTTTTGTAGCTAGAAATTCGTTACCGGGCTGTTCACGGGGTCGCTGAGTACAAATCTGTTATTAAATTTTGAAAACTCAAAATGGATGTCCAATATGGCGGATTATTTTTTGCAATATTATTGGATTTGCTTGAACTCGTCACTCAGGGATTTTCGGGGTCCCTGAATACGAATGTGGTATACAATTTTAAAACTTCTTCACCAAAGGAAAAAAATAAGCCATAGCCAAGCCATAAAGAGATCGGACTTTAAATGGCAGCTCTATATATAAAAACGCAAAGTTCTGCATTTTGGGGCGTGACAAATAAATTTTGTTGCCTGTTTTGAAAACTTCATTGATATAACTTTCATTCTAGGGCATGACTGATGGAAATTTGTTTGTTTTGTATAGGGATCGCCTTGGTTTAAGGTAACATGTGTGTTAAAAAAAGGGGCTAAATTTTGAGACGTGTCATAAAAATTAGTATATTAGAACATTGAGTTAGTAAGAGTTGGAAGGACTTTCTTGCCACGTGCAAAAAATTGGAGATTTGGCGGGAAGGAGCTGAGATGGCATAATTGGCGTCCAGAATTTTATGTCGGATTAAAAAGTCGCCAAAGGCAAAAATAGGAAAGTGATGCGAATACAAATGTTACATTTGTTATACAGCCAATCCTCTCCAACTATCAACCTCACCCACTGTCCACCCGAGACTTGGCGTCCTCTCACACGCTAACGAGGCTCTGACGTCCGATCAGGGGCGGCATAGAGTAAATACCCGCACCAACCCAGCACTCCTGGATGCATAGTTGGCAGTCCCAACACCAGGATCAGACGCTATGTCCTAATCAGTTATTCGTCTTAAAACCACTTGATTACCGAAACCGTATAAGAACGGCTCTATGCTCCTTGCAGGAGTAAAAGGAATATATATACATATATACATATATATATATAAGCCATAAACAACGATATGCGATATGATGAGATCGGACTTTAAGTGGCGGCTCTATATATAAAAAACGTAAAGTGCTGTATTTTGGAGCGTGGCAAATTTTTTTTGTGTTTTAGAAACTTCATTGAAATATCTTTTATTCTAGGGGGACACTGGCACAACTTGTTTTTTTCATGGAGGTCGACCTGCTCTAATGTACATAAATACTTATGTGTGCTTACATACAAAAGATAGATTAGTCGGGTTTTACACACCTTAATTTTTGTTGCACGAATTTTAATTTTATATGAGAGAGATGAGAAAGTAGTATATGCACCTTTTGTGTACCTATTTCTTTCTTTCTCATTATAAAATTAAAAACTATTCAAAAGAAAAATGTTGTACATACTATACATGTACATACGTACATATGTACATGTGTAAAACCTGACTGATTATGTAATATCCTAGAAAATAAAAAATGAAATTTGTACTTTTAAAATAGTACATGTCAGTTTTTAAACTAAACAGATTTTATCATCTTTATTTTCGCGGTCTCTGATTTACAAATAAGTTAAGTATCATAAAAACAACTTCAGCTAATTTTATGTGAAATTTCCTTACATACCTACACATGTACATATATATGTAGATACATATGTGCATATATATTTATATACATACATATGTAATTCTGAATGTACATATGTATTTACGTATTTGCATACAAGTGCCCATTTGGTTATCATGTGAGTACATCAAAGTAACTGTTTTGTTAGAGTTTGCTTTACAATGGATTAATTAAATTATTTTACATGTGAATAAATTTTCTACATACAAACATAAATACCCAGTGGGAAAACTCAAAAAACCTTCTTGCTACATTATTCCTTATTGAAGGAACATTTAGAATTTTTTTGTATTCAATTACTATTCTTATGTAACTGCCTTATAGAAGGCCTCGATTCTTTCGCATAAATATACACATCCCACATTCGCTTCTGTGAGAAGGGAGAAGAGGAGTAACATTTTTTGTCTTGTTTTTTTGTTACCAAAGCATAAACAAAATCCATTAATTGAAGGATTTTCAGAATGTCTGGGGAAAGAAGCGAGAATGGATGGTCTACACAATTAGTATGGAATGCAGTGAGCACACCTTGTACATCTAAAATAAGGAGTACAGAGGCCTTCTAGAAGGCATGCTTACTCCTTATTTATCCCGCTGGGTATGTATGCATGTGTTGGCTTTAAAGCAGTCATCAGCAATAACATGCATAGAAATTAACACTAATCAATTCTTATATAAACATTTTCGTTAAAGTATTATAATAAAACCTGCACGTGATTAAGTTTTTGATTTGTTAAGATTTCTGTCAAATGTTGTTTGCCACAAATTGCCACAAATTTCAAAAAGTTTATATGAAGAACATACAAATTTTTAATTTTTATTTTCAGCCGATTGAAATTATTTCGAATTATAGCAAAATAGCAAACATTTTTAGATTTAGCTTTCTAAACTTATGACGATTAACATACATATATGTATGTACATACACAAATATGTACATATTTTCCATATGTATACATAAATGAAATACAACTTGCCTTCGGATGGATTTTTGTTGATGTATTAACGATATACTCTGGAAATGATTGAAATCCGCAGTTGATTATTTTATGAATTCAGAGCCAGAGAGTATCAAATTGCGATGCAACAGATTAAACACTTCTCGATTGTTTTAAAAATCCATCAAAAAATTGCCGAGAAGGTTCAGCATTTGTGAATTCTCTTGAAAGACTTTGATAAATGGGGCATTGCATGCTCAATGAATAAAACAATCACCACTATCGTGAATAACAAGTAAAATTTTTGTTTCCGTTAAATTTTCATTCCTCGCGAAGGGAAAAATGCTGTCGTGAATCTCCTGGGAAATTTTTCCCTCACTATCAATCCCAGTGAACGAAAAAGAAAGAAGAAGATTTGTAATGCATAAAAATTTATTGAAAATCAAACAAACATAAGTGTAATAATAATTATTACACATATTTTAGGTCCCAAATGAAATTTTTTTACTTTAAAATTGTGTTTTTAGATATTCTAGCTGAAGTGAAAAATTTTTTTTAGTACCACCGCACAGTGGGGATTTTCGTAAAATAAATGGTAATGAATCTGAAACTTTAATGTTCAATATGTAATTTTTGTGCGAAATTTAGTCAAAAGATTCTGAATAGCCGCCTCAGTAGGTCGCCGCCCATACTGAACTTAAAATGGAAGAAGTGCACGATGCACTTTCTCACCCTACGTCTCCACGAGCCATAGACTTGAGCATGACATGACCATGAGCAACTGTAAAAAATTCATCAACTTGTTTGTTGTAGTGAACACGTGGCGATGTCCATGTTCAGGCATATCAAAGTATTTTGCGGTAGCGCAATAGAGACAGCATATTTACCAATTTTGTTTTGTTTCTTCTTTCTATTGCAAATGGTTGCGGACGGCGAATCTCATGGCGAACATTGTTGGTCAGACATATGTTCGGGCATCCATGTCAAAGCCAATTGCGATGTCCGACATGATGCCCATACCAAGTTCATGGCTAGTGGAGACCGCATGATACACGAGTTTCCACAAACAGTGTTGCCGAAAAGAAAGTTGCTAAAAAATCACTCTTTATAATAATCGAAGAGTAACAATTTTCACCTTTTAATTTCATTGTTTAGAATTGACAGAACAGAAAATATATTCCACCGCTTTAAGGCAGAATTTATTTCTTAATGTCGTCATTATTGAAAATATTAAACTATTTACATATAAACGTACATATGTACATACATACATATGTTAACCTTATTAAATGCGAAATGACAGATGACAAATATTGTGTCAAAACCATGTACGATTTAAGACATGCCCGATAAGCTAAGAGGAAGCTAAAATTGACTCAAATACAATGAAATTTTCATTGTCAAGGATCTTACTTAAATAGTTGTTACAATTACGTATGTAGTTGCACACCAAATTTAAAAATCTTACAACTAATTATTAATTCAACAAAGGTACTGTAAAAATATAAATAGAAAAAGAAGTAAAGAAAATGTAACTACTGTGATCAATTGGTTGGTCCGAGCGTCGGACAATGACATTAAATTTGTATATGTGCACGAGTAGAATAGAGTCGATGCGTACTATTCATTTCAGTTGTACAATTGGTGGGTGATGTGACTATTATCACACAATACTCGTATCAGAAAACAGATGTGTTGTTTCCAATTGAAAATTCTATAATATTTATTTAATATTCATAACGTTGTTCAAATAGTTGTGGTAAAAGCTTTAACGCAACATTATTAATTTTTGCCTTATTTAAGATAATAAAAAAAATTATAAATTAACAGACTGGTGATTGTATCGTTTTTATATCGAGGTATGACTATTATTAATTTTTAGACACTGTGTGGCGCAATTAAATCGCAGGTTTGTTTTATAGTAGGAAGGGGGGGGGCGCAAGGGTGGCCAAGGCAAAAGAGTTTCTAGTAGATGAAAGAAACCCTAAAAATTTTCACTAGCGGTTTCAAATCTCTCGAAAACTTTTTCATGTTTTTATTAAATAAATCTTGTAAAACATTAAGCTTATCTTTGTAAATAAATTTAAAATTTCCTATTTTGTTATAAGCTTTTTTGCTTTTTCTTTGTATTTTGCCTTTTGTTAAATAATCTATTCTTTCCTCAATTAAACAAAAGCCCAACGAAAATTATTTTTAGAAAAAACTTCTTCGCTTTTCTAGATTTTCTTTCTCTTAAGGCGGGAAATAAATTATGAAAATTATATAAAATATTTGTTGGAAAATTTTTGAATCGGAGCGTTTAAAATTTTGAGTAAAATTTTTTGTAAATTCTTATCATTATTTTTTTTATTTTGTGGGTGAGTTCAAAATTAATGTGAAATTTGGTTTAAAATATTAATTGCATAAGCTAATGATTTTTTTAGTTTAATTTACGCAAATATTTACGAATTGTAGAATCTTTTTAAATATTAATATGAATTGTAAATTTGGCATAATTGTTTGCCATACTAAATACATATACTCATACACACTCGTACACACACGCACACACACACACACATTTATGGTCATTTGTATGGTAAATAACCCATCAAAGTGTCAACATTCGCAATTCTTTAAGCCGGTGTCAACTTCATATTAAATACAGTTGGATGGTCGAAGTAACTTAATTTGTGATAATTGTTCTTTTGTTTGTTGAACCATTAAATCTTAACAAATGCAAATACACCTGAGTCCATTTTTACACGATTTTGCTTTAAATAACAAGGTCGACAATAATAAACAACAATTTTTTAGCTTACTTTTCCTAAATGCAGATGTAATTTTTTAAAACGTTGCATTTTGTATGAAAAAAGAAAAAAAGTTTTGATGTTTTTATCTTGTTTCGCGTGTAAAACATAACTTCGACGCCGCGTTTTTCGGAGTTTTTTTTAGCGTTTATTATTTGTTTTGTCAGGCACGATATTGGCCTTAAAATCTAGTTGTAAATAAGTTTTCATCCTGGTTTAGGTTAGGATAGAGTTTTCCCAACCTTGTTCCAACGGCGCCAACTTAGTATCCCATAACAAGATGGCGAGGACGTTGAAAAATTAGACTGTTTTTTTTCAAAAGTAAAGGCAAACATTTTTTTAATTTTTTTCCGAATAACTGATGGAGTGCTAATTTTTTGCTAAGCAAATATATGTATATATATATATATATATATAACCGACCTTGAGCTTAAAAATTAAAAAGCAAAATATTTTTACCGATATATATACATACATATGAGTATGTATGTTTTCGTTTGTATATATAAATTATTTTTACGATAGTGTACAGTTCTGTTTTAGGTTAGGTTAGGTTAGGTTAGGAAGGGTGGTGCTATACCGCACCTCCACTCGGAGACCCAATTGTGTTCATTGTGATTCCCTTCTGTTGCTCAAAAAAAGTAATATTTACACCCCATTTGTAGCCACAAGTGACCCTATTACCCGTCCTTGAGCCACCGAATTCCCATGATGAAGCCCCTGATGACCTCTAGTTTACACTTCCCGATATCAGTAATGCTTTCATGGAAACGTCTGCTCAGCCATCTAAGCCTATGACGTTGCAGCTTCGGGCAGTGACAGATAACATATTCAATGGTTTCTGGTTCTTTTTCATCCCCGCACATCCTACAAAAATCTGAAGTGCCAGTTTCCCAAATGCTGGTTCTTGCTCTGACCGAGCAGTGACCTGTCAACGCGCCTATCACAATTCGCATCACCTTCCTAATCATGTCCAGTAGCAGTTTGGATCTTCCTGAGTCAAGTTTTGGCCACAAGCCCCTTGAGACTCTACAATCCTCCCTACTTCGACATGAACTGTTGGTCCTGCTTTCTACCCAATTACTGAGTTCCCTATAGTAATGACCTATCGGTAATTTCACCGACCTGTCTGTCATTCCTTCATCTAATGCCGACCCTATTTTTGCCAGCTCATCGGCAATATCATTTCCCTCAACACTGCTGTGGCCAGGAACCCAACATAGTCTGACACTATATTTATCCATAAACAAGTTGAGGGCTCTCCTACAGTCACTAACAAGTTTCGATTTGACAATGTGTCCCTTCAAAGCTTTTAGCCCTGCCTGGCTGTCGACGTAGACGTGGTTCTGTTTTACTCACCATATAATTGTATGTCATGTGGCATCCCTGCATACAAAACGTCAAAATAGGTGAAATAAAAAAGGAATAATGAAACAAACTAAATGAACTTGAGCTTGTGATTTTACTTTTTTTCTTGAAACCACAGCGAATATCGTTAAAATATGTTACTCGATAGCAAAGTTGATGAGTTTTCGTTACTGAATCCAGCAGTAGCACGTTTCTGTAATTCTCGCATCGAAAAATTTCTCACATGAAGTGTGAAACAAAAAATTCCATCGTTTCTCGATTTGTGAGAAAAAAGTGTTTCTGTAATTTAAAGTGAAAAGAAGCAACACTAATTTCGTTTTTATTGGAATATTTCCAACAATCAAGTGTCAAATGAAAAGAAAATGTTACAAAAATATTATTTCAATAACAAAAAAAAAAATAATTTAAAAGAAAAAGAAAATACAATAATGAACAAGAATATAAAATGAATGCAAAATGCTTGAAAGAAGTTTTTCTATCAACTCAAAAAAATCAAAGATAATTTCCCAAAAAAAATCTAAATAAATGTGAACATATCGACTTTTTAATAATATTTTGGTCCAACAATTCGTTGCATATCTTTTTAACTAGTTTATATTTCATATTTTTATACACAAATTATAAAGTTCATACCACCAGTTCACCACTTTAAAATGCGAGTTGTTTTGACAGTTCTTGCGAGAAACTTTTCACAAAATATTGTTACAGAAACACTTTTTCTCACAAATTTCCAATAACATACGTCAAAAACGGTAAAATGACAAACAGTTCTCACAAAAAGTAATTACAGAAACACTTGCATGTGAGAAACGATTTTTTGTTTCAATTCACATAGTTTCTTCTTCATTGCCATCGTTTTCTGTGAGAAATTTTTCGATGCGAGAATTACAGAAACGTGCTACAGGTAATGAATTGCTACGCATTTGGCAGGCTTTTCGCTCAACTTTGATATTAACTTAACACAACTTATGTGTATTAGAGTTGGGTTCAATATTTCTATCAAGGGTTACGCTCAACAACTCGTTCATTCGTTCATTCTTGCCACAAACCTATGATCAAACCCATTCGCATAGTGCGAACGGGGATTTACACTTATTCTTTCATTTATGCAAGTAGTATTTGGTATTTCCCTTTATTATGTACTACGAACATACATATATATTTTGGCAATACTTTGTTGTCCACTCTTCCACATGTTTAATATATGTATACCGCGTAAACACAGGATTAGATGTAATTATATCCAAACAGAGTATGGCGTGTGTATAAATAAAGCTTGTTTAATTGTTTAAGATTATGAATACAAGTATTAAAATATTATTGTTTATTTGAAATTGTCAAGATCTTTTTTGTTTTAAATATTTCAGTTCTATTTCGTATTACAGAATAAATAGAAATAAAGCAAATGCGCAATGGGTGCGTGACATTGTTGTCTTCCTGTGAGTTTTTTTTGTTATTGTTATTTGCTGTTTTTTTTCTTTTAAGATTTTCAGATCAGCAAATGTGTGCATAAATTAAAACGTTTCCAAATTGTGCTCAAATAAAATTTTCCAGTCATAAATTGTTGTTTGTTTGACTTACAAATAAAGTTTTCAAATCACTTACATACATATACATGTGTATATATATGTACATGTATGTATGTATATATGTATATACATTAATATTAATATTTCTGATTTATTAATACAAACATATAGTATGATCGATTTATGAATTGTGCTGGCTTTAAGTTTTTTGGTTATAATTTTGAAATTCTATTTTGCTTAGTATTCTCATATCGCTCATTTACTTCATTACTTATATACTATATGTAGATAATAATGCATAATTAATCCTCATATCGTCATTAATTTTGTGTAAAAATTTTATACAAATACCTTGTAGACTTAACTCTTGAGAGAAAAATAAATTTGTTTTGGTTTCGAATTCTCTAATAGGGCATTTACATTGTCTCAAAATTTAGTACTTTCGAGATTCCGAGCTAAATCTAGTTGCTTTTTACTAGATTCCCCATACAAAAGAAAATCTAATTTTTCAATAGATTTCTGGGAAATTGACTAAAAATTTAATATTTTTTATATGTATATTTTTTACTACCCTGTGTAACATAATAAGAAATTTATTATTCGACATATTGTCAGAAGTTTATTTTAATTTGAAATTTATTTGCTGGTGGTTCAGCGTTGTCTATATATTTCATTGTTGCTGTAACAAATCATCAGTAGACTTCAACCACACATTTTGAATAGTCACAAACCTCTTATCTTATGTGTAACATAATTTATATAGAAGGTGGGTGAATTAGCTACACTGTACACAATTTTCTATTCAAGGTGTGTGAATGAGCTAAAATTTAAGACTAAATTTTAGACAAGGATTTTGTCTCGGATACAAAATCTTGGAAAATGTCAAAAAAGCTAAGTGTAAACGATATAGATTTCGTTAAAGATTTCTAATCAAATAACGATAAATCCACTTTTACTTTCTACTGTGACTATGTACAAACATACAAATGTACAAACATGCATATGTATAGAGATTAATTATTTTTTAACTGTTGATTTTTTTACGTTGCATTACAAATTATAAGAGGTTATCAAAAGCAAATTACGATTTATCAGACTTTGTGTTAAAAATACGAGTTAACGAAGAGCCCAAATGTATGCAATTATTGCGATTTAACGCGAGTTTTTCAGGGGACCGACAGTTTCTTACAATTGTACGGCATTAAACGTATTCTCTTTAGTCCACACAAAATATTTCACTTAAAAATATTTAGTCAGTTTCTTCTTCTAGCTTTTGATAATATTATGACTTTTGATACAGGAAATGTTGCCACTATTGTGTCCTTCAATATGGCAATACTAGGAAGCTTAAACACTACTAAAAAAAAAAACATCAAACTGAATAAATATTAGATTAAATTAATTTTCAGGTTAGCTAATTAGTCCCCATTCGCACTATGCAAGTCTTATTGCTAAGCTGATTAGTTTGTAGGAGAGAGAGAGAGATGAGGGGAAAAGAAACGTATTCAGAAAAGTACTCAGCTTCACGTACTGTCAATACGTTTTGCTTTCTCATTCGCAATGTTAAAAAAGTACACATGCATACACAAAACTATGCATAAAAAATATCGCAAATTCACTTCAATAGTGTCCTCACTCAAAAAAACTAGTTTTGCAGAAAACACGTTTAAAGTTTTCAATTTGCATACAATTCAATGAAGGCATAAAAAATATTCTTCTCTCAGGATATGATAGTACAAGTTATTTATAAGAAATTTTTACTCAAGATAATATACGAATTTTTTGAGGTATGACACTATTGAACCGAATGTGCGATATATGCTCAAAAATAAGACTTGAATTGTGAGAACGCCGGCGAAAGTTCCAAGAAGAAAAAGGGATAAGTTTAGCAATAAGATTTGTATAGTGTGAACTGGGACTTAGTGAAACCAAGCAAGTTCAATTGCGAATGCAAAAATTGGCTTTTCGAGGTGTTTTGCTTTTTTAATGCAAAAATTTACTTGTCGAGGCAATTTACTTTTTTAATCGTTCATTAAAATAGAGATAATAATTGCAGGTTAGAAAATATTAATATCTAAATATATATGCAAATAAATATAATATTATTATCTCTATATGTATATATTTCCGTTAAATTTATTAAAGATTAATTAAGGTTAAGAGTTCCTTTCTTTGGTAGTAAAGGGACAGTGGTCATCTTTCTTTTTCAAGAATTCTGTTCGACAATTGCGTCGCTTTGTCTGTGGACGAAAAAAAGTTGCAGTTGTGATTCTTTAAAACAATTATTATTTATTGTCTTTTGTTCCACACCATTATATCCAACATGTAAAGCGTGTTTTTTAGAGTGTCACAACTTTGAGTTTCTTTGTAATTGTTGTTTCTTTGTTCAATTGTAGCGCCAGCTGTGTGCATGTGGCTCCGTTCTGTTGAAACCAAATATCAGCAAGATTAATGCCACGTAATTGAGGTAAGAAAAAATTTCGAATCATGTTTATTTACCGTTCACCACTGACAGTAACATTCTGACCATCATCGTTTTTGAAGACATATGGGCCAATGACTCCGCCAGCCCATACAGCGCACCAAACAGCAATTTTCTGTTGATGTAATGGTGTTTCGACAAAAGCTTGTGGATTCTCCTCACTCCAAATGTGACAATTCTGCTTATTTACGTGGCCATTCAACCAGAAATGGGCTTCAAGGGAAAATAAAATTTTGAATGGAAACTCAAAATCAATATCAATTTGCGCCTCGGTTGGGCCTTTCACTCAAAAAATCCATTTTATATGCATTAATTCATTTTTATTGATTAATAGAATCATGTACGCCAACAGAGCTCTGTTAAAGAATAAGGGTTTATAAAATTTAACCCAAGCACATACTCGTACATTTTTGTTGATCAGATTCAACAACAACCTTGAATAAATTCCTCTTTTTTGCTCTAGTGCATAGAGTAGGATTCGCACTGCGATTATAATCGTAATGGAAATCGCGATTAATCGCATTTTATAATCGTAATCGTAATCGAAGCCATTAATCGCTCGATTACGATTAAAACTTTTAGAGTTTTTCAAGCAAAGAATTTTATATCAAAAGCCTTCGCCCATGAACTTTTTTCATTTAAACTACGTATGTATTTCAATTTTCATACAGGACAAGTTTAACTCATAAAAATGTTAAATATAAAGTTTAAATATAAAATATATAAAATGAATGCAGATCATATTGCAATCAAATTAAACTCCTTATAGTATAAGATTTCACGTAAGACAAAGTTTCACCGTCCGCAAACCGCGTACAAATAAATAAATAAATAAATAAATAACTAACTTTTCATTCATTTGGTAGCCAAACAAAATATTTTCCAATGAAATGAAAAAAAAAAGAAATTCAATCACAAAGGTCTCTCAGATCAAGTACACCGGATAACACTTTGCACATTCCATTATTTTTCACCTTAACCTAGAAATAAAATTGAGAGAATTTCAAAAGTTTTCGTATTTATTTTATTCAGGCAATAAATTTTTTTAATCATTATAAATTATTTGGGCAACATTTGAAATATTATATATAACCAAATAAACTGTGTCGCGATCGACGATGTTCAGGTATTTGTGTAAAGAACATCCGCATATCGGTACTTCCACTACCGCAGTTGTGTTAAACGAGTTATTTGAAGTTGGCCGAATTCATATTCGTAAGAAGAAAACATGTTGCGATGGAAGACTTTGGATTTAAATTTAAATTTTCTATGGAATTTAATCAATATTAAGTTTAGTTCCTATCGCGATAATAAATCGGAGTTTCTTAAATATTTTATTACTTTATTTAAATATATATTTATGTATGCAGTGTGGTAAATTAAATTTAAATGTAAATATTGTAATTTTATACGAAAAATGTAATAAATAATAAATCAACTCTTAAGCGGCCCACAAACTTGAAATATAATTGCACAATTTTTCGTATTGTACAATAATATCGGCCATGTGTATGTCATATTCGAAGGTGGCACAATATATTGGTAAATATCAAAAGGCTTTTGATTTTTATTGTACAATCAAGACTATTGTGTAATGTGGTGGCAACATTGTTCAATGTTATTTACTTTTTCACTGCCAGGAAAATTGGGCAATATTTTCTTTAAAAGGCAACACATAAATAATAATAATATAACTGCCTGGTAACACTGTTTTTCAAATACACTTGTCGTTATTTTTATTCAAATCGAGTTTTCATTGATTTACATTTATAAAATATTTTAATGCATTTGTAACATTCATTCCTTGTTAAATCTTTCAATAAATAAGTTTTTTTTTATTTTTTATTAAATAAAATCGACAAAAAGAATTTTCTATTTCCAATAGGTTATGGGCCCAGGCAGTCCAGTCGTGTTAGTTTAATAACAAAATTTTAATTAATTAATAAGCGTTTGTCGTAAATAGAAATTCATTTTTGTCGTACAAAGCCTGAGGAAACTTTAGTCATGTAATCAATTTTTCAAATTGACAAACTGGATGAATCCAATTATCTTTTTCGATTTATGGAATGTGGAAAGTGGAAGAGAGTTATAGCCAGAAGATGCCGCATCTCCTTCAAATTTATTGTATTAGACAAGAAACGAAAAAGCCTTGGCTTCCATTTTATTGTGAGAAGGCGGTAATATGAGTGCTCATATAAATGATTTTTTTACTTTGATAGATCAGTTGTCGGAAATAGAGGTTGCAGTACCAGACGAAATGCTTGTGATTTTATTATTGTCGAGCTTGCCAAAAGCGTACGAAGGACTTGTAATTGCAATGGAGTCTAAGGTGAAGTTATTAGAAGAGGGTGCAAAAACCCAAGGTCCAAGTCGGAATGGACAGATATATAACTGTGGTAAAGCGCGGGCGAAGCCCAAAATCTTCTAAAATTTCATCTGCTCCAAAGATCTCTAGGGATAACAGCGCATCTTCAACTAATCGCCAAAACCGTTTTAAAATATTGCAAGATGACAACGACAAACCCGCTGAATCTGCGAACAAAACCTCCAAGCCGCCACCAATCTATTTAAGAGCAAAAAACTCAAACTCTCTTATTAAAAAGTTAATTTCGGTAATTGGTGAGAATAAATTTCACATTGTTCCAATAAAACGTGGTAGCATTGATGAAACGAAAATTCAAATTTATGAAGAAAAAGATTTTCGCACAATGGTTTCTCAATTTGAAAAAAGTAAAACAAATTTCTACACATACCAGCTCAAGAGTGCTAAAGGTCTGCAGATCGCATTGAAGGGCATATATTCCTACGTCGCTCCCGAAGAAATAAAAGATGCACTCGTCCTCCAGGGATTTAAGGTAAAAAGTGTATCGAACATAATAAATAGGGAAAAGATCCCACAACTTCTATTTCGCGTTGAACTGGAGCCAAATGATATAAAATTTAGAAAAAATGAGACGCACCCAATTTATAATTTAAAATATCTTTTATACCGAAAAATAACAGTTGAAGAACCACATAAGCGTTCTGGACCCGTACAGTGCCATAATTGTCAAGAATATGGCCATACAAAAACTTATTGAAATTTACCTACTGTTTGTGTTGTGTGCGGCGAATTACACGGCACTGCTAGTTGCAATAAGCCAAAACATCAAAGGGATAAAAAATGCAGCAATTGTGGAGGTAATCACACCGCTAACTACAGAGGTTGTCCTGTGTGCTCTTTTGTCAAACAGACTATGGGGCAAAAACCTAAATTAGCTCCAGCCCAATCAGCAAACGCTTTATCCGCCACTACTGCGCAAGTGAGCCAACCAGTTACTTCCCGTGTATCGTATGCCGATGCTGCTAAGACAAATTTTATTCCTACTCAAAATGTTTCACCACCAAATAATTCAACAAATACAAACTCAAGCTTTAACTTCAATCGCCTTGAAGCTACTATTGATAATCTGGTGCAAACTATAAATAATTTTACAACAAATATGACTAGCATGATGCAAGAAATGCTGCGAATGCAGAATACACTGCTTCAAGCATTAGTTAATAAACCATGAACACGTTAAAAATATGTTTCTGGAACGCAAACGGCATTCGCCAACACAAAAATGAACTTGAGCACTTCCTCACGGAAAAAAATATTGATATAATGATGGTCTCAGAGATTCATTTGACTTCGAGAAGTCTTTTTAAAATTTCTGGCTACACCTTATATGATTCAAAGGACCCAAGAGGAAGAGCATGCGGTGGATCAGCAATTCTAATAAGGTCAAGACTCAAGCATTATATTATTGACAACATTTCTGAAGAACATCTGCAAGCAACGAATATTTGTATTGAAAATTTTTGCACTAATTTTGTAATATCATCAATTTACTGCCCTCCCAGATTCGCAATTACTGAAGATCAATACGAGGATTTCTTCAAATCTCTTGGCCCTTGTTTCGTAGCAGCTGGGGACTATAATGCCAAACATACGTTCTAGGGTTCGCGTCTTATCACACCCAGAGGTTGAGCGTTGTTCAACACAATTTCAAAAATGGGATTGGACGTCATTTCGAGTGGGGAGGCCACTTACTGGCCTACTGACACAAAAAATTCCGGATGTTATAGATTTTGGCGTCATGACAAATATCTCTAGGGATTTAATTCAAGTTGAAGCTTCTCTAGATCTCTCGTCCGACCACTCTCCCACGTTCGTTTCAATTTGTAGCCCATTAAGAAGTGACTTACCTCATCCTTATGTGAAGATGATAAATCGTGTTAATTGGCTGGGATTCAAAAAATATCTTAGTAGTCATTGCACAGAAAATATTACGCTAAGAACACCCGATGATATTGAATCTAACATTACCAACCTTAATGAAAATATTAAACAGGCGGCTGAACTTGCCACTACCTCCCATCCGCAGACTGGGTTTAATAGAATTTATTCTACTGATATTGAACGTCTCGTGTGTGAAAAAAGAAGAGCTAGAAGGGAATGGCAACAGCACAGATCACCTCAAAATAAAACTAGGTTTAAAGAGTGCACTAAATGACTCGAAGAGTTGCTTGCATTTGAAAAAACTGGGTCTCTTAAAAATTATCTGGAAGGTCTTGATGTCACACCAGCATCTAATTACTCTTTGTGGCGCGCTGCTAGAAAGCTTAAAACACCCGTCGAGTTTAAACCACCTCTGCGCACATCTACCGGAGATTGGGCAAGAAGCGACTCTGAAAAAGGTAAATTATTTGCTGATCATTTAAAATCCGTATTTACCCCAAACTCATGTTCTGGTGCTGTTGATTTGCCGAGTGTAGTTGCGCTACCCCCTCAACTCGAAATTTAAGACGCGTGATGTACAAAAACTAATTGCTGAACTCAACCCGAAAAAAGCTCCGGGTATTGATGAAATTAGTAACCAGATGCTGATGAAGTTGCCTCGTATTGCAATTAGAATCCTGTTATTCATTTTTAATGCCATTTTACGTCTGGAATATTATCCAAACAGCTGGAAGCTTGCCAAGGTTAAAATGATTCCAAAGCCGGGCAAAGATCTTACCAAGGCTGAGTCATATAGGCCAATAAGTTTACTCTCAACAATGTCAAAGCTCTTTGAAAAGTTACTCATGATAAAATTGTCCCCAATTCTAACTGATAATGAGTGCATACCGGACCATCAATTTGGTTTTAGAAGTCAGCATAGCACCATTGAACAAACTCATAGATTGGTGCAATTTATACGAAAAACTTTTGAAGAAAAGAAGTATTGCTCTGCGCTGCTTATCGACGTTTCTCAGGCATTTGATAAAGTGTGGCATGAAGGCCTAATTTTAAAATTAAAGACTTACTTACCAATAAACATTCTAAATCTTTTGGAAAGTTACAGTATTGCCCGGAAATTCACTGTTGTGGAAGGAGACTTTATGAGTATGCCTGAAACAATCTATTCCGGTGTGCCACAGGGGAGTATACTGGGGCCAGTTTTGTATTTGATTTATGCTTGTGATATGCCTTTGAGCAGTAATATTCACACATCTACATTTGCCGATGATACAGCCTGCCTTAGTATGCACGAAATCCCTCACGAGGCTTCCCGATATCTTCAGCAACATATTACCGAGCTAGAACTATGGTTAAACAGGTGGAGAATAAAGGTAAACGAACAGAAGTGTGCTCAGGTAACATTTACCCTACGAAAAGACACTTGTTCCCCCATTACAATCAATAATCAAATTATTCCTCAAAATTTACAAGTGAAATACCTTGGTATACACCTTGATCGAAGGCTTACATGGGAACACCACATTGACCTAAGCTAAAGCAAATGCAACTTAAACTAACTCAGATACATTGGCTGATTGGTAGAAATTCAACCCTCAGTCTAGATTGTAAACTTTTGATATACAAATCGCTTTTAAAACCTATATGGTGCTACGGAATTCAGCTATGGGGTACTGCTTCAGCTTCAAATATAGAAAAAAATTCAAAGAAGGCAAAATAAAATTTTTCGGATAATAACATCGGCTCCATGGTACATAAGAAATTCAAATTTACATCGTGATTTGAATATGCCACAAGTAACTGAAGAAATTGCAAAATACGCAGGCAAATATCTTACAAAACTCGAGTCTCATCCTAATCCGCTTGCTCGTAATATCTTGAATTTTACTGGACACATCCGTTTAAAAAAAAGAGGGATACAAGGGCTCTAATACTCAACACTCCAGAAGAAACTGCTTGAAAATACTTTTGTTTTTGCTTATCACTACTTATGTATTATTAATAACTATCACTAAGTTTATGTCCGACATTGGTCGGGCCTAATTAATTATATTTAGATTTAAGATTTGAATAATTATTGTTAGTTCATATTTGAAGATACAATAAATAAATATACATATGTACAAAAAAAAAAGTTGAGGCCATAACACCAGTAAACAATACGGAGAAAAGAAACAACAATCTGATCAATATCGCGACAGAAACAACAACAACTTGAATGACGAAAATGTTACAATCGTCGAGGTCATTTTGCTGCAAAATGCAAAAATAAGGATAAGCACAGTAAGCATGATAAAAGAGGTGAATTTAGTTGTTCTGTATCATTAGCAACCGTAAAAGCAATGAAAAATAGTAAAATACTTCATCGCATTTTTGCTGTGATTACAACATGTTCGAAAAATATTAAAAATGCAATGAAAATGTTTATTTGCCAAACAACAAACAACAATAGTTTAAAAGCAATTGGCCGAGGTAATGTTGTTATTAATGATAAGGAGAAGAAGATAACTCTTAGAAACGTTTTGCACGTGCCAGAGCTTAAAGGAAATTTCATTTCTATAAGCAAAATGATTAACAGTGGGAAGGTTGTGGTATGTAAAGATAATTTTTTGCATATAAAAGATAAAGAAAATAATTCTGTATTAAAAGCGTCTGACCAAAATGGAATATTTATATATGAAATTGATCAAAATAAGTGTATGAGCGTAAAATTACAAAACAATTTTATGAATTGGCTTCTAAGATATGGCCATGTAAATTTTGATTGCTTAAAAGAGATGGCGAAAAATAATTTAGTAAAAGGGCTCCTGATAAGAGTTTTTCATAAGGAACCAGTGTGTGAGACGTGTTCTAAAGCTAAAATTGCTGTTAAACCATTTAAAAGGTCATAATTTCGAATCAATCTTTGCTAGAATTAGTTCATAGCGATATTTGTGGACCCAGATATTTTGCAACATTTATCGATGATAAATCTCGTTTCACAGTTGTGTTTTGTCTCAAAACTAAAGATCAAGTTTTCAACGCTTTTAAGGAATATAAAGCACTTGCTGAAATGCAAACAGGTTGTCATATAAAGTGCTTAAGGACTGATAATGGCCGTGAATACGTAAATAAAGAATTTAAATAGTTTTTAATTGATAACGGTATAGGAAGACAGCTCACTGTACCCTACACCCCACAGCAAAATGGTGTTGCCGAAAGAGCTAATAGAACACTAGTTGAGATGTCCCGCAGCATGCTTTTAGAAGCTAATCTTGATGAGAAATTTTGGGTTGAAGCAGTATTAACTTCAGCATATTTACGGAATAGAACAACTACAAAGGTGTTAGTGAATAAGACACCGTTTGAACTTTGGTACGAATTTAAGCCATCAATAGCGCACTTAAGGATTTTTGGTACAAAAGCCATTGTTTTATATAAGCCCCACAGTAAAAAATTTTTACCTAAAGGAAAAGAAATGATCATGATTGGATACAGTGAACAGGCAAAAGCGTACAAGCTATATGAACCTAATATCAGGAAAGTTTATGTAAGTCGTGATGTTATTTTTGTTGATGGAAAATACTACGAAGAAGAATAGCAAAAAGATGAGTCAAAGTCTATATCTTTTGGTGATTTTCTAAATGCCAAAGTGTCTAATAGTGACAATAACGTCGAACCGTATGCAGTTAATGTTGAAAATATTGCTACAACACAGTATGAAGACAATAACAATCAGTTAGAAGCCCTCGATGAAAATGAAGCAGAAGAAATTATTGAAGACAGCCGTGAGCAACAGCCAAGAATAGGTCCAGGACGTCCAAGATTAATTATAACTGGCTTAGTAGGTCGTCCAAGAAAGGTATACAATACTTTAAATTCAGTAAATATTGTTATTCCATGCAGTGTCAATGATGCAATAAAAGGTCCGAATGCTAATGCATGGAAAGCTGCCATGCAGAGGGAGTATGCATCTCTAATGAAAAATCAGACGTTGGAATTGACAGAACTACCCAAAGGCCAAAAAGCTATTGGTTGTAAATGGGTTTTTACCGTAAAAGAAGATAAAGTTGGAAATGTCCAAACTTTTAAGGCCAGACTGGTTGCCAAAGGTTGAAGCCTTAGCTCTAGAGCACGAATTATACATGCACCAAATGGATGTATCAACCGCTTATTTGAATGCGGACTTAGATGAAGAAGTGTATATGGTACAGCCAAAAAGTTTTAAGGATGCAGATCATCCAGATAAAGTTCTAAGACTTAAGAAGTCACTATATGGATTAAAGCAGAGTGGGCGTGCATGGAACATGAAGTTGAATAACGTTTCAATTAAAATGGGTTTCAAGAAATGCGCCTATGAACAATGTATGTATACTCGAAATCATGAGTCGATGATCTCATAATAGCAAGTTCTTCAAAGAAGGAGCTAAATAGTATTAAAGCAGCAATCGCCAAAGAATTTGACGTTAAAGATGGAGGTCCACTAAATCATTTTCTAGGAATGGAATTTGATCGCATTGGTTAAACTGGTTCAATTAAGGTATGTCAACGGAAATATATAAGCAATTTATTGAATGATTTCCGAATGCAAGACAGTAAGGATGTACCTCGCAATTTCCACTCGTCCTGATATCCTGCATTCAGTTAGTAAGCTTGCGCAGCGTAACATTGATCCACATGTTGAACACCAAACAGCTGTAAAACATGTTTTACGGTACTTGAAAAAGACAATGATTTCAAGCTGAATTTTGAAAAAACTGGTAGACCTACAGTCGGATATGCTGATGCAGATTGGGCTAGTGATGCTACCAATAGAAAATCGTATTCAGGTTTTGCTTTTATGAAAGCTAATTGTATATTCTCCTGGGAGTCCAAAAAGCAAAATGTCGTTGCCTTGAGTAGCACATAAGCAGAATATATTGCATTATCCTCAGCAGCTAAAGAAGCAATATATATTAAGAATTTGTTAGAAGAATTGGGGTTTAAAGAAGATGGACTCTCAGTGCACAGTGCCCTGTAAAAAATGCAACATACCATGCCAGAAGTAAGCACATAGATCCGAAGTATCACCACGTTCGAGATGTTTATTCAAAAGGCGAAATAGATATTGGTTATGTTCCTACTGGGGAAATGCCATCTGATATATTTACGAAAAACTTATGTAAAATTAAACATTTGAAATTTTATTTTGTAAATCTATTAGTTTATATTAGTTATTTAAATTGTACTAATAATGTGTTGAGAGGGAGTGTTAAAAGGCAACACATAAATAATAATAATATAACTGCCTGGTAACACTGTTTTTCAAATACACTTGTCGTTATTTTTATTCAAATCGAGTTTTCATTGATTTACATTTATAAAATATTTTAATGCATTTGAACATTCCTTGTTAAATCTTTCAATAAATAAGTTTCTTTTTATTAAATAAAATCGACAAAAAGAATTTCCTATTTCCAATACAATTTATTGCATAGTATAGGTCAAAATGACAATAATATAGTATGTACAACAACATATGCAATATTATTGTAAAGGGTCCGCCATCTAACGTCTTTTTTTCAACTAGTGCTTATTTTGTGAATGGTAACACTTAGCTCATGTCTGAGTTGACAGATAATTAGTTTTATCCTTCCGCTGAACGAATATGGTTGTGTATACGCTTGAACAACGCTGGGAAATATTGCCTGCGATCGACTTACAGAAGATGCCGATTTTGCCAAAAAAAATTATCTTTTCAGATGAAGCTCATTTTGATCTTGGCGGGTATGTAAACAAGCAAAATTGTCGCACGCATACATTGAAAAGCCGACGCACCCAAAACGAGTCACTGTTTGGTGCGGATTTTGGTCCAGAGGCATAATTGGGCCATTTTTGTTCGAAAATGAGCAAGGAGTGGCCGTTATAGTCAATGGCGATCGTTATCGGGCCATGTTGTGGCGCTACGTGCCACACAGCCGAAGCTACACTCGATGTTTTGCGCCCTATTTTCAAAAAAAAAAGTTATCTGGCGGACCCTTTATAATGGATGGATTGCTTTAGTCAGCGAATAAATCATTTTTACCGGCAAAGTGATGACCACAAATTTTTAATTATATCGTACAATTTATTTACATATATATATAAATATTTACATAAGTATGTATCTCTTAAGTTCTTTATGACACCCTGTATGCTAATCAAAAAATAAACCTTAAAGCAGTGTTGCCAGTAGATTTCTCGAAAAAATACCTACACATGTTAAAAAAATCCGATTTTTCCCTACACGTTGAAAAAATTTCCCCTACAAAATTCCCTTTTTTTGTATCATTAAAATAGAAGAAACCCATTAGTTAAAAAAATATGTATATTTATTAAAAATAAAAAAATAAGTAATTAAACTCAATTAAAACAACATGAAGTTTTTTAAAAACTTCAAATAAAATTTAATTTTGAAGGATAAATTCAATTCAGTTACAAAAACAGGTTATTTTAAAATTAATATGTATGTATGCAAATTTCATTGCAATAAAATTTGTAGGAATTTTGATTTGTCAATTTTCATTGCAATAAAGTACTAGGCAGATTTTGTTGTTGCAGGCTTTACACCACCTGGTATATGAATTCGCCTTGACATATACCGTCGCATTTTTAACTAAGCGACCTAACTGACATTTTTTTGAAAAATTAGTTAAGTCCTTTACTAGACTTTATAAGTCATAATACACCTTGTCTACAAAAAGATTTCAGAAGCAGCCATAAGAATGAATGTATAAAACAACCATTAAAGCTGCTCTCCTGTTAAATTTTTAAAACGTAAGTTAGGTCAGTTAGTTAAAACAGCGACGATACATACATACATACATATTAGTGTCGCCAACTTTTTAAAACACAAACAACTTTGGAAATATATTTTTAAGCGATTTTAACGAAAATAAAATTTTTGAACCGTTTTGAAAAACGTTATGTTTGCACTTATTTCATAAAACGACATGACTAAAAAATCCCTAAATTTTGGAGAATATAAAAAATCTGTCCGATTTCCCTACGCTTCTATTTTAGTATCAAAAAAACCTACATGTAAGGATTTTCCAATCTTCTGGCAACCTGCCTTAAATGCAAGTGCAACGAAGCGGTGCTGTTTACGTTTTTGTTGACAATTTTGCATGCAATTTCTGTAAAATTTATGTATGAATGGAAAAAAAATTTGCATTGTTTCCAATTTCCATTGTATGTTTTCTTAATGGGCCCATGAGTGCTAAGGATGTAAAAAGGGGTAAAAAAAGGTAAAATCGGTATCTTTATATCTCGGAAACTTCATTAGAAAGACTAAAAAATTCAAAAGCATACGAATGCTGCTAAAAACTTTTTTTTTTTAAATTTTAATATGTGTACTTTTAGGGGTTAAAAGGGGGTGAAAACTTTTTTAGAACTCGACATATCTTCTAAATTATTGGTCGTAGCGAAAAGTTTTTCGATGCGTTCTTTTCTTCTGGACAGAATCTCGAATGGATTTAGGTACTTTTGCAAATTCGCACTTATAAGGGGTAAAATCGCACCCGTTTCCGGTACTTTTTTGTTTATTCTAAGGTACATACATATGTCATACATGTAAAAATAGTTTACTATGACTTGCTACCGCTCAGTAGAAACTGATCTAAAAAAATTTATGTTTTTTCGGAGGGCCAAAAAGAGATACCAAAAAGGATAAATACGGGAAACAATGCTACATATTTAAAATTCGGGAGAATTCAAATAATTGAAACGTTTTAAATCTGAGTTAAATTTTATTCTTGAACACTGTCATCGAAAGGGTACTTTGAATATTAGCTGGGTTCTTTAAAAAAAATACTTTTCAGAAAAGGTACTATTCGAAAAAAGTACTTTTTCCAAAAAAAAATTTTTTTGTTAAACACTTCTTTTAAACGGGTGCTTTTGGGATCTGGTACTCTTTTGAAAATCTACTTTTTGAAAATGTAGTTTTAGAATATAAAAACTTTTGGATAAGGTAATTTTTCAGAGATGTACATACCTTTTGTAAATGGTAATTTATAAAAGAGTACTATTTCAAAAAAGTACTTTTAAGAAGAGTTATGTACACTAAAAAGGTGCTTAAAGAAAAATAAATTTTTCTAAGAGGTACTTTTTGGGAAAAGTACGTATTTAAGAAAAGTACTTTCAAGCCAAAACAAAAGTATTTTCGATTGTCGATACGCCGATACTTCTTATATTTTTCTTTAGAGTTTTTTTAAGTCTTATTAATATCAATTTTAAATCTTGAGCCAATCTAAACTGAATGCCATCGTTTATTTTGTAAAATCATAAATATTGCAGACGTTTTGCAGTTTGAATCTTAGAAACTGAAATGTATTGAAAATTTTGATGATTTGATTTTTGGCTCATTAATAATCACTTATTTTGTATAATAGAAGAATTACTCTACTTGAGTTTTGTTAATTTTTTACTTGAGCTCAATTTCAATATACGTATCGGTATCGGAATCGGTATCGGCGATATTTATTTTTGAATATCGGTATCGGTATCGGATCGGCGAAATGGCGTATCGTTACATCCCTAGTATTTTTCAGGTTAGATACTTTTTTGAAACGATACTTTATTGAAAAACGTACTTTCTATAAAAAGTACTTTTTGAAAACGGGTATTTTTTCGAAAAATTATTTTTTTGGAAAAGATACTTTTTGGAAAAAGTCACATTAATTAACAAAAATATTTCATTAATTTAATTATTATTATTCGAACTGCATTTGTTTCTATATTTAATGAATTGAACAGGCTAATTAATGTTCGTATCGCCTTTTAAGCCAAATTACATGTGATAATTATTAATGAACAAATAACATGAAAGTTAGTTGTAAATATTCTGACAACACATAGTTGAACGGAACAGCCAGCCGTTTTCGAAAGCCACTAAACCTTCATCATCAGCGTTCTTCTGTGTTTGGTCCACTGTGTGGTGTGTCAGTTGATGTAGATTTCTGCCTTATATACGAAACTTTTCTGCAAATGGAATATGTGAATTGGTTTGATTCGTCGTATTTCAATTTGTTGAAATGTGTTTTGTAATGATTAATAATTATCACATGTAATTTGGCTTAAAAGGCGATACGAACATTAGCCTGTTCAATTCATTAAATATAGAAAAATATTTCATTCTATAAGAACTGAAAATACTGAACTTAAGCCGGATTAACAAATTATTCCTGATTATAATTTAACAATTTAAGTTTAACTACTTAATTTGAATGCAAATAAATTACTTTGGAATTTGTAATTTGATAGCAAATATTTAATCTAAACATGAATTTTAGATAAAAAAACAAATCAATTTGATGTACAAATACATTCAAAAAATAAAAATAAATACATATGTGTGGTGTGGTTTGGACTAGAGATGACACGAATACTCACCACTCAACACGAAGTGTTCGTATTACACATATTTTACATATGCTTATGAATTTCCAGTAGAGAAAAATTTAATATTTTGTATCGTCCAACACACAACACCAGCATATTTGTTCATATTGTATGGGCCTCTGAAGCTTAAAGTTCTGCTCGTAAATAGATAGTATCAGCTGTGGCGGCAGAGTGTATCGGTGCCATATTTTGAAAAGCGACTCTTGAAAAACAAATCTTCATTACTATATCAATAATATTTCGTGTGTGTTGTACAGTATCGTGTGAACAAAATTTTTCACGTGTGTGTTTCGTACGTGTTGAGCGTATTGTTATTCGTGTTCGTGTCGTGTTGGAAAAATTCGACACGCACCCATCTCTAGTTTGGACACACATACATACATTCATATGTATGTACATTCATATGTAGACATTATTTTTAACAATTTGGATCACGTGTTTTGATCCAAATCAAAAATTTTATTTCTTTATTGACGAATTGTTTTCGTTTTTAATATAAAATAAATTAAACTAATATTTCGTCTTTTTTGATTACAATACAATAAATTGTTGAAAACTTTCTGCCGTATTCAAATATATTATTTTGATTTACAAAAGGTTCACAAAACGAATTTTGTATGTAAATTTGTTTAATAAACGTTTTGTAAGCCTAAATTATTTTTTATGAATGCGGCAGCTTATGTTTTATACTGAATTCTTTTCTCCATAGTTTTTATCTATGTGCATTCGAAAAATAAAATAATTAGATGTTGTGTTCGAACAATTTGAAATACGAATATTTTGGCAACACTACGTTCTTGTTTCAGGCATCTACAGACTTATCTGTCTGTTACCTTTTGGTTGAGTGAAGTGAAAGGTTAAATTCTCATTCAATTAACATTCATCCATGACATCCATACAAAAACCAATTTTAAAAGAAGGTAAACCATTCCAAGTGTAAACCATGCTACTCGTAGCTACAAATTCTTACAATAATATACAGAAATATTATAATTGAATATTTTTGTTTTATAAAAATAAACTGTTATGCGTACATACTAGGGTGATCGATTATTCGACATTTTCCAGAAACCGGTTTTCGAATAGTTCGAATATTTGAAATTATGAAAGCAAAATGAATTTTTTTCGATTAAGTTGTGTGTAAATTGAAAACTTCAAACTCGTATTCTGACAAACTAGTTTTTTTGAGTTAAGTCGTTCTTTGAGTAAATGAGCGATATGTAAAGTACGTATCGCACGCTAAATCGTAAACAGTCGCAACTCAAAAATATCAAAATGATTTTGTTTTTCCATAAACCAGTTACTGAACAAATGTCTGATGACCGCTAAAATTTCTTTTGCAACACAGTCTTCTTGAACAATATACATACTTGCGTATCAACAGTTTTTTGCCGCTTCTGAACATTTGAATACTTTTTATTGACATCTATTGTACTTAATTCGCCTCTCCTACCACCTCATAAAATCGCTTTAACTTCATGTTGCCATACCAAAAAAAAAACGCCTAGAACTTTTACACTGAAAAAAATATAATATAGTGAAAACTAATTTTATTGAAAAATCTACAAATCTACAAGTATTCGACTGAGCCGGTTTT
Organism: Nowickia ferox; assembly: GCA_936439885.1. Taxonomy (NCBI): domain Eukaryota; kingdom Metazoa; phylum Arthropoda; class Insecta; order Diptera; family Tachinidae; genus Nowickia; species Nowickia ferox. The sequence continues at coordinate 152,336,780 of OW387023.1, read as the reverse complement.
TTAATTATAAAAACCGAACTATTCAACATTTGGAAAAAACCGACAACCGCATTGTGAAAAAACCTGATTTTGAAACCAGTTGAAAAACCGAGTCGATCACCCTAGTACATACATACATACACATGCATAGCTTCTACGTTAAGTTTAACATTTGAAATTGGCTTATTTTGTGGGTCATAAAAAATAATTACAGATTATTAACGCAAGTATTTATGTACATACTCGTACGTATGTATGTATATACATATCTTATTTCCAATAAGCATAACTGTTTGCAATTTTTTAAGGGCAACGGAGTTTGTTTTTTAATTTTATCTATTTCTATCTCCAGAGGTGCCATAAGTAACTGTTTTTCTGCTGCACTCTTGTCACAATTTTAAAATTATTAAAACTCATGTCACTAAATTGGCATATTTCGACTTCGATTACATCAAAATGTTGCCACGTTCTTTTATCTAAACATTAAATAAAAGAACGGTTTCTTATGAAACCCTGTGTGCTAAAATATGGCTCGCACATTACGGAATTTACTAAACACAGTAAATTGCATATTTAATTTTTACTTTTACTCTCAAAATGCCTCGGGCATATGTAGCTACATAGTCGTACGATATTATTAGGACAAAAATGGTTTTGATAAACTGTCATGAACTTAAAATTACATTATATATTTGTATACATAAATATTACATTCTAGAAGTTAAGAACTATTAACAATAAATTACTGAATACGTACATACATATGTAATGCTGTGGCCACTATCCCTGACCACAATGACAATATTGGTGCAAATATGGAAGAAACCGCAGATATTTATGTATATTTTTAATGCATTTTATTTTTTATTAGAAGACTTAATAGTTTTTTTAATATTTATTCTAGCATCGGCAATGTACTTGACCAAAAGCTAAGTTGAAAAAAATGACCCCAGTAGAACCTTAACAAAACAATTAAATAGCCTTAATGATGCTAACAACTGACAGCCACATACGAGTGCATGATCAACTTGGTCGACGACGAGTAGGGCACAAGAATCAAGAGAACAAAAAAATAGTTAAACAAAAATTATGTTGAACCTAAAGAATACGAGTATGTAATAACTCAAATGCATTATCACCAGATGATAATCGTATATTTTACATATGCAGTGCCGCTCAAAATAATAGCACCAATTAAATTTTTTTCTTTACAACAAGCAATACGAAAGTTTTTTTTTTTTTTTTTTTTTTTTTTTGTAAATAAGTGTACAGTTCCATCCCATCAAAAAGAAAAACTTTTGGTAAAACCCAGCAAAAATATTCGCCTACATGGAAGCAGGTTGGTAAGGGAGAGAGAGAACGCTCTCCCTTACCAGCCTGCTTCGGTATTCGATGATTTTTGTTCGTGATGTCCCACTTGGCAGGTCTCCGGGTATGAGATTCTGAATGCATATCAGATGTGCAGAAAGAATCCCATACTTCATGCCTTTTTCATACATATGTATGTATTTATATAAACAAATTTGCGCTTCAGATCAGAATTTTATATCTACTTTTAAGATTAACTTATTTTCCTTTTATATTTACTGCCTTATTCATAAAAAATATTTCAGGTTTATTAAGCGCTTATTTGACATATTTCTATGGGGAATTTGTCAAATAAACCTGTAATAAACCTAAAATATTTTTTATGAATTAGACCGTTATTATATATTAAATACAATATCAAATCAAATACTTTTTGGTCGTGCGTTGAATCAGGAGTCGATCCCAGGAACTTTTTGCTGGGAAGTAAGCATTAAGACAAAAAGAAGCGCTTCGGAGGCGCGGAAAAGCACACATTGCATCCCCACTGCCTTGCGAGGATGCAACAACGTAAGCGAATGACGAAATTTAACACAAAGACTAAAGAAAGTTACTGAAGTTATTCTTTTTCCAGATGCCTTGTGAATACCCCAAATATTTTTTGTAATCATAATAAAATGAAAAATTTTATTTCGTTTTCAGTAAAATTATATCCGCCATTTGACGAATGTAATCGGATTTACTAAAAATTTTCTCATGGTGCTATTATTTAGACTGCAGCTGCATTTGTGTGTGTGTGTGTGTGTGTGTGTGTGTGTGAATGTTAAGATAAAATCTTAAGAGATGAAAGCCAAACAAACAAATAAACAAACAAGCGACCAGCAATAATATTAAACAAATTGGAGTTAACCCTAGCAGGTCGTAAAAGAAGGCATCGATACTTTAAGAAAAGCCCCGCTTCACTCCGAATCAGCGTTCAGTTCGCGGCGAACCCAACAGTCGTGCAAACACAAACGCACAAAAACAAACTCTAAAAAACACAAATATTTAAATAAAAACTAACATCGTATATAAACAATTAAACACATTATCAACAACCAACGTTGTTTCCGTTGTTGTCGTTGTAGTAGTATTTCCAACACAACTCGGAGCATTTTGAGGTACTGAACCGATTTTATATTAAGAAACAAAATATAAAAAAACACTGGGGTTTTTAAATAAAAAAGGAAACAAATATGACAAGCAAACATTAAACGCTTTGAAAGACAGACTCTGCTCTCTTGTTCTCCCATCAGTCGTGCAGGTTTCTAAACAACCAAAAGCCATCATCAGCTTTTCAAATGAAATTCAATAAATAAAATTCTCAGCGCTTAACATGCGAAAAGCTTCGATTTGTCTTTAAAATTCGATGTAATTAGGCGAAGTTAAATTGTTTGCACACTGACTTCGTGTAGTTAACATTTCAAATAGACTGGAGAGAATCTTTAGTGTTAAGTGGCAAATTTTAAAATAAATAAAATCAAACGGACAATTCCGGCCAAACATTCAAGAACTGTTTAACGGAACAAAAGCAAATTTCTAACGAAAAACTTTTACACTTTGAATAAATTCTATTTATTTTTTACTTTTAATTAATTTAAAGGAATCATATCCTGCTTTAAAGTGATGTGTTGAAATAAAAAATAAATTTAAATAAAATACAATTAGTATTAAAATAAAAGCAACATTATTCCTTTCTAAAAGATAAAAAGTGAAAGTGGGAATATTTCAGACATCATCATACATGAACTAAGTGAATTAATTGTGTGACCACAAGGATTATTCCGAAAATAAATTAAGGATATTTTGAACAAAATAAAGGTAAATAAAAAAAAGATAAGGAAAAGGAAGTGAATTGCATAGTTTATCAAATCTTTTTTAGCAAAAAAAAAAATAAAAATTTTAGAAATCTTTGTTGCAACATGTTGATAAAACTAAAGAAGAAGACAGTACAATGTATTGCAATAAAATGTGCAAGAAATTATAAAAAAAAATTGTTAATTAAATTTGTTAATTCTGTAACCTTTTGCAAACCGAAAATAGTAATATTTATCGACATATTTATTCGTTTGCGTTAAATGTAATATGATTCTGTAATTTCTTTTTCACGATAGTCTCCAGCTGCATTTTAATCGCCATTTAATTCTATATCAAGTGGTATGTCTGCATAGAAATTGCCAAAATGAGCAAAAAGCACAAATATTAACAAAGAAAAACTAAATGAATTTAAGCTTGTTAAAATATGTTAGTGAATAGCAAGGTCGATAAATTTTCATTGTATCTATTATAGCGACACGATTATCGTAATAAAAGTTACTGAATCCAGTACCTAGATTCTGTAAATTTTTGCGAACCGAAAATCGTAATATTTATCGATATATTTATTCGGTTGTCAGAACGATAGTGAGATTCTGTAATTTATTTTTAACGATAGCGCACATATGTGTCTTACTCACCATGTAATTGTAAATTATGTGGCGTCTCTGCCCATAAAAGGTCAACACAAACGAAAAGCACAAAGAAGAATTAAAGGAAAACTAAACGAATTTCAGCTTGTGATTTTACTTTTTTTACTTCAACCGACAGCGATTAGCGTTAAAATATGATACTGGATAGGTAATTCCATAAATTTTCGTTATATTTATTATAGCGTTACGATTATCGTAATAAAAGTTACTGAATCCAGGTACAGGTATGTACTGGCTTTGGTCTGCGGTCTGTGAAGAGGCCACCTTTTGTGACGTTACCTTGCTTGGTGACTTGGAAAAACTAATGTTCTTTATACTTTTTTGGATGATGGTGTAGAGAGTGGCTCTAAAATCAAAAGCTTAATTGTGGACTTTTATGTGGAAATGTTCATATCTCAAATTTCTACATATGTATATTTGTATGTACGTTAAGCTTGAAATAATTGGAAGTAAAATTGTGTGAACTATTTTTCATAATCATGTCAGGCGTTTTTACAAAAAAAAAAAAATCAAAAATATTTTAAGTCTTGAGGACATAAAAAATAATATGAAAATGAAATTAGAATTCGGAATCTGTAAAATATAATCAAAGTATTTATTCTGTAATACATATTAAACTTAATTGAACTGGAGTGAATTTTAATCAGGAATAATTTATTAATCCGTCCTAAGTTCAGTATTTTCAATTCTTATTGAATGAAATATTTTTATTAATTAATGTGATTCTCCAAAGAAGAGAAGAACAATTAAACTAGACTTTTTTAGCTGGGGGAAGTGCACTTCATCAGCACCCATGTCTAACTATTTGGGCAGAGATTGTTATTAACATCAGCTATTTAGCGTGAATTTTTAATGAAATTAAATGAATACATACGAAAATTTTTAAGGTACCAAGTGGTCTTAATAAGGTATTTAGGCTGCCTAGATAGATTCAGATTATATTGATATGTTGACAAAAGTTGTTCAACTTTACCGCAGCTACAACTTTGCCAAATAATGTTAGCAAACAATTAGGAGTCCCTGTTAGTTATTCTGAAAAAAGTGACAAATTGTTTTTCTTCATTTTTGCAAAAACAAGATTTGTTTGGTAGACTCTTGGCTACATTATTGCCATATATGGCCTAGAGCAATCAGTTAGCGGGAGCGCTAAAAGTTTCGATATTCGATATTTCACAATTTGTATTTTTTTTCTACGATATGTGTGCAATGCACACTGTGCATATACTCGTATAATTCTGTTCGGAAAGGTATGTAAACCTACTCGTCTCATTAACTTAATAATTAATTAATAATTAATTAATCGTATTCCTTTAAATAATTTCCATGCATAATTGCACAACAGTTTTATGAATTTTCACGTATAATTGCTACATACGGGGATTACTGTTGTTATAAAAAATATTATTATAATAAAAAAAAGTAAATTATTATAAAAAATATTCCAAAATTGAAACGGAATTTTTTCTCATTATTTCTGTTTCAACAAGGAAAAAGTGCTTAAGTCATATTTTACTGACTTGCAGTACAGCACTTTTAAGCTTTCAAGTCGATTTTCAGAAATCTATTTCTTTCACAGATAAACTAGGAAATTTTGTATTCAAATAATTTTTTTTTAATTTCGTTCTACACACTATAAATAATAATACATTTGATTTGAAATATTCCAAAGTTCTCGTGTATAAGCTAAATTAAGCAATTATTCCATATGAGATTAGAAAACGAAAAAAGATAAGAAGCGAGTCATTGCGCTATAACTTCCTGAAAAAGAGCACAAAATTAATGAAATTTTGCCCAGGGGTACTTTCGTATATGGAGATTACAGGGGTACTGTTAACTCAAAAACAGCTTATCTCGACTTAAGCACTTTTTCCTTCGTCACAGATTTAGAGCTGCTGAAAAATAATTTACACCTTTCAGAATTAGTTTTTTATGAAACCGAAAAGAGCTTCATTCAAATTAATAATGTGATTTAATTAATTCTTAGAATTTGTTTTCTTTTTTACTTCATTAAGTAAATAAATTAAGGGATAATGTTAGAAGTTTGCGATAAGCTTCCGGAAATATAAACGATAAAGTGACCTTGAATTTTTTTGTCATTATAGCAACTGTACGATAAAATAAATAATAATTGGGGCATTCAAACGATAGTCTTAAGTGTCATAATGTCTTAATATTTTAACATGGTTTAAACAAACATTGTTGTTACCGCTCAAACAAAAATCTCATAAAATAATAAGACTTTCTGAGCTATGTTTATTTTTTGTCATAGTTTACCAAAGGAATTGAGAGAGAGAGAGAGAGAGTAAACAATGTACAAATGCGCTAAACCGAAAATAAAACTAAGTACATGCCATAGCAGTCATATTTTTTGTGTTATTATTTTAAAACATATTAATTTATGATTTTGAATACCCCAAATATAATTTTAATCAGGAATAATTTCTTAATCGGGCTCAAGTTCAGTACCTTCAATTTTTATGGAAGGAAACATTCTTATTAAAAATTGGTTGAAACTTATGGAGAATAAAAGTAAATGAAAAAAAGTGTATTCAGATAATATTTACAATACGAACAAGAACAAGTATCTCGTTCCCCCATTAGAACCAACAATCAAATTGTGCCTCAACATTCACAGGTGAAATACCTTGATATCGACCTTGATCGACGGCTTACATGGAAACACTACCTTGACTCAAAACTCAAATGGAACTTAAATTAATTCAGATACATTGGCTAATTGGTAGAAATTCAACCGTCAGTCAAGATTGTAAATTTTTAATATACAATTAGCTTTTGAAACCAACTCGTATATGGTGCTGTTGCAGCTTCCAATGTAGAGAAAATCCAACGAAGACAAAATTTTAAGATTAATAAAATCAGCACCATGGGAAAGCGTGTTTTTTTAAAGTGTCACAACTTTGAGTTCCTTTAAGTAAAATTACAAAATTACTCATTTTACTTTTTTGTGTGCATATATCAATTATTAAATATTTTAAGCTCCAAATAAACAGTTTTATTTTATTTTCCAAAAGTTTACTCTTTGTGACAATAGGATTTTCATAAACAAACTATTCATTTACTCGCTTAATCGAAACAGTTCTTCTGAATACAATGACAGATATTGCATTGCAATGCCTTAAAAGATTTTTCATTATTATTATCATTATGATCATCTCCATTGTGCATGCTACAACAATCTGAATTAATATAAAAAATGCTAAATTTAAAAGTGAACAAAGTCTTATTTAAGTATGCTTGGACATATGTACATAAATATATATTTTAGTTGTCATGTTGCTTTGCATATTAATTTAAAAAATAAAATATTTTAACAATGAATATGACAATATGTCGAATAATAAATTTCTTGAATGAAAACAATAACAATAAAATTTGATTAAATATGAAATGTATAGAACAGAACATTTAGATGGATGAGTATTTATGATTGCGTGTGTATGTTAGCCCACTGTGCATTATATCCAAAATATATTATTAAGTATATATGAATGTATGTAACATGTATGTATGTATGTCCATGTACACACATACATATATTTTGCAAAGAAGAGTAAAAACGTGCCTCACTCAGCATTTAAAAATATTTCCTAAAAATTGCGCCCCACCAATAACTAAAACTAGAATGCGGAATAAAAAATTATTAATTAGCTATATGTTGTACATATTATAAGCGAGTAAATATGTACATATATACATACATACACCAGTAAACATATTTTGCCAAAACTATAGGGTGTTTTTTATTGAGGTATATAACTTTAAGTTGGCATCACTTTTTTAACTGGCGGCCATTTTGTCAGCTGTCAAGTGACTAATATTTAGTTTGGTTTGCCATTTCATCATGAACAGGTTGACAAAAGAACAACGCTTGCAAATCGTGCAAATTTATTTCGAAAATAATGGTTCAGTTCGCGAAGTTTACCGCAAGCTCCGTCCGTTTTATGGTCGACATAATCGTCCATCAGAGCAATTAATTCGGTTAACCATGGATCGTTTTCGCACTACGTTTACTCTATGTGATAATACGCATCCGCAGAGACGTCGAACAGTGCGCACCGAAGAAACAATTGCCGCTGTAGAGCAAAGTGTTGAAGAGGACCCGAATGAATCGATTCGCCACCGTGCACAGCAATTGAAAATTGGACCTGTAGAATTGGCTTTATTCGAGCCAGCCGCGGCGGCCACATGCCCGAAATCATATTTAAACGTTAATGGCATAAAATTATCCTTCCAATAAAGCCAAATTGATGGACATTAAAACGATTTTCTTGTGTTTTATTTCAATTCGAAGTTCTATACCTCTAAAAAAACCACCCTCGATTTGGGAAATACGTATGCATGTATGAACATGCCTTGTCTGAACAAATTCGCGAACTTCGTAGAGTTGAGTAAATATTGAATTGTCGGAATAATGTTGGGACTCACATATACATACATACTCGTATAACTTCTTGCTCAAAGAAGTCGGACTTACGTCCCTTTTCACAATGTGTGATTAAGAGTTAACGTGAACTTTAACTGCAAGTTCTTCATACAAAACTTGCCGTTAAAGTCCCTGTTACCTTTTAATTGTACATTGTGAAAACGGACAGAAAGACGGACGGAAAGTATAAATGGAGGGACTTCGTAGAGTTTCCTAGAGCCCAGCATAATTTTAATTCTATTTTGGTTGGTTGGTTGATTCGTTTACGTGGCTGCCCACTACACCGTCCAGTGCCCCGGCATAACTGCAACGAGTCTCGAGATGTCCCTACGGTTTCTATTTGTTAATTGTATTGAGCGCCTATCATTGTAGCAAGGCCACATTTTCTTAGCAACCTTGCACGTGACTATATTGCGCCATCTACTTTCAGCCTTATAGAGCACCAAACGGCATGGCTACCGATTCGGCATTGGAAGCATTCATAGCAGAGCCAGCTCTAGCCAGCTCGTCCGCCCGTTCGTTACCTAAAAAATTGCTATGTGCTGGAACCCAGATGAGGGTGAAGTCAGTCTGACTATTCAGTCTAGATAGCAAACTCTTTCACTGGCCGACTAGAATAGACGAAGTGATATGTGATCTTAGGGATAGAAGCGCTGCTTGGCTGCCGGCAAAGATTCTATTCTAATTCTATTTTACTAAAAGAAATCAGAATATACTGACAGAAAATTAAGTTTCTTTCCTTCCTGGATCGCGTATTCTATATTTTAAATATGTAATAAAAGGGATGGAGAAAATCAAGGGCCTGTCCCACGATGTCGACAGAAACAAACAGCGAACGTTTCTGTCGAAATCGTGGTACAGGCCGAAAACGTAAAGTAGATGTTACATAATAATCTAAAATATTCAATGTTGCAACGTAACATTTATGAATAGTGTGACCATTGAGGCTTTAAAAATAGCATTACAATCGAAAACCCAGCACCACATCGATATTTTTTATTTCGATTGTTTATTCCTTTTAATTTTTGATAAAAAAATGAACAACAAAAGGTTGATAATAAATATTTCTACTATTTTCTTATAAATATTTCTGTTAGGAATGTGAGAACTTTACGAGTCGAATTTTGAAACACATGGTGGGTAAGAAAAAAGAAACTGTATTTTTTGATATTTTTTGTAAGTTTATTTAGGTTTTTATATGAATACCCCTGTGTAAATTATAATTATTTAATTTTTCTCGAACGAGGCACAGGCTTCTGGTAAATTTCAAATTATGCTTTATATTTACAATATCAACAAATAAGTCTATGAAAATCCATAAATTTAAGACTTTTCCTATGTATCCTTATCCACTGTAAAATATGAATGAACACTATTCAATAATACTTTGCAACAAATGAAGACTTTTTGAAAAACTCAAGTACTCGACAGTAGAGGTTCGATAGTTCTACTAAAGGGTAGTATGTATGTATATAGGCCTCCAAAGATTTCGAAAATCAGTGAGCCTTCAAAAAATGGTGTCATCAGTTTTGGCCAACAGCTAATTAAGACTTCGTGATACCTTTAAACTATATATGACAATAATGTAGAAAAAATATTGGTTGGAAAATAGTTAGGCCAATAAAATATTATTTGAATAAACTATATTTCAAATCACGCTGTCAATTTCCTATTAATCCAAACAAAAAATCCATGTTTATTGCCATAAGGACATAATTGTAATGAAGATATGATTCTGACAATTCTTAAATTGATTAGATACACCGACCGAATGCTTTTTTTTGTGTAACCACTAAATACTAATGAAAAACTGTTTGATTCAGACATGTATTTATCGATTTAAACAGCTTCCAATCATGTTGGATTCTATAAAATTGTCTATTAAATATGTACGAAACTGTTTTTGTTGGAGATGGTGAAAACTTAAATACGAAAATTTGTCAGTTGCGTTGGAGGCGCTAGTATGCTGGGATATGCTCCGGATAGGGCCTGACATCTTGAAGTGAATTAAATTCCGTTTCCGAACGGAATTGAACTCTTTGACATGGCCGATAACAATGAAAAACTAATAATATGTCTGCTATTAAGCAGCATACATTTCAGCAAATGAACTTTAAAAGTGTTGATTGATTGTCTAATAAAGTTTCATATTAATTCACGCACGACTACGACCATTTACCCACTTGGCCTGAGATTCGATAAAAACGAATGCTCACTAAAGCGAAGAAGTAAATCTAAGAAAATTCGAATGTTCGCTAAATCTTCGAGCTTCGAACTTCTCTCGATAGTTTTTCGAATGTGTGACGGTAGCCGAGTGGATGTGTGCTAGCCTGTTAGTCTAGAGGTACCAAGCACTGTAAGTTAAAAAATAAAATAAGAGCACATATCCACATATGTACAATAATTGAACAGAAAAAAATGTCGCACGATAGCCTAGTGGATGTGTGCTAACCTGTTAGAATGGAGGTACCATGCTCAAATTCTGCAGCGTAAGTTAAGGTATTAAAACAAAAATAAACAAAATAAGTAAGTTCAAATAAATAAATAAAAAATAAAATTACTTTTTTATTTTCTCTGCTGCCTTTTTGAGCGATATCGTAATTAGTTCGATATTCTCTCACTTTTGATATTGCTAGCGAAACTTCGAAATCGAATGTGTTTTGGGACAAAACTGAGCGACAAGTGAACTTTTTTCGATTAATTTTTGGAGATATATTCGAAATCGATATCAATAACGAAAGTCTTGGTCAACTGGGTATGCACATATTAGCGCTTATACTCCTATATTTTTATGCAGTCGAAGTAAAAAAGATTCTTAAGCGCTTTTTATTGCTGACGACAATTGTACCTGCCTAAACTTCATAATTAGTTAAATTCTAGGACATATTACACACATAGTGATAATTGTAGAAACATATGAATGTAAGTGTGTGTGTGTGTGTGTGTGTATAAATATATTTATCGATCTGAGTAATTGTTGCTATCTAAAAATAAAACAAAACCAACATGGTTTTCCCACATACTCGTATGACGAATGAAAACTTTTTGTGAGGCACTGTACGCACGTATAGCGACCGAAGAAGACAAGAATCTGTAGCTTGAATTTATACGAGTATGTATGTAGATCTTTATAATAAATATATAGATCTTTTCAAATAACCTTGATTGTTTGCTAAAACCTGCTTGAAGCATAATTCATAATTAGTTAAATTCTTTAGGATAAAAACTATAAATACTTCTTGACTTAAATATTTTGTTAATGGAAAAAGTTTAATTCCAACAAAACAAAAATTTAACTCGAACCAACCAAACATGCCAGCAACAAGAATTTATGCAAATCGTTTACGGAAGAGCCAATTAACGAAACCAGGCCCCAAACAAAATTATGTAGAGAAATACCGAAAATTACAATATGTTTGAAAATCATAGTATTCATGCCGAATAAACTAAAACTTTATTTATTTTATTTCTTTATAATTATTTATTACCTTTTGATATCACTTTATTAATTAAACATGTTTAATTACAAAAGAAAAAAATGTACACGCTCAAACATACGTGTACAAGGTTGGAATGGACAGACAGACATGTGTAGTAGTAAATTAGAATTTCTAAGAAAATATGAGCAGACTTTGTTTCTTAGAATCATGTTCTAACAAGAATATACGAGTATACATATATTAGTGGCTGACAATTTGAGGTCGGCAGGTTTGTTTGTTCTCGTAATATTTTAAACATTTTTAAACATGGATTAGAAACAATACACAGATAGATGTATTCTTATTGAATATTATTATGAAAATTAATGACTAAAATAATAATTCTTCCAACACTTGACTTATTGCAAATGCAGCATCAACAATTTGCCTCGACTAGAGCTGGTTGCACTGCTAGTGAGCATCTCACGTTCATACAGGTTTGTGAACGAAAAATTACAACCAAATAATTTCATGTCCACGGAGAGCGAAGTAAAAGTTTTAATTCAATTCAAAGTTTTATTAAATTTTTTCAAAAACGTTTTCTTTACCAACTTGAGCTCACCACTTTCATTTGCCTTAGGAATAAGCAAACTTTTTTTTTAATATATGTATGTATGTAAGTGTATATTAGGGAAACCACTCTGGGGAATCCGATCCCTGAAATCCCGGCATTTATCTAGACTTAGGTATCGGGAATAATCAGATACCAAAATTTCATATCAGTTTTTTTTCGATAAACCATCTAAAACCAGTTTACGATTTTCAAAATATTTACTTAAGCAATATCATTTAAATTTGCATTTTGGACATTTAAACAATTAAACGGTTTATCTTGTGCATTTGAAACTCTATAAGAAATGAATCGCTTGCTGTATATGTACATATATCCGGATTAAATTTATTTATTAATTTGTGTAATATGGGCAGCATTAGCAGACAATCTAAAAAAGACATAAATGTTTTAATAAATGTTTCTTATTGGTAACATCTTTTTAGAACATAGTTTATGTTTTGTACAGGGTGTCTGGTAGCAGATTTATAATTTCAAACTTAAATAAAAGACGTAATAATTGACACAAAGTTTTACTAAGAGCATTAAGAATGGAAATGCGGACTTAATTTTTTAAAGAGTATGTCATTCAGATGTCTTCCGTCGAGTTGAGCATACTGTTCGAAATGGAGCCTTGTGCCCTGCGCTACACGCTGCACTAAACTTCGTTCAATTGAGCTGATTTCTCGACGAATATTTGCCTTTAATGCCACAAGAGATTGAGGATTATCAATATTAACCCTCTCTTTGAGCTAGCCCCATAAAAAATCCATGGGAGTTAGATCGTGCGACTTCGTTGGCCATGGGATGTCCCCAAAGCGACTGATCAGTTTTTGGGGAAAATTTTTCCGAAGAAAATTCATCGAAACTCTGGCTGTGTGTGCAGTCGCCCCACTCAGTTGAAACCACCTGTGTAAAGAGTACGATGGATGAGTTCGCAGGTTTGGCAAAAAGAATTCCGTAATCATGCGTCGATAATTTTCACCGCTGACATTCGTCGCCTGGCCTCAAGAATTTTCGAAAAAAAAATGGTCCAATTATCTCATGCATGGATAAGCACACCAAACAGTTACGCTGGGGCAATGCAATGATTTTTGATGCTTCAATCGCTCCAAGGTCGTTTCAAAAAATTTTTTGCGTAAATCAAAGTCACTTTCTTTCAGTTCTTGAACGATTTGAATTTTAAAAGGATGGAACTTCCGATCCTTTTTTAAAATTTCATTAATAATTGCTCTTGGAAGTCCCAGTGAGGCTGCTCTTTTCCGTATTGAAAATCGCGGATTTTCACGTAAACTGCTTTCAACCAGTTCAATGTTTTCGGGAGTCCTTGAAGATCGACTGGGCTTTGGCCGTGGAACATTCATAATCGAAGCAGTTGCACGGAATCTCTGCACCCACGAACGAATTAAATTTACACTCGGTCCATCTCGTATTCGCTGAATACCGAACTTTGAACAAAATTGTCGACGAGCAATTACGTAGGAATCATTACTCACTCGACCACTGCGACATCGTGACTAACAATCGGTTATTGCTTTTTGAAATAATCGTATTTAAAAATATAAATTTGCCACCAGACACCCTGTATATAGAAATAGATAATAAGCCAAAAATATTTTATATAATGACTTTTTATATTGAAATATATACAATAAATACGAGGGAGGTCTGAAAACGAGTTGACCTCACTAAGCGAAAACAATAAAAAGAAAAACAACACCACAGTGCGTGGTATCAGTTAATGCAAACTTCATCCTTTTATAAAAAATTTTCAACGTAAAAACAATACGTGAATTGTTTTTATTCATTCATATCATACACACCTTTTATCCACGTCAACCACGTGAAAAATGGCCATCTCTAGCTTGGGGTTCTTGGGAGGTTGTTGTACCAATTTTGCACAAAAAAAAAATTAAAAACTATAATTGTTGCTCATGTGTACAAGTTCAAATGGGTTTCTTAAGATTTCTAAACAGGCAGCAATAACTACGAAAAAAAAAAATAAAATTGTATTCATAATAATAGACTTATTAATGCTTCCAAAACTTTGTAGTTGTTAAATAAAAATATAAATAGAAGTTTGCAATCAATGCAACTCGTTTTAATGTTTGATCTTAAAACTTACGAGTATTTAACATTAACAAATTTAATAAACTTGCATATGAATATATTACAACAAATATGAAACAGCATATGTACATACATTCATTGATCCAGTTTCTATGCTGATCTCTAAATTAAATGCTCATTCAGAATTATTCTCTAGAATAATTAATAAAAATGCTCGTCACTTAACGAAGTATAATATTGAGGAATTTGTAAGTAATTTTCCTGAACTGATTGTGTTTAAATGTTAGACATATTATAAATCTGCATTAAATCATATCGCTCATTTACTTAAACAACATCATAACTCAAAAAAAAAAAAGAAACAGTTTACCACAAAACGAGTTTAATGTTTTCAATTTACACACAACTTGTAGCAAAATTTAGGGTACAAATATTTACTTGGATGTTACAGCAGTTTCTGTGGCTAAAATTTATATAAAACATCGTTATGATTTAAACATTTTAAAATAACCCTGAACGAAACTTGAATTTATTTTAACGATTTCTTTTAGAAAATTAAAGCAAAATAATGTATATAATTTTTGTTCATTTGGAATAGTAGTTTGAATTAATTGAATTAAATTGACTATTGAATTGGGCTTTTTAAAATTGATGTATTAGACTAATCTATTAATATACTGCAGCGCTACACAGATAAAACAGTGCCTAATAAATACCTCATAAAATAGAACAAAATTCATAACATATCTCTATGGTTTTTTTCAATAAGGAAATCTTATTAATTTAATTTTTTTTAATTTTTTTGAAAAAATCAAGAAGAAATCTTTTAATTTTTATTAGGTTATCTTATTGATTTTTTCAAAAAGGTTGTCTTCTTGTTTTTATTAGGCGACCTAATAAAAAATAAAAAAAAATTTTGTATGTCTTTATTCTTTGTACTTATGTATTTTCATTTAAATTCTATACCAATGTATGTATGTACATATGTAGTATATGTAGATGTTATTTATTTATATTATATTATATTATATTCTTAATTAACTCACCATACATACACTTATTATTACTTAAGAGGAGACAAGTATTGAACCAGCAACCTTCTGACTGATAGACAAGCATTCTAACCAATATGCTAACAGGCAGCCTGAATCCGCATAGAAATTATTGTACAAACATGCTTATACAAAAACGATAAAGATCATCAAAAAAATTGTCTCTATGTTTATTTATAGATATGAAATAACAAGAAACCTAATAAAATCAAGAAGATTTCCTTATTAAAAAAATTAATAAGATGCTTTACACATAATCATACGAGTATAGGAACCTAATGAAAACAATAAGAATACCTTTTTGAAAAAATCAATAAGGCAACCAAATGAAATCAATAAGAAATCCCTATAGTTTACAATTTATATATAAGAAAACCTAATAGAATCAAGAAGTTTTTCTCTATGGATTGTTTTTTTTATCCCAAAAAAAAAACAGAAATTGAGTAAAAAAATGTGAATAACAAGATTTCTTCTTGATTTTATGTGGATTTCTTATTGATAAAATTAATAAGATTTACCACATAAAAATAATAAGAAATCTCTATGGAAAAATCTTCGCTTCTCTCTGCTGGGATACCCTTTATAGCCTAAAAACGTTTCATAGAGAAAAATTACTTCAAGTTGAAAAGTGGTATCAAGAAAAACTATACAATTAGACAGACTCTCTTAACCAGATTTAATAAGGAAATGCAAAAAAAAAAAAAAAAAAAAATAATAATAATTAATGTAAAAATTTTTTTCCTGTTTTGTAATAGATTTAGGGCCTGATTGTCTGAATCACGTCACCAAAGTCATATTTACATGAAAACATAACCAAAATTTTTTGTGTGTTTTGGTTTTCATACAAATTCCAAAAATAATGCAAGGTCAATTAATCAAAGCCTGTATTTGTTTGCTTTTCTTCGGTAAAGAATTTGTATGTACATATGGGTTAAAAACAAAAATAGCATTTTAAACATTTTCTTATATTGATTGAGCTTTAGATCTAGTATTTTTAAGCAACAAAGAATTTGATACAAATTAAACAATTCATTGTTTCTTAAAAGTACTAGATCTAAAGCTCAATCAAATAAAAAATAAAATTAATATCAAATAAATAGCAATAACACATTTATGGTGAGATTTAGGCCCTATTAAGGCCCTTAATTAAACTGAGAAGATTTAATATTATATGATTAATATTTATTATTTCTTAATTATAACCCGCTTTACAACTTGGTTTTTTTTCTTTTATGTTTCCTGTCTGCTTTAGTTTGTAAACAGAACATGAAAATTAACCACATTAATAAAAATCTATTAAGACACAGTCGGTATTTGTAAGACAATTCAAGTCAATAAAATACTGGTGAGTTTTTTCGTTTGGTTTCCCAGTGGCCAGCCAACTGCTACTATACGAGACCCCAGAGTTTGTTTACCTCTGCAGATATTTTTTGTAAGTTAAGTTCCACCTTCGAAGATCCAAATGTAAATCTTCACAACTCACTTGGCCGTGTCTTTAAGACATCTTAAACGATGGATACAAGACAATAGAAAATCTGAAAACAGCTCAAATAAATAGTAGACGAAATTTTTGAAAAAATGGCCACGAAATCATGAACGATCACACAAGCGATCGACCACGAAGATCGTTCACAAAATGATAGTGTGATTTCTTGAGCGGCAATTACTACGTTTATAAGCACGACTTATTTGCAAATAAAACTGTAAATTTATTAAAATTAACTAAAATTAATAGCCAAGGGCCTGTGGCAAGAAAAAAACTAAATAAAAATACATATACTTATAGTATCAAACCAAAAAGTGTGTCTTAAGTAGAACAAAAATAAGCAAATTAACTAACATGTGCATAATTAGTAAAAAACAAACCACAATGGCAAGACTGTTGTAAATTTAGAGATGTTAAAAATGAGCTTTCATTACAAAAAAGCTTTCATTAAATTGTAATACGATAAGTCAAAACAATTCACATATTCCATTTGCAATAAAAGTTGCGTATATAAAGTAGAAATCTACATCAACTCACATCACACACAGTGGACGAGATACAAAGAACGCAGATGATGAACGTGTAGTTTACTTCGAAAACAGCCGATTGTTCCGTTCTACTACGTGTTTGTCAGAATATTTACAATTAACTTTGGTGTTATTTGTTCGTTAATAATTATCACATTTAATTTGGCTTACAAAGCGATACGAACTTTAGCCTGATCAAATCATAAATATAGAAACAAATGAAGTTCGAACAATAATAATTAAAATTAACTAAACTGTAAATTGTTGCCACATAATTGTGAAAAGTATTTACGATTAACGTTTTCATTAGCCTAACGTAAGTTCGGAAAAACCAAAAAGCGCGATTTCCTAGCCGAGCTACTTGAGAACACCGCATTTTCTACAATATGGCAGTAAATTTATTAGAGCTGTGCCAAATCGTTCATTTAAGTGACCGCTCATTTTCGTTCATTTTGTAAAAAAGAACGAGTTCGTTCATTTCGTTCATCCGCTCTTTTCAAGAAAAAGAACGAAATGAAAAAACAAACAGTTGATTCGGTCAATAAAAAGAGACAAATTCAATGTTTTTGCTATTTTTTGGCAAAATGATCAAAACAAACAAAATAACACAATGAAAAAATCAGCAAGTAAATTTTTTTTTTCAAAATTAAAGTATTTTTTTGTGTGACATAAAATAAGGAATTTGGAAAATATTAGTAGCATTAAGAAGTGTTCAAGATGTGTTTTTATTTTGCCACATTTAAGTCTCTGCTGGTAAATAAATCTATGGCCAATGAATAAAAGTCAAAAAGCGGGAGCGAAAATAACTTAATTGCGTATGTGAGAAGGCAAATGAAAACGAGAAAATGACAAAAAAATCCCACATGAACCAAAACAGCTCAGTAAAATGACCGGCTCACTTCGTTCATTTGAGTGATTCGTTCAATTTTACTCGTTCGTTCATGAACGACACAGCCCTAAAATTTATGTGTAATGTGTGTGCGTATGCGAAAAATATGTTGAAATGTTTAGCCAAATTTAGAAATGCTTTATGCTGACGTAAAAAAATCTCAAGTTATAAACGAGAGTTACTGCAAATGCAAATATTTTTTGCTAAAATTAAAAATTGATTAAATAAGTAATTGTTAAAAAAAAGTACTTCCTTCTTCATATTCAGGTGAGGTTAGTGTTAATTTTGGTGTACGAGTATGACTCACGGCTAACCCTGAACATATTGTGGATTATTTTAAAAAGCCTCACGTAACATTATGTTTGTTTTCCTTCCCCTTTTTGTTAAATTCAAATCAATTTGATTTGCATTGAACGACTGTCGCTTTGTATTTGTTTTATGTCTGCACATAAAAATAAAATATCTCAATGTCTTAATGAATCGATCGATCGATTGTTCATTCATTAACATGCACATGCACATTCACATTCACATTCATTCATTATATTTAGCAAATATTCAAATTGTTTTTGCAACTTGTTGATGAAAGTCCAGTGAATATTTCATTCGTTAATATGACAAACAAAAACAAAAACAAAAACTCTTACAAACAAATATTAAGAGATGATAATAAATTGGAACAAAATAAATTAAAAATTCAAGTAATTTTACGATTATTAAAAATTTTTTATCTACTCGATATGAAACAAAGAAAAAAAAACTTCCTGCTTATCTTCCTCTGTGCCTTCGTTGAAAATGCAAAAATATGAAAAAACTCAAACTATAAAGATATGGGAAAATTAATTATGTACGAGTATAAACGAATAAATGGGGAGGTGGTAGATGCCTTGCATAGATCTATTAATCTTGATTAGGTTTAGAAATGACGCGAGTATCTTGTCGGAAACTTGTAATTCACTGGCTGTTTGGCTGGCTTTTTTTTTATCAAACGGCATGATAAGTGTGGCAGCATGACAGAAATTTGAAATAATAAAAACAACACCCATTGCATTAAATGAATAATAATGCAATCAACATATAAATGTCTCATTTGAAGTCATTTGAAAAGCCTGCTACATCAAAAAGCAATAGAAAATAATTTGCATTCAGTAAAAGCGATTTGCAAATAACAAATTAGCTTAACTAAGTATTCACACATCATTAATTAAGTACGACCAAATGCAAATTGTACACTCGCAGAAATATTTGTATACTCGTATTAAGATTTAAAATATGTATTTTTTTTAAATTCGTATTAATTTTGACACGCATTAAGGTACCCATAGACTATCCAATATTATTGAGTAGTTTATTGCTATTTTTATTGTCGTTTTGTTTCACACTATTCAACAAATTTCACAATATTAAAAAATATATATAAAAGTAAACAAAATACATGTATTTTTAAGGGGCCACTCAGACTATTATACATGTATAAAGACTTTCATCACACTTTACGAGAAAAAAATCTAAAGACATTTGTTTCGACTGTCAAAAAATCTAACGTAAAGTTATATTTTGTGTTCACACCATCACATCTCATATTACATAAAAAAACAAGTAGAAAGCAAACAGCTGTTGAGGATTAACATGCCTACATTAATTGTTTACTTACGGCGGCAGAGCAGTTTCAAGCAAGCTGTGGTCGTGCCGGCCTTTGAAAATAAACGGCGATTAAAGTACTTGATATAAATAAGATAAAGAAAATGAAAATACGACAGTTTTGTTAACTTTCAGGCATGTCTTGGACGAAAAATTATTCAATACGATAAGTATATTCAATATTTATATCGGGTTTAAGACAAAGACATATACCATAAAGACGGCACGGCATCGGCGTCGAAACAGGCGACTTGTTAGTTTGGATTTTGTAATAATGCAACTCTGATCAGATGAAAAGTGTTATCGTTTAGAAAATTTTCAAAAAATGGTCAAGTATTATAGGATGTCAGATTTTTATCGCATTATTTACCATTCGTTATGACATTTTGCATTCACAATATCGCACTTGCAAGTATTATTTGAATTTTTGACATGTATAAATACAAAGTATAATAGTCTGAGTGGCCCTTAAGAAATTTTAAATTTGATTTGTCATGATACATACTAGATACATACAAAATCCTAAAAAAAATTAAATAATTTAAAAAATATAAAAATAATGTTTCATTAGTGATGTAGCTGGAAATTATTATTGTACTATGTTGTCAATACATTACAAAATATTTGTTTTTGCGCAATATAAATCAAAAGACTTGATTTTATCCATGGGCGGAGCTATAAATTTTTTCTAAGGGGAGGGGGGGGGCATTATGGCTCGTGATTTTCATGAATATTAAAATAAATAATTACATGCAATTTTTAATAATTCTAGGCGGCAGCAGCAATTCTTGGGGGTGGGGGGCCAATGCATCCCCAGAATGACCTTACTATGGTTATGATTTTATCCAATATTTTATGTCATGTACCATTAAAATATACAAATAGGCAATTTTATTGTAAAATATCAATTATTGCACAATAATATTGCAAATCTTTAAATAAAAATAAAATATTGAAATTAAAATATGTAAATATTTGTATTCATTTTTTATTTTTCGCTTTCCAGATGTCTCCTAATATAATAGGCAGTACTTTCATTTTGGCTGAAACCGCCATTTCCAACACAGATGCCAACAACAACAACAACAGCAATAAAACCAATGCAATGCAATCATCTGTCGGCAATAGTTCTTGCCCGCTGGCCAATGGCACCGCAAATGCTGTTGAGGTGGAAAAGCCGACAAAAACTGAAGTCGTCGCCGTTAAGGTGACAGCTGTTGAGGCAGCGAGCACCACCGAGACAATAGAAAAACAAAAAAAACCCTTCAAAATGCAAATTGTGTGGCACAATGTCCTGCTGTTCATAATTTTGCATAGTTTTGCATCTTACGGATTGTATTTGGTGTTTGCCGAAAAAGCCTACGTAGATCTTTTGCTTGGTAAGTAGACTATGTATACATGTATGTATGTATATATCGCTCATTTATTCAAACAACGTCATAACTCAAAAATTTCACAATTAATCTTCACATCCTTCTTCATATTGTGCAAAATTTTCATGCAAATATCTTCAACTCTTGAGACAAAAATAAAATTTTCTTTTCCCATTAAGTTGTTTGTAAATTGAAAGTTTAAGTTTGTTTGAGTTATGACGTTGTTTGAGTAAATAAGCGATATGTATGTATACATATGTGTGTATAGAACAAATTAATTTTTTTTTATCAATCAACACATTGTTCAATTTTGCACCTTTTACCAAAATGACGATATCAATTATCAGAATTGCAAAAACTTAAAGAGGTAATTTTTTAACTAATGATATTTAATAATAATTAAAAATATTTACGATTTAATTATTAAATTGAACAACTCAGTAAATGAAATGTTGGGCACTCTTATAGTACGAGTTAATAATAATTAAGTAAATTAATATATATTAGTATATAATATATATAATATCAAAAAACTTAGCGTAACTTACAAAAAGTTCAAAACAGTTTTTTCGACTGATATCATGTAATTAACGTAATTCCAGCTTCTCATCACATTTTTCTACGTACATAGTCCATATTTACACTATGCAAGTCTTATTGCTAAGCTGATTAGTTTGATGGAGATAGAGACGAGGAGAACAGTAAAGTTTCTTTTCCCCTCGTCTCTCTTTCTTAACAAACTAATCAGCTTAGCAATAAGACTTGCATAATGTAAATATGGACATATATGTATGTATGCCTAGAAATATGGAATTTATTAAAGCAAGTTGACAGACTACTGATAACTAAGTCCACCAAGATGCAATTTCTGGGTTCGAAATTAAACTTAGTTTCTTTCTCTAATTAGCTAATCCGAAAACTAACTTACTGCATGTTTATAGAAGCCATGTAAAAATTCTCGTCTGTCTATTTATACTGAAAACAAAAACAAATTGTGAGTAAATTGGCAGTTAATCTCAAATTAATTGAGTTTGATGTTTTGAGTGGCAGTTTAAACTTCTTATTATATGTAGTGTTACCACACTGATGAACAAAATAGTGGCAACTTTTTCTGTGCAAAATGTCATAAATGTCATTAACACACTTTGATTTTTTTTAATTATTTTATCACATAATTCTCCAAAAAATTATATGTTTCACAAGCTTATGTTGTCAGTATTAATGTAAGATTACACCACCACGATTGGCCGTTTAAACCAGCAAGCGAAACCATATAATCGACTACTGAAAAACCACAAACAAAAATTCAGATTAATTTAATGGCCCTAAAGCTAATAATGCTTTTGGCTTCTCCTAGTTTTCTTAAATAAAAAAATTTATTTGGGTATTAAAAAATTGAAAATTTTCCAATTCTATTGTCATTTACAACACATTACGCAGTACTATAAAAATAAATAAATATGAATTCATCAGAACAGGAGGTTCTTTGATAATGTTGGGGCTGTATGGCGGGAAGCTGAATGGTCGGGGTCATTGTCGTGTTGGAATGTGAATCAGCCAGGTACATTAAATTTCTCTGCACTTTTATTGAAATTTTCCTTCAAAATGTTAAGGTAAAGTTTTGTTCATTTTATTCCGCCCGAATCAAACATAGATGCCCAGTCCATAACTACCGCACCACCATACTTTGCTGTTGTTGTAAGATTATTTTCTTCATATTCAGAGTTTGGCTTTCGCCATTCGCCATGCTCTGAAATGCCCATTAGGTTGAATAAGATTCAATTTGCTCTCATCTGACAACATCACCTGATCCCAGAAGCTACTTCGCTCGTTTGCAAAATGTTTTGTATTCGACATTCGTTTCTTCCGATAGGCATCAGATGCTCGTGTCAATGGCTTTCGTCTACCCACATGTGAGTTGTAACCAGCTTCATGCAACAATCTCCAAAGTGTATAATGAGATCCTATAGTTTCACTTAATTTTGGACCCATTGTTACAAAATTGTGAATAAAACAATATTTTGAGTTTGTTCTTTTAATTTTTTGCTTACACTCAGGGAAAAGCTGCAACTCAAAAATAAGAACACGTCACATTAATTCAATAATTTTCAATATATAGAAAATGTATATTAAAATATAGGGTGTTTTTTATTGAGGTATAGAACTTTAAGTTGGCATCACTTTTTTAACTGGCGGCCATTTTGTCAGCTGTCAAGTGATTAATATTTAGTTTGGTTTGCCATTTCATCATGAACAGGTTGACAAAAGAACAACGCTTGCAAATCGTGCAAATTTATTTCGAAAATAATGGTTCAGTTCGCGAAGTTTACCGCAAGCTCCGTCCATTTTATGGTCGACATAATCGTCCATCAGAGCAATTAATTCGGTTAACCATGGATTGGCCACCAAGATCGTGTGATTTGACACCATTGGATTATTTTCTTTGGGGATATGTGAAGTCGCTCGTCCACGCCAACAAACCAGAAACGTTAGGGGACTTGGAAGCCAACATTCGTGGCGTTATTGCCAACATACGGCACCATATGCTCGAAAAAGTGGTTGAAAATTGGACCTGTAGAATTGGCTTTATTCGAGCCAGCCGCGGCGGCCACATGCCCGAAATCATATTTAAACGTTAATGGCATAAAATTATCCTTCCAATAAAGCCAAATTGATGGACATTAAAACGATTTTCTTGTGTTTTATTTCAATTCGAAGTTCTATACCTCTAAAAAAAACACCCTATACTTAAAAATAAATAAAATTAATAAATAAATACTGTAAATTGATATTTTTCCATATTGAAATAAGAAATTTCAACATGACTAGACTTTCGTTAATGTTTCTTATTAATTTAATATGGTTTTCATTGATTTTAAGCTGTTTTTTCTCTGGCTGTACTAAAACAAGTTAAAAACTGTAACGGAACATTCCAGATTGTGGGAAAAGTAAAGTGTTGCCAGATATGCAAAAAGAGGACAAAATAAATGTGCCTACAATTTTGTCTGCCAAAATATTTAGCTTTTTTAATATTTTTCGTTATTGTTTTATGTGTGAAGAAAATCTGTTTAATTTTCATTATTATTTCGTATGGAATTGTTTTAATATTTTTTTTGTTCTCTCCGCAGCTTTCATTGTATTGGTCTGCAGTGGTGCAGGTATCACTGCTGGCGTACATCGATTGTGGTCTCATCGTTCTTACAAGGCAAGATTGCCCTTGCGTATCTTTCTTATGCTTTGCCAATCACTAGCCTTTCAAAACAGCATTTACGAGTGGACGCGAGATCATCGTGTTCATCATAAGTTCACCGACACCGATGCTGATCCTCACAACTCGAAACGTGGCTTCTTCTTCGCTCACATGGGTTGGCTGATGTGCAGAAAGCACCCTGATGTCAAAGAAAAGGGTAAACAAATCGATTTGAGCGATCTGGAAGCCGATCCCGTTGTCATGTTTCAGAAAAAGTGAGCTTTATTGTGACAAAACATAAATTTGAATATACGATTTATTTAATTAATTTGTTTCCTTTCATTATTGTACCAGATATTATTTCTTCATTATGCCTATTTGTTGCTTCGTTTTACCGGCTCTCTTCCCCTACTTTTATTTGGGTTCATCTATAAAAGTTTGCTTCTACGTTGGTTCTATGTTGCGCTATTGCGTATCGCTGCACTTCACCTGGTTGGTGAACAGTGCCGCTCATTTTTACGGCATGAGACCTTACGATAAAAGGATCAGTTCTGTGAATAGCAAATTGGTGTCAGCTTTTGCTTTAGGGGAAGGTTGGCATAACTATCACCACGTCTTTCCCTGGGACTTCAAAGCAGCCGAATTGCCCTACTACTACAACTGGTCAACTGCATTTGTGAAGTTAATGGCCAAAATTGGTAAGTTAAATATACATACATATATTTAGCTAAGTAAAGTGTTTGTGCAACGTTTGTTTAAAACAGGACAAGCTTATGACCTGAAAACCGTGTCTGAGGATATGATCCTGAAACGCATACAACGTACTGGCGATGGCACTCATCCCTCTTGTATTGACCAGAATAACAACAATACCACTGGCTCTCGTATTACGCCTGAAATGCTGGCGAGACTCGACCATGACAACGAAAAGGTAATGGTTTGGGGTTGGGACGACAAAGATGTCAACGCAGAAGATCGTTTAGGCACTCAAATCATCGGGAAGAAAGATGAATAGTCCTTTAAGTGTCTCGAAAAACTGGAGGTTGTAATTACTGCGGCAGCATACGAGACCAAAGGCACTAAAGAAAATTTTTTTAATTTCTATTTTTTTCTACTAATGGCCAGGAGTGCAGTATTTAATTTAATTTCTACTTAAATTGGTGTCTGTTACTTTATTGCAGAATATATTCTGGTCTTGGTACAAAGCTTCCCCTTCCCTACCCCCTCAATTATTAATCTATAACTTTACGATACAAATATAATTATAGATACTTCTTTCTAGTATTGTAAATTTTACTGTGTGTGCGTGAGTTACTGTCTCTACGCCATCACATCGATACAAAAAAAAACAAAAAAAAAACCAAACAAACTTCCCTGTAAATTAATGTATCTGCGCAGAGTTCTAATTTAATAATTTTATAAGTTTATTTTTAACATTTTATTAATTAAGTTTTAGCATAAACAAACTTTGATATTTTAGTTCATTGTTGCGAACAATATACAAATTCATATATTATTAATTGTGGAAGGTCAGACAACTTGAGTTTGCTGCCATTCATTATTTAATTATACGAGTATACACACATATGTATACTGGGTTATACAAAGTAGTTTCGAAGAGAGAAAGTTTCTCTCAACATATTAATTAATTAAGGTAATTAGCTTAAGGTGCATTAACTTTTCGACAAATATTGTAACCAAAAATTTTAATACAATCACATTTCTCATTTCACATCTAAAAGATGCGAATAAAATTCAGAATAAATTAAAAAATAAAATGGAAAAAATTTAAAAGAATTTGTTTTATTAATTTTAATTTTCTAATGTATTTTTTTAAGATTTTCGTACGTTTAAGATTTTCTATCCAAGAACTTTTAAGTTTCCTCTATAGAATAGTCGATGTAAAATTTTAACGCATAATTTTTTTTGGACATCGTGCAAATAAATTAATGGTGTTTTCTTTTCTACAAAACAATGCTAAATTTCCAAAAAAAAAAAAATTCCATTTGATGTTCGTTTCTCTAAAAGGGTAGTAGTTCGAAAATACGATTATGAGAGATGGCCAAGTGAAAACAATTTAAACAAAACTTCCAAATATAAAATATAAAAGTGCTAAAACGAAAATTCTTAAGCAAAAGTGCTTAGAAAATTACTTATAACAAAGTTAATTAGTTCAGAGAAATTATTTATCGATGAAGAGAAAGAAGTACAAAAATATGCAATTTATTTTTAGAGGGCACTTGAGGGACAACTTAAATCTTTTAGAATTACCGCCTCTGCTATGAGTAAATGTTATTGTTCAACATAATTTTTAATTTCCATTTTTTATATTATACTAGCTTTTACCAGCAGCTCCGCGGGTCTGATATTTTGGAAACTATTCTTAAAATTTATTAATGTTTTTTAATTGTTATTCACTGATAATGTTAAAAACCGATAAAAACCTACTAAAACGCGAATTGTCCTAACCAGCCCAAAAAAAAAAATCCGAACTAAATATATAAAACCGATTCCGAACCGGATAATAAATAGGAGATGTTTGCCGCTGGTAATGTAGTTTCCATTGGTGAAAGAATTTTCAAAATAAGTTTAGCGGTTTGAAAATCAGTACCGAATATAAAAATCGGTTCCGAACCGGATAAAAATATGATATGTTTGACGCTGGTAATGTAGCTTTCTATTGGCAAAAGAATTTTCAAAATCGTTTTATTGGCTTGCACGTACAAACGTAGGAATTAAAATCACTCACATTTATAATATTTGTAAGGACTTTCACCTTCAAATAAAACAATTAGTTTATTTAATTAAATTTGAATTATACAATTTTTCATTTTTTTATTTTATAACCTCTGCCTTCAGCAGCTAAAAAATATTTTTTGCCCAGCCCATATTATTGCAACTTACCAACTAATATTAACAACTGTTAGTGTCAGTTGTTGCCATACGTAATACAATTTTGGAAACTGGCAACGCTGCTGTTATGAATGGATCTCTTTGTGTCAATCTTTTATTTCCTTGGTATGAATTGATCTTTTTGTGTTAGTTTTTCATAATAATAATTAAATGTAAATGTGATTTGAAATATTAACTTATGGATACAAATGAAAATAAAACATACATTTACTTGTGCATCAAAAGAATGTATTTTTGATTTATAAAAGTAAAGAAGAAAAGGACCACCGTTAACAAACTTTTTGATTTAACGAATCGCCTGCCATTATATCGCTCGTTAAACAGGGATGCCACTGCATTTTACTTTTAAATGGCGGATGTAGAAAAAGTTGTTATAAAGAGTGGGCAAATTTGAGGTTAGAAGTAAATTGGGTGTTAAATGATGAAATGTCAAGGATTGAGCTGTCATCCTTTCACATTTATTTCGTAAAAAGTTGGGAATTTTTTTTTTTTAACAAAGAATTTTAATTGTGAAAATTCACTATCAAAATGAAGAAAATTTTAGAAGGTATTTTTCAACAAAATCATCTTAATCGATGAGGCCCATTTTCAATTAGGTGGTTATTAAAACAAACAAAATTGTCGCAAATTGGGGGTCATAAAATCCACAAATAGTTCTCGAAAAGCCTTTACATTCAAAGAAAGTGACTGTCTGATGCGGCTTGGGCTCAGGGGGCATCATCGATCTGTATTTTTTCGAAATGAGCAAGGAAATGCCGCCACCGTAAATTCTCTGCGCTACAAAACCTTGTAATCGATTTTTTGTGGCCACAATTGGGTAATGTTGATATCAGTGACCTTTGGTTTCAGCAAGATGGAGCCACGAGCCACACATCCAGCTGAACAATTCAGTTATTTCATGAGAAATTTCCCGATCGCGTAAATTCTCGATTTGGCAATGTCAATTGGCGGCCTTGTTCTTGTGATTTAATGCTGCTGGATTATTTTCTCTGAGGCCATTTGCAAGACCGGGCTTATGTGAACAAACCACAACCAACTGACACAATGAAAGATGAAATTCGGCGCTGCACTGACTAGATAAGCGAAGCTTTGTTGCGAAATATGTTTAAAAATTTTGTGAAAAGAGGTGGACATGTGTCCGACATCGTATTCTATTAACAATTCCTAATTTCTACTTCGCATTGGTAGCAATAAAACTGAATTTGTCAGAAAAGAAAGCCAAATTACTTCCTAACCCTAAATTTTTCCACCCTACTATGTTTCCACGGCAACGATCTCTGAATCAAAATTTCAAACCATCCCGTTCACACGACGCATTTGTGGTTCGTTTTGAGTTCTTTTTGATGTATACACATACGTACATACGTGAATAGTTGGCACAAGTTTTATTTTCTGTGTAATTTGCTTTTCTTACAAAGTATAGGGTGTTTTCACAACTTTGAGTTGGCATCACTGCTCTATATGAGAACCCATGATAGTTGCTTTTTGTTTAGTTTGCTTTGAAATTTCATTATGAATCGACTTACATCAGAGCAACGAGTGCAAATTGTTCGGCGAATGGGCTAAAGCACAAATTGATATTGATTTTGAATTTCCATTAAAAATTTTATTTTCCAAAATAAGCAGAATTGTCGCATTTGGAGTGGGGAGCCACATGCTACACAGCGGGCGCTACAATTGATTTACTCAAAGAAACTCAAAGTTGTGACACTCTAAAAAGACGCTTTATAAAGAAATTGAGTAAAAATTATAAATAAAATAAATAAAATATGTACTTATTTTGTTTTGATACCTAGTTCAGATAAATTTGCGATAACTTGTTATCAAAACTAGAGATGATAGCAATTTTTCATGGTTTGCAGGAAGATTCAAAATGAAGCATGTCGATTGAATAAGAGAGCGAACCTCGATATTTGCTGGCCGTGTGAACAGGCTTAACTTTTTTTTTTTTTATTTATAGAAAAACAAATTGGTATTTACTTTTAATCTGTATTTAAATTATTTATTTTATTGTTTCATCAAAATCAATTCAAAGAATTTCAAATTATTAATAGAGACAAAGAGATCTTTAGGTTCTAGTGAAAGCTTTGCGGACCACCGTAACTATAAGTGACTGGTTGTTCGTCTTGTGCATTCACATGCGTGCGTGCTGCATAAATTAAGGCGGCCACAAATGCAGCATTGTTCATGATCATAGTGGTTATCGTGGCCATTTTCAAGACAGGCAAAATAAATGGTAAAAATGTGCCCATTAATATGGCCGGCATAATCTAGATATTGATATACACAAGAAAGAAAAAAACCATTTGGATTAAGCGATTCAAAAGCAAAAAAAAAAAAAATAAGTATAACAAAGTCCTTTTTTTACCATAACAGGTACAGCCATTTGCAACATGGTCGTTTTATAAGAAATTTTATGTTTTTTGAGTTTTTTTTTCTTTTTCATATCTTTGTGCTTGGGCTTCAAATCGATTACATCTTCGTCCGGACTAAAGTTTTCATGTGCTTCTATACTGCTGTCACCAAATCCCACATTACTTAATATACCTTTAATGCCTTCATTTTGTGAACGTGCCTCCTGTTTTGTATGATGTTTGGTCTCTGAAATAAAAACGAAAGGAATACAAATTAGCAAAGTGAGTTCTTTTGTTGCTTCAAAATTCTTTTACTCTTTTTTAGCGAAAATTTCACTTTGTTTTCTTTGCTGGGCACAATCTTCACCATTAATCCGGGCAGAAAATGCAGTTTGATGTCACGATTTTTGAAAAATCTTTGAAAGTGCAACACCAAAAGCTTGTTAAGATCCTTGTCTGACATTTTCCTAAAACGGTCACTGATCAGACTGCCCATTTGCTCGTCTTCGTCAAAGAACTGATTGAGAAAATCTTTTCTAATATTGCCGGTATTGGGCCGCAATTTGCGTTCTTCCATTTTTTGCAAGACGTACAGTTTTGTGCAGCGCAAAGTACTAAATTCACGTAAACACTCGTATATGCGCATCGGTATCGACGCCTTAAAATATGGAACGCTGATTGGCTTTACTGCAAGACTTGGAAAAGTTTGTGCCTCCAATTCATTTTGATATTCAACGCTAGAGGCGCTTCTGCTTTTTTCATCGTTATTGTCACTTGGTTCTTGTCCAGGCTGTTGCTGTTGAAATTGTTTTGATGGCGTTATAAACAAAACAAGTGCAACAAAATAAATTCTGTAGTGCAAAAAGTTAGAAGGGTTTTTCATGATTTTCCACCGCTGAACCATAGAGAATAACTCTGATGTATTTGTCGTCCTTCTTGATGATTTTGCAAGCGTTTGAATTAGTTGCACCTGGTACGCTGAACGTTCTGTTTACTACTAAACGTAGACTGGCGAAGATGCAACCAATTTCCCAATAGATACTCTACTGTCAAGAATAGACACACACAAAAATATGAATAAAAGAAAGTTAGTTGCTACTTGTGGCAGGCAGTTGTTGTTGTTTTGGTGGCATTCTTATGCTCAATAATATTCCAGTGTGGTTGTTGCTCTTCTTAACGAATTAATTCATTGTTCAGCAGCTGAAGTATGTATAAATTCCAAATGCTGGAGATGCAACCACATGCACACATACGAGTACATGTCGATGTTTGCAGAAGTTGCATCTTGTGCATTTCAACTGGTTTTCCTTGATCGTCTGCTTTACACGCTGAGCAACTTGCAGTGGGAAATATACAAACACACATTCACACATGCATCCATGTTTGAGTGAGTGCAGAAACGGTACTGATCATGTTCATGTGAGTGAAAAATATATTGACCTGATTGTGGCTGGCAAAAGTCGTCCACGAGTCTGCGGGAGTGCTTTGTTTTATTTTTCATCCAGTTGCTAATTCAAGTTCAACTGCTATTTCTTTTGTTTAATGCATGCATTTGCTCTATTTGTATTTTTTCTTCTGCAGTACGTTTTTATTTTATTGGCCTTATTTTAATCATAAGTTTAAGTTTTCCTAACAAATAATACACGTTTTATTTGCACTCTTTTGAACTGTGTGGAAGAAATAATAATAAAGTCCAATTTTATTATTATTATTATTGTTTTTTTTTTCATACGAACGGTCAAACTAAAGCAACACTGGAAACTTTAAGTCTTCTCAGAAATAATTTTATTTAACTTTTAAAAATTAATTCGCTTCGAAATTGAATTATGTATGTAGTTATGTACTTATTAAAATATTTGCACCAGAGAAAGACAAAACTAAAATTGGGGTACTCCAGCACAAGAACCAGACTAGAGTTGGGCATAGTTGTTCTCTTTTGTTCCCAACAAAAAAAAAAAAGAACTAGTTCGTTCTTTTCGTTCAGTTGTTCAGTGCTAAAAATTTAATGGGCCCACTCTTTGTCTCTTTTTAACAGTACGCAAAACAGAAACAATAATCTTTTAATAGAAATATTTTCAACAAAGAAGAAGTTAAACAAAACAAACTAAAGACCAAAAACGAACGAAGGAACATAAACGAACGAAAGAACAAGAAATACCAAAAGAACAAAAAGGAACAAATAGACTAAACTAGTTCACATTATTCACTTAGGGGAATAGATCAATTGAACTAGTTGAACGCTAAACTAGACATTGCAGTCATTACAAACACCAAATAGAGTGTTTAAGATCTCACCAGGCACTTGCTAAGTTTTTATGACTCCAGCCCTCATATTCTGTAACTCGCTAAAGCTAAATCTCTTTCGCTAAAAATCTATAAAGTCGATTTATCGATACAATTTTCAAACTCGTATTGCTAAATCAGGCAATCAATGGCTTAGAAATCTAATCTGCCGAAGTTTTACTTTTTTATGCCTTCGCCAACTTACTGCAGTCAAACCGTGATAATTCGAAACCTCAACAATTCGAAATAAACGGCTGGTCTCTTGATACGTAAATTTAACTGATGCGACCCCTCTAAATCGCATTTATCTTTCCTAAGATTAGGTTAGGTCTGTTCGTAAATCAATTTCTGCGCTGTAAAGGCAAATTTAAATGTCCCAAAATGTCAAATATGGCGTAAAAATATGGCTACTACTAAAATAAAGAGATCAGCGAACTTGTAATGCAGAGCAGTGATGCATTTACGAACAGGCTCTTTGTTTCTAGTTTTTTGTAAAATGTGTTACGTAATAAAAACACTCCTCATTAAATTCAAAGGCCTATAAATCGTTTTTTGTTTATCTTAACCTTGTTAAATTTAAGTCTCTTTATATCGAAAGCTCCCTTAATTCGTAAAAGGCAGTCGGCTTTTTCGATTAAGAATTATCGTGATTCTACTGTGCTACTTTCGGTAACTATTTTCTTGTAGAGTCCATGGTCTCAGCCGACTCGCAGTCATTTTTAAGCAGCCGCAGTTTTTTATGAGCCGCCGCCGACAAAATTGCTCGGCGCATGTCTCTGTCTCCATCTCTAATTCGGTCGATATTTAATATTCGCACTGTTTTACACAAAAATTTAACGCCTCGTACCATGTAAACAAGCTGTTATTACTGCTTTGCAGGTACCATTAAATACAGTCATCGCACGAAAATACGAACAGACAGATTATAATTGTTTTCTGCTTTTTCTCATTCGGTTTGCTTTATTCAGAATTTTACTAAACAATTTAAAGCACATGTTCAAATTTTTTTGTTTGCTTATTTGCGATATTAAAATTTACTATAGTTGCTATTAGTGTAAGTTTGACTTGACTGTAAGCATTAGTGTGATCTTTTAAATACTCTCATATAACGTATTTTAAATCCTTTTATCTGCAATTAATAAATGCGCAATGAAACTTGTCTGCGATAATAAATATTGACACATCTGCTTTTGAAGTTAAGCAAACAAAATGCTTGTTTTATACCCAAAGCTCAAGATGACGCTGTTGCGTTTTAAAGAAAGTCGTTTGAAACTTTTATTAGAACAATTTAAGCCAGTCTCGTTTTTCAGTGGTGGTGCTGTGCTGCGTTGCAAAACACTTGTGTACATATAAATATGTAAGAATTATGAGTAATATCATTAAAAAACTTCATTAGGGAAGAGTCGTTTCTTTGCAACTATTGGTGTATTAATTTTCATAATTGTTATTATAAACACGATTTAAAGTTTCACCTTCATTGCAGAATTTTGCTGAAAGTCAGCGAAACGTGTTTGCATTCATTGCCTTCTGCAGACTTTGACAGGCACAACGGCAACGGCAACAGCAGAAGTAGAAGCAGCAGCCGCAGCAGCAGCAGGTTTAAACAGTTTAATTTTCTTTCTAATTGGCGTCACTATTGAAGAACAATTTTGGAATTAATTCGTTATAGTTTCTAATGCGTTGCAATAAAAAGAGATTATAATGTTCAGCAGAATGTAGCACAAGACAACAATATTTAGTTAACAAGGAAAATATTTCAAAACTGGAAGCCAAAAATGAAAAGCTGTAACCAACAATATGATTAAGCGATTGTTCATTATTGACAACAAATGCAAGAACTAGTGCTAAAAAATTAAAACAAAAAACAAGAATTTATTTGGGTTAAAACAGACAGTGTCATTCATTCATTGTGTCGTTCAGACGAGTACGAACGAATAAGCATGTCCAAATAATGTTAAAGAAACAATCAATATGTCCATTTATGTTTGTTTAAACTTAACGGCGTTGCAGCACTCAAGAAAGAAATTTTATTTTCATGTCCGCACGCTTCCACTGTTTCTGAAGTGACGTTCTGAATTTTAAACGGGCTCAACTGTTGTAGCAATTGAATAAAAAGTGAAATTTTCGTACAGATTTTCAAATTTAATATCGAGTTTCATTTTAGCTTTTGCTTTTAAAACTTTTGGGTTTTTTGTTTCTTGTTATACAATTTTCGTGATGCTTCAGTTTCGTTTAGAATAAATAAATAAATAAAAAATTAAATAGTTCATTTAAAATTAAATTAATACTTTTAAAAGATTAATTAAACTAAAAGTCTAACTTAAATTAGTTTTTGGTAGAAAGATTTTTACACACAAGAAGAGAAATAACGCCTGCAATGCGCCGACAAGCATTTTAATTTATATGTATAACGAGTACTAATCGAAGGAGGTGTGAGGAAGGGTCTACCATTCCTTTTCCAGCCAGACAGGTTGTTGGGTGTGACTATGAGAGTAGACTACAGGTACGGGAGCAGGGGCGGCGCTGTAGGATGCAGCATGCACCGCCGGCAAAGTGCGCGACAGCATTTGACCAATAGCCAAAACCAGGAGAATAACACCAACGCCCAAACCTTTCATGGAGACAACAGTCAAGGCCGCTAGCAAAGTGGTGATGACGCCAATAACAAATGCTCCTGGCACTACCGCAAAGCTCATGCGTTTCAAAATGTGATGCCCAAAGGTGCGGGCCACCTCTGTTACACACAAAACGCAAACAAAACATAACGATTAAAAATTTCGCTTCAAAAATATCTTTATCTGTTTATTCACTTACCGCTGACATCAATATCAACATCATCACTGTCACTGTTCTGCTGTTGACAGAGGACAACGTCGGCCATGATACACATGACAACTACCGCGCAGACAATTATGTGTTGAGTAGACATTTTTTTATTTCTATTTTTTAAATAAATCCTTTTGAAGGGTTTGACGGGCAGGAGCACGATTAATAATCCACAAAACTGAAGCAACTGAAGAGGCAACGAAGGTTACGAATAAGACCTTGTTGATGGTCGCGAAGCGCTGACAATGAAATGAATGAAGTTTTGACAGCGCCGACGGTTTTTATTGTTCGCTTCGATCAGCTCCTCACACACCCGCGCTGCAATACATAGAATGCAAATGGCCAAATACAAGCACGACTTTTAATATTCATTCAAAAATTTCTTCATTTCCACATTTCTTTGCTATTTACGTACAAAAGTTGTCCAAAATTTTATGTTTGTTGTCCGTTTTTTGCTTCGTTCGTTTTGTTCGTCGCCTCATTTACATGCGACATGAAATTAATTCAATTAATTGAAACACCATTCACAGTTAGTACAGAACTATTTATGGTAAATGAAATTTTTACTTTCCGCCATAAAGGGTCAATATACATACGAGTATTAACGCATTTTTTTACAACAAAGTAATAAGAAAAAAACAAATACAATAACCATGAGCAAGCAACAGGCATGGCCAAGTTCATGCAGTGACTGCAGTTGCGCGTCATAACGTACTCGTACTTTTTTTTTCAAAAACATAAATTTTGTTCCATAAGTACGTTCGGGGGGATACTATTCGTTTTTTTTAACTTCAAAATGAACAATTTGGATGACACCCTTCATTTGAGGGTAAAGCGATATATCATAATGAATTTGCACCACTATGACACAGAACAAAATATAACTTTGGTTAGTTAATCTAACCGATTTCAGTTGTTAATTTTATAGTTATTTAAATTTTTTTGTTTCAATTTGATAAAAAAAACACATCTTTGTATGATTAACAAAACCAATCTGCAATTGTCGTCTTATGGCTAATATTTGCTATTCAGAAGACCAGACAGTTTTTCTGATATAATTACTGACATTTTAACCGAAAATATGAAGTTTTTTTTAGCTTTTCTCAAGAATTTCTTGATTGAAGTCTGTTGGTGACGACGTGCTTAACTGACAAAAAAAAACTAAAATTCTTCATATAGGTACATATATTGTTGCTGCAATTTAGAAAAACAAATCTTTGTCTGAGTAATACAACCAATCTGGAATTGTGGCCTTGTTGCTAATACAGGGTGTCTGGTGGCAAATTTATATTTTTAAATAGGAAGGAACGGATTTGTTAGTCACGATGTCGCAGTGGTCGAGTGAGTATCGCGCATTCTCTGTGGAGACATTTTTTAAGAGTAATGATTCTTAAGTAATTGCTCGTCGACAATTTTGTTCAAAGTTCGGTATTCGGCGAATACGTTCGTGGGTGCAGGGATTCCGCGCAACTGCTTCGGCTATGAATGTCCCACGGCCAGTTCCCAGTCGATCTTCAAAGACTCCCGAAAACATTGAACTGGTTGAAAGCAGTTTAAGTGAAAATTGCGACTTGAAATACGGAGAGCAGCCTCACTGGGACCTCCAAGAGCGATTATTCATGAAATTTTAAAATTCAAATTGTTCAAGAAGTGAAAGAAAGTGACTTTGATTTACGAAAAAGTTTGTGTGAAACGATGTTAGAGTGTTTTCGCACTGTAAATCCCATTTTTTGGAGCGACGAGGCTGCCGTTACTGGTCTCCAAGAACTCGCACCCGTCGATTGAAACATCAAAAACCATTGCATTGCCCCAGCGCAACTGTTTGGTGTGCTTATCCACACTTGAGATAATTGGAGAATTTTTTTTTCGAAAATTCTTGAGGCCAGACGACGAATGTCAACGGTGAAAATGATCGGATTTGGCATGTCGCTGTATAAGTGGATTTACGTGTATACTGAATAATGCTTCCAAAAAGTAGTCAAATACAGTTTTGGCTTTTAATATTAACTGTCAGTTTATAGAAGCCATGAAAAATTCTCGTCTGCCTATTTATATTGAAAACAAAAACAAATTGTGAGTGCTTAGGTATAATATTGCCTAAGGCTAAAGTTCGTATCGCCTTGTAAGCCAAATTAAATGTGATAATTATTAATGAACAAATAACACCAAAGTTAGTTGTAAATATTCTGACAAACACGTAGTAGAACGGAACAATCGGCTGTTTTCGAAGTAAACTACACGTTCATCATCTGCGTTCTTTGTATCTCGTCCACTGTGTGTGATGTCAGTTGATGTAGATTTCTGCTTTATATATGCAACTTTTATTGCAAATGGAATATGCGAATTGTTTTGATTCATCGTATTACAATTTGCTGAAAGCTTTTTTGTAATCAAAGCTCATTTAATAGGTAATTTAACTAAAGGAATTCTAATACATATTTATAAAAAAAAATAACCGGAAACTCACCGCCGTGGTATTATTTTTTTCGCTTATTAGAGGTGAGCGGTTATTATTGGATGTGGTTATGGGCGGTATCCTTTATGAGATGTTTGACTGTATATTGTTTTAAAAAATTATTCGAATATTAGAATTTTGACAAAAACTAATGAGAATAATTTTTTTAACGGGTCGTACTGAAATTAAGTTAAGTTTAAATATTAGAATAACTCTTGTTCGAATGACGACTTTTATTACTACACGCTGTATGATCAAACAGTTTGTGAGAAAAGTCCAACGGCTTGTGAGCATTTCTATCTTCTGGAATTCTAACCGACGTGTTCAAGTATTTGGGCACAAAATTTTGTAAATTATATGTAGTTTTGGAAATTAACCGCCAAAGACTATAGCTTTATATAAATTATATTTAGAAATCTTTGGTTCTACCCTAAAGTTCTCTCAGTAGATTTTGGCCTGAAAATTCATGAAGTTCATTGGTAACCAACCATACTGACCCTGACTGACGTGATTGAGATTTTGGAGTTTTTTGACCTCTCATTCCGAATATAGCTTAAAATTGTTACTAAAAAAGTTCATGGGGTTTTTAACCGAAATTTTAAATATCGACTCTTCTAAAACTGAGATCCCACTATCGGTATAATGTACCGATTTTCGTCGGCTCACTACAACAAGGTCCTAAGTAAAAAACCTGAATAATCTTGGGATTATTTCTTATGAATCTCCCCTTATGAGTTTGCAGAGGGTACGGGGGAAAATATTAATATTAATTGTTTAATTAAATAAAACGCACAAACAAATCCAGTAGGCCTTTTAGTAATTGGAAATTTGTGTCTGCCAGTTTGTTTTTTACCTCTGCTAAAAATAAAATTTAAATAAAAACTTCACAAAATTTAATTTTTTATAAATTTTTGTTTTGTACTCGTACGTGCTTAAATTTCAATAAATTTAAAATTTTGTCACAAGCAAAAAGGTCGCTTTAATTTTACTATTTCGTTGACGTCATTTCGCTTATCCCACAGCACTCTTTCCCATAATTTATTTCAATAAGATCGAATTTGGAACAAGCGGCCGCTCATTTACTTACATATTTATTTTTAATTTAACATTCATGTCTTTTCAATCAAATCTTTTTACTACCGATTTTATTTATGGTCTTTCAATACGTAAAACAAAAATTATAAAAAAAGGCTTACTTGTAAGTCGCAATCAATTTAAACGTGCAAATAACTATGTAATTTATTGTGTAAACTTTCACTTTTACCTTAGAACTTATTTTTGTATAAAATTCATTGTAAATGAGTTTCCTTCATTATATTCATTTGACGGGCTTTACTGTCGTTTATAACTAAATTGTACGTAACTTACTTTAGCAATTGCAGGGTTAATTAAACTGCGGACATGTCTTCTCTTTGCAACGGCGGTAAGAAACGCATTTTCCCAAAACAGTAATACATACGAGTATAAGTTAAGTTAGTCTATATATCGGGCATTTGATGAAAGTGAGTCATAACCCAAAAAATAAGATCTTTTAGTTCATATCACAGAATTAATCTTTATATCGTTCGTTCATGTATTTTTTTAAATGTCAATGACAAATACGAAAGAAAAATTATGATTGGTTAAGTTCAGTTGGGTTGAAAGAAGGGACATTTCATGTTGACCCAATCCCATCAGGACTTACACTTATGTTCTTAAAACATGTTGAGCACTCCTAAAAAGAACCGGAGGGGCTGGAATGGGCGGTAGTTTGCAATAAAGAAACCGAAAACCTATCAAACTTGGTTTGGTAAAGAACCTAGTTTCCTCAATATATTTTCTTAGGTATTCTCAATCTGAATCCTTAAGATATTCTATTGCCGAGAGAGGCTAGCACACACAGACCAGAAACGTTCTGTGGACTCGGAGCGATTGGAATTCGAGAAGATATATCGATGGGAATCAATAGTACCAAGGACCACCTCTGGTTCAAACTCCCTGGATTGAGGCATGCAAGGCTAATGCTAACCTCTCGTGTAAACAAAATTGTTTTAAAGTTCTCATGTCCTTTAGTAAAAAGAATCTGAGTATGATCACCGGCTTTTTCACAGGCAATTGTAGGTTGAGAAAAAACTTGGCATTGAGACTAACAGCAGGTGTACATTCTGTGATTATGATGATGAAGCTCAAGAGCATATCCCAAAGAAGTTACAGCCGATTGGTTAAGCAACTGTTGGAAGATTGGGAACTGCCGATACTAGAACCAATGACAATTTTGAGATTATTTACGAGGTGCTCTAGCACCTGGCAAGGAATACAATATACCTTTTTGATTGCAGTATTCACTCTTTCCCGTACAGTTTAATTAATTCATTCCATATTTTCCACATAGAAGATTTGTCATGTGATTTGACTAATAGCTCGACAGTGGCACAAATAGTGTAGCAGTGTTTCATCATCTTATTATGTCCAGTCTTCGAAATGTCTTTTCCCTACTTGGATTTCTCAAGGGAATTTCGATCACAGAGAATATGGCTCGATAATCTTCCGTTTCTTTCGATAACCTTCCCATAACTTGGTATTTTGTTAACTTTACGCCACATTAGAAAGTATCTAACAAACTTCCAAAACGTTCATCAAATAGATTTTTAATAAAATTTTTTAAAAAAGATGGTGTTCCGAACATTGACAGTTCATAAAGGCCATATTGTTAAGGCTACATCTGTCGAATAAGCTGTCATTTATTCAATCTGTTTTACCAAATCATCATGGACGGTTGAAGCACGAGACCACGTTATAGTAGGGACTAGAGATGGGCGCGTGTCGAATTTTTCCAACACGACACGACACGAACACGAATACCTTGACGTTCAATACGTACGAAACGCGCACGCGATGAATTTTGTCAACACGATACTGCACAACACGCACGAAATATTATTGGTATAGTATTGAAGATAAGAAAATTTATTTATTTTTTTTCAAGAATCGCTTTTCATAATATGGCACCGAGTTGGCACTGCCAGCTGATACACTCTGCCGCCACAGCTGATACTATCTGTTTACGTGCAGAACTTTAAGCTTCAGAGGCCCATACAATATCAACAAATATGCTGGTGTTGTGTGTTTGACGATACAAAATATTAAATTTTTTCTCTACTGAAAAGTCAGTCATACATATTTTACATCTAAATTCGTTTCGTGTTTTTCGTGTCAATTTTGATCAACTTGAAACGACCGGAATACGCACGAAATCAGATTATTTGTCACGAACACTTCGTGTTGAGTCATGCGTGTTGGTGTCACGAAAAAAAAACACGACACGCGCCCATCTCTAGTAGGGACATCTGTAGTTATTTATGCATACCTAATTTGATTGTTTTAAGCTTCTGACAAAACCCTAAAACAAAATAACACATATCGGACATTTCGCGACAGGCTTTCGTAAATTGTTGGAAGAGTATCAGTTTTTTTAATTTTCAAATAGTTTTTAAGGTTCTGCCGAAATTTGTTAACACGGAATATTGAAAATTGATGGAGAAAAGTCTTGCTATTTTTTCGCTAATATATCGCACAATTGCCATGTCAAAATTGGCTTAACAATTCCCAATAAGAGATCATTTAACTGTTATTCAATAAAGAATCATTTTTAATGTGTATTCGTTCATGTTTCTTTTTTATTTATGTAAATATTTATTTATCGAAAGCATAAAACCACTCAATACGAACAGCGCCAATTGTTAATAAATCCAACCGTTATATACATATATATAT
Organism: Nowickia ferox; assembly: GCA_936439885.1. Taxonomy (NCBI): domain Eukaryota; kingdom Metazoa; phylum Arthropoda; class Insecta; order Diptera; family Tachinidae; genus Nowickia; species Nowickia ferox. Next base: position 152,295,704 of record OW387023.1, on the reverse strand, counting down.
GTATGTATAACGTACCATAATAATAATAAGAATAAGTTGAAGATTAACTAGATTTGGCAGAAAAATATGAAAAGATAATTTTAATTGGAACAAGAGATTTTCATCTTTACAACAACAAAAATTTCTAAATCCGCATTTGACTTCTGTTGTTTGTCATAACAAAAAGCCGTCATACGTGTGAATATAAGGAATGCATAACCAAAGAATACCCCAGGTGACTGGCATGCATAAGCACACACACACAGTTGCGAACATGGAAATAGCAGTACCACTAAGTTTTCTAATATTTTTTTTTAGAGCACATGGCTGTAGTTATATGTACTTGAGAATAAAATTTTTATTTTCAATTCGTATTATATGTAGTGGAAAATATATGTGCCATTAATTATGAAAGTGGTCTAAGTCATGTATTTCTCGTGTCGAGATATTTGCTAGATTACTTTTGAAAAAATGATAAAATATTTTTATATTATACAAGATTTTAATTTAGAGTTGTTATATTCTCGATTAATATAAATTTATTTAATATTTATCAATTATTTATTGCAGTTTTTTAAAGATTTATTTGATATTTCGAAGCAAAAATGCATATGACTTAGACCACTTTCATAATTAAGGGCACATATGTACAATGAAACAGAAAATAAAATGTATGAAAAATCAATTCTGCTAAGGATTTTTAGTCGAATCAGTAATGCCCTAACTCTGTTCAACGGTTGTATCGTCTTGTCTATGAACGAAAAAAAGCCGCAGTTGTGATTCTTTAAAACAATTATGTATTATTTATTGCCCATGCCAGAAGGTTCGTGTATTTGCTTTATAATTTTTCTAAAAACAATATATCCAACACATATTTTTTCAAATATTTTTCCAACTATTGCATATTATACGGCATTTACATTGTCTCAAAATCTAGTACTTACGAGATTCCGAGCTAAATCTAGTTGCTTTTTACTAGATTCCCCATACAAAACAAAACCTAATTTTTCAATAGATTTGCCGGAAATCTACTAAAAATCTAATATTTTTGTTTATTTTTTACTACCCTGTACATCATAATATATATAGAAGGTGAGTGAATTAGCTACGCTGTACACAATTTTCTATTGAAGGTGTGTGAATGAGCTAAGTCGGCTTTTTTTTTTTTTGATAAAAATTAATGCCCTTAATTCTGTTCGACGATTGTATCGTCTTGTCTATGACCGAAAAAAAGCCGCAGTTGTGATTCTTTAAAACAATTATTATTTATTGTCCATGCTAGAAGGTTCGTGTATTTGCTTTATGATTTTGTTATAAACATTATATCCAACACATATTTTTTCAAATATTTTTCAAACTATTGTATAATACTTTAATTTTATTTTTATGTTTTAAAAACATGGTAATAATATTTTTTATTTTTCATTATCAAAGACAACAACCATTTTTGAAGAAAGCATTTAGAGAATTCAAAAACAAGAAGCCAAAAGTATTTTCAAACAAAAACGTCATAAATCTTCTTACTGAGTTAGGGCATAAGACTAAATTTCAGACGAAGGATTTTGTATTTAGTGGTTATGTTTTTTCGGGCAAATGTTTGCGAAGTGTGACCGTACCTTCAGTCGAAAGCAACCAAGACGAATTCATATCAGGTGGTGACTATTCTCGCGGCTTGTAATTTGAAAAAAAAAACAAATTTTTTAGTCAATATATTGAACGTGAAAATTATAAACTTTTCAAAGCAAATTGAGCCGAGTATGATTACCAAGTCGATTTGCAACTCTGCATATTCGCCTTGTACATATATTTGTTAGTGTAAAATTTCCTGCTGTCCGAATATTTCCTCACGTTTTGTATTGATTGACAGCAGAGAAGTTATGTCAGCTGGTGAACTAAGATCACCTGATGTGAATTCGCCTTGATGTATACCTTATATGAATTTGCCTTGTATGCAACAATTAATTTGGAAATAATTCCTCATGACATTTTGAAGTAAAATATATGTACATAATCTACGAAATATACGTATGTTCCTGTTCCCTAAGTCAAGTCGAGTTCAAATCCTACGATTTTAGAAAACTAACTCCTATAATAGAAACATTTCTTTAGATCTTTTTTAATTTCTCTAATATATAGAGCCTCAAATATCATATATGATAGAAAATTATGGTATATGATTTTAAGCACGTCTGCAGCACTATTATTAATTTTAGAAATTGTAAGATTTTAAATCGATTCGATTTGCAGAACAGGGGGTCTATCCACTCTGTAATTCGAAACGAAAAAATGTTCGAAAAAATATTCTTTCGTTTCGAACCAAAGGGCCGTAATTTCTAATCGACAATAGTTTTACTTATTTTATCTTTTGTAAAAATTTAAAAAAAAAACTTACAAAATTAATTGTTTAATGTTTTCGTGCACGATCTTTGAGTATCTGCCCCGTTTTTTTTTCTCATTGCATCTTTGTTTTTTTTTTTTTTGCAAATTGAATAGAAATTTAAGAACTCAATAGCTTTAACACTGCTAACTGTTCAAGCATGTGGATGGCCAGAATATAAAGCGAAAGAAAATAAAGACGAAAATAAAACCAGATAAGTGCAACTGGGTAAGTGTGTGACAAGAGCTACTTGCTAACCGACAGCCAAACGCTTAAATAATCTCGCAATGATGCTGGAGACCAAGTTAATAAAATCCACTGTAAACATGAATACGGACGCATTTCCACAACGTGCTTTCGAGTGGTTGCACTTACACTCCTCCTAAAAAGATTATTTTGATTGTGTTGCAGGCGATCAAGTCAATATAAAAAATATAAATAAATGTACATATAGAAAGAAAAAACAAGATAAACAAAAACAAAAGCCAAAAAGTGTGTTAGGAAAGGAAATCTTAGAATGTTTGCAAGATGAATAAAATCGTGAAAAGTTTATTTTTATTTTGTGTTTTTTTAACAACAACAAATCCCAGTTTAAGTGAAGAGGATGTAAAGCGATCGCAAGCGTACGAATTTGTTACAGACGAGCATGCAAATACAGATCGCACGGATATTGAAGAAATATTAAATGCAAACAAAGATCATAACGAAGGTCGCAATATAGCGGATGCTGCCATAAATGACGATGATTTGGAGAAGCGTTCAAAGCCATTAAGAAGCATTTTCTTGGGTATTTATAAAAATTATAAAAGCACATATTTGGGTAATAAAACCTTAACGGAATACAAACAGACATTGAGGGAGAATATGCTAAATAAACAACAACAACAACAACAACAACAACAACAGCAGCAGCAGCAGCAGCACCAGAAAGAACAAAAACAGAAAAAGAACCCAAACTCGAATTTGTCTGTTGAAGTAGAGGATGAGGATGGTGATGGTATCGTAACCGCACATCCTGATGACGAGGACGAAGAGTATGTAGAAACCACAACAGCAATTGTGCCACCGCCAACTGCATCAAGAAAAGAAAACATAACGAAACTTTCTCCAAACAGAAAAAGAAAATTGAACGTTACACAAGCTAAGCCGCCCATGCAGCAGCAGCAGTACAATGTTGGTCCAGCTCTCAATTTAAGCCTTGATATGGATAACAGCATAGTCAAAGTGAATTTGGATGGAGAAAGTTTAAGAGAACTTGTAACAGGCCGTTGGCTAAATGACAACTCAGAAGAAGGTAAGTGCAGCTTATTAAATCTAATTATTATTTATTTATGTGCATTAATAAAACATTTTGATTTTATATTTATTTATTTTTAGGTCGTGGCAAAAAGTATGAAATGGTCACGCGAATTCTGCCACTCTTTATTTTGCCATTTCTAATACAATCAGCGATTGTTCCATTTTTGGTAACCAAACTGAAATTGCTGCTGATGAAGTCAATACTGGTGGGGAAGCTGGCAATATTTCTGCTGATTATATCAGCGTTTCGAAACAGCAACAAGCAGACGCAGACCTATGAAGTGGCACCATCGTACTGGGCTGGAGAACCCAGTCGAAGGTCTGAATTGGCAGCGGCTGCATCGAATATGGCCTACAACGGCTACCGCGTAGAGGGAAAACCAGCAGCTTTTGTCAATTAATGCCCTTATAAAATAAAGTAGAAAATCAAAGTGTTTAGGAGTTTTATTTAAAATTTTTCAAAATGTCTGATAACAGGCTGGGATGTAAGAAAAATACGAAATCGATTTGTTTGAAACAGATTAAAGAAAACATCCAATTGATTATAAAAACTAAAATTTCAATTTTGTCCAGGGTTTATTTTTAAGCGGCTTAAACTTAATTTATGTTTGTTACTTCATAACTCCATCATTTGTTAATCGATTTGGAAAACAGTCTTTTTTTGTCTCAGAAGCAATATCTGCTGTTTTAAAGTGCCTTGGAGACGATCAAATAAGTTCATCCATCAGTCACATAGTTGTGTGCATGCAGTTGTGTTTGGTTTTAGCTACACCTACGCAATGATCTATGAAACTCAAAAAGTTTTTATTTTTTTATTAAGACGGCTGATTATTTGATCGTCTGCAAGTCTAATTGAAAAAACATATTTTTTAGGCTTCTTTTACCAAAGGTAAAAAGGTACCCTATTGCTTTCGCTACGATGTTCGTCGCATTTTCTCGGGAGCTGTAAGAACTACGGATCTGAAATTTTCACTACAACAACAAATACATTACAATTAAAAATTAAAGGGCGTTCTAAAGCGAGCAACAAAATATGTTGAAATCCTAATGTAATATATTGAAACTTGATAATTTCAAAGTTAGTGAATTTTTATGCAGACTACCCCAATTAACTTGGAAATTTAAAACATCAAAATTAAAGGGTATTCTATCAGTTAATGTAATAAAACAAGTTATCAATTGTTGTACCTTGTAAACCGTAAGATGCAAACTGTCGAAATGTTCAAAAACGCTAAACTAAAAAAATACCAAAATTGAAAAAATAGCCGAAACGAAAAATCGCCAAAATTAAAAAAGCGCTTAAATGAAAAATATCACCAAAAATAAAATAAATCGTTTAAATGCAAAAAACCACCATAAGTAAAAAGGACGCTAAAAATCGCCAAAACCATAAAAATCTCTAAAAGAAAAAAAAAAAACAATCGAAAAAATTGCGAAAAACCGATCAACAACGCCAAAACGAAAAAAGTGACAAAACTTAAAAAATCGCAAAACAAAAAGGTCGCCAAAACAAAGAAAAAATCGGCAAAACCAAGGAAAGAGCTAAAACTAAAAAAAAAAACGCAAAACAAAAAATATTTAATTAGTGTTTTTAGTGTTACAAAAAAATAAAAAATATTTAATGAATTTAAATTTTGCTTGTTCTTTTGGTTAAGGAATATTAATATGTATGTATTTTGTTCCTGCTTCACGGAAATCGTCAATAGACTTAATAATTTATAATACCGAGAACACACACTTTCTTTTTGTGACATCGCAATAGTATGTACTAGTGGCAACGTTTGTTATTTTCAATATTTTTCGATGTGTGGCATTGCTTTCCATATAAAAAGGTGCACACATTTGGAAAATGACACACACCACAAAATGAAAACACAAGAAATGCAAGATTTGTACTCGGCATGAGACTCTTGTTTGGTGCTTTTATTATTATTATGTTTGTATAATATGATTCTCAATCTTGTATAATATTACGTTTTAGTCCGCAAAGGTGGATTTTTTTGTAAATAAGGAGAAGTAACACTCAGGCAATGCATGCCTGCTAGTCTTACTAAATGTTACCTTCTTTAGGAAAGGGATAGTCACAGAGAAGACAGGTGGTGAAGGAAGAGATAGAGGACGGCTTCATTATTTTACAACTATGTTTTTTGCACGTTCTTAATAATGCTGTGTTGCAGCGCCTCTGGTGTCAATGAGGCATATTAAAATTTCAAAGCTGTCTTTAGTAGCCATCTTACTGGTTATTTTACTTCGCCGATGTTTGTTTCTTCTACACAATACCCACTAATCACTGTATATATGTAAATGGAATTCGAGCTGACATCAAGTTCTCTTCAGTCAGTCATCTTAATTAAAATTTTTTTACTTTATTTACAATAAATAAATATTATGCCTATTCAAGTTAAAACATATACTTATATTTAGTTTATTTCTAATTTCTAAAAATCTTTGGCTAATCCCGAACGGGCCTTGCTCGTCCAGAGATATTAATTATGTCTACAGATTTGATTAAATACAGAAGTACTGCCTTTGCACAGTTACACACTTATCGCATTCAACTTGGAATCCCCAGGTGATTTTGCACTTGCAGCTGCTCTCGGTAGCGATATTCTTGGGCAGAACTCTGTAACCACATTCGCGACAAAGATAACGACAGCGTGCGCGTTGCTCTTTTGTAAGACGACTCTTACCATTTTCTCTAGTACAGCAGCGACGTCCTTGCATACCATTCCAGTGGGGTACGGCATCGGGTTCACAGTAATTGGGTGAATCCTTTGAGTAAACTAAAACGTCCAAAGGAATGTTATCCCACAGGATGCGCGTGTTTTCAAGAGCGTTGGTAATTTGAATGCCTTCCTCATACATCTGGCGTATGTCCACAGCGATTTCTTCAAAAGGTTTCAGCATTTCGAAACAAACCTCTTTAAAGCACACGTCTTTCGCACCTACAACAGCGCAGGTGCAGTGTTTGCCCAATGACTTCTCCAACAAGTTTGTGACCACCTTGTAGTTGTGCTGCGCCACTTTACCATTAAAATCATTTGAAAAAGCCAGGCTGATGTGTTGACGAAATAATTTCTCTGCTGCTTTTGGATTGTCTGAGCAATAGGAACTGTAGGGGTTGCTGGAGCAGGCATCGCATTCGGCTATAATGCCACTGGAACAGTTTTTGGCGATGGTGTATAAGGCGGCCGCCGTGGTTATGGCTTTGATATAAGAGTCTTCACGATCCATCAGCAGGGATTTCGATGTGTGCCTCAGAATGAAATCTGAGCTGGGGCAGTTCCAGCGTTCCCACTTAAAGCTGGTTTGGCATGTTTGCATCGCAGTCTCCATACTGCTGTCCATCACGCTTTCTATAGAGAACGGTGCTTGTAGTTGAGAATAAACTTCATTCTCATATTGACTTTGGCTGGCAATAGAATTCAGTTGTTCCAGCAGGGAAATCTGACAGAGTACGACACTCAAGCTGCTGGCAAATGCGACTGTTAGCAAAATAACTCGGTTCATTTTTTGTTTACAAAAGAAAACTTTATTGTGATATATATTTTATTTCAAGCTGATGTACACTCACTGAACTCTGATCGCTAAGTGGTGCTGAACAATGAGTTTTAACAACTATTTATAACTCTGCAGGTAGTCGAGTGCATTTTCTAATATGATTATCACAGCAATTTGGGTTGTTACCCTTCTGGTTTTTTCGCCAGCAAAAGTTCCCTAACACGCTGAAAAACCCACAGCTTATCCCAACATAACTTTCCCACGAGCCTGGAATTACACACAAAAACAAATTTCAATTGAAAATTTCCTAAATTTTATTAATGGAATGGATTTTCCAAACCATAAAATCATCATTGTTGAAATTCAAGAGCGCCGGGCTCTTGACTTGAGAGCGGCTTTAGCCACAAATGTTTTCAATGATTTTCAAGAGTGTGTGGAAATGTTGACAGTGATTACAAAAGCAAACAAAACTAACGCGCAACACAAATACCAGAAGCCACGAGTATTACCCAAATAAAAGGGCATTAAAAATTTACCTGCGGAGATTCTTATAGATATTACACGCGCATGTTGTTAATTAACAATTTGTGAACATAAAAATGATGGAAATTTTGGAAACGTTAAAAAGTCGTTATTAAAGTTTTCCCCACAGAATTGTATATTAATTTTGACTTGAATGTTGAGACTTTAGCTAAAAAATTCTTGAAATATTATTTGCAGTACCGGTATTCAGTAACTTCTATTACAATAATCGTATCGCTATAGTAAGTTTAACGAAAATTTATCGACTTTAATATTCAGTAACATATTTTAACGATATTCGCTGTCGGCTGAAGTAAAATCACATAATCATATTTATTTAGTTTTCCTTTAATTCTTCTTTGTGCTTTTCGCTTATTTTGACCTTTTGCATGCAGGGATGCCACATGATATACAATTAAATGGCGGGTAAAACGCAGATATACACTATAGTAAAAAAGAAATTACAGAAAAACCTAAAATTGAAATGAAATTAATTTTTTTTTATTTTTATGGATGGAAAATGCAAAATTTTAAAAACTCTATATGTGTGCAATTCATGTTATTTAAGTACTCGCGTATTGTGTTATCATTAAAGTTAGGATGTACATATGTATGTTTACATGCGTATAATTAGGGTGGTTCTTAAAAAAATATATTGGATTTTGTTATGGGCCAACCGAAATATACATATATTAAGCACCGTGAAAAAATAACGCATGATTTTTTTCAATTTTTTTATTATGTTTAGGGGTCGCTATCAGCCACCGAACCTTGGTGTTTTTGAAAAAGCTCGCTGCCCTTATAACTTTTTCTATGTGGTGTGTATTAAAAAATTATAAATTTCATTCACACCATTATTGATACAGGTTTGTCAAAAAATATGTGTTAGATTTTTTGTGATTTGACGATTTATCGACTTTTTAAAATTTTTCTTCCGATTGTAATTTTAAATTAATTAGCAAGGTATAACACTGTGTGACAAACTTTAATGAAATCGAAATACCTGGACGTATTTCCATATATATCTTTTGTGAATTTAGAAACATTTTTGGCTTGAGTTTTAACCAGTGTTGCCACCAGCAAAATTCAAAATTAAACTTGATATGAAGCAAAATTACCCGATTTAGCTTGATCAAAAATTAAAGTTTTATTTCATAAAAAAACGTTGACAAAAAAGAAAAACAGGCAAAAAATCATTTAACGGAGATCCATAATAGTGATACTGTGTTCCGATTCACAAAAATAAAATAAACACTTAAAATAAATTAAAAAATAAAATTATATAAGAATAATTAAAATAATGAGTCCTACTTTCGAATTTCATTTCATATATGTTTGCAGGGAAGAAAATGTTCATTGCCGTTTCTTTGAATAAATTCTTTAGTAAATAAAAATTTCTGTAATGGTTTAAGACGACGGACGCACAGTGGGACCAAGCCCCCTTTTTTCGCGGATTAATTCATATCTCCACAACTATAATAGTAAGGGCCACTAAATTTAATGTAGATAACTCTTAAAACAAAGTACATGATTCTACAAAATCATGGCGGTATAGGGGGGGGGGGGAAGGGATACCCACATATAAAGTAATTACTCGTATTATTTTTTCTACATCTGGATAACTTTTAGCACAAACTACATATTCCAACAAAATCTTGGCGTTGTAGGAGGAGGAGTCGGGTATCCCCAGAAAAAAACGAAATGCATGTAAACGGTGCTTTACCAAAAAAAAAAAATAAGCAAAAATTCCTGATTTTTTTTATTCACGCACGCTACTGATGAATTTGGCTGCCATAACTGACTTCAAATAAGAAATAGATTATTTAACAATCATAAGAAATTTAGCTTATATCACACGCCACGATCACGCGTCACTCATAAGAGGCTATTATGTTTCCACAGTCTCCAGGCAATTGCTCACTCATTACATATTTTATAATTTTAAATAATAAAGTTCGTATTTTAATGTTTTCCTCTTTTTGAATTTTACCCATATGTATTTACATATGTATACTTTTTTTGGGAATTTAGTAAAATAATAGAGAAATCTGTGTTTGGGTTTTAACATAATGAAAATACCTAAACTCCTAAACATAAATTAGGGCACGCAAATTAAACTGGAAAGGGTTTGGCGGCCAATAAACCACCCACGAAAGGAAAATTATGCCTCAACATCGCAAACATTTGCCTACAGAAAATTACCAGGTAGCAAAACTTAATTATAAAAGCAACTACAATGCAAATGCAGTTAAAAAAATATTCACATAAATCTTATTAAACACTGTAAACATACCAAACACATATGGACAGCTTATGAAATGGGACTTTTGAAAACACATCATATAATTTTGGGATTTTTCAAAATTCTTTGTAATGTAAACATATTTTGAAGCGAAAAGCCCTTTCATTATACCCAGCAATAATCAATTTCAATGTGTTTTTAAGAAACAATATTAGTACTTTACTGAAGAAGTAAAAATATTAAGTGTGAGAATTAGTGCCATAAATATATTAATAATATTAAATTTAATATGTACTCGTAGTTGTTGGATTTTGCATTTAACGTTTACTTGATTTTATAGCTGATTAGCTATTTGGTAGTGTACGACCGATTAATCGGCTGTGGAATCGGCTTCGGCACCAGCTAATAATCGGTGTTCGGTATTAATTTTGGGAGAGGCCGAATTTGTAAATAATGACGTTGCTTAAAAAAATTAAATGTGCATTTTTTTAAGGCTGAGTCGGAGTTTTGTCCGAATTTGACATTCCCATAGCAATTTTAACTTATTCTTCATGCATCGGGTTCCGATATTTTTTTCAATCCTGCAAGGGAAAGCCTATGAAAAACATCTTTTCATCAGCAAGAGCGGGCAGTGACGAAAAAGATGTTCAACTATTTCCTCCTCCTTCACATCGTGAAAACTTCGTGAAAAACTGTAGAAAGCTGCTGCATTGGGATTCCTTCTAAGATGGCGGACAATCTGACAATCAGTTATATTCGCTAATGTAATTTTGAGGTGGAATGAGGTCCTGTTTTTCAAAACTTAAAAATTTTGTAATACAAGTAAAACCGTTGTAAAAATATATTATTTTTATATAAAAAACATATCAGAAATAATTTCTTAGTTCAGTAATTTCAATTCTTATTTTTATTAATTAATGTGAGTTTCTAAAGAAGAGAAGAAAAATTAAACTAGACTTTATTAGCTGGGGCAAATAGCGATATTTTTCTTTGCAGCCACTTCAGCACTTCATAAGCAAACATGTCTATCTACTGGGGTAGAGATTGTTATTAACATCAGCTATTTAACGCAAATTATTGCTTAAGCACGTCAAGATGCATTTCGTTGCTGCTTAGGCCACTCATAAGTATTGAAGTCTACTTACAATTCAAAAAAGTTTACAAACCCCGTAATGCTTATATATAAACTTTCTATAAATTATTGAGAATTACAAAGCTGCAAACACAGTACACAAAGAAACTTTTTCAAAAACAATAAACAATTGCTTAATTCACAACAATTTGTATCGTGTATTTCTGTATCAAATACACTTTCTGTTTTTTAATTGTAAACACTCTGTGTGTAGTGTATTAATTTATTTTGTATTTTTAATGATAAAAGAAGAACAAGCTACATACAAATTCTCTCAGAGAGCCTCTCGCTAAATACAACATTTTCAAAAAAATATGAAATAAAATTGTAATAGTGGATTTAATTTTTATATGAAAATTAAAAAAAAAATTACACTATTGTATTTGATATGATAATACAATCGATACAAAGATACAAGAGGTTTTGTGAATTAAGCAAATATTATTCAGCATAAGTTGCGTAAGCAACAACGAAATGTGTCTAGAAGTGCTTGACCAATAAGAAAAAAACCTTTTTAAATTCTTATTACAATAACTTTTCTCTTTTATAAATTAATTCACGTAAAAAATGCCAGAGTTGTTGCTCGTTGTGAGTTTCTTCGGTGCCGCCGAATTGGGAAAATTTTGTTAAACTTCGGCATCGGCTTAAAAAATCGTTTTCGGTCGGACAGTAGTTATCGGCCATTAGAAAGTAAAATAATCTATATCTTTATATGACAGAACTTGTTAAAGCCTGATAAGATTTGTAATTTGAAATTGATGATAACGTGCTTAGCCACGATAATTATAAAGAATTCCATTTAATCGTGTATTTAGTTGCAGTCCAAACACAGTGGATGACAGTTTTTTGCTTCAATAAACTGCGACAAATAATTTAATTGAAATTTCGCAGACGTAATGATTATTACTGCCAAATTAGTAACGATATTTCTGGGATTGGCTCTGACGGCTTTTACTGTGTCCACCATAGTGCTGGCTGTACAAAAAGCAAATCTTACAGATGAATTGCAAGAGACAAAAGACAAATTAGAGATGTGGGAGGAGGCTGGGAAAAGCACGACAACAACATCGCCCACAACGACAACAACAACAGCACCAACAGCAGCCAGTTCGCCAGTTACGCCAACAACCGCACCAGATCCAGAAGAGAAAGTAAGCGCTCAATAATCAGCAGCATAAATTTCATTCCATTACCTATTTTTTGTTTGTTTGATCCACTTACAAGATCAATTATCGCCTACCGACTACCATGTACCCCATAAATTACGATTTGTATTTGCATCCAAATGTTCATTCGGGCGAATTTTCCGGTCAAGAGGTGATTGAGATCAATTGCACCGAAAACACCAATAGAATTATATTACACTCCTTGTACTTGAACATAACGAGTGTTTACCTGCAAAATGTCGGTGCCGAAGTAGAAAAGTTTTATTTGGACACTGTAAGGGAGTTTTTGATAATTGAACTAAGTGAAGAAATTGTAGCTCCTCATAAATTCTACTTGGGCATTATGTTTGAAGGAAGTATGCAAAATAAAATTATCGGCTTATATTCGTCCTCTTATATGAAACCTGATGGTAGCACAAGAAAGTAAGTCACATGATCAACAAAATAAAACTAATAGATTGAATCTGATTTTTTTTTAGATGGATTGCATCGTCAAAATTTGAGCCCACTTATGCGCGGCAGGCGTTCCCGTGCTTTGACGAGCCGGCTTTAAAAGCAACATTTACTGTAACTTTGGTCTATCCCAACTCTGCAGAATATCATGCCTTATCGAATATGGACATAGAAGTAGTATTCTGGGGTGTTCTGTAAACCGCGTGCGATTTCCAAAAATTAAAGATCGGACGATTTAGTGCATTCTGAGTTAAGTTCGTATAAAAAGCTTAACCATCTAAAAAATTAAAACCAATTAAAAAGCTGCAATAAGTCACCTTTTCAATTAAGCTCTTTCCTGGAAATTAGGCGATTTCAAAACGATCAATTTACAGAACACCCTTGATTATATCACATCAATTACACTGTACAACAAAGTCAAACTTTTTCGAAAATAACAAGATTTTAACGAACAGTTCTGACAGAGCAGAGCTTTTTCGTTTTGCACCCGTTGATTATTTCCGATTAACCATAATAATGTGCAAAAGGGGCTTGGGGATGGAACTTCAAGCTCCTTTAGGTTCAGAGGCATTTACACGTACAATATTATATATGTCGGCAAGAACTTTGTTATTTTTCGGGTTTCATACACCAAAGGTGAAGAGGAACAACAACAAATATATGACAGTTAAAAATTAAAGGGTGTTCCAAAACGCACAACGAAAAATGTTAAAATCCCATACATACAAATATATATTGACACTCGAAATTTGCAAACTTAGTGTATTCTTATACAGACTACAACAATTAACACTGAAATTAAAATAAAAAAAAAAAAATAAAAATTTAAGGGTATTCTATCAGTTAATGTAATTTTGACAACTTTCTGTATCTTGGAAACCGTAAGAGGCAAACTCTTGAAATTTTAAAAAACGCGGAAACTAAAAAATCCCAAAATTTTTTAATTTCGCCTAACTGAAAAAAAAAACGAAAAAAAGCGCCAAACTCAAAAAAATCTTTAAAACTAAAATAAATCGCCAAGAACAAAAAATCGCCAAAATAAAATAACGCCAAAAACCAAAAAAAAAAACGCAAAACGAAAAAAAGCACAAAAAGTCAAAACCAAAAAAAACTCAAAAAGAAACCAAAAATAAATAAACGCCAAGACTAGACAAACGCCAAAACTAAAAAAACGCCAAAACCGAAAAACCCCCAAAACGAAAAAATGTCAAACGAAAAAAACGGTCTAAAACTAAAATAAAACGCCAAAAACCGAAAAAATCTTCAAAACGAAAAAAAGCGCCAAAACTAAAAAAGCTACACCTAAGATAAATGACCAAAACCAAACAAAAAAACGCAAAACAACACCAAAACTAAAAATAACGCCAAAACGCGTTCTTTACGAAAAAAACAACCAAAGCAAAAAAGTGCCAGACTAAAAATATTTCTGTAAAACTAAAATAAATCTCCAAAAACAAAAAAATCGCCAAAATAAAAAAACCCAAAACTAAAAAAACGCCAAAACACAAAAAAAAAATGACAAAAAGAAAAAAACCCCAAAAATAAATAAAAATCTCCAAAACCAAAAAAAAAAAATCCAAAAATTAAAAAATGCCCAAACCGAAAAATCCCAAAAACGAAAAAAATGCCAAAACTATATATTATCTAGGCTAAAGTTCGTATACATATGTAGTATCCGTACGGAACCCTTCGTGTGAGAGTCACAGTCGCACTTTACTGATTTTATTATTTTTTTGTTGTACAGTGTTATTAGTGTATAAAATTTTATCGATTAACTGAATTGAATTTTTTTATTTAGGCCACTAAGGACCAAGGTGCTTTCCATGAGGCCTACTTCAGACAGAGTGTTCCCATGAGCACATATTTGAGTTGTTTCATCATTTCCGATTTTAAATTTAAGCAAACTTCGGTTGATACCAAAGGTATTGGAGACCAGTTCGAGTTGCGTGTTTTTGCCACGCCCGAGCAAATTAATAAGGTCGAGTTTGCATTGGAAGTGGGAAAAAATGTTATTGAATATTACATACAATATTTTAGAATTCCCTATCCTTTGCCTAAATTGGGTAAGTCAACCGAGTGTCATTTTCACACTTAATGATTCCACTTGATTTCTAATAAAGACATGGCTGCCATACCGGATTTCGTTTCGGGGGCTATGGAGCACTGGGGTTTGGTGACTTACCGTGAAACCTCTCTACTATACGATGCGGGGGTCAGTTCGTCTGCCAACACCCAAAGAATTGCTAAAGTTATTGCCCATGAGTTTGCGCACATGTGGTTCGGCAATTTGGTCACTATGACGTGGTGGAACGATTTGTGGCTAAACGAAGGCTTTGCTAGTTACATCGAGAACAAGGGCATTGAAGCGGCATTCCCTGAATGGAATATGCAAGATCAGTTTCTCATTGCAACCCTGCATGGTGTCTTGAGTCTGGATGCTACTTTGGGTGCCCATCCCATTGTGCAAATTGTTGAGAACCCCGATCAAATCACTGAAATCTTTGACACAATCACTTATTCAAAGGGCTCTTCGCTCATGCGCATGTTGGAAGACTTTTTGGGACCTGACAACTTCCAACTGGCTGTCACAAATTATTTGAATGAATTTAAGTACAAAACCGCTGTCACCGATGATTTCCTTACAGCAATCAGTAGATTGAATTTGGACTATGATGTCAAGGCTATTATGCGCACTTGGACCGAACAAATGGGTTTACCCGTGGTTACAGTTACTCAGATATCCAATACTCAGTACAAATTGACTCAGAAGCGCTTCTTCTCCAACCCCGGTGACTATGATGGAGTATATGATGACTCGCCATTTAAGTAAGTGTGTCGCACCTCACACCTTCAAAAGTTGAACTAAAATGTTGTTTCATGGTTTCATGTTTCTTTCATTAGCTACACTTGGTCCATACCAATCACTTATACCACAAGTGCCAGCGCAGAGGTACAACGTGCCTGGTTTTATTTTAATAACACTGAAAGTAAGTCTGATCCTATTAATGCTTACGAAAGTGTTCATCTATTATTTGTTTGTTGTTCGTTTTAGTCACAATTTCTCTGCCGCGCGCTGTGGAATGGATTAAATTTAATTACAATCAATTTGGGTATTATCGTGTAAATTATGACACTAAGATGTGGGAGAAACTGGCGGGCAGACTGGTATCAGATCCCGAAGTAATTAGATGATTTGAAATATTTTGAGAATTATTTTCAAATACGCATTTTTCAGATATTTTCTGTGGCAGATCGCGCTTCTTTATTGAACGATGCTTTTGCTTTGGCCGATTCCACTCAACTTCCCTATAATTTAACTTTAGACATGACCAAATACTTGAGTAAAGAAGATGGATACGTGCCCTGGAATGTGGCTGCCTCGAAGTTGACGTCGCTCAAACGTACCCTCATGTTTACCGATGCTTTTGTAGACTATAACAACTACGCCAGAGATTTAGTTGCGCAAATTTACAAATCGGTTGGTTGGACAGTGGACGAGGATCACATGAAGAAGTATGTGTGTATTTTGTTTTTCTAAACGAATGCCCTTCTCAATCGATCTATATCATTTTCAGTCTTTTACGTGTCACCATTTTAAACACTGCATGCTCACTGGGTTTGCCAGAATGTTTGAACGAAGCTTCAAATCAGTTCAACAAATGGTTGGCAAATCCCTCTATCCGTCCTCACCGAGATATTCGTGAGATTGTTTACTATTACGGAATCTTTGCAATTGGCAACGCAGAAATTTGGCATAAAGTTTGGGAGCTTTTTGTTACTGAAAGCGATGCCTCTGAAAAACTTAAGTTAATGTACGGCTTATCGGCCGTTCAGGAGCCCTGGATACTGAGCAGGTACATACATACATACATACATAATTATAACACATATCGAGCCATAACCAGTAAAATAGCTTAAGTGACACATATTTTGAACTTGGTTTTTTTACGAAAATCGACTATTTACCATAACCAAAACCGATTATTTGGTAAAAAATTTAATTTCGAAAATTATGTCGCTTCAGCTTTTATTTAGTCGCGTGCATACTGATTTTATATCTTAAATATTCAGATTTATAGACTTGGCCTGGGATGAGCAGAATGTGCGTGGCCAAGACTATTTCTCATGCTTACAATACATCGCAGCGAATCCCATTGGAGAGTCTATCGTTTGGGACTATGTGCGTGAGCATTGGCCCCAACTAGTTGATCGCTTTACAATCAACGAGCGTTATTTGGGCAGCATGATCCCATCGATAACATCTCGCTTTGCAACGCAAACTAAACTAGAAGAAATGCAAAATTTCTTTGCCAAATATCCCAATGCTGGTGCTGGAACTGCAGCACGCGTCAGGGCTTTGGAAAATGTGAAAAATAATATTGCTTGGCTGGAAAACAATTTGTCAGTGGTGCGCGATTGGTTGCACTAAACTTAACTGTTTATGTACGTATGTACATACGAGTATGTATGTCGAAAGAAAACTTTACATTTTGTTCTAAAAAATAAGGATTTTGTAGTTTAGAAAAACTTAAATGATTTCCATAATTTTTTAATTAATACAGAAATAAATAAAGAAATAGTTTTTTGGTAATTTGAATTACTTTTGATTATTTGACGTCACAAATTCTTTAGGTTCAACAGATTCCGTATGTTCTCATCAAACCGGCAACTATTATTAATGGCTCGAATTATGGATGGCAACCGAACTTCAATTGCCTTGTGAACTTCCAAAGCAACCAACTCCTTAAAAACTATACAGCAACTAAAAGTTTGTAGTTGCCAATATTATTGCTATTCGGCAACAGTAATTAACAGCTTCCAGTGCCATCCCTACACAATCCAGCCATAAACCAATACTAAGGGACCATTCACATAGTAGTAAGTAACGCTGTTTACGGAGTTTTTATACCTTCCCCCACACCTTGAGCAACGCTTTTTTCAAAATTTTCAGTATACAAATCCTTAACCATCCCACCCACCCTCCTGCAGCGTTACGTAATATGTGAACAGTCCCTAATGTAATGATTATGACGATATAAGTAGGCATTCGAAAATAAAGCTTCGTTTTCCAAAGTGTCCAAACGTGCATTCGATTTTTAATTAAGTACATATATATCATGCAGTGCTTACAGTCGCTTTAATTTAAATTAAAAAAAATTGCGTGAGAAATCATAGACATTTTTTTATTCGCTCGATGCAATTATGTATGAAATACAACATCATGCAAATGTTCACTGTTGACGGTATAGGGTGTCCCTGCGGCTGAGTGGTAGTGATGCTAGCTTCTCAGTCCAGAGGTCGTGGGTTCGATTCCCACCATAGACCCTGGCTGTTTTCCACAGACAAGCTAATCGCTTCGCGGGTTGTGTTGTTTAAAAAATAAAATGCTACCCTGGCGACACTAATGACAAGTGACGAGTGGTTAAAGCTGAATATATTTCTGCCCCATAATGCAGGCAATTTACTTTATAAATGAAGATTATTTCAGCCACTTATTTATGGGTTAAAATACATACTACGGATAAATACTCGTAACAATTAGTCAGCAATATTGTCAGGCGCTGCATAAAAAAGGTAGATCGAACCAATGTTGCCAGAAGAAAAATAAAAATGCTAAATTTTAAACTTACATAAGTAGGTTAGTCAGTTTAGCAGTTTGTTTTTGAAAAAAATGAATGCCTTTCTACGGGAGAATATGTTAAATCCAGCAGTGAAATGCTAATGCAGCAATGGGTCTTCCAACATAAGCTACAAAAGAGAAAACAATGAATATAAATTCATATTTTTTAACCAACTTCGAAAAAAGTCGTTAGGCAAACATATAGAATTTTTACAATCGGTCTACAATGCACCGAGTTATGAAGAAGGTTAGATTAGGTTAGGAAGGGTGGTGCTATCCACTCGGAGACCCAGTTTAACTTAATAAATACGTGTCTGAATCAAACAGTTTTTCATTAGAAATTAGTGGTTACGCTTTTTTTGGCACATAGCACACATGAAATGCCAGATGTAAACTCAGCCTAACAATGAGTGTGTGACGGAATATAAAAATAATAATTTGAAGGCTTGCTATTATAGTTTCCAAGATATAAGATTATTATTAATTAGTTTGTATGGGGGGAGCCCCTTCCCCCACGGTCCTTTTCTGACAGTATTCTAAATTTAAATTACTTCGGACCTTGCTCTCAAAAGATTCCATACAAACTTTAAATACTATTGGGTCCTATAGCTTTCAAGATATAAAACATTTCGTTCGTATGGGCGTGGCACAGCCTATTTAGGTGTATGGAAAATAGATTAGGAACTATTCTAAGACCTACCGAATGCACATACAAAATATTATAAAAATCGGTCGAGCCGTTTCAGAGTTCAATTACAAACACCGTGACACGAGAATTTTATATATGTATATAGACTTCGTAAAAACTTCGTTTCTATTTTGTATGAAAAATAACGAAAATTAGTTTCAAAAAATATTTTTTCCCTACAAATTTCAAAGTCTTGTATTTACAGAATCTACCCTTTAAACTTGTATTGCAGCCTCTAGCCTAAATAAATATGTTTTCATATGCCTTACCATATGCAACGATTTTTGAAATATTTATTTTTTTCATTAAACAAATTCCACATAAAATTGCTCGTTAAATAAAAGAACTTTCTATGAATGCGGCATAAAATCACAATTTCCAATTTATTTTTAGTACAAATATGTTACCAACAATTTAGACAAGTTTGTGTATTGATCAATGCAGTTTTTCGTGAAACTTGAAAATTATTTTTTGTATGCATTTTTCTGACTGATTGCCTAGCGAGCAAATGATTACGTTTGGAAGCAGTCGTGCGAGAATAAAATTATTGATACCAAACGAAAGAGAAAAACCTTAAGTTAATCAAAAACTTAAAATACATTTTTTGACTTAATACCTTTTGGCATAAAGTTAAAGAATTAATTAATTGCGTTCTATGAAGCCAACAGTTTATATTTAATAGTTGTGGACTCTTTGCACCATAAAGTAATTAGACACGTACTTAGAAGTCCGAGTGATAAAAGTACGATAATATCAGCAAAAGAGATCATAAACTTCAGTTTTTTTCGCCTTGCAATACAATAAATTCTACGTACAAAAATAATCTAAGATAAATTAAAAAATATAAATAAAATTTGCACAAAGAAAACCAAGTTCAGGTGCTTAGTGATTTGTCCATTTCACTGACAGTTGCCGATATCGCTTTCAATCGACAATATATAGACTAAATGCAGCGGGAGGATATCGTTACTGCTTAGATTTTCCATATAAATTAATTTTTGATTTTTTGAAAAGCCAAAAAAAAAATGTTGCGTAAGTTTTGATAATTAGCCAAAAATTAAATTAACAAGAATTAAAATCTCATTTGAACTATAGTATTGACGGCGAAAAACATAGCGATTTTTTTCGGTTTGGCCACTACGGCCTTTTGTGTATCCACAATTGTTCTGGCGGTTGAAAAGTCTAATTTGGAAGAAGAGTTGCAGGATGCTTTACATAAGTTGGACCTCATTTCAATGCCAGTTTCATCGTCCACATCAACAGAACAAACATCAACAGCAGCATCTTCCAATTCTACAGAAGTCATTCCGTCAACAGAATTTCCATGGCCAACAATCACTGCACCAAACCAACCAAGTTTTCCCACGCTGCCACCAGGTCTTCCAGATCCCGAACAGGTATGTTTTTTTATATAATCAGATGAAAGTGTCTGTTCTTATAGGGTTAAACAAAATATTTGTTGTACGGAAATACATACGAGTATTTCTTATTTTATGTGGGCATGTGATATTCAGTTTCTTGGCGTTTTTGTAATAGATTAAATGAAACTTGTACAATTATGTTCTACTGTGTGGGGAAATACTTTTAGATGTTCATATTCAATCTGATTGTAATATTTATGGGTTATGTTGAATCTCTGTCTGTTCTATTGGAAATTTCATTCTCTGACAAGACATCGTTTGAACCAAAGTGTTTTAATATTATTTTTATTTATATGATAACAGTTTGGGTTAAGATTTTATAGTATTTAAGTCAGGTGACGATCAGCTGCGCTGCTAAGGCCACTTGGTATTAATTCACTTTGGTTTGAACATGAATATAACATCGAAGTTCCTCAAAACAATGTCTTCTTAAAGTGAAGTGCTTACGCAAATTTGTTCATGGAAATAGGATAAAAATTGAAGGCATGGCTGTCAATTCTCCTAATATGCCTGTTATTATCAAGAAAACAAATTTCATAAACATTTCTTAAAAAAATTGCTTTGGGTGCATTTAATGCGTCTAGGGTTTCTTTTTGTAAATAAAAATTATAAAGTTGAGTTGCGCTGGGTTTTGCCAGTGGAACCTGTTCTTGTTCTTTATTAACCTGAACTGGGGGCTAATTTTTGCACTCGTGATCGAAATTGCATTCGAATAGAAATTAATTTCGATAGCATGAAATTTTCTGATGATGTCACTCGATACCAAGCGAATCGAGTTTCTGTTTCAGTGTTGAAAAAAGGCAAATAAATTCATTTCACAACACTGAATAAATTGTAAACAAAAACTTACACCCTCTTCCACACGCAAAATTTACTTTGCAAAGTCTTAATTCAGCTGGGTGAAAGACAGAAAGAGACTGTACTACTACCTCTGTCCTTCACACAGCTGAATTA
The DNA here is from genome assembly GCA_936439885.1 of Nowickia ferox. Lineage (NCBI taxonomy): Eukaryota > Metazoa > Arthropoda > Insecta > Diptera > Tachinidae > Nowickia > Nowickia ferox. The sequence goes on along the minus strand of OW387023.1, from coordinate 152,274,350 downwards.
AGACCTAGGAAAGTAAACTTTGCTTGTGTTTGTATGTATGTATGTGTGCAAAATATATGTATGTACGCACATACATACAAACATACATACGTATATGCAAATAAAAAAGGAACGAACAGGTATAAATGTTATTTTCATTTTTATATAATTAATAACTTAATAATAATTAATTAGTATAAAGTTAAAGAATAGATATATATATAGAATAATAAATCGCTTGTAATCGAATGCGGGAATTAGCCCCCTGAGCTTGCGATTATTGATGAACTGCGATATTAGCTGCTCTTAAGAACACTTATTGCACAGTTTAAAGTTTGCTTTCTCCAAAAATAATTTAAAAAATAATAATAATGAAACTCCGATACATGTCGTGTATTGATTGTCATCTTATTGTTCGATGTGATGTTATTAAAGCGAAACGATATGCACGTACTCTAGTCGAAAAATTCATTTATTTATATCTTTATGGTTGCATCGGAAAACACTACAACTTCAAGCGTGTGTTTGTACAATCAAAATTATCAGTAAGCAATTGTATTGCAATTATGATAATTACTTTTATTGGTTTTATTTATACTGTTTGTTTAATGAAATATTTGCATTTAAATTTGATTTTAATTTTTTGATATGTTGGTGCTATAACCCAAACTTAAGTTGATATTTTTATGTTATTGGCGATTTTCCTGCTATAGGAATATGGTTAAGGAAACGGGAATTCCTAACCGGGAAAAGACATACATACATACGGATCGATTACGGATGGCAAATCAACTTAAGTTGCCTTACCAACATTTTACTGCGTATGGCAACTGTCAACTAACAACTGTTGGTTTTAGTTGCTACACTGCAATAATATTGGAAACCACAGATTTTTAGTTACTGCAAAAACATGGTAAAATGGAAAAAATGAATATATAATTTAATAAACTGCTCCTGCTTTAAAGCTGTTAGTTAGGTAGTTCTAAAAGATTGTAATTGTCTTTTACGTGCCGTCTAATGGGCTCTGGAGACGATCAAATAAAAGCGTCAATCAGTGAATGTGTATTAATGTCGTTTAATTGACGCTTTTTCGAAGACTGTTAAAAAAATTGTTAATTATCATTTTAATTTTGTGTACAGTATGTGCGCTTGTAAATACATATCGTTGATCTCAAGTAGAAAGGCCGTAATTCAAATAATTGCAACTTTACAGGAGAAATTAAAAACATAATAGAAACTGTAATATTCAAAATGTAAATTCTTTTTGTAAAATTTTTTACACTATTGCAATAAATTTTTGTGACGAGGTATATTTGTGTGAAATGCATTGGAATCACTGAAAACCCCTTTAAAAAAAAATACCATTTAGGGACTTTCTACTTGAGACCATCGATCGGTATGTCTTCGTCAGGAAGTGAGTTTTTGTGAACAAAAGAACTCTTTATGAAAAAGAAACTTAATAATTAGTTAAAAAATATTTATACAGATTAACATGATAATTTTTCTATGTCCCACTTTATTTTTTCTTCTTCTGTGCGACATTGATAATAAACAATAATAAAACTGCTTGTAGACTTTCGATCGTTTGATTTTTTACAAAGAACAATTATCATTTTCCATAAAATGCAAAATAAATTTTTTCACCCGCGCACTTTTCATCACAAAGCAAATTACATTTTTTCGTCAACCGACAATCGTACACAAACAAATTAAGCGATACGTCAATCGTATAAGCTGGAGGATGGGATATCAGTACGTTCACGTACGAGTACATACATATAATCTGTCATATTTTGTATGAAAACTTGTGTGTTACTTGTATTTGTTTTGATTTTTGAAGTTTTAGTCAAACTATGAGTTCTAATTTTTTCCCCATTTCCTGGGAAACCAAAAAGTCCGGGAAATCCCGAACCCTATGTGGGGGAAATATATATTAAAGATCTTGAGTTTTTGATCAACCATGTTCTTTGGAATAGTTTCTTACTCCCGACAGCAACATCAGAAAACCATATTATTCAATACTTTTTTAAATAAGTACAGAAGATTTTCGAAACTGTTTTTATTTTTAATCGATCTACAAATTAGGAATAATAAGCATTTATATTATATTATATTAGCACTTAGGGCTTCATTATTTTTCCATCAACTTGCCAAATATCTACAATTGTTTTAATATCTAGCTTATTTTTACTAAATTATATCGATTAAATACTGATAACAATTACCGCCTTTTATTGCGTTGCTTGCTTGGAATTTCCGTTGCTGATACAACAAATACCAAACAAGAATAATAATAAGTGAATAAATATTTGTTTAGTTATAAAAATTATATTCCCGAATTTATATCTACTTCAAATCTCTTTATTATCTTACTTTCTATTTTAGATAATTCACCGCCTTCCTAATCACATTCGTCCCATTAAATACAAGTTGTACATTCAACCGAACCTGAAATCCAAAACCTGCGAAGCCTCCGTTTCGATACAAATTGAAATTGATAAGCAAACAAATTTAATCGTATTGCATGCCAAAGATTTGGTAGTAAACTCAATAAGTATTTTGAATATGATGGCTCGTATAAGAATACGTATAAGAAAATTCTATTTGTCTGCTGAGCGCGAAATGATTTTTATTGAATTGGATGAAGTTCTGTACACGATGACACCATATGTGGTCTCGCTAAATTATAACTGTCGAATCGATGGTCTTGCGGGCTTATATGTGAGTTCGTATTTGGGTGCCGACAATGAGCAGAGGTAAGTAAGTTGTTAGAGAATTTAATCTGAATGATAAAGCATTTTGTGTTGTGTAATTGATTGAAATGTGAAATTGCCTAAATTACAAATGCACTGAATTTTAGCTGCAATTTACCATACCAGATTTTTATTTCGGTATGTTCTTCAAATGTCTAGAACGCAACGCTCGATTCACTCCCTGGCTTGCTGAGTGAGTAATTCAACTACGTGAGCAACTTTGAAATTATGGGCCAAGTTCACGATGTCGACAACGATCGACTTGTCGCACACTTACATTTGAAACAACAACAAAATATGAAAATTTGCTTTTATTTTGAATGTAAGTGTGCGACAAGTCGAACGTTGTCGACATCGTGAACTTGGCCCTATTACTTTTATTTTTACTTAATATTCTAATATTGGAAGGCTCACTCACTTTATATCTCACTACACTGCTCACTACTGATATTTATTGGATTAAACGGGAATTGGAAAACAATAAGTGAAAATCTTTCCCATTTTACGTACATATGTACATACATATGTACAGTTGTGTTCAAAAAATAGGAGCATATATATATAAGAAAAAATCTGACTAAACAAAATCATCTAAAAATTAAATGTTCAAAATTATACAAAAATTTACTAAACAAAATAATCTAAAAAATAACTTCAAAATTCTAAATATTTCAAGATAAAACTAAAAAAAAAAAATTATTCTTGAAAAAGTTAGTTTCTTTACCCTGTGGCTAGTGTGCTGCTGCCTAGACTACTAGACGGAGCTTTGCAGTTTGTGTTTGTTAAAAAAAATATTTTGTCGAATAGCAAAGCTTTTAATGACTGCCGTACATTTGCGAGACATAAAGTCAATAAAGTCTAGAAATCGCACAGCGGGGAATTTTGTATAAAGAATAGAAATAATTCTGCAGGAGGTGTCACAGAGCCTAAGTCTAGAATTTGGATATATATATATATATATATAACTTTACAGGAGGCGGAGCCACATAACCCCAAAGTGCTAGTAGTATATTGAAAGTCACCACTTAACAATTCTTAGTGGTGAGTATCAATATACTATACCATTTTGCACATGGAACGGTGCAACACCATTTGCACAAGATTGTGAATTGGGCTTATGTAATTTGAGAACTTGCTGTAATTGGAAACCATAGAAACCAGAGGTAATCTCTTGAAAATTTCTAAAACGCTATAACTAAAAAATCCCAAAATTAAAAAATCACCAAACCGAACAAAATTACCAAAAACCGAAAAAAATTCGCCAAAACGAAAAAAAAGCACCAAGCTAAAAAATTAATAGCTGACTACAATAAATCGCCAAAACCGTAAAAATCGCCATAAACGAAAAAAACGTCAAAACTAAAAAATCGCCAAAAACCGAAAAAAAGGTTTACCGGGCGGGTGCTTATTTTTTTATATGTCTACATCAGGTAAGATATTTGATTATATAGGCTAAAGTTCGTTTAGTATTACTTACATATGTACATTAGGGAGATAACTTTTTAACAATTTTTTAAAATATCAAAATTGGCAATTGACACAGTCCGATAGATCATGAAAAAGTATAAGGGAACGTATATTTATTTTTTCGCTAAGGTCAAAAAAGTTCAAATTTTTAATTTTCTTGTTGGTTAAAAAAAATTAATAATATGTTTATTTAAAACAAAAAAAAAAAAATAAATAAAAAACAAAAAAAATTGGTTATACCCCTAATGTACATATGTATTTTCCCTACGGAACCCTTCCTGTGCGAGTCATAGTCGCACTTTACTGAATTTATTTAATTATGGTGTTTTATAGCAAGAATTTATTTGTTTATATTCTGCGAAAAAGTACTTCACTGAAAATTAACCACGCTTACGTTGCGTCATCGATCAAAATCGAATAATAGTTATAAATAATTAAAAGATGTATAAAACAGCCAGCACTAGTGCATAACACTAAATCCAATTGAAAATATTCTTTTGTAATGGGAGAAATGCAGTCCAAAGCGAACTGTAAAACCAGCATCAAGCTCATGCTCTCTCAGATTTAGCCACAAGCCTGCACATTACAAGTTCTACAATTTAAAAGCCGGTCTCACCATAAAACAATGATCTGAAAAGATCACAAACATTAAAACTTGTACTCGATACAACAATCATGTTTTAAGAAACAGTAACGACAACAAAAAACACATACAGTTCCTCTCTGCATAAAAGGCCGCAGAAAAACAACAACAACAAAATAAGCAAAAACAAATGAAAGCGTGTATTGGAATTATAAAAAAAGTGTGTTTGACTTACTAAGTCTTCATGAAATGTTGAAATCAAAACTTAAATTTAGTCGAGAGTGAACGTCGGTCGAAAGCGAACGGAAAATTTAACGAGATAATAAAAAAGTCTGTCTACCTGCGAATCGTAAGAAAAAGTTAACGGTTTTAGTTTTGGAAGAAGCTGTAGCAATAAAAGTGATTTCATAATAAAACTAAATTAAAAAATTAAGAAAAGATAAAAAATCTTTGATTTTAATTTAAAAAAATTTTGCATCTTTTAGTTAGTGATGATGAACCTAGCAAAAATTGGCATCAAACACCTAATAAGACACGTTTAATTAATTTCTTTATTTCAAATAACAAAAAGAAAGTGAAATAAATCAGTGGAGTATTTAAAATGTTTAAAAGAAAAATGTCGTAATGTCGTCTTTACACACACACAAATGGATAGATCAACTCAAAAGTTTACAAAAGTTATTGAAAGCAAATATAATTGCACTTCCTTTGTTTTATCTTGGTCTTGTGCTTCTTTCTTCAACAAGTTAGTTAAACTCATGCGCCACACACGCAAACATGGCCCAAATACGAGTATCATTAACAGGTTTTACAAATAAATTAGAAACATTAAAAACGTTTATTGTTTATCACATGAACAATCTTACATACGATTACATACAGAGATACATACATGCATGTTTCGATTCAAAAAACAAAATCGACCTCAATTGACCGCTGACAGCGCAAAAGTGTGAATCGACTGGCAAACGGACAGACGAACTCTCTATAGAATTATTATGATTTAGACAGAGGTACGCCAAATGAAAGCACAATGATAAATACTTAATCATGGATTTAAATTGGTGCGGGGAGTGCAGAGAGTGCGTGTTTTGCTATAAATCGCCTTTTAGTTCATCAACACCTTGATTAGTGTTACTTTTACAAATTTGTTTAGATTATCCACTGTTATTACGAATATTTGTATGGACTCGTATGTATGTAGGCACATGCTAAAGGTCTGCATGATTACATTCAAGAGCCTTTTCAAGACCTTCATTTGGAATTTATGTACGTACACAGTAAATAAAACTGGGCTTAGAAAATACTAACGATGCTTTTTAAAAAAATATATTTATTTAAGAAATTTATGAACTAAGTTTCATCTAGATTTTTATAGTTTTGCTATTTATTGCGCTATACAGGAGTTAGGACGTGATTTTCGTAACAAAAAGTCAAATCTTGTTCGATTTGCCTAAGGAAACTTTTTATAGATTTAGAACAAAAAAAAAATTAAAATTTAATATTAAAAAAATCGGTATCAAAAGCACAATTAAGTCAAAAGTTCTAAGCAATTTAAATTGAAATTTTGAAAAAGTAGATTTTTCTCCGTTTTTCGCTATTATAAAAAATTTTACAAAATAACCAACGCCATATTTTTACTTACTCAAAAGGTAATACTATAAAAAATATTACAAAGAAATTTTTTGTTCAAAATTTTCATTATTGAAGGCCTGTTTTCTAAAAGCTGGAAAATCCAACAAGTTATCATGCCACCGTAAAACATGATATGCTTTCAAATATTTTCAAAAATTTTAAATGTTAGTTGAACTATAGCGAATTTTAATCAGAAATAATTTCTTAGTCGGGCTTAAGTTCAGTAATTTCAATTCTTATTGAATGAAATATTTTTTATTAATTAATGTGAGTTTCTAAAGAAGAGAAGAAAAATTAAATTATACTATAAGCTGGGGGAAATACCGATATTTTTCTGTGCAGCAACGCACGTCATCAGCACCCAATTCTATCTACTGGGGTAGAGATTGTTATTAACATCAGATATTTAACGCAAATGATGATCGTAAAAGATAAGCAAGAATAGTTAAACATACTTAGGTAGAGTGACATGACTTCGTGCTAACCTAAATATAAAAATGAATAAACGGATAAACAGAAAATGAATAGTGATACTTACAAATGTGTTTGCCAAAGGTAAATCAATAATTGTATACACAATATTTCTCATATTCCATTTCATTAAAAATTTGCGTTAAATAGCTGATGTTAATAACAATCTCTACCCCAGTAGATAGACTTGAGTGCTGATGACGTGCGTTACTGCACAGAAAAATATCGGTATTTCCCCCAGCTTATAGTCTAATTTAATTTTTCTTCTCTTCTTTAGAAACTCACATTAATTAATAAAAAATATTTCATTCAATAAGAATTGAAATTACTGAACTTAAGCCCGACTAAGAAATTATTTCTGATTATTTTCAAAAATAATATGTGCGCCCGGCGAAAAATAAGAATATTTAAATAATCTAATTTTTGGGATTTTGCGAATTTTTTTGGGAATTACCGGGAACTAAAAACAAATCTCATTCCTTGCATTCCTTTGTTTAATACCTCTTTTATTTTGGAAAACTCTTCATATATTTATGTAATGTAGCAGATGGAGGTAGTTATAAAGAAATTTCATAACAATCGGACGGCCGGTTTAGAAACTGCAGAACTATTTATTTTTTTTAAACAAAATTCCCCACTGTGCATTAATTGCTTAAATAATGTCCACACCTGATGACTTTATATCATAACTCGTAAGATGATATAATATGAACACAAAGGGGTAGACGTCGATGATTTTTATATCATAATTTCATCAAACAAATATTTGCTAATGCTTGCCAAAAATATGTAATTTGCGTGTTGTTTAATTTTTTTGGACACAAATAAATGTTCTGTATCCTTTTTTTAAACGAAAATTGTGTAATAAATAAACGTCAAATGCACAGTGACACATTAAATGACATTTGATACGAGATCAGGATGAATTTATCAGGCCGTGAGCTCCTATGATTATATCATAACGCTGCCATAATATTAGTAAATTGAGTCTATACGTGATGAATTTCCATCATGATATCAATTTGACATTCATCGCGACATGAATTTGTCAGTCGTGGACACTATGTTAGCTTCTTTGACCCTCATCTTGTTTTAAATATGCATGTGAACATTTTTTTACTTGCTTTCAGCTTATGAAATAAATGAATTCATGCAGCTCTCTAGTACAAACATATCAATATTTTTATTCGCCTTTTTATTATTTATTGTTTACGGTTTACTAGTTTATTGTTATTCCGATTCAAAAGATGATGTTTATTCAACCATATCACATACTCGTACACTCAAGTACAATATTTCAAAATAATTGGTTTTGAAAGAATGTCAATATTTTTTTTAACACCCTACACCAGTCAATTAGTGAGATATTGATGATGTACATAATATACACATGTATGTTGTACTTAAAGCTTAGACTGCGATAAAAAAAGAAACAAGTCCAAATGAAAACAAAATGAAAGTGCACACTCATTTAATTATTATTGATACTAAGTCCATATTTACACTATGCAAGTCTTATTGCTAAGCTGATTAGTTTGATGGAGAGAGAGAGACGAGGGGAACAGTAACGTTTCTTTTCCCCTCGTCTCTCTTTCCTAACAAACTAATCAGCTTAGCAATAAGACTTGTATAGTGTAAACTAGGACTTTGACTACAGCACACTTGAAGTTCAAATTAAAATTTTTTTGAATATGGCCATTTATATATAAAAAAAATAATTGGGGGATTCAAATGGTAGTCATAAAGGTTATAGTGTCATCTTTATTTAATAATTTATTTGTAACTTTTATATACAAAATTTCGATGTGTTACAAGGATTGTTTATCCCATCTTTTCACTTTAATTGTATTTTTCTCATTAAATTAACTAAAAGTTAAAGTAACTAATTGTTTTTTTTTATTGGAACTTTTTGTATATGTATTTCGATAGAAGATATCTAATGTATCGAAAATTGCAAAAATTTCGATTTCAAAAAATGAATGAGTTTGGTGATTTCTATATTAAGATAACAACGATATGCATATTTATATAAACTTTGTGTTTTTTTTTAGCAAAATAATACTATATTTCAAATATTTGTGTTGCCGTCTTATTTATTACATACATACGTATAATGACTAAAGAGAGTCAAGTCAATAAAGCGGTTTCAAAATCCCACTTTAATCCCAAGCAAACTATTCTCGTTTCTTTCTGTTTCAATTTGATTTTGCTTTTAGTTACAAATTATATGATTTCATTCACCTGTTTTGCATTAAGATGATTAATGGCATTAAATGCATTTAAACTCTGAATTTAAAATGCAGTTTTTGTTTGTCATTAGTATTCAGGTTGTGCGGACTGGACACAAATGCATCCAGTTAAAAATAGGTTGGTTGTACTAAATAAATATGTATGAATGTATGTATTGAATTGATCATTTTGTGTTCGAATGCGGGCTTTTTATTTTACTTTTTCTTTTATTTGTATTTTTTACATCGGCTTGCTGTGACCGAAAATACGGGTTAGAGTACTTTCTACAATTCAGAGGCAAATGTGTGATCAGACGGGCGGACGTACGAGTATGTACGATATCTTTATGCCTGCAACTTGTCCAAGTAATTGTTCGTTGTACGAGTACATACATATTTATTACCGGTTTTTTTTCTCGTACTTATTTATAAGTTCTTCTTTGCAAGTTTTCATTTAGCTTTTGCATTTCTGGCCTATCTGGCTGCTTAAATTTCTATCAATGTTGTGGCGTGAGCAACAAACACACATCTCTTGCTGGCACGACTCGTTTCTTATTCACAGACATACATCAAACAAAACAATACGCTAGAGAATGCCTGTGGACTTTATTTTCTTAGTTTATGTATTTGGCTCATTGACATTTTTTTAATAATAAATAACAACTTTCTGTTTTTTTAATGTTTAGTAATTTTTTAATGTTTTTTTTTGTGTGAAAGATGACTGTAACAATTAAAAACAAGTAAAAGGGCTGTGCTTTCAGCGGTATGAGATGTGATTTCCTTGTTCAAAATTACCCAAGAAAAAAAATGGTCGTAAGAGACTTGTATACGTATCAAAGACGACAACTGCTTGTATGTTATGAAAACTGTATGATATTTCTTGAGTTTTTAATAAATTAGAATATAAAAGTAGAGCATTTTATTTTGTGACATTTAATTTAATTTATGTATCATCTTGTTAAATTTTCTTTTTCTACATCTAATCCTCGTTTTTATAACTTGTGAGAAGTTTTCGCTGCGAGAAAATTAGTCTCGGTTTTCGCAACTGTTTAAAAACAAGATTTGTCGCAGAAACTGAATTTTAGAACAAATCGAGCCCACAAACTTCATTAAATAATTATTTAATTATAACCTTAATTTTTTTTATTTACCCAATAAGCACTACAAAAAATTAAAATTTAAGTACATGAAATTTGACTGGAAACAAAGTTGAATTCAAGCATTTTTTCAAGTACATAATTTCCAAGTTTGAAAATATTTTGAAATAAAAAATCAAATATACATACCTGACAACTTAAAACATTGTGATGGGAATATTTTTTTTTCTTTCAAACCAAAGTAACTAATTACTGACACCCTTGACAATTTTACTTTGTTTAACTGCAGCCAAAAAGAAGATTGTATTGAATACACAATCATTTAAATTTTTAAATTCTTCACACGTGCGCATGCGCAACATGAATTTGATTACCAATTCGTTGTTTTATTATTATTTCAAGCAAAGCAAAAAATCAAATACAGTAAAACTTGTCTAAATCAGTCCTAGTTTACACTATGCAAGTCTTATTGCTAAGCTGATTAGTTTGCTAGGAAAGTGAGACGAGGGGAAAAGAAACGTTACTGTTCCCCTCGTCTCTCTCTCCATCAAACTAATTAGCTTAGCAATAAGACTTGCAATGTGTAAATATGGACTCATAACTTGGTAATATTTTGCTGGGCATTTTCATACAAAAACTCAGTGTTATAACAAACTCAGTTATAACGAATTCTCGATTATAACCCTCACTAATTAAATTTGAGAAAGTTTTTCGAGAACTTAGTTATAACGAGTTCTCGGTTATAAGCCTCATTAATTCAATTTTATAATTTTTTTTGCGAACTTTAAACATATAAGAATGTTAGCAATCTTATTACTCTGTCGCTCTTTCATAAGAGTACTACGCGAAAACATTCAAGTACTGTTGAAATGACTTTAAAATATTAGAAACAGGAAATTAATTGCTTAAAAATTACTATTATAGAATGAGTTTGAAAGAAAACAACAGGCAGCAAGTAAGAAGATTTACTTTTGTGGCTTCAACAAATGAATTAAAGAAGAATTTTATTTAAATGGGGCTACTGGGAAAGTAAACTTTAAAAGAAAAGCAAACTAAACTAAATACATACAGATAAGGATAGTTCATTCATCCCCTATAAGTCATTTACATAGCAAATAATAAACTGTTTTTTTAACGAATACAAATGTACTCGTATGTACATAAGCAGGGAAACCAGAAATATGCTCTAAAAAAGTGTTTTATGCGCATTCAATATGCACTAAAAACTCCAAAAAATATGCTCTAACTTCTACTCGGGACAGAGTCCGTCACAAAAAGCAAAACCGAATTTTTATTGATAATAACTGCGTAATATATACATATGTATGAAAAATTTATACAGTACATGGAAAATTTAAAATGAGATTTAGATGGCGAAAAATAAAAATAAAAATGTTTACCAACGGCAACAACATAAGCTTGTAAGCATATTAAAATATAAAAAATTCTATAAAGTATTAAAACATGCCCTGAAAGCGTAAATTATGTTCTAAAAATTAGAAAGCATGCTATAAATATGCGTGTAAGACTGATATATGCAAAAACATGCTTTAAATGGTAAAATATGCAAAAATATGCACTAACAAAACGATGCCAAAATTCATAAAAGTTCTGAAACAGATAAATATCTTGCCCAGCATTAATACGTCATACAAGAAAAAACATGCAATTGCATATTTCTGGTTTCCCTGTACATAAGTATATGATACCCTAACGTTTTCTATGAACTTATGATGAACTTTATGGTTGTAGTCCCATGGTGTTCGTTATAAACGAGTTTGACTGTATCAATAAATATTTATTAGAAATTCAGTATTTCCCCGTTGTTCTACTTAATTCAATACTTATGTATTTAGATTATATTTTTCCGATTTTTTGCCGCTAATTGAATAGCAGACTTTTTAAAAATAAGTTAGTATGTCAGGGTAAAGGGGCGTATGTACATTTACTTTTATTTTTTTTTCTTCGCTTAATACGTATTTTGCATTTTTCACCAATGACTTCAGTTGAATTGTTAGTAACATAAGTTAAGATAATACATATCGTTGGTCTCAATTAGAACGGCCCTAACTCAAATAATTGCAACTTTATCTGCTTGTAGAAGCGTTATTTTTTACACTATTGCAATAAATTTTTGTGACGAGATTTATTGGAATAACTGAAAAACTCAAATTCGCAAAAAATACGAGTTACTTGAGACCATCGATATATAAAATTCCATTTTCAACTCTAAAGTCTCATATAAAAGAAATAAGATATTTACAATTATTCAACATCGCGTAAAGTTTGTAATTGCAGTTTCTATGTGAGGAAAAATTAAAAAAAATATTTTAAAAATAAGCAAAACAAAACATTTTTTTATTTTATTCTCCTCTAGAGAGTAGAAACTCTTCACAATTGCGCAGACTAGATGGTCCAGCGAGCTCTACCTCAAAACAAACTTGGCCACGATACAATCAATCCCAGATGGTCCGCCATCTTGGAAGGATTCTTTGGCAATCAGCTTTGTATAAATAGCGGCAGTAATAACAGGCCACTGTCACATATTTATGTACTCGTATGTATGTAGGTATACATGCCAGTACGTTATAATGATTTCTGTAGAAGTTGCCGTGACGTAGAAGAGGAGGAAACTGCCTTCGAGATATCGAAATGCGATATTAAGCAAGTCACACACTATGCGACCGTTGGTACAACATGAACAGGTTGTGTACAAGATTGTAAAATGCTAAAAATTGAGCCGTTGTATGAAGTTGTGTCTCGGCTGTACGAAAGATGAAAAATATTTGATATTTTAACAAGTTGTACAATTCAGGAGTATGTTGTACAATTTTATTTCATTTTCTTTTTATTTTCGTTGTGGTCATATAAAATACGGCGCACACGAATTTAAATTTGCGTTTAAAATGGAGAATTGAGCAGAAATAAGTGATTTTCTTGAATTTTATAAAAGTTTATTCGTACATATTTGTTGTTGCTCTTTTGAAATTAATAAGAAAGTGAGAACATAAACATCTGTTTATGGTTATGTCAGCACCAATAGGTGAAACAAATATATTCATAATTATGGCAGTGGTTATGGCTGTGGCATTATGGTATGACACCTCTAATTGAACCTTTAATACCGAGAAAATAATACACCAATCAATCAATTTTCCAATCTGTTTTCGAAAATGATTCCAACGCTTTTAGGACAACACAAAACAATATCAGTATTGTGACGCGTAAATTATTTTTAACTGTGTTCCAAATGAAACAAAAAATGTCAAAGAAGCTCTCTTCTTATTGTGACGCATATGTGTATAACTTCACTTGTAAATATATACATACATATGTTTGTCAAACTTGTAAATTTATTGATGTCTGACATACCCTATTTTCTATATTTTTTTCTGCTACACATACTCTTGTTATACCAAAACAACTCTTCTCAGATACTTTTGAAATATCAAAATAGAACACCTGACATTGTCGCCTGACTTTAAGTCACTTTTAGTAACAAAGTTTCAAAGCTTTCCCGTGCATGTATTATTTTGCAGTTCATTCACACAATGAATGGACGATTTTCTCTCAGTGTACACATATTGTTGTACCGGGTTTTTATGAAAAGCCTTCTGTTAATTTTCGCTTATGAACTGTTTTGCCACTTCAACTCTTTTAACACGGTTTAATTGCGAGTAAACAACGGGGTTTTCGGTATCAAATATGTTTTAAAAACGTGTAAAACATGAATGTTTGTTATCAATAAATATGAGTGTGCTTATTTTAAAATGTCGATCGATATCGAATGCCGTAATTTCTGGCAAAAAGGCAAAACTGCTTAAGTCTAGATAAGCTAATTATGAGTTTATGGCATCCCTGTAATCTTCATATTCAAAAGTAGCCCCGGGAAAAACCGCAACTATTTTGTGTGATTTTTCCAAAAGTTATAGCGCAAAAAAATTATTCCTGCAATAAACAACTTTAATTGAAAATAAAAGTAAAAATCAATTAAAAATATAATTGAGTCAATCAAATTTTTAAACAAACTTAAATATATTTTTAATTAAATTTTGGTCTTATTTTCAATTGAAGTTGTTTATTGCAGCAATATTTTCTTCTGTGTGCTTATCTTTTTTTGACTCATGCAGACCAACTCTAAATATTCCCCGGCAAATTATTTGATCACGAAATTAATTTTTTTCTGAAAATAAAATCCACCTTCTTAAACATATTGAGCTAACAATTTAAATTTGAAGGAGAACAGCTGCTAATTTGTTCCCAGTTGTTTGATTTTAACTGAAAGCTTGCAAATAACTTTTTAAAATCGGGTAACAAGGAATAGGGGATAAACTCCCGGAGATAATAAATTAATTTAGCTTATAGGTTGCTATGTTTCAAATTGAATGTTTTAGTTATAGTGTGTAGAACAATGTTCTCTTAAATAATATAAAAGTGTACAGCGAATTTTCCAATTTAACTGAAAAAAAAAAATAAATTTCTGAAAATCGGCTTGAAACTTTAGAAGTGCTCTGCTACAAAACAATAAACTATGACTTAAGCACTTTTTCCTTATTGCCACAGACACTTTGTTGATATAGAAATACTGAAATTGTCTAAATTGCATGAATAGGAAATTCAATTAGCGAAATTCTGACCAGACAGCGAATTAACGCAGGATCTATCGATTTTCTTAATAAAACGTCACTAGTAATAAAAATAACAGAGACTTCTTTCTTCTGGTAAATTGGGATGAAGCTTGAGTAGCATGATTATTTTCCCTATAAAGGAAGTCATGACATCAAATAATACATGTGTGACATAAAATTAATTGTTCTTTGATTAATTATAATTTTTTATTACAAAATTTGCAAATTCGAGTTTTATATGCCTCCGCAAGCTGTCACAATTAATGTTGATATATTTCGTTTATCTTTAAATGCACATGCGGCATGAATGCGCGTGTGCTTGTGTACTTTTAAATAGGAAAATTTGAATGACATGGCGCAACCTACGCTCTACACACACATTAAAATTAACGTACACATCCAGTCGACAATGGCAACAGAATTAACATTTTAATAAATATTTCTATCTAAATAATAAAACACAATACAAAGCGAAATTCATCCGTATGAATGCGATCGCGAATGTGACTGCCAAATAAGAATTATGGATAACCATCATTGCAATCAACATGATGATGATCATGACTAAATAGAGTCATAATACTTGATACTTTGTTTGGCAATTACTTTAAAGTGCAAACATCAATAATGACACAAATACATGAATTTACTTGTTCTCTCTCTCTCTCTTTCTCGATTGTATTACAATTTATAATGCTGATTTTGTGGCTGTGCAGTTTTAATGGTGACACACCCGGTGTGCTTCGCTACATCCACTGTCATCATAGCACATGAGGGTATCCTTCTCTATCCAATTAGCTTTCTATTTTATATATTCATTAAACGTTACAAATACATTTACACATTGTATAGTAACCCATTAAACCAAATGCTCAGAATTCGTAAAGAATTCGTAACGACTGGTCGACAAAATCTTAAGATTTCGGTCGGAACCGAAATATTACCAAAATCGATACGATTTTTATATGAAATAGTTGACACGACTTCGCAACGATGTGTAGTTACGAAATCGATACGTTATGTCGGTACGAATTCGTAACGACATGTAGGTACGATTTCTTTTTCTATGTACGGCAGCTTTTCTCGAAATAATACGCGTATGCACTTACTTAAATTTTTTAATATTTATTATTTATTTAAAGTTTTAATGCTTTTAAAATTTTTATTTAAAAAATTGTTCAGAGAAACTACCGAAATGTCTTAATGAATTCGCTGCGAAAAGTCTGAGTTCAGACAAACTATCGAAATGTCTTAAAGAAATCGGTACGACAAGTCTGAGTTCAGAAAAATTCGAAACATTTGGTTTGGGGGGAAGTTTCCAGTGGTGAAAGTCATAATGATTCATCGATGACAGCTGTTGAAATTTCGTTGGTGTCACATATGCATTTTTGAAATAAATGTCCAAAATGCCATAAATAAGTGAAGTTGATTTTGTGTGTTGGGCGTACTCGTGTTGTTAGTGATTTATAGCAGATAAATATTATCGTGAATCATTAGAAAGTTGTCTTGCTATGTGTGGCTAACTCAGAGACTCATGGCGGACAAGATCTCTTTAACTCGTCTGTGACTTGTGTACTTATAGCAGCTGTCAGCTGGTTGTCTAATAACAGAAAACTTTTTTAAGTACTATGATACTTAGCTCCTTTTTAAATGTGTCATTATCATGTACATATACTCATCAATGAAATTTTCATTTATGATAATGATACTGATTCTTTGACGATGATTCATCTATGAAAATATCACCAGGACGGTGGCACTCAAATACGCCACCGAATTTGTTTGGCGAGCATAGCAGCAAATACCTTCACATGGAACAGGCCAGAGTCTTTGGAAGTAATCGAACCAGCGACCCCCGCACTGATTAGGTACTGATAGCCTAACACTGGGCTATTTGGGCACCCTGGTTTCTATTTAACATGATCCTTTTGCTTTGAAAATGACATTTGCCAAGTTTGACGGCTCTTAAGGGCTTTACACACGATAAGAATGATTGATAACCTATCAAGCATTAATTTTTAACTTGATTTTATGTTGTTTGTTTGGCAAAAAAAAAATTAATTATTATGAAAATTTATTCAGACTTGAGGGCTTAACACTATACTCACATTAAAATGTGACAGCAATTATGGCAAAAATCTAAATTTTTTGATTTTCTCTCATACTATAGACATGTTTGTAAAGCATTTTGATCGTGTCTAAAGCCCTTTACACAAACCCTTGCTTCAATATATGTAGTCAAAACTAAAAAAAATTGTTTTGCTGAAAACAAGTTTGAAGTTTTGAATTTAGTGAAAATTTAATGGAAAAAGAAAATTGTATTCTTTTCTTAAAGAGTTGAGTATAAAAGAGATTTGTAAGAAGTTTTTAAACAATACGTTTTTTGAGTTTTGACTGTATTGCAGCAAAGGCTCCTTATGGATAACAATAATTTTGTATGAAAATTCATCACTCTATTCATGGGATTTCAAGAATTTTTTTTCGGCTAAGAAAATGAATAGTTTTCTTGTAAGTGTTTCGTTTTGTAGCCCACCGGTATGATGTTTGTTCCCACATTTTATTAGCAAAGTATCTACAGTGAATTGAATTGAAGACGCTTATTATTACAGTTCTAGAGACATGACCTCTTGCTACCAGTTTTACTTACAAAATTTTTTTATTTACTTAAATAATTAAAAATTTCTTTGACTAGTAGCAATCCTTCCCCCGGATTGGGTTATAAATTAATTTTAAAACGATCGATCCTTCCGTTTTTTTTTCCATAAGGAAAAAAACAAACAAATATACGAATGTATGTACATACATATATTAATTTTTATACATACATATGTATGCATACAAAAATGTATATCTATCTAGATTTTACGAAGTGGTTTACACAGATGCATTTCATTGCAGCATCAACTTTTTCATTCTCACATAAATTTCATATCAACGATATCCATGCACGAGATCCCAAAGATTCAAATTTAATAACGTTTTATATCTTAGCGTTCATACAAAATATAAATACATACATGTACACACATACATAAATTCAAACATACATATGTCTCTAAAACTCTGTGTATGTAACATACACAGAGTTTTAGAGACATACCAACGTGTTTGTATGCAAGAATGTTTAAAAGTGGTTCTTATTGGATTAATGTGATCGAACTAAGTTTTGACTTTTTTTTAATTGGTTGAATGTTGTAAAGATAAATCCCAGAAATGTTCCCTAAAAAGTAAATGAGAATTTATTGACAGCTTATTGTCTAGCAATAATTGCTTAGATGGTTCTTCTACCGAAATATACCAAAAACTCGATGTCAAAAAAATAATGACTTAGGGCCTTTCTATGTTGAAGTATCGATATGTATGTATGTCTATTTTTCTATTTATTCTTGTGTTACACCTGCCGATTCTTATCATATCTTATCATAACGTATTTTATTATCTTTGTCCTCTTTCACACACGTCAGGTTTGACTCGTCAAGTCATTCGTAATACTCTACGACAACGCAAAATGATGAAACAAACTTGACGGTGTGTATGAACACAAATGAAGATTCAAAAGAAAATTTATCAAAAACTGATCAGGTAAACTTGACGTGTGTGAAAGAGGACTTTGCAAATTCGTGTTCATTAGAAAAGAAATAGGAAAGTGAACATACATATGTATATTACAAACAAATATTAAAATGTAGAAATAATCAGACTTAAAATCGTTGGCGCATATTCATAGTCAAAAGAAAGCATACTTTAAAAGTTTAACACCAGTATTTTGTATGGTAATACTGGGTTTCAATTTTTAAAATAGATATACGAGTACTTTGCTTTGACTATAAATATGCGATTAATTTTTTTATAAAAGTTATTACTAATACATATTAAGAGTTTTCATGAGAATGTTCAAAAGTCTCGCAAACTGTGTAATTGTGCATTTTTACACTCTCGTAAATAAAATGTCAAAATTTTATGGAAATTTATTCACACAAACCTGTTAAGTTTGCCCAACAATTTTGACTCGTAAACTTAGGGCCATTTTCACAACGATTAAAAGTATACTTTAAGAATTTTAAAATTTAAATAAAAGTTTACTTTTGTATCGTTGTGAAAAAGGCCCTTAAGCTGTGCAATTGTGCATTTTTTAAACAGCAACTTCTTGCTTTTTTGGCTTTCTTTAGTCATTTTTAGATCCAAACACACACTTTTTATTTATAGAGAAATATATAACTACATATATATTTAGATTAAAAACTTCATGAAATTTTCATGTTTTATTTTTATTAAATTAATTTTTTTGACATTTCATTCAAATTGACTTAATTGTTTGCGCAAAAGTTTCCAAGGGGCTTCATGAAACAAGTCTCGCAAATTTGCCCAATTGCACAAATGGCAATTTTAAGAGTTCTCATGAAAACCCTTATTATAAATGTGTGATTTGTATTCCATATAGAATTAAAAATTAAAACACAAAATTTTCAGTGAGATGTGAATACGAGTAGCAAGAAATATAACAAATATGTTAAAAACTTAAATTTTTTGAGTTTTAACAGGATTTTTTAATTTTGGTTTTCTTTACAAATGGACTGTTTCATTTTTATATATTATAGATTAGAGTTTCAACTTCTATGTTCTATGTTCTAAGTTTTAAAAGTTTTTGTAATACGAAAGCTAAAATATATTCTATTCGTGATACGTATTTAAATTTAATTGAACTCGAACAATTAAAATAAATTCACTTCATTTTATGCAGATGGTGCACAAACAAATAGAAAAAAAATCTATTGACATGAAAGAATATTTTAAGAAATTCATAATTCCACTTACCTTATATATATAGATAGAATTGTGTTTAATTCAACTGTTCGATGAGAAATTTGAAGCCAATTCCATACACAATTATAATTGGAGCACATTTTTTTTAAATTAAAAATAAATCAATATTAAATTTTTTTGGAAGCACTTGTTCGATGCCACAAACATTCCTGACATGACAATATTTTAAATATGCACACCTGCAAGAGGAAAGATGTAGTTAGTATTTATATAAGACATACATATGTACATATTTTGTTTTTAATTTTTTACAAATAAAATTACAAATTACATATTTGTTGACCTTCAACAACTTCAATAGTGCCCCCCAGAAAAAAATGTCTAGCTATGCCAATGGCCGGGACAAACAACCAAATATTAAAAAAAAACAAACAAATTTACACGAATAAATTTTTTTCTAGAATTTTGAATGTTCGAGCAAAATTATTTGTGTAATTTTTATTCAAAAATTCATTTTTATATTAAAAATCCCTAATATACCTGAAGAAATAATCTATTAATTTTATTTTATCAACCGTCATTCAAAATAAATTTCCTATTTCCCTATGGACCCTTTTTAGACACGCATAGTTTACTTTGCAAAGGTGAAATACAGAGGGAGGAATAATTTCTCTTTGTGTATTTAAAAAAGCTTAAAAACTTAATTGCACTATAATAAATTTTAATCAAAATCTAAAGAAGAGAAGAACAATTAAACTAGATTTTTTAGCTGAGGGGAAATACCGGAATTTTTCCATGCAGCCACTCACTTCATCAGCAGTCATGTCTGTTTAGTTATTAACATCAGCTAATTAAAATGAATTCTTATTGAAATGGAATATGAGAAATTGTGTGTACAATTATATAGTTTATGTTAATAACAATCTCTACCCAAGTAGATAGACATACATACATATGTATGATGTTCATATGTAAATCAAAATTCAATACAAGTTTAAACTTTTTTCCCAGTAAATGAAAGATTTACATACATGTGTATGCAGATATATTTCTTGAAAAACATCTTAAGATGAGATGATATAACATAATTTTTTTTAATAAAGGAACATGCATATAATACTATTATTTTTCCGACAATAAAATGGGTTTAGCAATGTTTTTACTCTTGTAGTTTTTCTCAATAATTTATTATATGTACACATTTCGTCAAACGTCCACAATTATAAACAGTAAGTAACACTAACAAAAGAGAGTTATGAAAGCTAGCATGCCAACAACTTTGGATGAGTTTCATCCAACTTCGTTCGCTTCTAACAGTTGTAATGCAAAAGTCATAGCAATCATAACAAATGCGTTTAGATACTTGTTATACTTGCACTTACATACATTTACAATATCAACTGCTAGCTCAAAAGCTAGAGGAATGCTTTACTATTATAGAAAGTGAATTAAGAAAATTATTATAATTACAACAACAACCATGTCAGGCAGTTGTATTACAAATCAACTTAACACGGTCGTAACTGAAACAAGTTTTTATTTAACAACTCAACTGCTTGAATAAAGCAATCAAATGTGTTTTGTTAAAATCACTTCGTTTTGTTCAACTTTTCACTTACATTAAATAAATGAAACAAAAAAAAGTTGAGATATCCATAAACTAACTCTGTTAAAAATTAATAAAAACTTATTTGGCATCGGCATCATTATTTGCTCCTATTTGTATGAATATTTATCTTTATTCAGATAAAACGTGTAGTTAATCGGCCAAAATGTTTATAAACTTAAAACCATTAGCGTGGTGATAATAGCAATCTCTATTCAATTTTATATTTTGTTGTAGTGCAATAGTGAAAATATTTTTACAAAACAATTATATACGGTCTAATTCATAAAAAATATTTTAGGTTTATTACAGGTTATTTGACAAATTTCCCATAGAAATATGTCACATAAGCGCTTAATAAACCTGAAATATTTTTTATGAATAAGGCAGATAATATTTTATTTCATGCCGGAAATGAATTGTTTAACTTTGTTTAATAATATATCGCGCCTAAATCGAAAAGTCAGAAATTGATTGATTACACTATGCAATAAATGCTAGACTTTTGGAAAAACACACGGACTGGACAGTATAGTTCGATAGTACTACCAAAGGGTAACAAAACCCTATACCTACTCAGTTTAGCGATTTTGGTGACCAAAAAATGGTGTGTCACAAATTTTTTTTCGTTATAACATTTTCAAAGTTTGCAAGAGGTTTTCATTACAATTTTTCCTCAAGTATGTGCTTTCAATTAATTATTACATTTAATTGTTGTACCTTATTAGGTTATAGGACTTGTAAATTAAGACAAATTTTATTTAAAAAAAATTTACCTACATACACGCTTAAAAATCTTCTCCTGATATTCAATACTTGTTTCCAAATCAAGAGCATTAATGCAATAAAATAAATTGCAAGAATAAGTTTTCCAACAGATTTGGTACCTATTCAACAAGAAAAATGTAAGTATTTCTAATTTGTATTTACTGCGGAACAGCGGCTTTAAGCCAATGCTCTACATGTAAAATGTTTTTCCACATGCGGCGGGTGGTACATACAAATATTTAAATATTTGGTCTATCTTTTATTTTTTAAATTTAGTGAAAAGAAGTTACTAAACTGGAGTTACTTGCTTATTAACGTATGTAGATAAATTTGTACACCCAAGATTTGCAAGGATTCCCCAATTACGACGCATAAAGACTTAAATATTGCATCCATAAACATTTAAATACTCACACTTGTTTAATATGTGAAAAAGAACTCATATAAAACTTTCTTATTATTTACTTCCTTATTATCACTTAAATCACAACACAGAATTATTTCATTAAATGGTTAAAATTAATTAAAAAGAAAAATATTGGCCCAAATGTTATCAAAACACACAAGAATTTTAAAGCGCGTTAAATAAACTATTTGTGCAAGCGTTGCCACAAGAAAAACCAAAACCGAATCGAAATATAAAAAATAAACCAACACAATATGTACCCGCCTCAACAGCATCAACCAAAAATGTCCATTCCAATAAGACCGCGGTCATCACTTTCAACGGACGAACATCATCACCGTATGAAGGAGCCACATCGTTTGTCAAAAAAGCCAAGCAATGCTGTACTCACGTTAGCAGGATTTTGTATATTTTTATTAGTCTTATGCATTTTTTTATTAGGAGCGCTAGTTTATGTCGGGAAAAATATTGTTAACGAGCGAAATTACAAAGGTGGGTGTAATTATTGAATCGTTCTTGTAAGTATGTTTACTAACATACATACATACATAATTATGTACATACAAACAGGTTGGCAATGCAAATAAAAAGTTGTTCTGTTCAAAAAACTAAAAATAAAAAACAACTTGTATGTACGTAAGTGTCCTAATACTGAATACCCTATATTGTAACGTCTATTATTGGGCAATGTCAGTGTGGCAGTCCTTTGCTTTATTTTAATTTCACTTAAAGCAGTGATGTGGCAACTCATTCGAAGTCTAATACTTTTATGTTATCAGTTCTGGCTGCTTCAAAGCAAATTCAATCCAATTATATGCAGAAAATTATTCACTAATTGCATAAGGGTTTGGTATTTTATTATAAGGGGTACAACTAAAAACATATTTCAATCCTTTATTTCATTTTCAATATCAGCAGCTCAGAGCTTATTGAATTAGTATGAAGCAATTTTTCAAACTGCAACGCTTTATTTTGCAATACCAATATGGCAATGCCCTTACACTGCGATATGGCTTCTCCATGGAATTAATGGTGTTATCATTTCTTAGTACTTGCATTTAGTTGTAATTAGTGGATAATTGTACTTTTTTCTGATTTTGTGTTACGATTTCCTTTGTGATTATTTATAAATATTATTTTGCCCTTTGTCATCTGGGACACATATTTTTTCTGATATAAGCATTAACAAATACTAAATAAAGTTTTTGATATAAACAGTAGATTTCTCCTACAACGATACAATAATTCAAGGGGAGGAACATCTAAACGACCTTTTGCGTTTGTCGACCAAACCAATTTTAAGATTTCGTTCAGTGACTCCTACTACACAGTCGCCGCTTAAGTCATTAATAGCACCGTCCATTATGGCATCATCTAAGATTTTGCAGCATTTATCATTCCGTTTGCCGAAAGAACTGAAACCATTGCGTTATAACTTGATACTTCAGCCAGATCTGATAAATAAAACTTTTAGTGGAAATGTAACAATAAGACTGGAGGTCATAAAACCGATTTCATATATACCTGTGCACTCCAAACTCCTAAAAGTGGTGACAAAAGAAGTCATGCAGTTGAATAACGAAGGGACACCAGTGCGAACACTAACACCTTTGTTGACCTTTGAACACCCCCAATTGGAATATTGGGTTACTGAGTTTGCTGAACCCTTGGAAACGGGAAACTATTCATTGCAGTTGGCTTTTAATGGCTCACTAGTAGATCGCATTGTAGGTTTTTATCAGAGTTCCTATTTGGATAAGAAACGTAATGAACAAAGGTACACACAAAATGCTTTCGTGTCACAATTTTCTTTCATACGATCACATCTTTCCGAGATTGACTTGTTTTTATTTAATTGTTGCTAAACTCTCTTTTCAGATGGATAGCTACATCGAAATTTGAACCCACTTATGCTCGCCAGGCCTTCCCCTGCTTTGATGAACCTTCCATGAAGGCCATGTTTACAATAACTATAGTCAGACCCACTGGTGATGGTTATCATGCCTTGTCTAATATGAATGTTAAGGTATGCCACTGCCTGTATATTGAATTTATAAAAATTATAACTTCATTGCTTGTAGGAAGAAGTAGATATTGGCGGAAATCTTACCGAAGTAACTTTTGCTGAAAGTGTTCCCATGAGCACCTATTTGGCTTGTTTCATTGTATCTGACTTTGCCCATAAATCAAAGTTAGTCAAAGGAACTTTAGAAGGACAAGCGGACTTCGAAATGCGTGTGTTTGCAACAGAAGCTCAAATAGAAAAGGTCAATTACGCTCTAGATGTGGGAACAGATGTCACTGAATATTATATCAAGTACTTTAACATCGGTTATCCGCTACCAAAACTCGATATGGCAGCAATCCCAGATTTTGTTTCTGGAGCCATGGAACACTGGGGCTTGGTTACTTATCGGGAGACTGCTCTATTGTTTGACGAAGCCATAAGTTCAAGTGCCAACAAGCAACGTGTTGCAACAGTCATTGCTCATGAATTGGCTCACATGTGGTTTGGCAATTTGGGTATGTGTTTTTAAATCTTGAAATAATAATAATATGTAATAAATTTTTTATCATACATTTTTGTTTCTATAGTTACTATGAAGTGGTGGAACGATTTGTGGCTAAATGAAGGTTTTGCTAGTTATATTGAATACAAAGGAGTTCATCAAGTTCATCCAGATTGGCAAATGGTAAATTATTGTGGTTATATTTAAAAAAATAGGGAGTTAATTTTTTTTTAATATATTTAATGTATAGCTTGATCAATTTCTAATTTCTGATCTACATGGTGTAATGAAACTGGACGCCACTTTGGCCTCTCATCCAATTGTACAACCAGTTGAGAGCCCTAACCAAATTACTGAACTGTTTGATACCATAACATATTCAAAAGGTGCATCGATAATTCGCATGTTAGAAGATTTAGTTGGGGCCGATAAATTCCGCAATGCCACTAGCAACTATTTGAATAATAATTACTTACGTAATGCGGAAACTATTGATTTTCTCAATGAATTGGAAGCGTTGAATTTAGATGTTAATGTAAAGTAAGGAAAAAGAAAGTTTAACATTTTATTGCTTTGATAGTTTGCTTTTTCAAAGCACTAACTTCGGGCGAATAAAATGTTCATCTTGTGAGAATAAGAGTGATTAGAGGGAAAATAACTTGTAAATGTTATTCCAGGCTAATAATGCAAACATGGACTGAGCAAATGGGCTTACCCGTAGTAGAAGTGAAACGAACAGAGAATGGTTTTAAACTGACCCAGAAGAGATTTTTCGCCAATCCGGAAGACTACAATGGCAGCCACTCGAAGTCGGAATTTAAGTGAGTCCGTCTTCAAGTATATTCTAAAATAAATGGAAATTTAAAAAAATTGTATATTTTCTATATTAATTTTTGAAGCTATCATTGGTCCATACCCATAACTTATTTTACCAGTAACAACAGTGAAGCTAAACGTGCCATTTTTAATTATAATGATAATGAGTGTAAGTAAAAGTGCTGCTAGCAAGTAAAACTTCTTGTATTAAAATATTTCTATGCATGTTTTGATAGTAATCATCGATAGTGCTGATACTGTTGAATGGATTAAATTCAACAAGGACCAAGTGGGTTACTACCGTGTTAATTATGAAACTGATATGTGGCGATCACTGATAAGGGCCTTATTCGAGACTAGTGACGTCTTTTCTGTATCCGATCGTGCCCATTTGATAAATGATGTTTTCACTTTGGCCGATGCTGGGCAAGTCGATTATAGTATTGCCTTGGATTTGAGTAGATATTTGGAAAATGAGTTTGATTATGTCCCCTGGAGTGTAGCAGCAGCACGTCTTAGTGCCATTAAGAATTTGTTATACTTTACGGACTTGTATCGTGATTTTGTGGACTACTCGCGTCAATTATCGAAAGCCGCCTACGAATCTGTTACATGGAATGTCAGCTCGAACCATTTGCAGAAGTAATTTAATAGCATAGACAAACCAGTTCTGCAACAATTATTATGAGTTTCCTTTTTTTTCATTGCAAAAAGTCTTTTACGTGTAACTATCTTGAATGCTGCTTGTGGTAACGGCAATCCTGAGGCATTGGCAGAAGCTGGAAAACGCTTTGACGAATGGTTGGCCAATCCAGATGTAAGACCAAATCCTGATATTCGTTCTACCGTCTACTATTATGGAATGCAAGTTGCTGGTAATGAGGATACGTGGAATCAAGTACTGGGTTTGTTTGTAGCCGAGCAAGATGCCCAGGAAAAGGTCAAACTGATGGAATCGTTGGCCGCCATTAATGAGCCATGGATTTTGCAACGGTATATACAAGATATAAAAATTTTTTTTTTCGAGATATTGTACAATTTTTTTATTGTGTCTTAGTTATATCAATTTGGCTTGGAATGAGAGCTATGTCAGAGGTCAGGATTATTTTGGCTGTTTGCAATATATTGCCCAAAACAGAGTGGGGCAACCCTTGGTATGGGATTATGTACGCGAGAATTGGATGCGCTTAGTGGAGCGTTTTGGCATCAATGAACGTTATTTGGGTCGCATGATTCCTTCAATTACCTCCCGTTTTGCTACTAAAACAAAGCTAGAGGAAATAGAAACATTTTTCGCAAAATATCCCGAGGCTGGTGCTGGTACAGCTGCTCGCAAAGAAGCTTTGGAAAATGTTAAGAACAACATTAAATGGTTGGAACAAAACTTGACGCCAGTGAGAGATTGGCTGCAAACGCAAAACAGCTCCAACATAATTGAGTCAACAACCGCTAATAGTATCAATTAAAAACTTATCAAGTCTCTCGTTTCTCAATTTATCGGTCCTGTTCTGCAAATCACGACCTGTCAAATCACGGCGATTTCAAAAAATTAATGAATGCTAAATCATTGCTTTTTTAAATTGCACGATTTATAGAGCTGGAAGAAAATATTCTATTATAAATGACAAAAACTTAAAATACTATTAGTAGTTTACTTTTGAAATCACGTGATTTCAAATCACCATGTTTTTCAGAACAAACCCCTATAGTCAAGTTGCTCTTTATGAATTAAAGACTTTCATTCTAATTTCCAATTGTATTATACACGTTTGCTTTTACCGTTTAGCCCTTAATAGATATTGTTAAGACTCTGATTATTTGTATATCTAAGCCATTATTCAGGTGTTAAATATTTAGTAACATTGTTTATAATGAAACATATGTATGTATGTGCATGTATGCCTTATATTTTTTATTAATATTGTTATTTTTAAGTTAAATAATTTTTTAAATACTTGTTATATCTACATCGTATTTTCGATAGAGAATTTTTGTACGGAAATATGAAAATAAATTCTTTTTGTATATCTAATCATTAATTTTTTCAAGGTAAGCTCTTCATATCGAGCCATTGGTGCGAGATAGTATTATCCCTTGTTTTACAGAAAACTAGTGTAAAGTTTTGAATTTACTAACAATTTAATGATGAAGTAACAGGTAAATTATTCTCATAACAAGAGGTGAGTATAAGAGATGTTTGTGTGCAATTTTTACAAAGCATGACTTGCGGTCTCCACCTGACATGAAATGAATAACTTTGACATTAACTTCAAGTTAATGTTAAATGTAGACTACTCAAGTTAATGCTTTTTTTAGGTCATAACATTATTATTAGTTTACTTGTTTTAACAACTCAGTTATAACTTCAAGTTACAGCAAGAATGGTGGAGACGTGGAGTAAGGAACGACATGACGATTAATACTGTAATATTGACTAAAAAATGACATTTTGCAGCAAAGGCTCGATATCTTGAAATAAACATTTTGCTAAAACTTTGTTTCGATGTCACTTAATATTCTAAAATATAAATATAGGCGAGTCCCTGAAAAAAATGTCTTGATTGATACGTCATTGATTCGGAGAGCATGCGAGAAGGTATGTCTACGGTTTGTATAGTTTTATACTATGTAGCGACTTTTATGCACTGATGCATTATTTTTCAGCGCAAAATGTCACCCTACTGTCCAAATTTTATTTTCAAACACTTGAATTAGACCAAATTTTTCACTTCTGAAAAAATAATGAATGAATATATACATACCTACCAAATATAATTGAACAGAGTTGAAAAATGCAGGAAAATTTATTTAGGTTAGATGTGGGCCCATTACCACCAAATTCCTTGCCAATTTATGTTTTTAAACAATAAGTAATAAATCCCTTAATTTTTGAAAACTTGGCAGCACAGATTGGCTTTAAATTTCCTTTCATGTATTTAAAATGAATTCTCCTAAAGTTATGCAACACTAAGAACCACAGTTATTTATCGCAGCTTGCTTGAGGGTTACACCATCAAGTTTTGCTTTTCAAATTTCAATGCACTCAAACCTTTTCACTAACACATTCATACTTTTAAAATTTGATGCGACTTTTCTTTCCAATTGTTTGTTCAAATTTATAGAATAAAATAAATTAAATTTAAATAAATATGTTTGTGAACAAAAATAATAAGTACATTCATGTGTTGTGGTTTATAGAGCTTTGTACTCGTATACCGAAGTGATGAAGTTCTGTTGTTTTAAGTTGTTTTCTTGACAAAGGTATCTTGAAAATAAATTTGGTTTGAAATTGCGAGCAATTTAAATAACATTTTACAACCAGTATGTGTGAAAAATTTGAAAGCAAATCTTGGTCGTGCAACTGTAGCGTTAGTCCATTCAAAAAAGTCGTAGCGATTTTTTAAAGGCCCCATTAGTCTTTATATGTATAGGGTGTTTTTTATTGAGGTATAGAACTTTAAGTTGGCATCACTTTTTTAACTGGCGGCCATTTTGTCAGCTGTCAAGTGATTAATATTTAGTTTGGTTTGCCATTTCATCATGAACAGGTTGACAAAAGAACAACGCTTGCAAATCGTGCAAATTTATTTCGAAAATAATGGTTCAGTTCGCGAAGTTTACCGCAAGTTCCGTCCATTTTATGGTCGACATAATCGTCCATCAGAGCAATTAATTCGGTTAACCTGTCAATTGGCCACCAAGATCGTGTGATTTGACACCATTGGATTATTTTCTTTGGGGATATGTGAAGTCGCTCGTCTACGCCAACAAACCAGAAACGTTAGGGGACTTGGAAGCCAACATTCGTGGCGTTATTGCCAACATACGGCCCCATATGTTCGAAAAAGTGGTTGAAAATCGGACCTGTAGAATTGGCTTTATTCGAGCCAGCCGCGGCGGCCACATGCCCGAAATCATATTTAAACGTTAATGGCATAAAATTATCCTTCCAATAAAGCCAAATTGATGGACATTAAAACGATTTTCTTGTGTTTTATTTCAATTCGAAGTTCTATACCTCTAAAAAAAACACCCTGTACTTTCTGTTGCAGTTCTCTGCTGTGCCGTTCTGTCGCTAAATTTTAAGAGTTACTTTTTCTGTAATAACTTATCAGCCGTTTATGGCCAGAAAGGTCCCAGTTTTCCACCAAAGTGATGACTTTTGCATCGTCCATTGTAATATTTCAATATATTTTATGTTTTTCTGGAAAAAATTAATTTTTTTTTAAATTCTAAGAGAAATATCACAGTTTATTTCAAAATGTTTTTATTTTATTTATGCTGTCAGTTACAATTACTTAGTCTCGTTTTAGACTCGTCAGTTTTTCTGGAAGCAGTTCTCTTCAATTCTCTTTTAAAACTGCTCGTTTGTTTACACACAGACGGTTTCTTGTTAAATTTTCTTATTGTTTTAATACAGCGAATGAAATAACAAAAGAGAATTGAAGTAACTTTTCTGTACAAGCAAGTCAGTACCCCTCTTCCTTCTTCTTTCCCCTCTCTTCCTCAGACTTGCTTCAAGAAAAACTGCCAAGTCTAAAACATGACTTAACAATTTTTTGATTTTCACAGTTTGAGCCAAAACAGAATAGAACGAAACATAAGAACTAAGATTTTTAAGAACAAAATAAAGCCAGATGATTAGTAACAGAACAGAAAGTTAAAACGTATTCTACATTAAGTCTAATTTCTGTTATGGCTAATAGTAATATTTAAATTATTTTTAACGTGAATGAATTTTAATTAGGAATAATTTCTTTATCGGATAGAGTGAACCTTAAAAAAAATATTAAAAAACCGATAAAGAGAAAATGAATACATATTTAGACTTACAAATACATTTACAAATGATAAATCAATATTTGTATACATGAAATCGAGCTGTATTTTCGATTTAATCGTAAGCGACATGTATTAAAATATTAACATTTTTATTGAAATTAAAATTTGTTAGGACCATGATTTAGAATTAACAAAATTGTAAAATTGTTGATAACTTTTAAAATACAGGCTGTGAAATATATGCATGTAAAACATAATTGAATATTAAAAAACCCCTTCTCCTGACAACTTTAATTTATGTCGCTTAGGATTAAATCGAAAACAGGGCCCATTTCTCATTTCTCATATTCCATTTCATTAAAAATTCATGTTAGATAGACATGAGGGCTGATGACGTTGCACAGAAAAATGTTGGAATTTCCGCTAGCTAAAGTCCAGTTTAACTTTTCTTCTCCTCTTTAGAAAATCACATTAATTAATAAAAATGTTCCATTCTATAAGAACTGAAGATACTCCACTTAAGCCTGATTAAGAAATTATTTCTATTATTATTATTAGTAAATTGAAAACTTTAAACTCGTTTCTTGCTCGAAAGATTCAATACATATTTACATTTATGGGACCCATCTAATCAACGTGTAATTACCCTGTAGGAAATGTCACCAGTACTACTGACATATTATACCCCATAAAGTGCTTTTTGCTATAGACTTTAAGCATGTGCGTGTCATTGAAAACTAAACAACTACTGACGTTGGTACTACCGAGTAGGTAGTTCTTTTGTTATCACATCGAGCCATTGGAAACAGATAGTTACTAGTACATTTTAGTGATTCTAGTGATAACGAAACTGCATATTTTGTTAACATTTGGTGTTTTAATAAAAAACAATATATAAAAAAGGGAACTAATGCATAAAAATCATATAAAAAAGAGACTGTGTAATTCATTCATTCGTTAAAATTCAATATTTCGTCGAATTATTAAAATCAAACACTTACGTATGAATCTGGACATACAACAAATTTTTAACTGATCTCACAAAATCTTCTACAGCCTCATAAAAACTTCCACAATTATTTCATTTAAAAAATTTTTTTTTTGTTTGATTATTTGAATTATTTTTTAATACGTTTATATTTGCCTTTTAAATTGGGAGCATTCATAAGACGCAGCTGTTGATCTCAATAGTTATGAAACTGTTGGCCCCAAACATTTACGTCTTAGAAACGGCTTGATGGTTATAATTGAATTTTATATCTTTGTTTTGTTACGTTATATGCGATAAATGTAATGTAAAATTTAACAAATATTTGTTCCTGCCACTTAGCAAAGCATATAAAAGTTATAGCTCTATTCGATCAGCTGTTCAGACTGAGCACAACATGTTGACAACTGTTGCGTTTCTAAGACAAACACTCAACGGTTGCGCAACAGCTGCGTCTTATGAATGTACACATTGATTTCGTAAAATAATTTTTATAAAAGCTTGAATTTTGCTTGACGCCACTTGTATTTTTAACAAACCAATAATGGTTGTGTGTATCTGACAAAATATTCTCTACTCATCAAAAACAATGTTAATATGTACGAGTATACGCTCCGTTGACAGACAATGTGACCGAAATAGTCGACGGTACACTTAATTCCACGCTTCCTTCAGGGTAATTTAGAAGTAAGGTTGTGGGTATATGTATACATATGTATATGTACGAGTAGATGTGGTTTTGTTGAAAAGTGTGGCACATCCTTCTATTGTCCCTATTTTTTTTAGCCTCCACAACTTTTACATGTGCGTAACTTAATTATGAAAAAAACTTTTTACATCTCTTGTTTTGTGGAAACAATTTCATTAGGCTCAAGTTTTTTGCGGTTTTTTTTTATATAAACATGAGGACTTTTTCCTGGTTGTCTGATTGCTTTTGTTGGAAAAAAATTTACTTACTTGTTCACATCTCTTATATTGCAAATCAAAAAACCAATCGTTTCTTCATTTCCATACAAGCAAATTCTCTCAAGAGGGGTACGAGGCATTTGAAATTTAAATTTTTAGGAGTTGTATGTATTTGCGTAATTACATGTTTAATAACGCCTTGTACCAATGTTTTCACCGCTCCATTAAGCACAACAACAAGCTGTGACTTTTTTTCTGATAGCGGTTTGCGATGTACACCAGAGAACGGCATGTGTGCATCGCACGTGTGTAGAGTTCACACGTTTTGATAACCCAGTGACTTAAAGACAGCAAGAAAATTGTTCGTTGTGAGTTTTTGTTGTGGGCATATTTCTAATTTACAACATATCGTCGGGTGGTTATTGGTTTGCCGCAGTAATAATGTATTCTTAATGTACTGTGCGCAAATCAGTAAGCAACTGACGATATAACAACAAAGAGCGATAAAATCACTGTTTAAGGATACAGCATTTCGCGCAATAGGCATTAGGCAAATGGTGAGTATTTAATGTACCAGTCATACGAGGTTTGTTCAAAACGTATCGAGAATTTTGAATTTTCGCGGGTTACGTATATTCGAATTTTGATTTTTTTGTGGCCTTATTTTGGTACTCATGTCTCTCACTTATGCCTACAATTTCGGCCATTTTGAATGTTCAGTTAATTGTTGACAGCTTCTTTGCTTGCACGTGTTTTGTGGCTGGTCTTCGATTTTTACCTTGGTTAGTGCGGCAGCTTCCATTGAGATGATTGAGCTTTGGGTTCCATGTCATAACCATAAACACACGATTCTTCACCAGTTATGACTGGAGCAAATTTGGGTCGTCATGGACAGAGTCCAACAGCTCATTAGCAATGTTCATGCGATGCTGTTTTTGGTCGAAATTGAGCAATTTTGGTACGAATTTCGCGGCGACCCGTCTCATGCCCAAATCATTGATAAAAATCGAATAGCACCAGCCAATCGATATGTCTAGGTCCTCAGCAACTTCTCTAATGGTGATTCGAAGATTGGCCAATACCATTTTCTTCACTTCATCAATTTTTTCGTCTGTTGTTTAAGTGCTCGGGCGTCCGGCACGCTCTTCGTCGTTCACATCTTCTCGGCCTTCTGAGAAAATTTTCTACCACCGATAAACTTTGCTTCGGTCCAAGGTAGCTTCTCCGTATGCCACAGTCAACATTAGGAATGCATCCGCACACTTAATTTCGTTTTTCACACAAAATTTGATACCGGTTCTTTGTTCCATTCTACTATCGCCATGGCGCGCCATGACCAAAACAATTACTTTAGGTTCAAATTGCTTCATCACGCACCATATTCGCCAGATTCAGCTCCCTCGGATTATTTTTTATTCCCAAACTTAGAAAAATAGCTCCCTGCTCCGTTTTGAAAGATTTTCCAACAATAAAGAGGTGGAGTCTGCTGTTGATGGATGGATGTTTCAAGGACCTAGACGATTGAGATATCAAGAATATTTTCCCCAAATTGATTCTGTTTCATTTGTTACGTCGTCCAGGTTTGATGTAGCGGTCGTTAATACTGGAACAAAAGCTAATGCAGTGGGGATTTGCAACGCAACCACTTTCAAGACGAATATATGTACATACGAGTATGTACTTATGAGTCACAAAAACAGTCACACATGTACGAATAATTTTTTTTCAAATAAGTTATATTCACTCTCAACATTTTAACAATATGCAGACGTAGCTACATTATAAATCTATTCATTAGGGAGGTGTTAGACCAATCTAACGTCATAGAAACCACTGTTGCCAAATAAAGGTTTTCAGTAAAAATCATTTGCTAATTAATTATGTCCAACATTTTTTTATGGCACAAGCGTGTTTGCGAGGGAATGAGGATGTTTTCAGTTCTTAGCACATACATGCATCCATTCAAACAAGTATTCATCTGTGTATATAAATTTGTGTGCACATAATTAAATATGTACTGGGGGAAAATATGTATGTATGTAGCATATGCATAAGCATTATGGTCCTGCAATTTTTATTAAAATTAATTCCTTTATGGTTAAATGAAAGTAAGGAGAAAATTAATGTATTAAGATTCATTATAATTTAAGATGTGTCCAGTCACTAAATGGCACACACACGCACACTATCAACACTTACATAAAAAGTGTCTGTAACTAAATACATTAAGAAATTATGTAGTTTTAAGGTTTATTAGTCCTGCTACTGCTATAGTTTTTTAAATTACAGAACTCAAAAATTTATGAAAATAAATAAATAAATCTAAACTGTTTGCCATGAATAATTTAGAATTTATATCATTAAATCTGTTATGCAGTTTTATTTAAACAATAACAATAAAACCATTTCTCGTATTTCATTTCATTTGAAATTCATGTTAAATAGCTGATGTTAACAATGACTCTCTGTTTAAGTAGATAGATATACATTTGTACATATGTGCTCACGTATCACGTACAAAGTCTTGTTTAAGTTTTCCTGCATTCTTTAGGAAATCACATTTGGCCAACTCACAAGGTCTTCCATTATGTCATAATGTTTTAAATTATTTCAATATAATTTTTTTTTCACTTTCAAATAAAATTTCTTGTACATTACGTCAATATAACTAAATAGAGTTACTAAAATATTTAATTGTGAACACTAATCATAGCAACTAGCAGACGATTAAAGAAAGTAGAATTCGATTAAAGAAAGCAGCAGTCGATCATGGTAAGTAGCCTTCATAGAAAGTAGCACTCGATTATAGAAAGTAGCATTCACTTATAGCAAGTAGCATTCAATTTTAGAAAGCACCATTCGATTGTAGAAAGTATTTTATTTTCATTTCATTTCATCTATTTACTCATTATGTATATATGGGCCATAGTTGGTCACATCATACAATGAAAAAAAAAGTTTCATTCCATTATATAAATTAGTATTCGAATAAAGCAGTTAGTACTCCATTATATAAAGTATCATTTGATTATATAAAGTAGCAAAGTAACATTGGATTCAAGAAAGTTTAATTGGAATATTATAGGAAGTAGAAGTGGACTAAAGAATGGAGCATTCGACCATATAAAGTAAAATTTGGTTATAGGAAGTAGCATTCGCTTCTAGCCTTGAATTATAGAAAATAGCGTTCGACTATAAAAAGTAGCATTCGATTATAGAAAGTGGCATTCGTCATAGAAAGTAGCATTCGATTATTGAAAGTAGTATTAGACTAAAGGAAGTAGCATTGGATTATAGAAAGTAGTTTTCCACTACAAAAAGTAGCATTCGATTATAGAAAGTGACATTCGTCATAGAAAGTAGCAATTGATTATAAAAAGTAGCATTCGACTAAAGAAAGTAGCATTGGATTAGATTATGGGAAGTAGCATTAGATTAGACAAAGTAGCATTCGTCTACAGAAAGTGTCATTCGATTAGAAAGTGGCATTGAATTAAAAATAGCATTATTTGATATAAAATAGAATTCGGTTATAAAAAGTAGCATTCGATTATAGAAAGTAGCTTTCGACTACAAAAAGTAGCATTCGATTAGAGAAAGTAGCATTGAATTAAAAAATAGCATTCGATGATATATAATAGAATTCGGTTGTAGGAAGTAGATTTCGATTAAAGAAACTTAGCATTCGACCATAGAAAGTAACATTCGATTATAGAAAGTAGTATTCGACTAAAGGAAGAAGCATTAGATTAGATTATGGGAAGTAGCATTAGATTAGACAAAGTAGCATTCGTCTACAGAAAGTATCATTCGATTAAGAAATGGCATTGAATTAAAAAATAGCATTATTTGATATAAAATAGAATTCGGTTATGGGAAGTAGCATTCGATTAAAGGAAGTAGCATTGGATTATAGAAAGTAGCTTTCCACTACAAAAAGTAGCATTCGATTAGAGAAAGTAGCATTCGCTTACAGAAAGTATTATTCAATTATAGCAAGTAGCATTGAATTAAAAAAAAAAAACATCCGATGATATAAAAAGCAATTCGATTATAGGAAGTAGCATTGGATTATAAATAGAAGCATTTGGTTATAGACATTAGCATTGGATTATAGAAAGTAGTGTTCCATTATAGAATGTAGTAATATTAAAAATATATGAAATACAAATTTTTACTAATTGCTTTTTTATTTAATCATACTCAAATGCAATCACATTTGGAATTTATGAAAATAAAAAATTTACTTTTAAATTTTTTTCTAATAGTTGTTTGTCATTTGTTATGCAAGTGCTATAAGATTTGTCGATTTGTTTTATTGGGTCCTGCCAAGAATAAATTCTAAGCTAGGAGAAAAGAGAGCAAAATGTTTAAAATTATTTCAGTTAGAAGTTAAGAAGTTAAACTCAAAACAAACAAAGTTGTTATAAATGAAAACAATTGAATTAACTTTTAGATATACGAGTATGTATCTATAGCTATAGCTAATATGGAACAGAGAAAAAATACATGTTTAGTGTTTAAAATTTTTGCATGTTTAATAATGTTTGAGATGAAAGTGAAATAAGCATCAGTCTACGAGTATTAAAAGCAATTTAATTCATGATTTTCTGCTTGACAAATATACGTACATGCATAAATTTATATTTATGTGCTTGTGTGTGTGTCTTACATTTCTTTTCAAAATATTTACATGCTTTTGAAACCCCTAAGAGAATTTTAATTAATTCAATTATTATTTGTTTTCTTTAAACAGTATTAATTTAAATATTTTTGTTTTCCTATTCAAATATTAAGCCCTCATGAATGAATGGGAGACAACATATGCACAATTTTCCAGTAGCATTCAAACTCACTTGGATTTTTTACATACGAGTATGCTCTAAGAATTTGCTTAAAGATTATAAAATAAACCAAGGAAAAGTGTGAATTTGCAAATCTTTGAAAGTCATATTTGCGTTCACCTAAAGGCAACCTTAATCAATCATTCGTCTCATCGCTACAACAGCACATGAGTTCTGTGTCGTATACGTAACATTCATAGAAGTTTTTTTAAAAACAATCATACGCATACGGACAGAATGGCTTTTATGTGCCACTGCACAGTGGGGTACAATTATAACACTTTGTACTCAAGTCAAATGTAAATTAACATTGTGACTTTTCACCTGACTTTTTGACGTTCTCTTTTAAATTTTCTATATGAAGTCATGCACATTTGTGGCCATAATTATGAATGTGGTCTACAGCCTATAGTACACGACATGTATGTGTGGCTATAACGTCAGGAGAATTTTCAGCATGGTTGCATGCAAATTATAAGCTGAGAAATCAATATCCTGGGCTAGGCTAATATTATTTTCATTAAGTTGTTTTAAAAAACAAAA
Organism: Nowickia ferox; assembly: GCA_936439885.1. NCBI lineage: Eukaryota > Metazoa > Arthropoda > Insecta > Diptera > Tachinidae > Nowickia > Nowickia ferox. The sequence continues at coordinate 152,236,576 of OW387023.1, read as the reverse complement.
ATTGCTTCATTTGGAGCCACTGGCATAAATAAATTTTTATAAATAAAAACAAGGATACGTAAGTTGCCCGCTTAAACAAATGATAACAATCCATCTTACAGTTGACATTGTTAAGCTAACAAGCAAATTCAACAGTTTGCCAAAGGCAAACGCACGCCTAACAATTGTTGAGATGGATGAACAAATAATCCCAATCAACACACGGTCAAACGTTTGAGAAGTATGATGGATGAACGATTTAATATTTCTTACAGACTTAGTTTGGGAAATTAGCATTAACATACACACATTCAAATTAGTGTCTACTTGAGAATGCATAAGAAAGGCGCTCTTGTCATTGTTATCAAGTGTTATTTAAAAAGATTTAAGAAAAATATATTGGAATGGTAGTTAAAAATTACCACAAATAAAAGTGTCATTAAGTAAATATAAAACCGGAAACATTTGGAACATTAAAACAAGAGCATTCCATTTCTTTAGACCTCATTAGTCTTTACTTTCTGTTGCTGTCTTGTTGATTATTTGATCGTCTCCAACTCTGACTGACAAAACCCATCAGTTTCTTTGTGGTTCTTGTTCATGGAGGAGCAGTGTACGGTTGAATAAAAGTTAATATTGTGTTTTATTGAACATTAGCAAATTTGCCAACGACGTCATGCTTTGACACGAGCCTTATGAAGTCAATATAAAAATGGCGATTGACGTGTTTATTTGTAGGTCTCTTTTTAAGCTACAAGCATATGCCACGCATACATATGCACTGATTGGCGGGCTTATTTGATTGTTTCTGTACACCTTATAAACTCAACAAGGCATACAGAGATTTCTCTAGTCCTGTGGATCAGTTTCTTAACTTGGACTTGGTAAAGTTACTCCCATTACAACCAGCTCCACTGTGCAACGCTTTGAAAGCAACATTTTTGTTATTTGATTTGTTTCCAGTTGAAAATTAATTATTTTATGAACACACACTATATTTTAAACTAAACAAAACTTGAGTGTAGATTAATGGAAATTAATGTTTAAATAATGAACACAAGACAAATGGAAGGGGAAGGAAGTGAAATAAAGTTACTAATTTACATAGAATCTTAAATTAGATATCCCAAGGATATTCCCAAAAGGCCTTGAGGAACTGAAGAAATTTTTGGAAATAGGTTTTGTACGTAATAAAAAATGAAGCAATAATATTTATCAATAAAATTAAAAAAAAAGAAGAAAAATATACTAATGAAATGATTTATTTACGTATGTTAAAGCAAACCAAAACAAATGCTTCGCTTAGTTAACAAACAAAAGTCACATGGCTTAAGGTTCAATTAAACGTGCCATAACCATAAAAATGCAAAACAGCTGTTCGTGTTATGGACAACACTGTAGTGTATTATGGGGGAGTCGCCATAACCATAACCAGAGAAAACAGTTGAATTTTGGTTTTTCGCCATAACATAGTGTCCACAGCTGATGAATTTATATAATGATGAATGTCAAATTGATATGATGATAAAAATTCATCACGTATAGATTCAATTTATTAATATTATGGCAGCGTTATGATATAATCATCAGAGCTCACGGCCTGATAAATTCATCTTGATCTCGTATGAAATGTAATTTAATATGTCACTGTGCATTTAATGTTTATTTATTAAACAACTTTCGTTTAAAAAAGGCGGCACAAGAATTATTTGTGACGAAAAAATTAAACAACACGCAAACTAGATATTTTTAGCAAGCCTTTTGCAAATATTTGTTTGATTCATCATCATATAAGATCATCAACGTCTACTCCTTAGTGTTGATATTGATGAAAAAATTACAGTTGTTCTGCCGGCGTCGTATTACGAGTTATGATATGAAATCATCAGGTGTGGACACTATGTAACTATAATTATGGCTGTGGCATTATGGTATGGCACGTCTGATTGAACCTTTAGTGAGGTCACTTTATTCATGCACCTTGTACTATTGCTTGAAAACTTTTAAAGACTTTTCTTCTTTAAAATTTAAAATACCTAAATAATGTGTCGCAAAATAAATTTTATATTGACTTAAAAAGATATTTGATGAAACATGTTTCGTCAGTGTGAACGTGGCTTATTAAGTTATAAATTATAAAAATTCTTTCAGCCATACTTTAATTTGCTGTAGCAGAATGCATTAAAATCATAGCACAGGGGGCAAATTACCGCATTCGATATCGAACGAGGTTGCAAACTATTTTCATTTTCGTTTCATTTGGGAAAAAAACCAAATAACATTAAAATCATATTTTCATTTTAATTCTATTGAAATATTTGGAAATTTTGTTATTTAATGAAAACCGCAATTCAGTTCCAGGTTTGCCGATGTGTTATTAAGCCTACTGTTATGAAGTCAATTTCAAACACTCATAATTTGAAAAGCAAACAAACCACAATGGAGCTATTGTTAATAAAAGAGCCATTGTGCTTTAATTTTTATTTCTGCGAAAAGAGCAAGTAGCCTTGTTGAATGTAAAAGAATGCCTATGAAAGCTTATCAACATTTAAACTCAATTACTCTAATAACATTTAGCATAAACTGCCAAACAGCCCTGCTACCATCATGCCAATAAATCCTTTTTATATTCTAAACGTTTGTTAAAATACACAAACGCCTACACACATACAATCACATGCAGTATATTCCTCTAAACATTTGGAAGACTTCTTGCTGGTGGTAAATAAATACGAGGGCAAGCTCAATACTAACCTTGTAAAATATGTGTTTTAAGCTTCAAGGAAAAAGCTTTTTTTTTAGTAGCGGTTCACACACTTCAACTTTAGTTCATCAACTCGTAATTCAGTTGTAAGAAAGACGGAGAAGAAAACACAAATATCTCCATTTTTGTTTTGGCTGAATTACGGGTTGATCGACAAAAGTTGAAATGTATCAACCCGGACTTTGTATTTTTTGGGAAGCATCCAAAATAATGTCGGGAAAATTGGAAACCGTTTCTGTTTCTTCGTTTATATAGTGTCCACAGCTGATGATTTTATAGCACAACTCGTAATAGAACGCCGACAGAGAAACTGTAATTTTTTCATTAATATCAACACAAAGGGGTAGACGTTGATGATTTTATATCATGACAAATCAAACAAGTATTTGAAAAATACTTGCCAAAAATATCTAATTTGCGTGTTGTTTAATTTTTTAGTCACAAATAATTGTTGAGCCGTCTTTTTTAAACGAAAATTGTTTAATAAATAAAAGTTAAATGCACAGTAACACATAAAATGACAGTTGATATCAAGATGAATTTATCAGGCCGTGAGCTCTGATGATTATATCATAACGCTGCTATAATATTAATAAATTGAGTCTATGCGTGATGAATTGTCATCATGATATCAATTTGACATTCATCATGATATAAATTTATCAGGTGTGGATACTATGTATGGCTAAAGTGATGAAATTAAGAAAAAAGGCCAAAGTCGTGTACTGCTATCATCAAGGCGACTAGTTTACACATCGAGCCTGTTCGGAAATGCATCACTGCTCTGCAGCATACGAGCAAACTTTAATTTCAAATCTTGTTTAGTAGTTGCCATGTTTGTATCTCTTATTTGACACTTATTTATGCATTGTCTATTTCAGCGAATAACTTTAGGACATTTTAATTTCCATTTGCAACGCAGTGATGCATTCGCGATCAGGCGATAGTGGATACTATTACAATGGCCAAAATCAATGAATTAAAGTTGCAATTGCTTCATTACGTGCCTTATTCGCCGGATTTAGTTCCCTCTGGCTTGTTTCTATTTGCAAAGTTAAAAAAATGGCTCGGCATTCAAAGGTGCCAACAATGAAGAGATGCAGTCTGCAACTGATTGCTAGTTTAAGGAGCTAGAAAATTTTTACTAAAAAAGGGCAAAAGTGCATCGAGCTAAAAAATGTTATAATGAGAAATTAAGAAAATTTGTTCTCAAGCTTGTTGTGCTTCATTTGTTAGGTAGGCTAGTTTTGAAACCACCCTCGAACCACCATGAAATCATTAAAAGCGATCCTAAGTTGCACTGCATCCAGGGCACCAACGAAAGAAAATACTTTCGAATTTGTATGTTAACTAGATGCAAATTCGAAAGAAATTACAGAGTAGACCGCCTGATTACAACTGGTGTATTTTATTAATTCTTTTTTGTGCTCTCGAGGAATATTTGTATATTAAATGAGCTATGGATATATTATAGATATCAATCCAACATCGGTTCGCAATTCCCAGAAGGAAACTAAGTAAAATGACAGCTGTTATTTTTTAGCAACTGCCAAATTAACTGAATTTCGATGGCTATCCATAACTGACCCATTAATTTATTTCGCCAAGTACTTACACCCCCCTTTTCCACACGCAAAGTTTACTTTGCAAAGTCTTAAATCAGCTGGGAGAAAGATATCAAAGAGACTGTACTACTAACTCGGTCTTTCACCCAGCTGAATTAAGACTTTGTAAAGTAAACTTTGCTTGTGGAAAAGGTGTCTTACATGAGTAATTTTGTTGTCTTACGACTCTTAAATTTCTTCACTCAAACACCATCCATACGAAAAATCACCCTATGACAGAGTGTCGTTGTAATCAAGCGGTGGCCTACAACGGGTTCTATGAAACATTAAGTCTGTTGTGGTTAATATAATTAAAAACATAACTTAGGACCATGCACCGTACGAGTATACCAACTTTTATGTGTGCATGTGCCTGTAAAAATTCATGTTAAATTCTAATTAATGCAGGAGCAAATTAAAAATTTCCAGCGCGAACTAAGAAACATGTGTACTTGTTTGCTTTGATACGGATACTCGTATGTGGTGGCATAGATGAACAATGTGTATGCATGAACATATATCTACATACATATCGTTACCTTAATATAAAAAAGCCCTAATTCATGTTTAAAAATCGAGTTTTTGTATATTTCGAGAGAAGAACATCTAATGCAAAAATTTTTATTAAACAAAAAAATGAGTTAGGGCCTTTCTATATTAAGGTAACGATGTGTAACTAAACGTTGTTCTTTCCTGCAAATGATCTAGAAAAGTTTTTCATTTTGCTGACTACATAATTAATGTGACCAAATGAAGCACAATTTTCACAGCTTTCTTTCTTTTCTAAAAAACTTAAAACTTTTTCGCATTATGTCAACGAGATAAACATTGAAACAAAAGAAAGTTGTTTTTAAGTGCACACAGGCATTCATGGCAAAGAGATAAAAATAATTGAATCTAAAATGTATTTTATCTGCTATTTTTATTTGTCAGAATGTTTAGTATAAAACGTTCATTGTTTGTTTTCAAAAAAACTGCAAAGGTATACTCGTATAGCCAAAGAGCCAAGGTATCCTATATCAAGGCAAAATAAGAATTTTTTACTTCAAAAGTTTCTGAGGAAAATTGTGACTTTTATGCCCTCCAGTACAAATTTTTTTTATCCAAGTAAAAAAGAGCTTCCAATGAAGTCAATAAGATTCCGAAGTTTTTACTTTGGGTTGTCATTAGATGAAGTCCTCTTTTTTAATACCTACGAGTATTCAGTGAATCCGAAGTTATTTTCATGATCTTAAGTAAAGATGATTTTTTGCATGTTCTCTTTAATAAGTTTAAAGGAATCAATTCTTCATTATTTTTACAGAGCTGGAAAAAAACTCACCACGACCTGTCATTCGTTGTATTATAAAACTTTAGAATCATAAGTCCTAGTTCACATTAGCCAAGTCTTATTGCTAACCACTGTTTAATCACTGTTTCTTCTTTGAACTTTCATCAGCGTGCACACAATGCAAGTCTTATTTTTCAGCTCATATTTTTTGTCCATTTTTGTGTGCATGTGTGTTGTTTTTAACACTACGAATGAGGGAGCAAAACGTGTTGACAGTACATGAAGCTGAGTATTCGTTTATTTTCCCCTCGTCTCTTTCTCCTACAAACTAATCAACTTAGCAATAAGGCTTGCATAGTGTAAACTAAGACTTAACGAATAGCAGCGAATATCATCAATGTTGCCAGATTTTGTTTTCCAGCCATTTCAATAAACTTATTATTGAATAAAAGCTTGCCAAAAATATTTTACACTGACTTTGAAAATAGAAACTAAATAGCTAAATATAATAACGTTTCATTTAATTCAATCATGCGCTGTTATTCCACTTTTCGTCGTAATCATCGCCGTTGTTTTAGTTTCGACATCACTTTGTTTTAACATCAAGATCAATTTAATTAATAACTATTAAGCGTTCTTTAACTAGATGGCAACGATGCTGATTATTTAACGTTTGTGTTAACATACAAAATACTCATCTCTTGATTTGTTGGTTGGTCTTGAACAAAAATTGTATTAAAAATTAAAAATTGGGAATTGTTTCTTGTTCTGTTGGTTGAGCAACGTCGATACGTATTTTATTCCTGCTCATGGAACTCATCAGTAGGCTTCAACCCAAAAGTTTTTGGAATAAGCTAAAAAATTTCATATTTATATAGCAAGACTCTTAATATGTTATTGATAATTGCAATATACCAAGGCGAATTCATAGCAGGTGACCCTAACAGTCCAGATGATTATCAGGTGTTCGAAGACTGCTTTGGACCACGACTGTCAAAATCTCTTCTTTTATCTAATGTTTGTTTACATTTAATGTGAAAAAAATTAAATTGTTCTTTATGTTTAAAAAATATGAATTTAAAGTTAAAAGAATTATAATGTATGAATACTTATGCATTCTAAATTAACTGCAATAAGGCAGCAAGTAATGTTTCTTTACGTTGTCCCAATATATCAGGATAATCTAACCAGAACCGTCCTTCAACATTTTAATTACAAGCATTGTTTTCTGTGTTGTTGATGATAGTAAAATATGTTTTTATAAATATGTATGTATTGGTATTTTAGTCAACTGTTTTTGACAGATGGGGTCTATTTAATTCACCTTGAGCATGACGAATTGCATGATGTTTTTGGTATTGTTGTATTGTTGTAGCGATATTTCACAATATTTCAGAGAGCCAAGTGAATTTAATAACTTCTTAGTTCTTCTAATTTTTTTTGCTAAAATTAAAGGAAACATTGCCTGTTAAAAATACGAGAACGAACATTTATTAACTTTGTATAAAGAATATATACTAAACTTTGATTAAAGTTTTCTGTTCTTCATTTAAAGTAATTGCTATCATTTAAAACAAAATTAAATAAAAAATCTGAATAGTTATTATTTACTTACTTTTGATTAAATAGCAATAAAAAAAGCTCCTTTAAGTTTGAATTTTTTAAATTAATTTTTGTTTTTATTGCAATTGAATCTTTTTATTTAAAAATATATTCAAGATCTTTCTCTACTTAGTTTTTAATTACTAAATTTTCAACAATTTAACTTAAAAAAGATTATTCATTAACAGTTTGTTGTTTTTCTAATTACATAGAAGTAGTTGTGGATTGTCACTCCGGCGACAATTAAAATTTTAAAATTTGGGTATTTAAAATTTGAAATTTGAGAATTTCAGTGCAAACAAAAAAAAACTATTCTCATATTTTAAATTTTAATTACCCAAATTTTTAAATTTTAATTGTCGCCGGAGTGACAATCCACAACTACTCATAGAATTTTAATATAAAAAAGACATAAATTATTAACAATATTTTACAGAGTTATTTATTTTATTGGAAACTACATGCTAAAATCTATATTGAACTTTCTTCACAGGAGAGTTATAAAAAGTTATTCCAAAAGCTTCTTTTAAAATTTCGTACGAAATTCTTCCAGAATCTTCCACCGTTGAATTCATTTTATTTTTATCTTATTTTATTCGATAAAAACATTTTATTCATAAAATTTCTTTTAAGACTTGTGTAGACTTTCTATGAGAGCTGTGAAAGAATTTGACAGAAAAATGTTCGCTGGGTGAACTCATTTATATGTAAAATCATAGCTCATACATATGAAGAATCTATTCAGAGGTAATTAATTAGAAAAATTAGTTATTCAAGGACTATTTACATACAAACATACTACACATATTTTGATATCACGTTAGAGGTATTTACTCGTATAAGTTTTTCGATATACTTCAATTTCACTTATAATTGATAGAACTTGGAATTCTAGGCAATTTATTATCGTTATAATGACAAATAATAAGTAAATGGAAATTAAATATATAAAAAAAGTTAATAACATACATACATATCGTCACCTTAAATGCAAACGGACGTAACTACACAAAAATTCAAAATTGAGTTTTTTATTGATTAAAAGTTCTTTTTATCACACTACATGTTCACGCAAATATTTAGAGCTCTGCGATAAAAAATGACGACTTTATTAAAGGAATTAAAACGGACGTAATTACGAATGCATATATTTTTTATTGCAAGGAACGTAACCAACATAAAATTTTAAATATATATAAAAACGAAATAAATACTACAAGTACATTTCGAAGAAAATTTTCAAGAACACTTTATTATTATTGATTTTGAAACGTTTTTTGTTTCTCCTGCAAAAAAATACAACAGTCTAGTTACGTCCGCTTACATTTAAGGTGACGATATGTATTTAAGAAATACAGTGGCGAGATTAATTTGTTTGTTTTATATGTGAAAGTATCTTAAAACGTTTAGGGAAATAAAGTTTTACTATATTAGACATTGTTAATTTAAGCTGCAGATATTCGCGAACTATGAACGCGTAACTTCTTCTTTTCGTTATAAAAGGATTTAGAAAAATCCTCTCAACAGTTAATTACAATCTACATCAGTTTTTGGAAAAACCATTAATGCAAATACATAAAAGCATATGTAAATGTCTTTTAGAATGGAAAGAGTATAGCACCATTTATCGGTGTTTATAAAAAAAAATTATATCACAGGTTAATCTGACCATTTTCGATTGTCAAATTTACAGTTAAAGGGAATTGTTGTTGGAATGATTTGCATTAGAAATAGTGTTAAACTTAATTGTAACAATTCCCCAAAAACATCAATTAACAACTTGACTGCACCTGATCAAAAATTCTAGTGTGGCAATACTCTCTTCTTGCTAAAGCAATGAATAGCTGTTGTTGTTTTTTACATTCATTTTCATTACATACTTCTTACAACTACAATTCGAGCTGGAAAAAAGCGGGTCAATGTAGCGATGGTAAAGTAAGAAAATAAAAAACATATTCATTATTGAGTTCTTGTTTCAATTATGATATTAGTTGAACTTCTCATTTGTTTAAATGAAAGTTGTTCTAAGAATTTTGCGGATAAGGGTTCCCTTATAATCTACATTATATCCCTTTTACACACGCAAAGTTTACTTTGCTTCGGTTGATAATGAAAGAAATAATAAAATTTACTTTTTTCTTGGTTCTTGGATTGTTAGACATAGCAGAAGATACACATTCCTATGGAAGGAATAACTAATCGAATATGTTTATCAGGCGATTAGAAGCTTTCCGCGGTATAAGTCAGCTGGTCGGGAACGTATCTTTCCGCTTCTCCTTCAGAAAAGCATCGATCTAATAGGTAGATATCTTTACCACCTGTATAAATTTTGAGAGAGAGCAAAAAGTTGTTTTTACACCAAAGTCAGGGAAGAAAAGGAAGCTTTGCAGATCCAAAGGCATACAGAGTAATAAGCCTAACTTCAGTTGAACGAATTGGGGATACAGCATTTAACGAATTGGGGATACAGCATTTAAAAAGAAGATACCCAAAGATGTAATGCAATTTAATAATAATAATAAAAAATAACTGCCTTATTCATAAGAAATATTTCAGGTTTATTACGCGCTTATTTCACATATTTCTATGGGAAATTTGTCAAATAAACCTGTAATATTTTTTATGAATTAGAGCAAACCTTTATACCCCAATGGTATTTATGGATGTGGAAGGCTCATTCAAGAATGTAGCGACCTCATGTACTATTAACTTTATACGCACATTTGAACTAATACAAGGATTAGTCGCTAGATAGGTAATATGATTGAAAATAAGTGGATAAACTATGAGGTTAATGATATGAAAATGAGGGTTATAGTACGGCAGGACACACCGCAGGGAGTTATTCTATATATCTCCGTTACTATAAATGACCACCATAGACAGTGTACTGAGAACTCTAACTGAAGAAGGATTCAAACCCGTCTGTTATGCAGAAGACGTGGTTGGGTTTTACTTTTTTGATTTTTCATCTTGTAAAATACAAAGCGAATTCATAACAGATGGTCTTAATAGCCCATATGACTGTTTTGCCGCTTGTAATTTGCATATCCGTCATTATGTCAACATATCGCTCATTTAGTCAAACAACGTCATAACGTTCTTCATATTGTGTAAAAATGTCATTCAAATATATTGTTTACTCAACTCTTGAGAGAAAAATAAAATTTTCTTTTTAAATTAAATTGTGTGTAAATTTAAAATTTTAAACTCGTTCTCTGGCAAACTGGGGTTTTTTTTTTGAGTTATGACCTTGTTTTAGTAAATGAGCGATACATGGCTCAGTGATTTTCTTTTTTCAAAGAAAATTGAGGCTGCTTTAAATAAAATATTTAATTTCAAGACCGACCGGCAAGAATATGATAATTTATTTTCTACTAAAAACTACCAAGAATTAAAAAAAGTATTTATTGATAGAAAGTATTTATTAGCAGAAAATTCATGATCTCTATCATGCATAAAACTATCTGGAAGGTTGTATTATTAAAGAAGTTTTCAATTATGGTTGCATATTAAAGAAGTTCACTTACTCCCTTTAAACCGAATTTATGCAACTGCTCGCTTCTACTCATTTCAAAATTTTAAACAATATTGGAATTTGCGCCACTGTATTTCTAAACTTAACAAATACATAAGCATACATAAAAATATATATTTAAGTACATTGCATATACATACGCATGGCTCCTTTATTGCAACATAGTCATATCTAAAAAATTAAAATTTTGGAGTTAATTATGCAGAATAATGCGTTATGTCGTATTTAATATTTAAAAAATATGCTTTAAAAACTCATACAAATATATTGAGAGAATAACTTTTTTTTTTTAATAATTTCTTTGAATTGTTTGCAGACCTCAAACTAATTTTCTGTATAAGTGCTTTTTTCTTTATTTATGACTATGCTGCAATAAAAGAGCGCTATAATTGCATAAATATTTTTCAATGTTTCATAAAATCCATTTATATCGTTTTTAACTTTACACTATTCTTAAGATTATATAAACTATGAGAATTTATTAATCTAAATTTAAGTTTTGCCTCTAAAGACAATATTTATTAAGCTTATGTACACACCTTATCTGCAAATGAAACTACATACGAGTATTTGTAAATACCAAACATCTGCATTAAAGCATTTATACTTCAATTCACAGTAAGCTGTAACAAGAAACACATGCACAGTATTATTAAAGTACAAAGCAAAGCAAATAGAATGAAAACATAGTTTGATTGAAGAAAATCATAACATTATTTGAACTCTTTCTCTTAAATCAAGAAAGCACACACATTAAAAGCAATAAATAAATAATTGTAAAACAAATCATTACTGTGATTTGTTTGCATTTTTAGGAAAACTAACTTGAAGCACACCTTGCTTGAGCTTGTTTTAATCATCTCAATCATGATGCATTTGTTTTGAAAATTGTAAGTCAAAACGAAGCATCATGTATTAAATGCAATTATGGAGATGTTTAGTAAATATATAACACACTGTTTATACGTATGTAGCTAATACAAACATTTTGATTGGAAATAAGAAATAAATTATAGCAAATTGTTTTCATGAGTTATTCCACTTTTATTTGCAAATAAGATGAGCGAATAAAAGCCATTATTGCAACTTAGAGATAAAGTTCCTGGTAGTTGAAGTTAACTTTAGTTAAAGTGAACGATAAAGTGATATTTAAATTTCTTCCATTATTGAAACTTTCCGATATAAGAAATTTTACAGGTTTCATTCATTCACATTGTGGCAACACCGCAGCGATTTCTTACTTATGTTTCTTTGCTAAATTGCAATTGTAGTGACATCTTTCTTGTCTATTCTTTTGTTCTGTTCCATACAATAATTTTGTGTTTTATTTTTCAGAAGTTGAAATATCTTAAAATGGTGCATGAAGTTACTATATCTTCAGCAGAACATATGGCAGCTTCAAATGCTCAAATGCGGCAGATCACACCTGCCACTGGCTCATCGGTCACTTATAGTTTAAAGTTAACTTGTACTAAGCAACAAATATTTATCTGTTCGATAACATCATCCTTAACTGTTCGAGAGTTATAATAACGGGTAGTGAGTATTTGATATTGTTAAAACTATTTGCTGGAAGAAATGTCAAGAGTAACAGATAGATATACTTTTGTGCATACAAATATTCAGCAGCTTAATTATGGAATAAATACACACTAGATATATACATATGTACATAGATACATACGCACTTTGATATACATACATTTTAAAGTATATTTATATAAAATATGTAAACTTAAAATGTTATTTTCCTTATGGTCAACACAACAATCTTTTTTTAGCAGTCTTATCTAAATTGATTCAATTCGTACTCTTCCTTGCGCACTTCATGGCTAAAGTTTTTAATTCCCAATGGCTATAACTCATTTAGGTATCATCATAATGCATGAGGCGTTCCATAACCCAGCGGAGCATCTGCATTGAGTGTTAGTTCCGGTTCAAGATCCGATGCTGTTGCCGTAGTGTAGACCACTTTCATCAGCGCCGTTGTGGGTATGTGAGTTCCCAGTGTTGTGGAATTATCGTACTCTTCTCCATGTTTTATGACATACGCTTGTTTCTTGGGCAATTTTCTTTTAGTCCGCCACTTGAACTTATCGGCCAGGGAGTGAATAGTTTTCACAGATGTTTTATCTACTTTATAGCGCGGTCTCATTAGTTCTACTCTGGGAATGGCTTGTATTGCAAAAGCATCTTCTTGGCTTCGTGTAATGATGCGTGACAGCTTAAGTCTAGATCTCGTGGGTCTTTCCATACTGAGTTCCGCTATTGAGTGCATTGGTTGCACAGGTTGTGTGGCGACTAGGGTGGCTGCCATTATGTGGGGCGCCATGGGTTTCGTATACAGTTCTGTTTCGTGTATGGCAGCACAACGTTTGTTGTCATCTCTCCAGTGACTGGAAGGCGCCGAAGAGTCAATGGAATGAAAATCGTCGTTACCTCGAGAGCGCTGCCTGCGGATTTCCTTAAGCCTATAAGCAGTCGAGGGATAGTGGCATTGCGAAGCTGTACTTCCACCAGTCATGTCACATTCCATTAGGGAGTTTGCGTCGCCCACCGAAGATAATTGGGAGATTTGTGTTTGTAGCAGTCGATGATGAACTGGTGTGTTGGAACCAATTTGCGAGTTGGCCAGTGTTGACTGAGAGCTCGTTGAAGGACATCGATTGAGATGTTGGGAAGATCTACAGCCGTTGGAGCAGCCTTGATGATGATTATGTTGATATCCAGTACTGCTGCTGCTGCCGCTAGTGCCAGCTGCACCACTTCCACTTCCACTTCCACCTGCTCCGCTTCCACCACCGGTTCCACTGCTCATTGTTGTAGTTGTTGTTGTTGTTCGTATACTATCCTGTAGAGAAAGATGATGGCTTTGGTCACGACAATGCAATTGCACAACACGACATGAGCTAAAGTGCTCAAGAGCATTATTATTCACCGTTGTATGATGCATGCGCAGCGAACCATTTTGCCTCATAAGTGCACTGTAATTGTGATTTTGGCCCTGGTACTTCCCCGCTAGAAAGTGTCGCGCTAGTGTCGCCTATACAAAAAAGACAAAGAGAAAAGAGAAAAAGGGAGACAAGGAAAAAACAGAAAGCAGAAAAATACATGTATGAATAACAATCCCATCCCATTATTTATGCACCCACAGACATAAGAAATATAATAAGTGAATAATTTATAAATTATTATAATTATTTAAAAATTCAAAAAATTTCATTCCAGGAAGGCATTTAGTTTTTGAAAAAAGAGAAGATAATTGAAATTCAAATCGCAAATAGTTAATTTTTTGTAGAACACATATTTTTATATGGAATCTTACCTTAAATGATTCACGGAATTTATGACTCATTATGTTATAGAGCAGCGGATTTATGCACGTTGACAAAAAGTACAGCACGCCCGATGTGTAGTCCAGTATATAATAGATATTATTGAATAATTCCGAATCAATGCCTGATGTGGCACCATAAACAGCCATCAAGCGCTGAGCATGAAAAGGAGCCCAGCAAAAAAAGAATGCCACTGCAACAGCAACTAAAAAAATAATAAAAACTTGTTACTAAGCTCTCAAAAATAAAGAGGTGCGATTAAGGTAAATTTATACGAGGTGGTCTCGATTTGCAATTCTGTATATTTGCCTTGTATATTTTTCAGAAAATTGCCCAATGTTTTGTTTTGATCTGACACAAGAGAAATTAACAACTGATCATCAGCTACGAAATCAAGATCAACTGATATGAATTCGCCTTGTATGCGTTAATATTTTTCCTAGAATAATAATTTTTGGCCATAACAGTTTCTGCCTCATATTAAAAACTTTGTAGTATTATTATTGCCATTGGTTGAATATTATCATCAAGTTTGTGACAACAAAAGTACAATGCGGCAAATAGCTCTCGATTCATGATATTGTAATTCAGTTGCAATAATAAACTCAAGGCTTATTTGTACCAGGTATGCAATTCGCCTTGAATAATTTAAACTTGCGATGTAAATAAAATGTACTGAACAATGTTTGAGATATATTCAAATTACAAGATGTGAAAACAGTTACATGTGTCACATCACCTGATATAGACTTGCCTTGCCAGTATATTTGCCCAAACTTGCCTTGAAAAATACCACCTGTTATGAATTCGCCTTGAATAAACTGTTTTCAAATTATAGTGTGAAATAAGGCGAATTCATATCAGGTGGTCTCCAGTCTAGTTTATATGAATATGCATTGGTTTGAATCTAGGCAATTTCATATAAAGTATACTCGACTCAATTCGCTTTGAAAACTTTATACTTATGATGACAAACAAATTTATGAAAAATGTGTTTTGACATCTAAAGTATGTAAATTCAAATTAAAAGCGGCGAAAATAGTCGCTGGAGCAGTTGAGACTACTTTATTTGAACTCGCCTTGGTCTGAATGTGCGTGGTAGAATAATGTAGAGCGTGATGTTAACTTGATAATTGGCGTTTTTTGAGAACTTAGAAACTTTCTTTTATATGCAGCTTATTTCAGCAGCAACGAAAGAAACATTTGCATCAACTCCATACTTTTTAATCCAAACACCTTTCATATGTCTTGTCCATACGACTTTTTTTATGTACCGTTTAATTTCATTTTAACTTTTTATTTGCAAATTTCTGTTAACAAAAAATTTAATGTATGAAAAAACCTAAAAGGCAAAATTTCTTCTCTTGATGTTGCATTTATGCAAATTCCCATTATCTTTCTTTCAGTCGTTTACTCGTATTTCGCTTGTGTGAAAATATTTACAAAAACTACAACATCAACTATTTGCTTTTCATGTCAAGCAAATAACATTAAATTTATTGACATTTTAACGGACGCCCACACACACTCACATCAATAAATGCATACTAATATTACTAGGCATTGTCTAGTTTAGGAAAGGCATAATAATAGTGAAGACAGGTGGTGGTGAAGGTAGAGATAGAGGAAAGCTTCATTCTTTTACAACTCTGCTTTTTTGCACGTTTTTTAATAAGCCAGCGTTGCAGCGCCTCTAGTGTCAATAAGGCGTATTAAATTTTCAAAGCTGTGCTTAGTAGCCATTTGATATATTATGATGATGTTAAATTAGAATTAGTATCCGCTGAAGTCAATGTAGTTCTGTGGCCAGTGACTATGCCTTCATCATTTGAACTTTGATACAACAACTGGCACAAAGGGACTCTAATGTTGTTATTTAATGAATTTGTTGGTGACCGGGCTCGAACCAAATACCTTCGGTTTTGTCGTCAACGTACTAACTACTTCAGCCAACGCGACCCCTCAATTACTTTGACGATAAGCATAATTGAAAACAAATTAAATTTTTTAATAGACAAATCCGTCAAACAAAATTTTAATTATAATATAATCACTAACTGAATGGAACAATTTGGTTTGCTAATGATGAAATTGTAACATAATGCGTATACTGCGTATCCTTCTATTCTGCTAGTGTTTAGCTCATAGTTAAAATTTTCTTTGACCGACTTGTAAAGTCGGTAGAAAACGCTTTATCGACAATTTATCTTAACACTTCCATATGATATGTGTCCCTACCCATGTCAAACTATCTAATATGCAAAATGCGTCCTTTAGATTCGTTACTTTGGTACCCGAATTTACAAGATATGCCTCGTTTGAAAATGCTGAAAAATCTCATAGACGATAGATAACTCAATAAGAAATATTTTAAGCCTGCCATTTTTAGGAATATGCGGACTTAAAATTCACAATTGACACCTCTTTGCGCTCTTCTTAAAAGTAAAAATTTGTATACTGGATAGTTTGGCATGGTAGGGACGATATCGATTTTTGGAAATCGAGTTTTTTTTTGTATATTTCGATAGCAGAACATCTAATGTATCAAAAAATGCACAAATATCGATTACAAAAAAATAATGAGTTAGGGCCTTTCTATATTAAGGCAACCCCTGTTGTTCATTTATCCAAAATAAGCTTCGCTTTCTAAAAAATTACAAAATTTTGGTTCTATTTGACATTGTGTGAATATTATTTCACGGTAACTTGATATAATTTGTTTTTGCATCGGTGTTATTCCGTTACGGAAAAAGGCCCGACAATTGAAATCTTCATTTGTGGTGGTCTGTGTCTGTTTCCATGTCTTCTGTTTTAATTTTTAAAATACCTTTTGAAGAAAAAAAAGGATAACTTTTTTGTATTATTTTCATGTTCACTGTTATTGGACCAAATAATTTATTTGGCCTGTATATTTTTCTGTGTGGAGAATTGCAATTCATTTTATTTTATTTTTCTTTACCACTGAGTAGAGGAAATTAGCATTTAAGTTTCTTGGAAAACTTATTTTTCACAGTTGTTTATGAGAAAAGAAGAAACATATGACCAGATACACACATTTACATAAATAATGTACGTTTATGAGATTTCATTTTCCATATTGGTTTTATGTAAATAGAAGAGCAATCATGCATACACATGTTCACATGAATATGCTTTAAAATTTCTGATAAGAAACTTTGAAAAGACATTGTGAAAATGTGTAAAATGCCTTCTTTTTTGGGTAACGAATTAAAATATTTGAGACAAAAGTGTGAATGTGACTGGTTTATCACTTGATATGTAAAACTACACATTTGGTATAGCAAGAGAGTAAATATACATACATATATTAATATTTCTCAGGAGCCTTAAAATAGTCTTGCTTTCAGCGTCGCTGCTGAGTGGTCTCCACAGATGCTTTTATCACACATGATTTCAGTTTTTACTTCGAGCCAATCACAAGCTTAGCAAATTCATTTACAATTTTTAGTATTTCTATTCCGGGTTTTTTATCATTTTTATATCAACAAAATATTAAAAAAACATCAATCATCATCAGCCAATTTTTATTTTTTAAGCAATGTAAAAATTGTTTATTTGCTATAATTTTTATTCTGTCACAGAGCTCAGAGTGTTGAAATCAATTTCATACTTACTCAACATTCTAATGACACGAGTTTGGGCACTGATACCTCGATTGACATCGTAACATCTTCTTGGCACCGCTTGCAGCAAACGACTTCTTTTCAATTTAACTCCTATTAGCACATAGAGCACACAAATGGCTGTCATGGGTCCACCAAAAAATATAAAACCCGATACCGCAAAGACATGTGCAAAGAAGTCGTTGTTTATCTGTGTTCGAAGAGAAACGTTTTTTAAATTAAAAGAGTTTAAACAATTATACGTATGTAGAAGTATTTTATTATTTTATTTACAAATGGTAAATTCACTTCGAGCAATTATGCCCCATGGCAATAATGCCTTTTCTTTTATGGAAAATTTTTTTTTTTTTAGAAATACAAAAATTTATGTTTTATGATTATACGAAACAAGTAAAAGCAAGTATGACTGGGTTGGGCACACTCTGCGATGATCGTTCCCATGCTACTCTGGCCTGGAACTCGCAAGGTGGGCGTCGTCGTGGCAGACCGCAAACAAGGTGACGCCGATTTGTCCTTAACGAAACAAGCAAATTTGTTTAAGAGTGAAGATTACTGGAACGTAAAAGAAATAGTTGGAAATCTTTTGTAGAAACCTTGAGCTTCTAAACATGCAGTATGGAATAAATAATAAAAAATAATGAGTACACTAGAGCCCTGATTTTTAAATTTAAATACATACGTTTAAATTTACAGTTCTTTTTATGTAACGCGATTTGACACATCAGAAACGTTAATCCAACGTGGATATAAAATTGCAATCACAATTCAAAATCAAATCTTTAAAAAATAGTATTAATTTCAGCCAAAAAAGGAAAATATAATAATACATACATACAAAATAAACGATTGCAAACTGAATTTTTATGACACTTCTTTTTGTTGCTTATAGTCAATTGTTTGGCTGTTTCATAAAAAAGGATAGAAATGTTTCAAGTTGAAAATAACTTATTCATGCGAAAAAAATATAAAGAGAAAATAATTATTGCCAGATGGGCAACACTCAACACACAACGTAATGAATGCTATAGGAACACAACTTTGACGAAAGACGAATTTTTCGAACACAACTGGGACGTCATCAGAAATTAAACCCATCTATGCGTATGGAAATTAACATAATACCGCCATCGAACGAAATTCGTCTGCGATAGATTTATTTCTATTTCTTACGCTGACGAACTACGAACAAACAATTTTCTTTACTTTATCAATTATCGTCGCTGTTTTAACTAACTGACCTAACTAACATTTTGAAAATTTAACAGGAGAGCAGCTTTTATGGTTGTTTTATACATTCATTCTAATGGCTGCGTCTGAAATCGTTTTACTTACATATATACGCACAACAGTAATGCTTACAGTCATGCAAATTGTAGACAAGGGGTATTATGACTTATAAAATGTAGTAAACTAATTTTTCAAAAAATGTCAGTTAGGTCGGTTAGTTAAAACATGGACGTTATAAGAGCTGTTAATTTTTTGTCGTTGTTGTGGTGCACACGAAAAATTTACTCAGTGAATTCTTATTGAATAATTCATCGCTATGGGCGATATTCGCTGTTCGTCCTAGTTGTGTGCTTGGCATAAGTCAAACGAAAAGTGAGGAATGTATTCTGCGGACCCACATTGTTACATATTCGCTCACGCTTCGTTCACGGATCTTGTGATTGTTACGTGTTCTGTAAACATGCTGTAAGAGGTTTTAGCAAAATAGGAAGCGATGTGGTTGATTCAATATCGAAGCTTTATCGTATATCAAACATTCAATTTGATGAGTTATGATTTTTTGTCTTGTTTTGGACTTCAGATTTTTTAATAAGATAAAATAAATAAATAACAAATTATATTCTGAATCAAATTGTGCAACAGCCATTTCTGTGATGAGTTTTTTTTTTCCCATCATAGATTGCTGAGTTGCATTTTAAGACATTCATGACATTTGCAGTGTTGCCAATTGTGGATTTTCCGAGCATAGTGCTGAATTTTCGAACAAAGCCACCCATATGTAAATGTTCATGGTCGTTACTTTTAATTTTTTTTAAGGATATTGCGCTGATTTACATGGGCATAGTTGTGCTGGCATAACATGCCAGTTTGT
The DNA here is from genome assembly GCA_936439885.1 of Nowickia ferox. NCBI lineage: Eukaryota > Metazoa > Arthropoda > Insecta > Diptera > Tachinidae > Nowickia > Nowickia ferox. The sequence continues at coordinate 152,216,742 of OW387023.1, read as the reverse complement.
AGGTGAGAGAGGCGAAGCGAGTGGTTTTATAGTTGGCATAATTTTTCAACCAGCTACACACACAACTTAAAAAATCGCAAATTTGGAATGAATACGAAAAACACTAACACACACAAAGCTGTGTATACGTATCATTTTATGCCAGATGAATTAGTCTCGTGTAATTTGCAAAAGAATAAAAATTGTGAGGCTTAAAAATTATTCTCGTGTAAACTATCTCATTGGGACTAATTACTCTGTACTAGACTAAAGAACATTGCAATATTGTTTCTTTAATATAATTGCAAAATATGGCACTCGTAATAAAGCACATTATTTTATTTTATAAATTTTTAAAATGTAAACAGTGTAGATGGCTGATGGGCCTAACAACGAGTGTCGTATTTTGGCTACAACTACGGCGATTTTGTACTAGATTAAAGAAACGTTATTTAGTCTACTATAGTACAAAATCGCCATAGTCGTAATACGGCACTCGAACTAAGGCTTATTATTTCTCTTCTGACTTGAATATATTTTGTATCGATTAACATTATTTCCACAGACGTTATTGCATGCTACTCTTTACAAATCTCTAACAATATTATTTTTGTATCATTTAAAGCTTCTAAATAAAATTTCATGTAACAACATCTACAATACACGTATTTATTGCATCCATAAATAAATACTTGATTTCTCTATTGTGTTTCATTGGTATATAATACTCACAGTACATGACGTACCACCATGCTGTGGCACCACAGAAAATTGCATCGCTTGGGGCAGAGCTAAAACAAAGGCCGTCAGCCAAATGGCCAAAATGAATTTAACAGCACGTGATAATTTCGACATGGTATGTTGGCTGGAAAAAAGAAAGAAAGAAATAATATGTTAAGAGAAATAAATGATACCACTTTTTTCGCTTGTCTATAAAAGGGATTTCCATTCCACAAATTCCCCACTAAGAGCCACAATTTCTTTTTTATAGTTTTGTGTTCAGCTACAAATTTAGAACAAACGCAATGTAAATAAAATTAAAAAGAAAAGCACACACAAAATAAATGTACTTGTTTTATAAAATTTTAATTGAAAAATGTATTTCCAGATGCAACAGCTTAATTTCATGGGCTTGCAGTTATTTTCTTTTTCGTTCATCGAGACCATTATGTTTGAATAATAGATTGTTATACATATCGCTCATTTACTCAAACAAAGTCATAACTCAAAAAAACTAGTTTGCCAGAAAATAAGTTTAAAGTTTTCAATTTACACACAACTTAAGAAAATTTTATTTTTCTCTATTTGTATGAAATTTTTACAAAATATTAATATTTATATGATGATTAATGATGGACTTTTTGAGTTATGACGTTCTTTGAGTAAATGAGTTATATGTGCTAAATAAAATTTTATTTTAGAGATTTGCTGCACTCGCGCGATCATAATTGAGCTCCTTAAATTTTTTTGCTTTAATCATTTAAGTGGAAATTTCGAGATGCAAATTTTTGAGATGCAATTTTTAACTTTTCAAAGCCTTTAAAAAAAAATGCAATCTGTGCCTCATTTCTGCGTTAAGTGTGCTGTAATTGCATTCTCTGTGACATCAAATTATGACTAATGCTAGGAACACAACAGGGACGAACGACGAATTTTTCGGTACGAACTTTCGTCATAAAAAATAAAATACATTTGTGCATATGAGAATGAACACAACACCGCCGTCGAACGAAATTCGTCGTGCTTGACGAACTCTGAGATAGATTTATTTCTATTTTGTACGCCGACGAACGATGAAAAAACAAATTTCTCTCTCTCTCTCTCTCTCTCTTGTGTCCTTGCACACACAATAATCAACTTTATCAAATATAAGAGAGGAATTCGCTGAGTAAATTCGTCGTTGTTGTGCTTCACACTACGAATTTACGCAGCGAACTCTTATCGACGAATTCGTCGACGTGGAAGAAATTCGTCGTTTGTCCCAGTTGTGTTCATCCCAAACAAAACGGTCAAAAAATACACATATTTCTTGAGGAAAAACTCAGGGGAATACAAATCGGCGATGCCATATTTTTTTCGAACATGCGAGTTTTTTCACGTGGAAATAATTCACGATTGCAACTTTAGGGAAAAGAAAAATATTTCGAGGGAATAAATATTCACGATAGAGGTGATTGTGTACAAATTTCATACAAATATCTTGATTACTAAAATCTTGAGAGAAAAATAAATTTTGTTTCCATTTTTTTGTGTGTAAATTCAAAAATTAAATTTTTTTTGGAAAACTAGTTATAACTTTGGTTTAGTACATATATACATATGTATATGTCTCCTAAGTATATAGAAGAACAGTGATAAAATGTCTTTATCTCTTTATTCTTATTCAGGAGATATGAAAAAAAATTGTGTGTAAGCTGATTGCCCAAATGTGGATGTGTGTGTGTGTTCACACTAATAGGGGAAGATGTCAATTAAAGAAATACATACGTGCAATCCTTTACTTACCGAAACGGGTGACAAATGGCTATATAACGTTCTACAGTAAAGGCGGTTATAGTAAGTACAGTTGCGTTGGCTGAGGTCTCCGACAAGACTCCTTCTAAAACGCACAGAACATCAGTAAATGGATATGAGTCTGGATACCAAAGATTATACAAGTCCTGCGGCATGCCTGTGAAAGTAATAAATATAAAAACAGAAACTTTTAAACATGGACAATTTATAACTAAAACAGCATGTGCACTAATTCAGTGTGAACTAATGTTATTAACTTTTATCAACAAGTATAAAAAGGTTGTTGAAGAAGAACTTCTTTATTATTATCCATATATACAGGGTGTTTTTTAGAGGTATAGAACTTCGAATTGAAATAAAACACAAGAAAATCGTTTTAATGTCCATCAATTTGGCTTTATTGGAAGGATAATTTTATGCCATTAACGTTTAAATATGATTTCGGGCATGTGGCCGCCGCGGCTGGCTCGAATAAAGCCAATTCTACAGGTCCAATTTTCAACCACTTTTTCGAGCATATGGGGCCGTATGTTGGCAATAACGCCACGAATGTTGGCTTCCAAGTCCCCTAACGTTTCTGGTTTGTTGGCGTAGACGAGCGACTTCACATATCCCCAAAGAAAATAATCCAATGGTGTCAAATCACACGATCTTGGTGGCCAATCCATGGTTAACCGAATTAATTGCTCTGATGGACGATTATGTCGACCATAAAATGGACGGAGCTTGCGGTAAACTTCGCGAACTGAACCATTATTTTCGAAATAAATTTGCACGATTTGCAAGCGTTGTTCTTTTGTCAACCTGTTCATGATGAAATGGCAAACCAAACTAAATATTAATCACTTGACAGCTGACAAAATGGCCGCCAGTTAAAAAAGTGATGCCAACTTAAAGTTCTATACCTCAATAAAAAACACCCAATACATACATACATATGTATATGTTTACATATGTATGTATGTATGTGCTTGTTTACTTAAGAAGTTCAAATTAATATTCTCCATAAAGAAAAAATTGTGTAAAAGCTCAGCACATGGTTCTAGAGGAAAAAAACATATAACGCAATAAAGTCCAAAACATTTAACAGATTCAGAATAACTTCGAGATTCATAATTACTGTTTGAAAGAAAATTAATTGGAGAAATAGCGTGTTGTGATTCGCCCTATTTCTGTCATCAAATATATACTTTTATGGATTCACGAGCCTGTCAGTTGACGTCTACTGTATGAATGTGAAGCTAAGAACACATTTTGTTTGCCAAAGTCTTGTGTTTATTAAAGAGTGAATAAAGGGAAGTAGAAAGAAGAACATATTTGCCACGCGCAATTTATTTTACTTAGTTATTAACCAGTCTTGAAATGAAGTTGGCTGCGATTTCTTATACTTTGTGCTGGGAGCACAACTGGGACGAACGACGAATTTTTCGGTGCGAACTTTTGTCATAAAAAATAAAACACATTTGTGCATATGAGAATGCATTTTGTACGCCGACGAAGGACGAAAAAAATTTTTTCCTCTCTAATTCTAAATTATTTTTAGCTTATTTTTGAAGTCGGTTTAATTTTTTTTTAAATTTTTATTTATAAATTTTTAATTCCAATTTTATATATTTAGGAGCGTTGTTCCGCTTAATTTGTCAATGTCCGCCCATATTTTTAAATTTAACATCGCTTCACCTTCAGAGCTCTAAATGTGTTCCAAGTTTCGTAGAAGTTTAACAGGTATAATCACGTAAAATATAATATTAATCCTGAATAGGCATGGCCCCCACGCCAACTTCTTTAAGCACAAAATTATGTCATTCTAAGATCCAAAGTCTTTGCCAAGTTCCGTTTAAAAGTAAAAGTACATATATTTTAATAGTAACTTTTCATAGGCGTAGCCATGCCCACTTTTTTGAACACAAGATTTAGTATTTTTCAGAATTCAAGGCGTGTGCCATGTTTCGTAAAAATCGATAGAGTAGAAGCAGGTGAAATATAATATTACATTTTAATGGGCTTGTCCCGCCCACTTTTTTAAGTTCAAGATTGTGTCTCTTTAAGAGCTCAGACCAAGAATCGGTCAAAAATATACCAAATTATGAGGTAATAATGCAAAAATAAAAATAAAAATACAGAAGTCGGTTAATTAAACCTTTTATTGGAAGAAACTTAGTTAGGAAGCTCTAAGGAAAAGTTCCGGCTGGCATGTTTCTTACCGGGACAACTTTAAGTTGAGGGTGGTGGCATTACATAACAACACCACGCATTTTTCTGATGTACATTAGTGTCCCTTTCTATCAGTTGTTGTAGGAAAAGGTCTAGTAATGAAGACATAGACACTGATTAAAATGTTAGTAGCCATTTTATTTTTTAACAGCTTAAAAATTTAATACACCTCATTAACACCAGAGGCGCTGCAACACTGCATTATTAAAAAAAGTGTTAAAAACAGAGTTGCAAAAGAATGAAGCTTTTTCTTCTTCTCTATCACTATCCCTTCCCTATCACCCTCTCTCATTATCTTCTCTTTAACTCACAGGTAGCACAAAGGGATTATTGTATTGGACGCAAGTGAGAGCGGGATTCTTAATTTCACCCATCCTTACCAGCAGATCCAGACCTCCAATATTCATTGTTAATCGTATTTATTTGAACTATTATAGTTTTTTAATTCCAGAAATAATTTTTCGTATTCATGCTTTTTAGTACAGTTTTCTCCATCTTTTTGCATTTGAAATGAAACTGTTTGTATTATTGAATTTGATTGTTTTTAAGAAGACAATAAATGTAAATTTTGACTGATTGGGGAAATGCAGGATTTTAAGCGCTTCATCAGTACCCAAGTTCCATTTACATACTTGGGCAGAGAAAACTTTTCGTAAAATAAATATAATACGAGATTTTTTTTATATTTTTCTGTACTTAAGAAGTTGTTTTCGTTTTAATATTTAAAACTTATTAAATTCCTACCTCCATCTTGTATTATACTACAAAGATTTTCCAAAGCGTCTGTCATTTTGTTTGTTGGGTAACTACAAACCCAGCCAGCGCGTCCACCAAGAGTTTATGCTGGAATTAATTAAAACATAGTTCTGCTTATGGTAGTCGTATTTCTCATTGCCACTTTCTTATTCTAAACACATGTCTTCATATTTTTTTGATTGTTCTTAATTGTACTTAATTGCATAATAAATTAGTGTTGTAATAGCAGCACTCGCTTTCAATAATTAATCATTTTTTCTTATTAACATTTAATAATGGGGACATATTTCAGGGAAGTGTGTTTGCCATACAGCATGTTTTTTCCATATATATTTTTTTTTGTGATTGTAATCGCCATTTAATACCTGTAACTCACTGCTTTCATTTGTATTGACAACTTTCACTGAAATTTTATTAACAACCTTAAATTGACAGAAAGGAAACACATTTTATTCTGCAAACTTAAGCCTCGATGGTAAATAGATTATTTTGGTTTTATTGTAGCTGAAAACCAGAAATCAAATTGTGTTAAACACGAACAAGGAAAAATGCTTAGCGAATAAATTACGAGAAAAAGTTTTTCATAGAAAAAGGTGGCAATCAGTATGTCGCACAAAATGTTTTCAAGAAGGCAGGAAATTAGGTATCCTAGGTGCCTGAGTGGCATCCTGAGGAAGAAGAAAAGAACCTCTGAATCATGGTAGCATAATGTTATCAGTCCTATCTGGGCGATAAGGGACAGCCACCCATATCGAATGAAACCCGAAAATAACTATAGAGAATTCTATGGGAGTTCAAAGAACTTATAAAAGTGTAATATCGAAATAATCTCTTTGAAAAAAAACGATAATATAGTGAGTGAAGAATATAAGAATTACCAGACAACAGCAGTATTAAGTCGGATACAGCCAAATTAAATAGATAAAAATTCGTTGCCGTATGCATAATTTTATTACGCGATATCACAATGCAAGTTATGAGATTGCCCAGAACGCCGGCAACAAATATCAGTGTGTAACAGACGGTCAGTGTGGCCAACACAGGCATGGACGATCTTTGCGATTGCTCCACTGGCTGCTGTTGTATGGTGGTAAATAAGTTTGTTAAATTATCACTGGACATATTCAGCATTTGGCTCATATTCTGCTGTAGCCATTCATTGCTCAATAAGGCCTTGGCCGAGGTTAACTTATCTAAGTTCCATATTGCGGAGGAGGACGTGTCGGATGACGATGATGACGATAACAGCCAGCCGTAGAGTGAAGATGATGATGATGCAGATGCCGATAATGACTCCATACTTTCGAATTCATTCGCTGATGATGATGATAATAAAAAGGAATGCGTTTGGTTGGGCTCATTGTTGAAAAGTAACATTTTCAAGTATGAGAATATATTTTGAGCTGCAATCAAATGTGTTTTATAGCTCTTTTTCCTTTCCTGTTTTCCTTTCTTTCTTTTATTAATTATAATATGAAAGCAGCAGCTTTTGTTTTGCTGCTCCTTGTACTACGGCTGTTGCTTTTTGGGACTGTATACGAGTACGTTGTATTGTGCATGGCTGATGCTTTTTTTACATTAAAAGCTGTTGCTCCTAAATGAATTAATACTGAAGAAAAGTGCGAAATTGTCTGGAACGAGAGAGATAATTGCAAGGAAAGGTTAAATAAATAATTAAGGCTTGAGTAAATTTATTTATGTTTACAAACGAAAGTTTACTTTTCGTTGGCAAATATTTAATATTTTACCCTCAGTTATCAAATGCAAATGTAAAACTCATTGTGTAATTGCGTACTTGGTAGTCAATTGGCGAATAAATTTGAGGTTGAGTTCAAAAGCAATTGATGCAAAGTAATATTTTAATTTATCTTAAGTTCAATTTGTTTCTTAATAATTATCGCATGTAATTTAGCTTATTTGAAAGGAAAGAAAATGCTTTGCAATTTTCGTATTATTAACTTAAAAGCTCGAAAGTATTTTCTTCCTATTTGAATTCCAATGTGGGCATGGAGAATTACTCTGTAATTTAAAACGAGAGAAAATAGTCTGTGATTTCTCCAGAAAAATAATTTTCAAACTAAGTTTGAATAGAGTAGAAAAGGTATACTTTCTAATTTGTAGTGCGAAAGTAAACTGTACATGTTGACCTAAATTTTAAATGACTTCCTTAGTTCCCCAAGGGCACGTTAGTATCCTTTTTATTTGAATAGAAAAATGTTCTTTTTTGTTCATGTTAATAAAAAATGCTCTTCATAACCACAAAATGTTTTATCACGAAAACTTTAAAATACAAGAACCGTTTCCTAAAAAAAAGGAATTTATTGTATCCTGCAGAATAAGGACATTCTTCTTTTTTGTTCAAGTAAGTGAGCAGACAGCTTTATATACTGTTCAAATTGTGTTTGTAGTGTCTGAAATATAAGTTTATTTATATAAAATATCATTTCATTAAAAATACATAAATTAACATATTAATTGAATTTGTGGGAAATTCGATTGCAAAAAAACTGTTTGAGCTTTATGTAAGCTCAAGGAAAAAAAAGAACAGAGATGTAACTTAAAGCTTAGTTGGAATCAAAACACAAATTATGATTAACTCTTTAGGAAAAAGTATAATATAATAATGAAGTTAAGTTTGTGTTTCCCTTGAACTTTTCACATTAATAGTAATTACCACAAAATATATTTTTTATGCTGGGATTTTCGAGCAAAATGAAAACGCCAATTTTACTTTCATGTTTATGTATGTAATCACACTGGCGCCTAAGAAAAAAAAAATGCTATTAAATCTATATTTTCGAACAAATGATGTAAGCAGAAAAGTTTGGAAAAAGCTCTAAGAAATGGTATTTACCAGGAACGTTGATTAAAAAAAAAAACAAAGAAAGAAAATTAAAGAAAAATATGAAATGCTTTTAGCTTTAAAGAAAGCAGGAGACAGGAAATGAAAAAAATTATGATGAATAAAGAATTATTGGAAGAAAAAAGCTAAATTGATCCAGTGAAAAAACCAAAGAGAAGACAACGGAAAAAGGAGGAAAGTCAAATTGTAAGTATTTCGAAAATATGTAAAATTGGTGGTTTTAAATTACAGCTTTCATTACAAAAGGCAGTCGATAAAGTTAAACGTAACCTTCCTTTTGTAGTCCATCAAACATAAGTGCAACTCTTGAAAGATTTTCATTCAGAATCTCTGCTGCCTCTAATAAGTACAATAATTAAAATTCCGCTTGGTGTCATTGCAAAATTCATGCCTAGGGAATACTTAAACCACACATTGATCAAATAACAATATAAACGTAAAAATTCAATTGTTTTTTTTTTCAATGCGGTCACACCCGACACATAAAGAAGTCTTATCCGTCACATAAAGAGGTTTTCACCGTCATGAGGTCACCCCTGCCACATTGTGTGTGTAAAAAACAACTAATTCGCACACTATTTTATATGAGGTGGTATATATTATTAATTTTGTAACGTCACATTACAATGTGATGATGTTTATTGTTCATTATTTCTTTTCACAAGCATGCTAAAGATTTGAAAATTTTTTTTAATTTGTCCTGGTTTACACTACGCAATATTTGAAGCAAATGCGTAATGCGGAGTACACACCATGGCATTTTGTGACATTGCAATAGTGTGCACTAGTGGCAACGTTTGCCATTTCGGATATTTTTCGTTGTGTGGCATTGCTTTCCATATAAAAAACTTAATGTGAACTGCATTGCACACATGACTGCATAACCAGATGTGTACTGGCCACAACACGGAAAGTCCTTCAACTTTTTTCCCATTCAGTTGAGTATCAGTGAAATCGTTCCTTTCTTCACTCTTTTATAACGAAGATTTAAAAGAAAATTTGGGCGTATACTCGTATGCTATATGGTGTTATTGCCTTGATAAAAACCCTGTGTGTTCGAATTTTTTTTTAATCGCAAAGTTCGAAGGTCGATTATAAAAAAAATTCGAACTAACATTAACAAACGCCGCGATACGGGTCTTCTAACTTAGCCTCTATTTTCACCCCTCGCTCTCAGAATCGACCTAGCTTTTGCTGACCCGAATTTGTTCCACAGTGTTATTGGGGACAGTTCATGGCTGACTTCCTAAACGCGTGTTTACAATGTATCAATATAATATTAATACTGTTAAAAAACATTGTCAAGCTAATTCTCTAAAGGTTATATTATTAGAATGCAACATTTGCTTAAAAACCATTTCAAAACAATGCCTGATAATAATTTTAATATACTCGCAAGCAAGTTTCTGTTTTTGAGAATATAAATTTTATTTTTTACTTAGAACTTCAAACTACTTACATACTCGTTAATCTTAATTATTTTTATTCCCCACAGAGTTTGATCTGAAATTATTGGTGTGTTAATTTGGAAAATGAATAATACGTGTGCAAATAAAAAGTGAACTGAAAGCAGCTTGACTTACATTTCTCAGTTTGTATTCTTTGGACTTTTTACTACTAGATTTTCCGTAGAGTAAAATGCTTCTTATGATTTTTTTTTACTTCACGCCACTAAACAACGTCATACTAAAGCGGTTAGCTTGTCGTATGTCTTGCTTGGATTAGAACACAGCCATGCATACATCCATACATACATCTGTATGTATGAATTTGGGTAATAAAAGAAGCAACTGTATTTAGAGTTTTTTCCTTGTACGTTAGAGCCCTGCATAAGACCATTTAAAAGGATTTTTTAAATGCTTTACTTTAGCGAAGTCGCTGAACAACACTATTTACAAGGCGTTTATTTCAGTTATTGTAGGTATAGAAGTAAAGAAGAAGATACTTCGTGACGAAAGAATTTGTTGATGCTTGCTTCTTCCTACGCATGGGCGCGTATTACAGTTATTCTTTTCCCGGACTTTTTCATTTCCCGGGAAAGCGGGAACGACTTTTCAGTTTCCCGGGAATTCCCGCCCAGTGCAAAACTATACAAAATATTTTTTAATTTAATTTATTTCGACAAAAAACAAATAACAATTCATGAGATCGATTAAATAATAAAGTTTTATAAACACATAGTCGAAGAACTAATATAATTTCAGTTCTTTATATAATAGTAATGCATAAATACCAATATTATATGTAAATGGAAAGTCAAGTGCATTGATATAACGCAAACCAAAAAAAAAAAAAATAAATTACATTATTAAAAAAATATTAAAAAATCTTGCTTTGAAAATAGGACTTTAGTACAGAATAAGCATTAATAGAATCGTTCGACAGTCTATTTCTAATTGTATTTAAAAGAACTCCTGCTAATGAAAAAATACGTTTACTTTCTACGGATGTTGACCTTATAGTCAGAAGAGCATTATATAATCTCTGGACACTTTCAGCTTTTTTTGCAATTCCTTCAAAAAATTGCAATTCCGTTTTTAATGAAAATGATTTTTTTTGAATCGAAACAGCGTTTTCTTTACTACAAAATCAACACAATATAAGTTGTTGTTGTAAAATTTTAGCTATTGTGCTAGTACCATCACCTTATTATTGCACCATCACCTTCATAAGTGAATAACGACACTCATCAAGGAATGTGTACATATGAATTAAAGTTGCCATAATAAAATCAAAACAAAAAAAATCCCGCGAATTCCCGCAAATATATCCAGGGATTTCTTTCCCGGAAATTGTGCGGGATCCCGGGAAATCCCGTATGAAAAGCACTAGCGCGTATACAAACCTCATGCATGTACATATACGCATTTATTATTTTTCTGCGCACATCCTAACGCACACATGTATTAACATTAGTTGTGTGCACTTGCTTTAAAAAATCTGCCTTAAACGCAAACATAACAGCTTACCACCCTGTCGGAGAATGTGTGGTTGACTACAAAATTAATTAAATTATAGTTAAATTTTCCTAGACTAACTAAAAGCTAACCACAATTTCATCTAGAACTAACCCCAAGTATATTCTTAAGTTAAGTACGTAATCGGATTTGGTGAGAGCCAACAAATTTACTCTCAGCTACTTTGAAACTCATTTAAATTTTATATTACCATTTGGCTGTTATTATTTTAGATGGTACCTTAGCTGCTTGGTAGTGCGTTTTAGTTCGAACCCCAGCAAAACTTTTTTGCAAATTTACTGACTACCTGGTGACTGAAATAAAATCAGCTTTAAGTTAGTCGAAAAGTAGTGCAGAGTGCATGTTGAAATAGTTAGTTTTTTCCATTGGAAAGTATTTGAAGTGTCATTCAGCACTAGTTGCGAAATAGCTAGCTTAAAGTTAGTTTAAAGTTAACTGAGCTTCCAACTGGGTTATTATACGACAGTGTTTATTGTTGGTTTATTATAATACATGCCACGCCAATACATTTAAAAACAAGACGTATTTACATTTCAAGAATGCTTACGCACGGCTCTATTGTACTTTAGGGTATGTCAGGCAGTGATAGAAAGCATAAATCTACTCACCCCTGTGCCAGTATATTTTATTAATCATAAATTTGAAACCAATAAAATTAATATACAATATCACTCGTTTATTGCAACAGAGGCATAACTCCAAAAAGCTAGTTTTGCAGAACAAAAAGCTTTAAGTTTTCAATTTACATACGACTCAATGAAGATGGTATAGAAATATTTTCTTTTCTCAAGAGTTTTAAACAAACAAGTCTTCTATGTGAAATTTTTACTCAAGATTAAGTATGATATAAAAGTTTTTTGTTTTGCATTATTAATCCCAAAAACAAATTTTTTGAGTTATGTCTATGTTGTAATAAAGGAGCGATATATAAACTCTTGCAAATAAAAGTATGTATGTCGTCAAAAATTCCTTCCTTAATACCCCTCAATACTTAACGACATCGCCGCATGAAAGTTGTATTATTACAGCAGAAATCCTTGCGAAAGCCTGCGAATGAAGCAGTTCATCATGAATATTTATTTTCATCTTTCTTTAACACCGGATGTGCACAACCACAGAATTAATAAAAAAAAATATATTTTTAGAATTTGTTAAATATTTCTTGTCTTGTTGGTGAGCTGCTATGATAAGACTACATAAATTATTTTGCCAAGTTGTTATTACAAGTTTCTTTTTTATTCAATGACTGTTACTTTTGGTTGTAATAGAAAAGCGAAAGTTCTGCTATTCACAGAAAGCTCTACAGCCGTTGAGTGTATACAAATGATAAGAAGCATATCGCGGTTATTCGGAAAATATTTACGCATTTAATCACACAATGGCAGCATTCATTCCAGCTACTCTTCTAAATATAAAAATAAAATAATAAAAACTCTTTCGTTAAGCGGTTTTTATGTTTTAATTTAAATAAAGCAAAATGTGTCTGTTACACAGTACAACGCATGATTTTGGGAAATAGCCCCGAAAATAAGACTTTCTGCATCATTCGTTTTGTCAAGTTGGCTGCATTAATAAGATTGTCGTTCATACAATGATATTGTATATAAGTTCGTGAGCGCCAATGTCACTCATAAAAGAGAACATACACACAAAAAAGTAATAAGAATAATTTTGTAATATCAATTAAAATATTTGTAATATCAATTAAAATATTTGTAATATCAATTAAAATATTAATTAATCTTTCACCTAATTTGATAATATCAATTAAGTTTTTCCAAGTGAAATTTATTTGCTGGTGGTTAAGCGATATCTATATGCATTTCATTGTTGCTTTAACAAATCGTCAGTATAGTTCAACCACACATTTTGAACAGTCACAAACCTCTTATCTTATGCACAAACTTCCGAAAACTATTTGAGAATTCACAAATAATAATATTTTTGAAAATCAGAAAAGCAAAATAAGCATAGTAGGCTGAGAGACTTATACAAAACCCAGCAAATAATTTTTATTCTTGAATGATTAAGTTTTTCCTCTCAAATTAGTTAATACAATTAAAATTTTAATTGAATCAATTAAATTCTTAATTGAAAACATTAATTGGTGAATACTTTTTTCTGTGTACTTTAATTAATATTGTTGCACACATATTAAATTTTTTTTGTTTTCTTGCTTTTTCCATTTCATTTACATATATAATTGACTTAGCTGGGATTGGGATTTGAACTGAGGCTGCATGTTTATGTTATCCACAAGAGGCCAACATATTCATGTGTTTGATTGAAGACAAAACACACGACTTGTCGCTCGCTTAGATTGTCATCAACAAAGTCAAAAGTATTTAATTGAAGACAACATTCAAGACATTGTCACTCAGATTGCGACGATTTCATTTAAAAAAACTAAATAATAGAGGATAAGTCGTACAAGAATCATAGATGACAATGTCGTGCAAGGCAATCTGGCCAATTGGGTCCTTATGTCAGCAACCTTTTAAACTAACCTAGACATGCTAAACCAACAACAAATATGAAGTCTTTAAATTATTTAATATTTTTCAAGAATGCAGACAGAGAAATGTGTTTCTTTTATTTATCAACTCTTATTTACAATACGAGTATAACAAAATTTCTTCTTTTCGTTTTTGTAAAACTGAATCTTTAATTAGTTTATTGCCTCCTAAATTCTTCTGTTATTGTTTTACCATTTGTTTTTTATTATGCTGACTATTTCTAAATATTATTTTTTGTTTTGTTTGTGTCAGTATCGATATTTTCTTTTCTTGTTGTTTGTGTTTAATCTAAAAATTATTTATAAAATGTTCATGCAAGGAAAACTTTTTTGGTGGTCTTCAATATTACATTTATGTATGTATGTAAACGTGTATATATGTATGTTCGATTGCTTATGTGCTTCCTGACATTCCTTTGTCTCTGGCAAATAAATAAATTAGACGGTGAGTGCGACTTTTATTACAGTCTTTCACAAAAGGTCATACAAATATTATGTATTTTTGTTTGTTTTGTTCAATAAAATTCTGTAAGTAAGAAAAATATAAATAAATGAATATAAGCCAACAAGTGTATCTTAGATCTACCAACACAAAAATAGAAGTAAGAATATTAAATTCGAATAAATTTGTAAATTTGCAAAGACCATAAACCGTAAAAAGAAAAGTAAAAAAGGCGGGAAAACGTTGAGGTGCAACATTTTTTTTTGGAAGACATTTTCTTTATTTCTCTACCATAATTTCGATATTTCAATAGCTTCTCTACCCTGCTTGTAGTATGAGCTGTCTAGCGTCTTTCTTAATTGTTGGCAATGTTTTACCCCCCAAAATAATTTTTGAAGGTTCCAAATAGAAAACAATTTGAGGGAGCTAAGTTTGGCAAATAATTCATTGGTTTTAGCCATCACATTATTAGATGTATGATCTGGTAGATTGACTGGATGAAACAGCACTTTCTTATTCGCCAAATGCGGTATTTTTTCCTTAATTTAGGTTAATCTGGGATCAAAATGACCTAGTTGCAGCTGGAATACGCCAACCACGATAAGGACCATTAAGTCAAGTAATTTCCCAAATATTTGTCATTTGTTAAATAAATAAAAACTACTATTGTTTCAACCATGAAGATATAATAACAACCATGAGGAGCAAAGTATAATAGTGGCGTTGGCTAAAGTAGTTAACACGTTGACTACAAAATTGAATGTCCTGGGTTCGAGCCTGGTCTCCGACAGTCATTAAATAAACACATCACGCATTTTTCTGATGTGCATTAGTGTCCCTTTGTATTAATTGTTATAGGAAAGGTTAAGTGATGAAGGCATAGAATTTAGTCACTGAACTATAGCGATCTCTGCATATGCTAATCCTAATGTAACATCAGAGCGCCCTCCTTCCTCTGTATTGTATGGCAGAACCATCGGCGAAGTAAAATAAAGAATAAAATGGCTACTAAACACAGCTTCAAACAATTTAATACGCATCATTGACACCAGAGGCGTTCTAAAAGAATAAAGCTTTCTCCTATCTCTTCTTTTATCACCTGTCTTATCTATTACTATCTCTTTGCTAAAGAAGGTAACACCTTAATAGCAGTAGTCATTGCTTGCTTCATTATTACTTCTCTTAAAAAAAAGTATAACAATACTTTTATTAAACTGAAAAAATTACTCCAATATGTGACGCAATGAATCAGATGTTTGCAAAATCAACTCAAGTGCCATTCAGAACCAGTATTAACGCTTTTGATTTCGTTTGCAATTTCAGCTCAGGCACCTTCGGCCGACGATCATCCAATACCATTTTGTGCGTTTTCTTAACCGCTTCTGGCCAGGACACCAGAGAATAATAGATATATTGTTTTAAGTACTCTTTGAGTATTGGCCCTCAAACAACTATGATAGTGTAAAATAAAAAACACATATGCAAACGCACGCATTAGTTTTAAACCAAGAATTATTTTTATACACATTTTTTAAATTACACAGCACAAACAACTAGAACTAAAATTTATAGACTGTATGAGCTACAATCATATGAATGAGTATAAAAATACTCTGACTATTAATGGGCTACAAATGCGTACAGCCAGGGATAGTTATTTACACACACATTAAGAATGTTTTAAAACAGCCACACACTAACACACACACATTTTCCATTACATTTGATACACACAAATAAATGAATAAATAATCCGAGTATCATGCGTGCATTTTTTTGTCCCATTTAATTAATATCCATAGTCTGAGTATAAGCATACTCCGGCTATAAGTATGATAGAGTTTCAATACGCTTGATATGCATGTGCCTTTTTATTTTAGTTCTTCGCATAAACGAAGTAGAGATGCTCTTGATGCAGTACTTAAACTAAGACTGTTCACTTATGTATATTTTTTTTTCCAGTACTCATTGTCATTCTCTGGTGGGCACCTCAGACTACGGTGTTCGTCTAAGCAGCTCGTTAAAACTCTGCCACCCAATATTTAATAGTCGCAAACGAAGAAACAGACTCACCCAGATTATAATCTTTATTTCGACTTTAAATTGGTTGGACTGAGACCTTTTAAATGAAAGTATTTAACTCCTTAATGGTGACCAATTTTTGCCATATTTACAAATTCTGACTAAATTATGGCTGCCAATATGTGAGAATGACATTGTTATCACTTATTCAAGAATTAGAATTTTCATTAAGTTTGCTGAAGTCATTAGAAAGTTCATAATTTATGAAGTATAAAATGAATTCAGAGGAATATTCTTGGAAATTCTTTGGTTTACTTACTTATGATTTTAAAATTTTTCAAGACTTGGACCAATATGCAAATTAAAAAAACTTTCTCCTCTTTCAAAGAAATTCAATTAATAATTTAACATAAATTTAAACAATTGGGTACTTAATTTTTAAGAAGCCGTAAGAACTTTATGCAGCAAAATGCGTGACTGTATAATCCTGTGCTGCAAGGAAGCAAAAAAAAAAAGCAAATACACTCAGTAGAAACTGTAAATAAATAGAAGTTTTCACTGCTAAGAAATAAATAAAATCTTAATTAACATAAATAACAAAACAAATTTAGAAGTCATTCACTTCTATGATTTACATGCTGCTGTTGTTAAAGCTGATGTTGCAAGAAATGACAAACAACAAAATGGATTTATGCTTATGTAGTTTTTTTTTTAACAGCTGCCAGAAGTGCGGTTCACTTTTAAATTTTAATACACAATCGCATTGTTAGAAACACTTTACAGCTAAATTTTCGTTATTTCTCTCCAGTAAACATATTAAAAATACCAAACAGCAAAATTCGAGGTTGTGAAAGCAGATATTGGGCCTAATTGCGAGTGTCGTATTTCGAATACGGCTATGACGGTTTTGTACTAGACTAAAGAACATCGCAATATATTTTCTTTAATGTAATACAAAATACGACACTAGTAATTAGGCCCATTGTTGAGCTGTTTGAAGAGTTAATACAAATCAGCTGTTGACCAGCGACCATCTTCCCTCGGTAACAATGTAAATTGTCACTTGGAGAATGGAATACACAAAAGCTTAAACGACATATAGTTTGAACTTTGTTTGTTTTTACGAAAATAGATTATTTACGATAGTAAATAGTTCATTTTTTGAAGTTCGAAAATTATGTCGCTTTAGTTTTTTGGCGGTTATGGGACGATATGTTGTGATGCAAAAGCTGTTTTTAAGCACTTAGGTATGTGTGTATGTATAAAGTTTATAAAGCTCGAATTTGTTGCATAGTGTTGTAATAAAAGGATAATTTTTCAGTGGAAAACAAACTAAAAAAAGGTCTCCAAATATGTTAATTTTTATAATTTAATAAAATGTTTCTTCCAAGAAAAAAAAATCCCTCACTACTTTGGCTCAACGCAATTTCTTTGGGTCATAGATTAAATTTATTATTATGTAAATTGCCCATTACAAAATGAAGGAAACAAAACAATGTTATTGAAAAGTTAAAAAAGGAAATCACTTTGTTTAAGTTCTGATACCAAACAATTTTTTTAATACAATAAATTAAATTTAATTGCGCCTTGTTAAATCTTTTGTTATTATTTGCACACAAATAATATTAACTTCCTTTCACGCCAAGTAAATTTATTCGAAAATGCAAGAAAACTGATTTTTTTAAGTAAAAAAAAACATTATTTTATTTGCATAAAAGTCAACAAGAATCGAAACATAATGAATATTCATTATTTAAGCCATTGTCTGAATGTAATGCTGCAGTTTTAATTAATAAAAAAATTTATTTAAGATGCATATTTGAAGAAGTCCATTGATACTCGTACACACATATAATATTTGTCATTTATTATTTGACACGCGAAGTTGCCAATCTCAGGCACCACAAAAGCTTTCTCTTTTATTTCGACTACGCCAGGTATTAGATAAAAAAAATGTTGCAATATTCTTTAATCGAGAAATGTCAAAGGTAAGTCTGGCATTGCAATATCTACGAGGCCGGTTCAATAAGTGCTTGACTTTTGGAATTTTCCCGCCTCTTAATTGAAAGTTTAACAATGCTCCTGTTGGTTGATTACTGTCAAAATTTTAATCAGCTGTGTTATTTAATTTGTGTTTGACTGATTTACCAAGAAAATGGAAAAAATTAATTTCCTCTAATCCTCATGAGAAGAAAAGCCATCAGTCACACAAAGGCCAAGTTTGGTAAAGACTATGGATATTTATCACTATCAATCTCAATGGTAAAAATTAGTTTAGATGCCTAAATTTCTGGACACAAAGTTGACGTCTTTCCACCCGAAGTTATTGAAAAAAATCACGACATGGTTTTAGCCGATCGAAGAATGAAAATGAGAGAGATTGTGAAGGGCATAGCAATCTCTCATGGCTCAGAGACTTTACTTTTGAATGATAATTTGAGTATGAGAAAGCTTTTCGGATAAATGCAAATCGTATGGAGCTCAAAAGAAGTCAACTTTGAAAAATAAAATGATTTTTTATTCAAAAGGTCGCCCTCGTATTAACATAAATACTCGTATAAGAAGAGCAATTTATTTTTTTTTTGGTTTGTTAAAATATACAGTTATGCAGTGCCTTTCAATACAATCTTCCAAAATTTGACAGTACGAAATGGAACTGAAATTTCTGCAGGGTAGTTGCAACTCTCACATTTCCTCTTATTCATTTACTGCCAGTTTATAGAAGCCATGTAAGAATTCTCGTCTGCCTATTTATATTGAAAACAAAAACAAAGCACTCACAATTTGTTTTTGTTTTCAATATAAACAGACAGACGAGAATTTTTATATGGCTTCTATAAACTGGCAGTTAGTCTGTTTTGCAAAGTCACCATGGGCTTGAAAATGATTAAATTACTTCATGAAAATAGATGTTTTGTTTAGGCAGCATTCCGATTCCCTTCTCCTATTTTATAGGTCGTTGATTACTAACTTATTATGGACAGAAATGGATAATAAGCACCACGCCACCCAGCTCATACCCCATTGCAAGCTCTGCCCGAGCAATTTGAGGTGATATGAACAATAAAATGACGAAAGTAATGAGTATTTATTCGACTAGACATGAGTCTATACAGGAGTATTTTTGTTTGCCAACACTTAAAGAATCAGTGTTGCCCGCAAAGCGATTTTATAAAACGCTAAAGTGGCAAAGGTGTTCACCAAATTGCACGACATGAATGGTAAGTGCAATTTAATAATTCTCAAATGTGTTTAAAACTTTTCTAACTAAGTATTTACTAAAAATAAATATATCACTTTACAAATATTACGAAAATAAATTTGAAATAAATACATGAAATACCGAAGTATATTTCTTTTACATAAAGAGTCTTTATTTATTTAAATTGAAAATTTTGCTTGTTTTTGTGGTTAAGCAATTGTCTATATGCATTTCGTTCCCGTTTTTGTTAGCTAAATGATGATGATGAGTTCCAAAACCAGGTACAAAATGCATGCAGACAATTGCTTAACCATAAAAACAAGAAAAATTTTCTAATTTGAAATAAATAGTTAAATTTCAGGAATAATATCTGTTGTTTAAAGGTTCTACTTATTGTAAAATTTACCTCCTAATTACCTGATAAATATTTTCAAACAGCAAAAGGTAATTTTTCATCCTATTTCACACACACAAATACCTACGGGATCGTTTATTTATTTTGTCTGAATAAATATCCACACAATGAGTATAAGCATACCTCGAATATAAGTATGAAAAACACTTAACACTCATAATACGCATGTGCTGCTATTTATAGTTGTAGAGTATTTCAGTTTTTCGCACAAATGAAGTAGAGGTACTCTTGTGTTTTGGAATCAACTATAACTTTGATTTAAACGTGCCAGCAAATATGTGAGCGTACGAATTGTTTGTGCTAAAATTATGTGTATGCAGTTACTAAAACTAGGTATAACTAATTAAGTATATTTTTTTGAGTACTTATTGAGAACTAGACATTTCTGATGCGCGCAAATCCTTTTTTTCAAATGAGTTTGTTTCAGGCTTTTTTAACTTATTGTGTTTAGATGTTGATGTCAACAACATTTTGAGCGTTTTTCTATAAAGAACAGGGAACAGAAGCGAAATACTTTTAGACGTTGCTTAATTAATACTAAACATAAATTCTTCATTATAATACATAACAGACTTAACGTTAAATACTCGTAAGTATAATCAGCTATTTGTTTTAATGATCAAATTTAAGTTGAGAAATAATAAAGTTAACGCTGAGCACCACTTGATGTTTGTTTTCAAATCATTAGAATTCATTTCGCAAAAAAAAAATAAAAATAAAAATAAATAAATACGGCGAATGTGTTTTAAATAATAAATTTTTGTTTCATAATTCTATCGTCTATATTTGTATCTAGTTTTGTTGAGATATATTCAATGGATGTCGAGCTGTAGGCTAATTTTCAAATACATAACAAAGCTAATACTCGTAATAAGTTGGTGTGTAATGTTTTGATCCTTACACTATTAAATGATACATATTTGATCCTAATCAAATGGGGCTATATAAACTACAGATCTTACCTTGTAAAATAATGAAAAGGTATTAAATATAATTGTCGCTACCAACAAAGCTTTAAAAAAAAAACTGAGATTCATCCCATTAAAGGACCATGATAGGCCATAGTTAGGGCAAAATTATGTACAAGAGAGCTGTTGTGCTATTTATTCTAAAGGAAAATGGTTATAAAAAATTTTTCCGAAAAACGCCGTATGTAAAAGGTATGGTACCAAAAGTGTTTATAGTGAAGATAGGTTATTTTTTGGGTGAAATGTGCAATGCGCACGGCCGGCTTGCACACTATAAGCGCAATTGTTACAAACATGTCATTTTTTTATGGCCAGTCTATCTGAAACTGTCGGTGGGGCAAATAAAATGAATACTTTCGGCATTCCATAATTTGAAAATGACAAATTATTCTGCAAAACCAAGTTTAAGGTAACCTAAAGATTGATTTGTTTGTTTAATTAATAAATTTAATATGGCTTGAAAATAGCAGCAACATACTTTCAGCATGAATAATTCCACATACATAGTCACAGTCAAATGAAATAAAACTGCGCACTCAGTTTTTTTATATTATCATATTTTGTACTTTTTATAGAACTTTAAATTTTGAAATTATTGGTTTCCAATATAATCGTATTATTGTTTTGTTTTTTTTCTTTAAGCAAGTACTTGGTGTTTGGAACACAAGCTTTCATTCTAACGACCATTACTGCAGAATATTAAGAGTCCCAAAAGAAAAAAAACAAAAAACGAAATATTATATTACAACTTAAGGACAAATAAAAGGATCAAGTGCCTTAAAGGCAATACGTACCCAAAATACACAATTATGCCAATGAAAGAAACGATCATAATAACACTAAATTAAAGAAATTACAAGAAAAGGCTCCACAATAACTCCTTAAAGAATGAACAATACTTTCAAAACAAAGTTGTTTTATTCCTTGGAGTGTGTTAAACAATTCTCAGAATAGTTAAAAGGGTTCTTTTATTAAGAGCTTTCTATTTTTAATTTTAAGTAGAACATACTGTGTGTGAGATATAAAAGCGAAATTTTTTGTTTGCTTGAAAGTGCTTTTGATGCCATTGTGTTCATAAATCTGGCAATTTCATGGGTTATATTGATCCTGAAATCCTCTGCGACTTAAGAAAATCCCACAAGAAATAGTCTAACGGGGTAAAATCGCACGATATTTGAGAACACATCACATCACCCTCATTCGAGATGACCGGATACTCAAACCGCTCATGCAGAAGATCCTGTAAGGAATGAGCTGTGTGGCACGTAGCGCCGTTGAAATCGCAAGTCCTTGGTGCCCATCAGAGAATGACAATGAGTTCTCAAAAAAAAAAAAAGAAATGTAGCAACTGCGCATAATCCTAACTGTAGCGAAAATAATTTGTACACTCACATATTTTCTCTCAAGCCACTATGACTTAAGCGGATTCCAACATACAAGAGCATCTCTACTTCGTTTTTGCAAAAATTAAAATGCGCTACAACTAAAAATAAAAAGCCAGATCCGTATCAAACTAATTGACTCCCTCGCATACTTTCAGTCTTAGTACATATATTTATGCACAAGCTATGAATGTTTATTCAGTAAAAAAAATCATTCACCACCGATGCAATCATTTGTGGACATAAAATGGAATGGAAATTGTGTGGCTGTGTGTGTGGCGGTTTGAAGACTTACTTTATGTGTATGTGTAAATAAAATATATCTGTATGTACACATTTGTAGTCGATTTACTGCCTTATTCATAAAAATATTTCAGGTTTATTAAGCGCTTATTTGACATACTCGTATTTCTATGGGAAATTTGTCAAATAAACCTGTAATAAACATAAATTATTTTTTATGAATTAGACCATTAATATTCAGAATATTTTTATATTCGTGCGTGTGATTGCAGCTCACACAGTCTGTAAATTTTAGTTGTTGTCGTTTGTGCTGCGTAATTTAAACAAATTTGTATAAACATAGTTCAACTGTGTGTTTGTCAGAATATTTACAACTAACTTTGGTGTTATTTGTTCATTAATAATTATCACATGTAATTTGGCTTACAAAGCGATACGACGCCAAAACTAAAAAAACAAAAACAAAAAAGCTAAAAAAATCGTAAAAGACCGGTTACTGGGTACTCGAAATTTTTTAAAAAATTTCTACATCAGGTAAATTATTCTATTATACTATAAAATTGTGAGTCAAAGTGGCACTTTACTGAATTCTTTTGATATCGGTTAGAAACTCACATTAACACACAAGGCCGGCCTATGAACTCGTTGGTTGTTTTTTTATTTTGAAATCAAATACAAATACACAACATTATTTTTATCTGTCTTCCTCAATCTGGAAAAATGTAAGTAAAGTTGATTTCAGTAGAAGAAACGATGCTTTCCACACTAGGGAAAGAAAAATCTGCGAATTTCGGTTGTCACACAGAGTAACACTTCGTATCACTGGGAAATATGCAGGCATCTCGCGACTGAGTTTTGCTTATTTCAAATTACCGTAAAATAAATAAAACAACAAAAAAATGAAGTGAATAAACTGCGGCGGAAATTATTTCCTTTACTTTTTCATTATGGCTCAATAAATTTAAAAAAATTCCTGAAGCTCAGGCACCGAAATCAAATGTTCTTGAAGTTTATGTACATGATATTATACATTTTTTATTGTTTCCAACTGATGTTTCCAATACAATGTACTTACCTCCAAGCAACCAAATATGCAGGTTTTGACTACAGCAAACATTAAATTATGTAAGTTTATCCACGCAAAAAGCTGCAGGATATTCAAAGTATGTTTGTGAGCAGAGCACAAAAATAATTTTCATTGCTTCATTGTAATTTTCTCGTGCTTCCGAGACATAAATTTTTCCATTTAACATAATTTTTCAATCGCTTGTGTACAAAATACAATTTCATTTAAAGTCTACCAAATTGTAAATGAAGTATATAAACAAATGCAGGAACTGCTTAAAAGTTACAAGAGTGCTTAAAGCTGTTGAATAAAATCCAATAAGCAAGAAAAATTACTTAAAAAGAAATTAATAAGAAAGCCAGCAAAAAAGAAATCTTTGAAGAAAGTTAATAGCATTAATTGAATTGGTGCAAATTTAGAACGTTCATAATAAAATGATAAATTTTTATACAGAAGGCAATTCTTCATTGCTACCATGGATTTAAGCAAATATTATTATAATTACAAAAGCGCAATTAAATTGGCTTTAGTGGATATATATATGTATAATTTTTAGTAGGCTGGCACTCCAATTTTCACACACTTTTGGCAGCATTCGCTGCAACCAAGACATCGGCGAATGTTGATTTTCAGGTGTTTCAACGTCTCTGCTCTGTCGGCGCACAGTGGTTCAGAATTGTTTTTCTTTGGTCAAAACTCTTTTTAACTTTTTAACTAATGAAGATTTTGTAAGTATTTTGCCAGATCATAGACAACATTTTAGGCTTTAGTGCAGTTTTAGTTTCACTAGAATCATTAAAAGTGGTGGTTGAGAAATTTAAGGTTAAAATTGAACTTTCGGTTTTTTATTTGTTTGTTAAAAAAGTTCTTATAATGAAAACTGAATCATCATAAAACAGCAAAGTAGGTTTTTGAAAATTTAGTACATAGAGCTAGTTTTTTCGGTCATAAATAAAATCTAGACTCTTTTTGGTTATTTAGATGTATAAACATAAGTATGTAAGACATGCCCAGACATAAATAACTGAACCAATTCTTCTAGTTAAATATCTGAAAGACACGTAATTAAAATATTTTTGAAAAAAAACTGGAAGTAAACACTTTCAAACAAAACATAAATTTTAAAATCTGTTTACATATGACAGAGTTATGCTTTTGCGTTTTGGGCAGAGGGGGAAGGGTGGAGCCAATTTCAACTCTGATTTTGGAAAAAAAAACTATGTGTTGGGGTGGAATGAAAACCACTTGCGGTTTTCATGCAAAACATATTTCTGCAAATCGCCTTATAAATAACAGAGTTGTGCACGACTTTGAAAATAAAGAGTAAGAGACCAAACTGCAGGCAACCCCTTTCAAATAATAAGAATATCAAAAATCGGTTCACAAAAGACAGAGTTATAAATAAGGGGAGAAAAATTTCACCTCCGACTTTGGGGGAAAAAAGTATGGGTCCAGGAAAACCGTTAAAAAAATGACCGATTTTGGAAATCATTTTACAAATGACAGATACTACGTTTATACGAACGGCTTTTTTGCAAAGAAAACTGTAAATTGTTGCCATATTGTTGTTTTTATTGCGACTTACCAATTCAGAAAACTATTCACAATTAACGCACTATTTGCAAATAAAATGCTTGAGGTTGCCACACTCACAAATGTTTCCTATTAAAAAACAATAAATTGATAAATATTGCACAAAAAACATTGATAAAAGAAAATAATGACAATATATAATAATATAATATGTTATTTTATACATTTACACATCTTTTTTATAAACATAAGTAACATTTCTATAGAAGTGCTACCAAGCTTTTACACATTTACAATGCCGTATAAACAAACAGCGAGTTAATTTATTTGCAAATAGTGCGTGTATAAACGTAGTAAGGGTTATGCGTGTACTATAGACCACCCAAATTGTCGATAGTATTTATTTTATTCGCTCCACCAGCAGTTTCAGATAGACTTGCCACAAAAAAATCACATGTGTGTAAAAACTGCCCTGCTAGTGCGCAAAGCGGCCATGCGCATTGCACTTTTCACCCAAAAAATAACTTAGCGCTATAACTTTCAAATGCGGCGTTTTTTCGAAAAAATTTTTTATATCAATTTTTTTTGCGGACAAATTTTTATATCAAATGCACGAAAAAAATTCAAATTTTTATCTTTTGCTGCAAGTCAGGCAGGCAACACGACACGTGTACAAAATTTGTCTGAAAATCACTCCAAAAGATGAGTTCTTTTCATATAAATTTTCTACTCAACTCGACCGCCTGGGTGGTGGAAACATAAAGTAAAATACTGTTGTTCTTTGTTAATACTTTTGTCATGTGTCCGTTCGTTGTAAAATTTTAGTTGTCGAAGAAAAAATTAAAAAGATATGGGGAATAATATAATATTATTTTACTTTCGAATAGGAAATTGTTTTCGAATGGTATTTCTTTTCTTCTTCTTCTTCTTTTCCTTTCGCATTAAATTTTCATTACTTTTGTAAAGTACAAATTTAAGAAATTGTTTTGTAAGTGAAAATCGATATGAAACTCGCATTTAAATTGTTGTAATTTTGAGTCGAAGCAAATCAAAATTTATGCAAGATGAAAGCGAAAAAAAAATTAAATAATAAAAATAATCATGCAGCAGCGAAACAATTTAAGAAAATAGACACTTTAAATTTACTATAAAAACGACTGGCTATTGGTGACAATAAGACATTCTTTGAATGGCCAACATACGCATTTTCAACCCACACACACAGATTTAAATTGAATTGTAACAGATCCTTGAAAATAAGTACGGAATCCTTAAAAAGCAAGATATACAGCTTTCAAAGTTTTCTACGAACAACGAGTTGAAGTTTAAAATGTATAAATGTTTAGTCAGCTTTTTTATCTTTCAAATTGAATAAATTAATTTGCATATCTTGTGTGTAAGAAACACTCATCCATTAATCAGATTAAACTGCTTGAGAACTGCTTAATCAGATTAAATTGAATGAGAAAAGTTTCTGCACAGATTCATGGCATTGACTCGCAAAATTTGAGTTAAAAATTATGCATAAAATAAAGATGAAAACATACAACATGCGATAAGTAATATTTTACTGTTTTGCAGGAGATGCAGCTAAATAGGAAAATTCGGTTTTCACGTTTATTTTATTTACCAAAATATTGTTTTACACACTGTAGCTAATACGAAAAAATAAGCAACGATTCATTGCAGTACAACTTCCTGAAAAATCGGGCAAAATAATTGAACAAATTAAATACTTTTTGGCTTTTTGACACGGATTCCCAAGGTTGAGGTTATACAGCCTACGAGTATACGAGTACATTTCATTTAAAAATATTCCCTTAAACACACAATGTTAAATACATAAATCCAGTGCTGGAACATCACGATGGCATCTTCGCTGTTCTTTGCCTGACTCATTAGTGGATTTATCGCCCTTTTTACTATACTTAAAGTAAAGCTTCCAGCAGAATTTTAATTCTCTGCCCTGCAGTTTTAAAAGTAAAAATTGACTCAAAATCGTTAGATATTTCACTAACGAAGAATCGACTAAATACTACAGTTGCCACAAGTAATGCAAGAGTTTGTCTTTTGACTCTCTCACTCATGGATGTGTTAATGCCTTTTACCACAAAAAAAAGTTTTTTTTTGCGAGTGGAAAAAACTGTACTGTTATTCCAAAGAAAATCAAGAAGAAAAATTATTTTAAGTAATTATTTTGATTTTGTGTTGGCGTCAGTTACAATTGGAACGAGTAATTTTTAGTGAAAAAGTGCTTTTTCCAGAAAGGTAAAATGAGCAGCAGAAGTCAATTAAAAAGTCGCATAAAAAAGAACAATTAATTGAAAAATTTATTAATAATTAATTGTTTAATCAATAGAAAAATTAATTGTATTTATTAGCGAAATCACTGACGAAGGGTTATGGAGATGATGGGGATTGACTACCGCCAATGTCAGGGAGCTTTCGAACACGTTTTATACATTAGTTCGTGTTACAATTCGTACTGAACTTTTGTATGTGTGCGTTGACAATAGAACATCATTGTATGTAGAGAAGTATTATACTTGTTGGTGTTTGGGTCTTTCATCTGCATCGGCTTATGTGTTTGTGTAGCTGTATATTTTTAAATAAGCAGAATATACAAGCCAATAGTTTGCTTTCAATGTTTACTTATGTTTGTATGCTATTTATATACTTTACACGCAATTTACACTCTGGCTTTTCTGTTTGCCTTCACAGGCAGGCTTTTGCAGTTTGTTGGTGAGAGGTGTTGAGAAGATTGCGGGGTAAAACAAAAGGCACGAAACGAAAATTCGAGGGGACTTTTGACATTTCTCTTGGCTTTTTTTTTGTATACATACAAATTATTTTATGGAAATTAATTGTATTAGGTCAGTTCACATATATTTTCTTAACAATATATTTTTACTTCAATATTTTATTTTTATTTAGAGCGTGTCAAAATGAATACGAATTTAAAAACTTTTTACCTTCTCTCTATAGAAAATTACTGATTTTACTTCAATTTTCGCAAATCGAGTTTTAACCATATTTCGATATTCTCTGAGATCCTGGGAGTCGATTCCAAGTATTTTGGCGATGCTGTTCGTATAGATGCATGTATGTATGTGTATATGTGTATGTGTGTGCGTGTGTATGTGGTTTTGTATACATATACGTATATAAACATCTCATAACTTAAGAACGGGTCAATGAATCGGTAGCAAATTTGCCGTATTCGAAAGTTATTTGAGCTCGATATGGTTCGGTAGATTAAAAAACTTTTCGAAAATAGTGTTTTAAACACATGTTAACTGCTAAGCCGAAGAATTTCAAATTTAATCCGCACTTATCTTCGACAGGATACATCGATTGTGTCGAGATATCGTTTAAAATTTTTTTATATATTCACTGATTTTTATAGATTTAACGGAAAGTTAAGATTTTTATCGACTTAAAGAAAGAGATTCCCATATATTTTTTCTGATAACATTTTCTATTGAATAAAAAAGAAATACGGAATGACTTCTTTGAAAAATCATTAAATTTGTGCTTCTCATTTTCAGTCATGCAAAACCATCTGGTTTCATTCAAAATCATCACTCATGCATAGTTTTCTTTTTAACCACCTCAAATAAGTAAATAATATTTATCTAATTCATCTAAATGCAACTTTGACGTTTAAAGTCGCTGTTATTACCTCTTCCTCTCCATGCCCTCATGCAGCTTCCTGACATATAATATTAGGGAGTATAAATACTTTTCCTGTCATGTGTTTAATCAAATACACAAATATTTTCTTATACTTAAGATATGAAGCAACAATTATAATTAAACTTTCAGCATAAAGCAGTTTTAAAATTTCATTATTATTGCATACTGCTCTTTATTTATTTTCTTTATTTATTTTCCGTTCTTAAACCTGTTGCTTTAGCTGACAGCAGAAACGTTCTTGTTGTTTTAATATCAAGCACATAATTAACTATTAAAAATTTTAATTTTCATTTCTTTTTTAATTATTCTTAATGCAACGTTTATGGTAAAAATTCCTGAATCTCTTCTCAAAACAGGCAAAAAAAAAAAAGAAAGAAGAAAAGTAGGATTCCAGCTGCGAACAAAACTTCACTTTGCTGCCTGTATTATTGGTTTGAAAAACAAAGTAATGAAATAATAAAAATAAGTTTTTAATGGCACTGAAAAAACATTTTGTTTGCTTCATGAATTTAGTCATAAGTTTATTAATTTAAGTATTAATTTAAGTGCCTCCCTTTTTTTCCTTTTTTGGGGAATTATATTAAAATTTAAATTCCTTCAACAATGACTGTATATACATACATATGTATATAATGTACATTTTTTCATAATTTGATAGTCTTTGGTAAATGTTTTAGCATGTAAAGAAATTTTTGTATAAAAGATTTTTAAATTTAATTTTTAGAATTAAATAATTTTTTGTAATGTTTTGGAAAATAATAATACAATACATTTTGTTTGCAGAATCACACCAGTTGAAGAAGTCTGCACAAGCGCGCACCAGCGTTACCGTTGAGAAATTTCAAAAATTGGCACAAAAAGGGGATTTAAAAAAAAGTGGCACAAAAAAGGGGATTTTGAAAAAAATAAGTCGCAACGTTTTCATAAAGGCATTTATTTTAAACAAAACATTGGAATTTAGTAAAAATTAACAAAAACATAACGGAAAACAATCAGTTCATTTATAAAAGCCGCAAAATAATCAAATAAAATATAATAATAATTAACATTAAAACTAAACAACAATTCTTTAGAAGATACATAGAAGCAAATTCATATACATATGTAAATATTCAGTACTTAGATAATTTAACGTTACCTTTGGAATGTTTGGATTTTCAAGCCGAAACTATTGTTAAATTATAAAGTATTTATTTATAAAAAAGTGGCAAAAAGGGGATTTTTGAAAAAGTGGCAACAAAAGTGGCAAGGCTTCAAAAAAGTGTAAAATTGGTACTTTAGTCGCACAAACGGTAACGCTGGCGCGCACACACACACAGAGACAAACACACAGCCAAACACAAGCACGTACACATACTCATTCACAAATTTATATATGTTCTGGGGCTGTCTGTCATTTGTTAGAGTTCAAAGTTATTCGAATATTCGATAGAAATTGAAAGGAATATTTTTTAATAATTCTTCTAATTTTTTTACCTCTTTTAAATTATAATATTCTCTAAATTTATTAAGCTTAAGGTCTCTTGATTTTATATTTTTCCTGAAGAAGCCACACAAAGGAGTGGTGAAATATCGAAATATAAAATATTAATCAGTCGTTAAGCAGCTCCGGGCTGAAGAACAACAGCCCAATCGCCCAAAAAACAAAAATATTGCATCGTCCACAAATTGTTGTAAACAAATTGGATGATTGTTCATCGCCTTGCGGCAATTCAACATTTTTAGATATTTGTGTATTTGTTCGTAATGATTAATTGCCAAATTTCCGTAAAATTTTAAAAAACCAAAAAAAAAATTTTTTTTGGACGATTGTTCATTCCAAATTCGGGTGATTGTAGGTAATGGACAAACACACAAAAACTTCGGCCGATTCTTAATTTGACACTTTTTTTTTTGGGCGATCGGGTTTTGGGCGTTCTTTCAGTTAGCTGTTTCGGCCGATTAGCACTTGGGCGATATTTCTTACAGCCATAAATTGCTAAAAAAATATTTTAAGTTGCTAATTGAAGTATTTTCAGTTATTCACTCACATTCTGCATTTCGATTCGGATTGATATTTTCTCCATTTGGAAACTTTGATATTCTGCATTCCGTTTCGTTTTTACCATCGTTTGTTTTCTGCATTAAGTGAAAAGTGAAGGTGAAAAATTAAAGTTTGTTGTTAGTTAAGCATATGATTTCCTTTCTGCTTAATTAGTTTGACTAATTGCGTTATAGTTCGTTTATATCTGAGCAAAATGTAGTATTTACGAGATTTCGGACAAAATCTACTTCGTCACTAGATTTTGTCAAAATCTAGTAGAACTTAGCAATATAACTATTGTTTTTTTTTTAATTTGTACTAAAAAGTCAGTCTGTCTACAAAAAAAGGTGTGTGAATTGGCTACATTGCAGTTGTTTGGTTGTAGATTTGGAAAATTTTTAGCTAATGGGTTTTGTTTTGGATAAAATATCTTCATAAATGTCAAAAAAGCTTGGTGTAAACGCAATAGATTCTCATGAATATTTTTATATAAATCTGCTAGATTTTGTGCAGATGTGAATGCCCTATTAGGTCATTTTAATATTTTATTTAACTAATTACGTTCAAGGCATGTCTTCCCTTAATTTTTTTCGACTTCCGTCGACATTTATGAACGCTAAGGTTGCACTATTTGTAGAGTGTCGTTCTTATGTCTGATGAAATAATTAGAAATGATAAAAAGCTAAATAATATTCATGTATTTAATAAATACTCAAGTTCGCTTTTAGTTATGTTTATGTTTGTGAAAGGACAAAAATTAATATCACATACTCATAAATATATTCAGCTTTTCGTCCTTGCAAGCTTCATTGAATAGAAAGTTAGTAGAAAAAGTTTCCAGTTGTGTTGGTTTATTGTTGAAATTATGAATACAATTTACATACGCTCAAACAAGTTTGCATGCATTTTAACATCTTTATGGTAAAAAGGAAATTTTAAATAAAAATATATTAATGAAAGTTATGCATGTGTTTGTGGTTTATGTTTGTGTATTTATGATTATTTGAAGAATTTAATTTGAAATTTATATTATCGATTATATATATTATTATTTTATTTTCAATCGAAATTCATTATATCAAGAGCTGACTGTATAAATTGTATATCTTTAGAAATGACTAGATACAAGTATTATTTATTGAATTCAATAAATTTTACTTAAATTCAGTGAATTATGAATAACTGTTTTCGACATGCAGGAACTTGTTGTTTATTATAAATAATTTAATTTTATCTATTCTATTTTATATTAGAGAAAATTGCCGAAAAGATTTATTTGAAAATGTATCAAATTTAATGTTGCTAAATGATGTTGCATGAAACTGATTTAATGATTTAAAGCTTGACTAATTTCAAAATAATAATTAATTACTTTAATTTCAACTAGAGTTGTGAAACTTTAATAACAATGAGTATCATCATTGATTTCCATAATATGGAATTGAAAAACTTAAGAAGTGTATACGCAAATTCACACATAAGCCTTCTGTAAATCATGTGATTTTAAATCATAAGCCGTCTTTAAGTCTTACTTGTGATTTTGTGCGGTTCTGTAAATCACACTGTTTTACATTTTATATTGTCGAGAACACTAAAAAACAGCTGATTTCTTTATTTTGACTGCGAAAAGTAAACCTGATATCACACAATCAAATAATGTTTCTAACCTGCTGTTAGAAGGTGTTTCGAAATTGTTCTTAAAATTAAATTAAAAAAGAACATATTGTGTAATTTATTTAAGTAATTTATTTTAATGTTTACTAAACAAAAGTCGCAATTAAAACCAATAAAGTGATTTGAAAACGTTGGAGGCTTAGCTGAACGTTTTGAAAACACAAAATTATATGCACAGAACAAACACCTTTTTTTGGTTTCTAATCACTTTGATGAAATGTGATTTGATTTAAATTTGAATTATTTCCCACAATATAAGCATTTGAAAATATTTTAGAAATATTATGGGCCTAATTTTATAAAACGCAACGCCAAGTGTTGACATATTTTATATGGAAAATATTTAAATAACAAAAACAAAACACAAAAAAAATTTGTCAACGCCAAGCGTTACGTTTTACAAAATAAGGCCCTATATTTTTTAAATAAATTTCGAATTATTTGCGATCAACATATTTATTTGATAGGGAGTTTATTTTTCGTTTAATTGCAAAAATTTTGAAAAAGCAGAGAAATAAACATAAGGCTTATTATCATGTGGATCTGATGATATTCTTCGTCAATAAGACGTTTCATTTTGATACGAAAAAAACGAACACTTTTAAGAGAAATCATCAGATTCTTATGAAGTTATCAGGAGGAGGGCATGCCATTATTAATGGGAAAAAATATTAACCAAATAGCCGCCAATCAGTTTGTACTTTTGAAGCTGAGTGTCCTTGATAACTTCCTGTACCTCCGCACGGTGGTGCAGAATCAATTTTCATTAACCAAAACCTAAATTTTTCTTTGACATCAATCTTTAAAAATTTTACGGCATCAAAAAGGAAACATATGAAAACTAAGCTAGCCAAAAAATTAGTTCAAAACATTCGCAGTAGTGGGGCGTGACATGCTTTTAAAAACAAAGTATTATGTTAATACAAAAAAAAAAAATAAAATTTGTCAGATTTGATCTGAAATAAATCATGATTTCTCGAAAACTATAATCGATGACGGGCTGCGTTCTTTATATTTAATAAATTTTAAACTCCCACATTTTCATAAAATTTGAAGTTTAGTAGTGTATAACTTTTGAAGTTCAAAAGGGATAAAAGAAGCGAAACCATCCAGAGAACGATAGAAGTGTCTTCTTTAAGCATATACATAAATACCTTTGAGACACGCTTGTAGACAACTTTTTTTAATCTGATGCAAATACTAAAAATTATAAGAAATTTTTTGTCTTTTAAATCGGAGGGGAAATTTGCTCCCCCATGCATAACTCAGCCGTTTGAGAACAGATTTTTAAAATTATATTTTTTTCTGAAAGGGATTGCCTGCATTTTGGTTCCTTAATTTTTCTTTCTAAAATCGGAGGGGCAAATCGACTTTCCCATGTATAACTCTGTCATTTGTAAGGCGATTTGCAAAGTTCTTTTGTTTTTGTTTGAAAGGGTTTGTTTATCCCATAATCTTTTTTTTCGGAAATTTGAGGAGAGAATTTTACCCCACCATGAATTTTTTTTGAACAACGAAGCGATTAGTTTGCCTGCGAAAAAACACTCAGTATCTAGGGCTTGAATCGAACCCAATACCTCTGAACTGACAGGCTAGCATCGCTACCAATCAGCCACAGGGGCACCCAATCTGTCATATGTGAGCAGATTTTCAAACTGATTTTTATTTGAAAGGGTTTACTTGCAGTTTGGTCCCATAATTTTTTTTTTCGAAACCTTGCAGGGCATTTTGTAATATGTTCTATAAGATCTTATAAAAAGATCTTAGAATTGAAGTCAAGTTTTTTGGCAGAATTATTTTATTACAGTGTGTAGTAGATATTCATCTAACTGAAACTGTTCAGTTATTTATGTCAGGGCATGTCTTACGGAGTCTAGAGTCTATTTATGACTGAAAAAAGCTTTGATTATGAAAACATTAATTGGTGAATACCTTTTTCTGTGTTGCAAGGTATTTCTTTAACAAAAAATAATAAAAAACACGCATTTCTATATGCAAAACTAAAAAAAATTTCAAGTTCAATTTTAGCCTTTCATTTCTCATCTACCACTGTAGCGATTCTAATGAAACTAAATCTGGCTGATAGCTTAAGATATTATCTATCTATTAACAAAAGAATTAAAAAAAAAAAAGATCTGCATTAGTTCAAAAGTTACAGAGTTTTGGCCAATGAAAAACGGTGCTGAACCACTGTGTGCCGTCTACAAATTGTGTTTCATGATGGTAGTCTTTATACATAATTTCTTATTGTAGTTCTTCACTATTATTAAAAAATTTATGAAAGTATACATACGTAAAATAATTATTATGTCAACAAAATTCCGCCCAAAAGATAAATGCAAAGAAACCTTGAGTGGCAGCAGTTTGGCAGATTAATTACCAAAGAACTGTGTATGTATACCAAACGAATTATTTAACAAAGGAAGCATTGTTGTTATCAAAACACTAGTTAGCAAAATACGTAAGTGTGTCATTGTGTTAATTGTTGCTGTTGGACTGTTAAAGTAACGAAGCAACAAAACCAACAGCAATTAGAACAGCACAGCACCCACCTTCGTCGATACTGCAGCATAATCATTGGCAAAGTAGAATAGTTTTGTGGTCACAAGCGATAACAGCGTAAGTCGAAAAACATAGTTTCGAGAAAAAAGTATTTTAACGTATGAACGTTTTACGAAAAATTGTAAATGCGAAAATAAAAATATTTTTGTCGTAGTGTAAATATTGCTGCATTATCGAATGTATCCCAGATTTCAGGAAAATGTAGTATTATAAATTTTATTGGATTTTTTTAAGAACTGGGTCAATATTGTTTTGCTTATGCTTATTCACGTATACATACTCGTACATATATGAAGTTTCGCTTGTAGAATTTTGTATTATATACATTTAAATAAATTTTGTCCTGAGTTGACTTATGCTGTTATTGCTTTTAAGCACAAAATTAATACAAATGCAGTACAATCGTACTCTAAACTCTAAACATTAATAACGAATTCGAAATTGCAGAATTGCAAAAAGAATTAAGCTTTCTGACTTCACTATGTGTTCTATAGAATTATAATTCTACACCAGCCCTTTCCCAAAGAAGGTAACACATTAGTTTAATGACAGCTATTATTTGTTACTTCCTTTCAAAAAAACACCAAATAATATAAATAAAGAAAGGAGTTTTAATGGAGAAATATAGGGGGAGAGGGGTTGGGGTAATTATTTGAATTCTTTGAATTGAAGCCCCATGTTATTTTATGACCAAAAAAACATAACAAAAAGGAAAGCGAGAAAAAAATTGTTTAGAAATTTGTACTTGTTCACGAAATAAATAAATAACAATTAAAAGAAAAGGAACATATAATTTTATACCTTCCACGTTTAAGATACGAATCAAGCACATTGTCAGCAAATTCTAAACGTAAGCAAAGAATTTCTATAATGTGCATTCACACGTGCATACATAATTTGTATAAATCTATGTATGTATGTATGTATATCCATATATTGTTAAGATTTAAGATATAAGTTTTACCATGCAAGTCTGTATCAAATTTGTTAGTGAAATAGAGAATGTTCCCGAATACAAATATCTACTAGACAACATTCCCGAATACTCAATTTAAAATTTATAGACTAATGACGCGAAATTTAATGTTTGTAACACGGCCATGTTCTGAAAACCATATCGTTTTGAAACAGCAAAATTTCAAAAACGGAAAATAGAGTTCTTTTTATCGCATAACTAGAGCATTTGAAATTAAATTCAGTTAATATATCTCAAGCGTATGAAACCTTAAAACTGAGTAAAAAGCTGCAAAAGTGGGCATTCTTGTTGAATAATTTTTCTGAAATCTTTCGGTTTCGAATTGGTTTTCAAAACCTGGCCGATATAATTTAAAAATCTTTTTTTTTTTTTGAGTAAATCTCTTATTCATGCAAATTATAATAAAATAAAATTTATCGCAAAATTTTGAAAGATGTCTGTCATTGGATTACCTATAAGCTGATACCAAATAAAAATTTTTACGATTAATTACTGGACTTAAATTATCGCGAAAGCACTTAAACACAGCTGATAACATTATAAATAAAAATATTAACACACCGCTTTATTTATTTTAAGACTTGGCAACACTAAATCCCTCTCTTGTCTTCCACAATCCACATCCTTTGTGATTTTACACAAGATTGCTAGATTTCTTTCGACTGACATCCCCAATTTTAAAATTTGTATCCCCAAAATTCCCACAAAGGCAATTTGTACTAATTTTACCATTTCTGTAGATGGAAATGTATATTAATTCGTAACAGAGATTTTAGTAATTCGTACTGAATTTTGTTTCTAATTTAATTTTTTATTGACTCCATTGCCGAAAAAACTAGTTCAATGCAAGCATTGCTCGTTGATAACAAAGTAAATTTAATATGTATAATACTCTACCAACTATTTAAACGTTTAAGTTGCTTATTATTTATATATAAAATTGTAAGCATCAAATAAGGTAAAGAACTAATTGTTAAATGATTTAAGTTATGTAGTACATACGTGTAGACAATAATAAAATTAGCTGATGAGCAATCTCCCCAATGCTAGTACCTGTTTATCTTGTAATAAATCTTGCTAACAACAAGTGTTAGAGCCTATTTCACCAACTCATATAAATATTAATTCATATTTAAAAGTCATTTTTCCATACAACAAAACATAATGAAAATGGACATTTAAGTATCAATTGATATTTAAATAGAGTTGGTGAAATTGGCCCTTAAAGACGAGATCATTGTTACCATTTATCATTTTATATTATTTATGAACTAAAAAAGAGCAATTGGAATATGAATTGTTAATAAAATATTCCGAGAAATCAATAAAAAATATTAAGTAAAACACAAATCCCCAAAAAATATCATAAAATCCCCAAAACATAAAAGTTATCTCCAATTAATTCCTCAATTCCCAAACCAAAATTCTTATCCCCATTTGGAAAAAAGTCCCCCATTTGGGGATAAATTCACTAATCTGACAACACTGGTTTTACATTCCTCTCATGAGGTTTGATTATTTATTTACCACAGGGATCGGCGAATTAAAGATCCTGTCACATGGAATCCGTCATACTTTAAAACTTAAAGAATATTTTATGAAATTTTGACAAAATGTTGAGAGGAAAGCGGTAAATTATTCTTCGCTGAAGTAAATATTTGCGAATTAATGAATTTTATGTTATATTTACAAATTTGCGGTGGTGAATGTGTTTAATGCATTAATTTCAGATGGAACACAGAACATACCAGTATATTTTCTATGTCATGGATACGATTTGTTTCATCAGATTTGGAATGGCGAAAATATGAAAATGGTTACGGGTGCGGCAATAACTCCGTGACTTTTTAGTTGAAACACAGTTTCTTGGATAAAAGATCGTTTAATTTTTCAGCGTGGTTTACTTTGAGCTCTCCAATTTTTCAACATTTCCAAAAATTAAGATTTGTCGAAGACATTTAGTGAATTAATTGCCTAAAGAAGCTAACTTTCATATGTCCATATGCTGGTAGGCATATTAATTACATTAGTCTAGTTAATTCTCCTTAAAAAGACAATGGTTCATAAAAGGGATACAAACTTGGATTGTTTTCTGAAAAATTACTGAATGGCAAAGAAACAATTCTATTTTTGTGGTTATTCACGTGAAAAAAAATGTTATACATAAAGTTGTTATGGCAAATCTTTAATGGCAGCCTTCCGGGAAACATTTCCATTCGAATTGAGTTACACAATCGCCTTTCGTGTTCGTTAATTAGTATTTAATGTGCACGTGCAACATATTCTCATCTTCTACGATTTAATGTTTTCTTTTTGGTGCGTTAAAAAAAACACTGCGTATTCAGATTGAAGAGAATGAGTGCTGGTAGGTCTGCTGGTCAAGTTTTGAAATAGCTTTTCAATTGTATTATGCAGACCTTTACAAAGAAGGAAAAAATCTGCAAAGGAAAGCATAAAATCAAATGAAGTGTAGAAAATGGGAATATGCTACATGCGCACATTGAATACTAATTAACGAACCCGGAAGGCGATTATGTAATTCAATTCGAATGGAAATGTTTTCCAATTATAATATTAACAACATAAAAGCTCGAACAGTATTCTCGATTTAAATTACATAAATACATAGTAACCCCCTTCAGGTGGACTATGGCATACTCGTACATATTGATTAATATGCACAATTGTTAATAAAAGTTTTCAAGCAACATTGGAATGAAGCAACAAAGTACTTTCATTTAGAGCAAATAATATTTTGAGCTGTTTATGGCATACACACGCAGATAATTTGAGGAGGTTCATAACAAAACTCAATAATTCTATTTTAACAAAGTTTTAGGAAAACTAATATACGAGTATATAAATAAAATTTACATATATAATATGTGCAAGTAAGGGTATTTCATTAAGCTGTTCCTGTATCGAAATAAATTGTGTTTGAGATATCATCGAAAATTTTATTACTGTGAAAGGCCTATCGATGCCCGTATATGTGAAAAAGTTCAAACCGAATGTCCTCAGATACTGCTGGTCCTCCCCCACAACCATCTTTTTTTAGTTCTAGCACAATTAATGGTATAAATAAAATTCCGTCCGATTTTCCATGACTCTGGGGCATACGAGTACGTGATGCTGAATCCGACTGACGACATGGGTTATGTTGTGTTTTATAGCCTCTGTAGCTTGTGGGTTATTTGCATAGACCAGCGACTTAAGAGAACCACACAAGAAAAAGTCTGAAGCTTGACCGATTGCATGATATCGGCGGACATTTGACATCAGGCCCTCAAATCGCTCATGTACAATGTCCAATATGAAATGAGCTGTGTAACACGTAACGCCGTCCTGTTGTTGTTGTCCATGTAATCCAGTTCTGGCCAAAATAAAGTTGGTGGTCGACGCCGCCGCTTTTGATGATGATGACCTGGCGCCAACGTCGTTGTCAAAGATAAAGTCTTTGGAGCAATGACGCTAACAGGCCAAAATCTACAACAAATAGTAACTTTCTCAGCATGTATTGTGTATTGGTATAGTTTTAAGTTTGACAGAAATGGCCGGGCTTATGATGAAAATTAAAGTCCAACTGCTCGTCAGCTCTTGAGTCTGTTGAATTTAGTACGGGTGCAGTCCAAAGTCATGATGTGGTCTACGAAATCCAGATTGATTATAGTGTAACAGCCGTAGAGACCAATGGGGTTTTCGACTAACTCATAAACGGTGAACATCTCCCAGCAGATTCCGACCCTCCTGCAAAGTAACTGCAACCGAAAGAAACAGCTGATCAATATTGTTATGTGAAAAGTAATGAAAACGGTTATAGAGATGTAACCGGAACGTAAGAATCTGTACATTAATTGTCACATAACAATATCGATCAGCTGTTTCCTACCTTTGCAGTTACATTCCATTGCAGTTGGCTAACTTAGCCTTTATGCTTAAGATCTGATAGCCGTCTCTACACAGCTGAACAACAATCTTTTATCTGACATGATGTTTGCAAACAATCTGAAATAGCTTTAATATTTTCTAAATTAAATCTCTGGAAGCAATCAAACAAGCAAATGCAATTAAATCCAATGTTGCGTAACTGCTTGAGTTAACCCCAACATTAATGAAAACAATTTCAAATATTAATAACCATTTAAACAAAGTCCATAAACGATTTAGCAAATATCGATACGCTTTACTGTGTTTTCTAATAAGGAACAAATTGGAATAAAAATAACAATAACAATATTGTAGAATAGTTTTATAACTTTATGAACCATTTCAAAGATTTTTAAATTAGACTTTAATGGCAAACGACAGCAAAAATTCACTAAAGTGAGTCGTTCTCATAATTTGTCTTTTTATGGTCGCAAAAGTTTGCAGCGTTGCTTTATGTATAGAGGTAGATTTTTTTTTATTTTGCAAAAATGGCAGAGATCGCACAGTGGCACCCAAGGCAAAAAAATTATAATAAATACTAATTTTCACAACTACTAGACTGGTTGTGAGCCAAAAATTACAATTAAAGGTGATTGAAAAAAAAAATTATTTATAATTTTAATTGAACTAGAAAAAAATTTTAATCGGGAATAATTTCTTAATCGAGCTTAACTTCAGCATTTTCAATTCTGATTGAATGAGTTTCTTAAGAATAGACAAGCGTACTGACGAAGTGCGTAGCGTAATAGAAAAATGCCGTTATTTCCCCCAGTTGAAGTCTATTTTAATTTTTCTTATCTTCTTTAGAAAATCACAATAAATATAATAGAATACGAAACACATTATGCAGGTAGTTTTTTTTAACACAAGGTCTGCTTTTAATTGCTCAGTCCATTACAAACGAATTTTTAACACAAACCTGTGTTTTACTCGTAATCAATTCAGTTTTATCAGAATCACTCTCATATAAACATGTGTATTCTATCGTTGGCATTTTGTAGTCTGCTGTGGTGAATGTGTTTAATGCATTACACCGAACCTTTTATGTATCACACAGGTGTTCCCACAGTGTGTATTTTTTCGATTTCATTTACGAATATGACAAGTTTTCGAGTCAAATCAACCAGTTATTAGTTAGCGATACACAACAGGGTGAGTAAGAAAAAAATCTATTTGTTAATATTTTATGCAAGTTTATTTATTTAAAATTTTATACGAAAAACTCGGTGTAAAATGCGACAGCCAATAAAAGCTAAAAAAAGCAAGGCACCATATCATCACAAAGTACTATTCGCTTAAAATAAATTGGTGAAATAGTTTGGAAATGAAATATTTTTTTCTGTTTCCAGTACCTGTGTTCTGTAACTTGCGAGAAGTTTTCGCGTCGAGTAAAATCAAATAATTGTAATGGTTGTCCTGTTTCCCACAGGCTGATTCATATAAAACCTGAAATAAGCTAACAAGAAACATGAGCAGGGAACTAAGTTTTTTGTTTCACAGAATATTAACAAACTCTTCGTCTGGAAAAGTTCTCACCAAAGTGAAAGAACATAGGCACAGTCAATCATATTTGGTGTGAAAAAAATTACTGCCTTATTACACTTTATATCGGTAGGAACAACATCTGTTTAATATTTGTAAAACACTTTTTATTTTCACGGTAAAACTTTTTTCAAGGAAGAAGTAAATATGTACATTCATACAGTAACATACTTCCTTTTAACAGTTTTTCAAATTAGTTTTGCATAATTTTTTGCACGTACGGCATGTGCACGTGCCACAAATGAAAGAACGTTTGCTTACTTATTAAATTAAATTCAAGTATTTAAATAAACAACGTGGTTGTGTTTAATTAGACAAGTTTGCAAAATTGTAATTTTAATTAAGATTAAGTGAAAATATTTGTCAGCAAACACTTGAAAAATGTGCTGTTTGGTAAAAGTCAACACAATCATTAAAATATTTGGGCACCTCCAGTAAGCAAAACAAAATTCAATGGAGTGGAAGTTATGAGTAAGTAAATTAAATTGAAAATGGTTTGAGTGCAGGCATTGAAGAAACATGTTGAAAATAGTTGTCAACACTTATTGTTTTGCCCAATAAACCACAAATTGTTCTCAATCGCAAGTAGGCAAATAACCAAAAGGGTGCCAAAGCACGAGCTAAATATTGAAGCTTAAAACTTATTATTATTATTTTTATTATTATTATTTTTTGTAACAATTTTAATTTGGTGCAAGTGTTTTACCAACATAGCTCAAATACCGTTGTTGTTGTTGTTGTGACATGACTACAAAACCTAAGGTCCTGGGTTCGAGCCCGGTCTCCGACAGTCATTAAAAATAATAACACCACGCATTTTGCTGATGTGCATTAGTGTCCGTTGTATCAGTTGTTATGGGAAAAGTTCTAGTGATGCAGGCATAAGGCACTGGTCACTAAAAACCAGACCGACTTCATCAGATACTAATCCTAATGTAACTTGGTGATAGTGGCAGCCGAAGAAATCGGCATACCTGAGTCGATGTGTGCCATAAATGAACTGGACTAGAGGCATGGATCTGAGCGGATATAGTTGATAAGTACATTGCGTCGTAAAAGGTCTGGAGGAACGATGCGCAGCCACTCGGAGTACCTCGGGCTTCACGATTTCGCTGGCAGGTACGAGTATATGTGGATCTTAGCTGCAACAGACTTGTTAAGGTTTGCCTCTGTTGTAACCTTTCACTGTCTAATATTGTAGGAAGCCGAGTATTAGGGACTTTGTGAGGCCTATAGCCACTTTTAATGGTTGATACCATAGTGAAGGGTTCTCTAGCTTCTGTAGATGAGTTAATTTTCACGTCGGATAGAATTACACAAGTTATAGCCGAAAGTCCTTAAGGATGTGTCTTGGCAAGCGATGTTGTGTGAGGAGTTGGTAGTTATGATGCTGCGCAAGTGCCATGTTATAAGGAATTGATTAATCAGGAGCATATCATGCTGTATGACTGGCAGCACCTTTACCTCCTGCATGCATTATATAATAAGTTTGGCTGGGATTGTTAATATGTTCAGAAAAATTCTTCTGTTTTCTTTAACTAAAATAAAGAACATATTTGTAAAATATTAAGAAACGCAATGCTGCTCTTGAAAGTCCTAAGTACTGGTACAAGTTTTAAAAATTTGTTAATGGCACATTTTCATCTTCCTAGACACGAATAAAATGAACAAATATCGTCACCTTAAATCCAAACTGCTGCAAGTAAGCTTTCTAGTTTTGATTTCAGAAGAAACAGAAATTTATATTGTAACAAACTTAACAATACATATGTACATATACATATGGGTATTTCCACGAGAAAGTTCACTTTTTGTCGCGTGCGACAGCAAGCAATTCAGCTTA
The DNA here is from genome assembly GCA_936439885.1 of Nowickia ferox. NCBI lineage: Eukaryota > Metazoa > Arthropoda > Insecta > Diptera > Tachinidae > Nowickia > Nowickia ferox. The sequence goes on along the minus strand of OW387023.1, from coordinate 152,173,407 downwards.
TATTTCAGAACAATGTTACTCGATGTTGCTTAAAATTTTATTTAATATAGAGCTGCTGACGTCCTATGCAAATATATAAAGGAGAAAAAAAAAATAGTTTAGTTTTCTTTGAAAAAACAAATATATTTGTTTGGTGTCGCACGCTACAAAAAGTTGATATTCCTGTGAAAATGCCAGTATGTAATTTTTTGAGGGTAGAAGTATTTCGGCTAACTAAACCATAATCAAAATGATGGTCTGCTTTCGATTTTTGCTAATTACGGCCTTTGGATTGATGATAAAGATATTTAGTTTCAATTTCTTGTGCCAACATTGGCTTCGTTAAAATTCTTATGTTATCTTCAATTATTAAAAAGAATGTCCTTTCATCCTTGTGTGTCACATGTAAAACGAAATGGCATTATGAATGTGTGGAAAGCTTTTGTATTATTTTTCTCTTCTTCTCAGAACCAGGAACTTAACTTTTGCAAATATTTCAACAGGTCTTATGCAAGATATACACATACAAATTAATATGCTGGCAAAAGCGTTAAAGGGAGAAACTTAAAATATATTTCATTTCATACATTTATTAATGTATATTGGATTAACTTCTATCCTCATGACTTTACGACAACTCAGATAAAAAATAAAATGTAAAATTAATTCCATCCCAGTATCTAACATAAGGATACACTTGACAAATTATGAAAATTATGAATATTATGCAAATAGATGTGTTTATGAAGAAAATAAAACTAAAAAGATTCATTAAAAAAAATCCCACATACCAAAAGGGATGTGGGATAGTATTTTCTTTTCTTATGTTTTATATATTTGTTAAGAGAGTGGGAATAAGCAAGCATACAATACCTGACAAGGCAATCTGCTCAGGTATCAATCAGCTCCACCATTTTGTTGGTATAAATTATCTAGCCACCTGTCAAAATCATTTGGTAAAGCAAACATGCAAGAGTTTAAGGCCGAGTGGCATCATCAACACACGTGTATCTTGACAAGGATGTCAAACATCTTATGGCCACAGAGAGAAATGTATTCGTGTATGTGTATTCATTTGTATAAGAAACCGATTGAAGTTTGGCACTCTGGTTCCACTTTGGCCAGCTGTGAAACCCTTCATAATTTCCGCCCTTCCCAGACTCGATAAGAAACTGAAACTGAGCTTAATAGATAGCTCCTTAGTGTAAGAACTAACTCAACTGTTGGGTTTCTGTCGTGAAATGATTCATCCATTGAAAACTCAATGCAGATCAGCTGTTGAGCCATTGACACCAGTAGCACCAGTATTATGCAGAAAATTATACATAAAAAGGAAAAAGCAAATAGAATTTGCTTTTGAGTTCCCGGCAATTCCAAAAAAAAATCGTAAAATCTCATAAAATGGGATTTTATAAGTATTTTCTTTCGCCGGACGCAAATCATATTTTTTGAAATACTTAAAAACATATTCACCCTAATCGGGAATAAAAGGCTAACGTGAAATATTTCCCATGAACAAACCAATGGCGAACAAAATTAGAAAATAGTATACTGATACAACAACAACCCAAAATTGCCGATCACTTTTCATGTGAACTTTTATTCCCGATAAGGGCGATTGTGTCTTAAGGTGGCATGATGAATTTTTTTGGTTCTAGCTCTGGAATTTGATAAAAAAAGGCATTAAACTTGATATTTATAACAAACATAGGTCTATTTCGGAACGATCTGGTACATTTTGAACAAAAGTTTTTTGTAATATTTCCTATAGGGCTTGGTATTTTTGTAAATTTTTTTAAGAGCGAATTAATTACCCACATTTTTCTGCAAAAAACGGCGAAAACTTAAAATTTTAATTAAAAAAAAAGTATGAGTGTATTGAGTTTTTCGAACTCGCACTTACATGTGTAAATGCTAAGTAATAATAATAAGTTTCCTTTTCTAAATTGAACAAGATTTGACTACTCCATCAGCAGAACAGTGGACCAAGGTTGGTAAAAAAGCCAGAATTTTATTTTTTTTCTCTCGAATATTTCCTTAACTGTTAACGAAAATGTAGTAAACTTTTTTATCTCTTGGAAAAAAATCCACTTGCAAAAAATCCTTTTTATCAGATCAAAAACTTCAGCTTCACATCAATTTTAATTTTTCATTAACCCAAGGTTGTCAAATTTGGGGCTTTATGGCTCCGCTCCATTTAAAGATATATAGTCGAAATTCCAGACTTCAGTTCTGTGACGCCTCCTCAAATGCTGTATGAAATTTCATAATAGTCGAACGGTCCGTTTAGAAATTACAGAATTATTTCAATTTTTTTATCAAAATTTCCCACTCGGGAACTTTAGGCCCCACTAGGCACCAGAAGGCACCGTCGGATCGAGCTAAAAAATTAAGACCGCATTTATGACAGCAAGCTCCATTTTTTAGTTAGTGCAAATACGTATATCAATTAAAGAAAAAAATTTTTGCGACCAGTCTAATGAAGATACACACATGGGAGATTCAAACGAAAAACATTATGGTAATCTTGTCATAATTTTTTAATTTTTTTGTTTCAAATCAAAACAATTATATTTATACAATCTTAAACATTATGACCTTTATGAATACTTTTTGAATCCTCCAATTGTAAAAATTAAGAAATATCTATTTTTTAAAAAAATATGGCTACTAAAAGTTTAAAAATTTACCATTAAATTTGTGGTAATATTAAAAAAAAAAAATAATTAAAACTACAGATAAATTTTTTATGAGTTTTTAAATTTTTGATAAGAATTTTAAGATGAGACTCTCAAAAGAAGACATTGCGTTATGAAAAACAAAATAAATCTTTATTAAGTTATCCTGTCCTTTTTGATCATTTTTTTTTTTTATGTATTGTCAAACTGAGAACAAATATTAAATTTAACAAAAATGAATAAAAATGTTCAAGAGCGGGCACAAAATAACATAAAATGACACTAAAAGGGAATTTAAGAAGAAGTGGCACAAAAAGCGGCAAGGCAGTCAAAAGAAGAGTGTCTGAGGCAGATGACAAAATGCTCCCGTGTTTCATAGAGTTGATTTTTCTTTTCACCACAGAAAAACTTAGATATTTTGGATTCATGTGTGAAATTGTTTGTATTGTTGTACTGAATTTATTTCACTTCTATTATTATTGTTCGATTCAAGAAATTTATTATTCGACATATTGTCATAATTATATTGTAAGTGAAATTTATTTGCTGGTGGTTAAGCGATGTCTATATGCATTTATCACAATTTGTTTAACACACCAGGGAACACCGACAGTGTCTTTATTCATGCATATTTATGTACGAGAATACTTTCAATCATTCAATGTGGTATTTTATGTTTCCTCTTAATTTTATTTGTTAATCTTGCAAAAATAATAATTTATTGCCAAATCAAATACCAAATCTGTGCAAGGCTAAATAAAAATCGAAAAAATCGAAATAAACAGCAAAATTCGTGGGTGGAATAACAGCAAAAAAATCTTAGAAATAAGAAGGTTAATACACTGTTTGCTTCTTTAATTAAATATATATACATACATACATACATGCATACATATGTACATATTTATGTGCATATGTACATATTTATGTATATTCAATAACTATATGAGACTAAATACATAATGTGGATTAACAAAAATTTTATTAAAGTTAAAGAATTATACTCGTATGTACGTAAATGTACGAATTGTATGTAAATACATATGTACAATACATATATTGATAATTAAGCTCTAAGTGGACCCATGTACGTACACTCAAATGTACATCACTTTCAAGTATGTATAATAAATTTTGTATAAAGAAAAGTACGTCCACACTTGGTAAATATTTGCCTCAAAAAAAACTACTAAATATTATTGCAAAATCTTTTGATTAAGTTGAACATTTTTGTTCAAAACAAATAGACAATGTTATAGTATCCAACATTATTGGAAACTGTGCACAAATCAAAGGTAAAGAGTGTTTTTTTTATAGAGGTACATACATAACTTTGAAATCGAATAAAACAAAGATGTTTTTTTTTTAAATTGACATGCAATTTGCTTCATTCGAAAGATAATCTTCTGGCATTATAATTTCTATATGACTTCTGGCATATGACCGCCACGGCTGGCTCGGATGTAGTCTAATTTGTAGGTGAAATTTTCGTTGACTTTTTCCAACAGTTGTGTGACATGTTGCATCGTCTTAATGAAACCACAGCTCCTACACATCATGGTTGTCCAATTTATGAACTAAGCAGTAATCATGGCGGACAGACTGATTCGGGTCTTCCTCTACGCTACGCTCTACAGCAGCAATGACATCTGCTGTACGCACTGTGCGACGTCTCTGCAAATGCGTATTATTATCATTTAAGGCTGGTACTCTGTTCAAAACTTCGTGCGAAATGCTGTCAAACTACATGTAAAAGTACTTGGTATGAAATACTTGCGAAATAAACTTGAAACATTAGCACTCTTATTCTTATTGCGAAAAACATGTAAAATATATCTGGCAGCATGTTTTTCCATGCAAAATGACTCTGGCATCATTTTAGTTTCAGCTGCGAAACAACATGAGTAGTAATTTTTTCGCACAGAATTTTAACAATCTTGCATACTTTCAAGCACTAAAAGCTAGCTAAACTAACTAACTGCTACAAGTTTGCAATGGCTCACGCCCTAGGCGCTCTTTTTTTATCGCAACGATGTCCGTCTGTTTGTATATCCATCACAGACTGATTTCTCGAGAACCACAAGAGCTACGGACCTGAAATTTCCACAAATCACGAAAACTCTTGTTGCTACAACAAAAATATGTAATATAGGGTGTTTTTTATTGAGGTATAGAACTTTAAGTTGGCATCACTTTTTTAACTGGCGGCCATTTTGTCAGCTGTCAAGTGATTAATATTTAGTTTGGTTTGCCATTTCATCATGAACAGGTTGACAAAAGAACAACGCTTGCAAATCGTGCAAATTTATTTCGTAAATAATGGTTCAGTTCGCGAAGTTTACCGCAAGCTCCGTCCATTTTATGGTCGACATAATCGTCCATCAGAGCAAGCGGTTAACCTGTCAATTGGCCACCAAGATCGTGTGATTTGACACCATTGGATTATTTTCTTTGGGGATATGTGAAGTCAAACCAGAAACGTTAGGGGACTTGGAAGCCAGCATTCGTGGCGTTATTGCCAACATACGGCCCCATATGCTCGAAAAAGTGGTTGAAAATTGGACCTGTAGAATTGGCTTTATTCGAGCCAGCCGCGGCGGCCACATGCCCGAAATCATATTTAAACGTTAATGGCATAAAATTATCCTTCCAATAAAGTCAAATTGATGGACATTAAAACGATTTTCTTGTGTTTTATTTCAATTCGAAGTTCTATACCTCTAAAAAAACACCCGTTATAAATAGTATGTGTGGCAGTTAAAAATTAAATGTTCTAAATTTCAACAGACAGTTGAAATTTTTAAATTAATTGGATTTTTTTTAGCCAGACTACAGCAAATTATAGTGAATTTAAAAAAGTCTAATTTAAAGGGTATTCTCTAAGTTAATGTAATTTTGGTCATGTTTTGAAATTTAAAAAAAAACGCTAAAACGAAAAAAGTTGTCAAAAACCGACAAAATTACCAAATCGAAAAACTCGCCAAAAACTAAAAAAAATCTCTAAAACTAGGAAAAAAACGAAAAAATTTTCAAAAAAAAAGAAAAAATCTCATAAACGGCCAGAAGCTCCAAAACTGAGAAAAAGTGCCAAAACTGAAAAAATCGCCAAAACCGAAAAAACAATTTAGCGGGTACTTAAAATTTTTAAAAAAAGATATTCGATTAGATAGGCCAAAGTTCTTTAGTATTACATACATATGTGGTGTCCGGCACCCTTCGGCACCCTTCGTGTGCGAGTCAAACTCGCACTTTACTGAATTTATTTAAACAGGCTCCGAACAGAACTTCTCATATATGTTTATGAGGCAGTGCCGTATCAAAACTTAGGCAAACCAATTTTCAAATTTTAATTGCAACAGTTTACATTCTTTAACTTTTAAACTTTGGCACCCTTTATATTATGCCGCCTACGTCCCGAGCCTGGGCCTAAAGCCGCCACTGGTTGCTTGGAGCATCAATTACTTTGCTTTCTTTTTTACGTAACTTGCTTTTGTCTTCCTATAAATATTTTATTTGTATTTATTTAAATTCAGATCACGTATCAGTTCTTTTACAAAAAACTCTTTTATTTCTTTTTCAAGTATGCTTACATGAAAAAATAAATGCAAGATGCTCTAAACAAATTCTATACCAATATTTTCCTGATTTTATTTTATAAATTTTATTTATTATGCAACATCTTTCTCTTATTGCTTGCGTGTGCGTGTGTGTTTTTTATAGAATTTTTTTTTGATATTTAATACATAAGTTAAATTATAGTTCATGGACCCTGATAAATTAATGCAGCCACGTATATACATATTACGCATGTGTGTGGGTATGCATATATTGTACTTGTGAAAATGTTGAAGTGAAAATGGCAGTAAAAAGATACTTTTGATACGGTTTAACGGAGATTGTAGTCTTTTTCGTCATTCTTAGATATTTGACAATACCCCCACAATCGTGAATTATAGATTAAATACGATTTTTGGGAATCAAAATATTTTTATAATTATTTTTATACATAATTGATATTTGCAAGGAGTGAAACTCCGAATGTTCAACCATGCACTCGACAACATCAAATGAAAACTCATTAGAAGAGACAAAGATGGAATGTTAATCTGCTTGAGTTCTTTTTCCGCAGTTCTTCCAAGAAATTAAAATTTTTTAAGAATGCCAGCTTGGGAGGAATTTTGAAGTATATTTTTTAATGGCCCAGGCTCATAGAATCCGTCATACGTTAAACTTTGCCTTTTTCAGCAAACGGAGAAGGTTGGCACATTGAGTACTTTATTGACGGAAACATTTAAACTGATTCACTTAGTTTGTTCTCCATTTTATTTTTTAAACTCAACTTTTTTTTATTTATTTAGTTTATTTCTTTTGTTTTTTTATTTTTGCTGCCACAAAAGACAAAAACCTCAATCAGAACATATCACATATCAAAAAAAAAAAAAAAAGAACCAGCCAATATTTCTGAAACTACTATCGAAGTAGTTAGCACGTTGACTACAAAGCTGAAGATCCTGGGTTCGAGCCCGGAATCCAACAGTCATTAAATAATTTATTAGCGTTGCTTTATGTCAGTTGTTGTAGAAAAGTTCAAGTGACGAAGGCATAGAGACTGATCACTGAACTATACCGACTTCAGCAGATACTAATCCTAATATAACATCAGAGCGCCCTCCTTCGTCGTGTAGCAGCATAATCGGCGAAGTAAAATAACCAATAAAAGGCTACTAAGCACAGCTTCTCAAGTAATTTAATACGCCTCATTTAACACCAGAGGTGCTGCAACACTGCATTATTAAAAACGTGCAAAATTCACAGTTGTTAAAGAATAAAGCTTTCCTCTATCTTTGCTTTCACCACCTGTCTTCTCTATCACTATCCCTTTCCTAAAGTAGACAACACCTTGTAATAGTGTTATAGACATTCATTGCCTGAGGGTTACTTCTCTTAAAAAAAATAACGTACGCAAAAAGTTAAAAGTTTTTCAATTTTTGTACACGTACTGAATGCAACAGACCTCACAAGAAACCATGTATTTCAACTTAGCTGTCAGTTGAAAGAGGTGAAGTTTAACGTATGAGGGATTATATTTGCCTGGGCCTCAAGCCGACATAATGGGCCTTATTACTAGTGTCGTATTACGACTTCCACTACGAAGATTTTGTACTAGACTAAAGAACATTGCAACAGTTTCTCTTTAATTTAGTACAAAATCGTCGTAGTCGAAATACGAAATTTTCATTTTTGAATTGTATGTTTTTTAGTGTCAATTTACGCCTCTTACGACTTATTAATTTTTATAGTTTGATTATGTTCTTATACATTTTTTAGCTTGAAAATACGCAGAAAATTGGATACTAATATTTTAATTGTAATTTATACGAATGAACTTTAAAAAAAAATTATATACATAAATATAAATTAAATCAAACTGGTTTTATTTAATTTGGAAATTCCTCTCATTTGAAATGTCAATTCTTAATTGTGCTTAAAATTGTTATTAACGAATAAATACAAATTTATTTATTAATATTTGCTAAGCAACAAAAGCTAAATGAGCAGCTTAAAATTTTTTTATGCATATGTGAGTAGGCATTTGTTTATAATCGTTATTCGATTGTTAATAGTCTCACAACTCAAAAGAACTATTAGAAAAAGCGTTTAAAGACATGAACAAATATTCTGATCTCAAGCAAGATAATAAACGAAATTTGCGAATTATGCTGCATTATTAACTAAAAAAAGAACGCATTTGTTTTGAGTTATGAGCGATATGTATGACAGTATGTCTATGTATTTATTGAAACAGGAATCAAGAGCTTCAAAAGTTTGCTTAAGTTAGTAAATTTAGTTAATTTCCTTCTTGACATTTCTTTATTCTGATCTAATCTTGTCTCATCATTATTTATAGCATTTACACTTATGAGTATAAAATATTTGATATCTATTACTAAATTAGGAAAAGATAAGTTTCGACTATACTTTACTTGTATTTTGTATCATTACCATATCATAGTAATATCATTACTTTTAGCATATTTTTTTGTTGAAATAAATTTCGAAATCGCATCGACACACACGTGTTTTTGCACAAGAAAATAAATTATCTATATTATACTCGTACCCACATCACAACTGTTAAACCCTTTTCAATAATGAAAAAGGATATAACATAAATTTCAATTTGTCATCTGCTTCTAGTATTCAATGTGAATTTGTTTGAGACCCCGCGAAAATGACGCATGTAGTATCTCGTGCAGGGTGGCTCAAAAGAAAGTTCATACTTAGTGGCTTGATTAAAATTTATAATATGGGAATTTTTTTCTTAAAAATAATGTGATACAAATGTGAATCCACCGTGTTGACGACACTAATTTATCGGGTAGTAAAATTTCTACGACTTTATGCCAAACACATATTTTCCTTCAAAAGCGTGAACTTTATATGTGAGTTAAGGCCGAGTCACCATAAAATCTTTGAAACATGATACGTTGACTTGTTTGACTGACATTAATGCAACGACGGGGGAAGTTGGCTCAATGAATATTTTGTTGACGAAAAAATTTCAGCAGCTTCAACAGGCTTGTTCTCCATTTCATTAACTAAACTTATGTTTTCTTACTTCTTCTTTTAATTTCTTACTTATTTCTTTTAATTTATCTTATTCTTGCTCCCACAGAACACAAAATTTTAACAAAAAAAAAAAAAAATCAAACAATAGCTGCCAATTGAACTTACGTTACAATTGGTAAATTTTTGTACTTTGCTTTAACGGAGACGTACTGTATTTCAACTTAGCTGTCAGTCTGTCAGTGCAATAAAGCAACGTATAACGGATACTATGTGAACCGGCTTTTAGCCCCAAAGAAAAGCCTGAAATCAATACTGCGTGGATGCCAATTTATATCATCTCTTGTGGAGATAAAGTTTCTTTGGAAGTGAAGCTTCTAACTGGCGTCAATTGAGGTTTGTAGCGAGACACCTTTAGGTGTCTGTGTAGTGGTCTATGCATATTTAAAGCCCTTGCGCGTTTCCTGATTGAAGAGATAGCATCCACGTTTACTACCGTTCTTGGTCGCTTGGAAGCAATAGTAAAATTTCTTATACACAGAAAAAAATAGACAAGACTTATTTTCAACAAAACCATGTTATTGAAAACAAATTTTAATTTCAATAATATTTGTCATTAACTCAATACGATATTTTATCAATACCGCGCATTTTAAAATATCATTTAATTTAATTTGTTTGCTTTGGTGTTTACCTTGCTTGTTGATTGACTCAACGCGGTGATGTGCTATTGTTGTTGTTTATTTTGATTGTACGTTATACGTGTGAATTCCGACAAGAAGCCTAAAAGCCGAAGCCGAATTTTTAAATTATATCAACGCAATGCGTACATGTAGAAACATAAGAAATCATGTTTTGCGTGTATTGATTATTTGCGTATCCAATAACGATTTGCTCTTTAGCTGAGTGATAAGTACGTTCGTTAGTCCATTAGTGAAGAGGTTGCCGGGTCGACTCATCCCAAACACATTTAGTTTCAATCGCAGCCAAGCAAAAACAAGCAAAAATTGGTTAAAAAATGTGACATGTGAATTAAAATTTCAGTCAACAACTTTTTTATTTGATTCATTAAATTTCTTTATTGACTTTATTTTCAATAAACGTGCATACAATTTTATTCATCAATAATGCAAAAACAGTCATTACAGAAAATTCAAAAGATTTTTTATTGAATCAACGATTTTCGTATTCAAATATCAAAATTGTTTTTTTCTGTGTAATAACTGAATTAGCATATTTATAAGACTCACTTACGCACAATGCACGGTCCACCCACTGCTGCCAGATTTGACGAACTATCGTCATTTTAAAGATTTTTTCCTTTTTCATATTCTAAATATAGCAGCTATTTAAAAAAAATCTATAATGTGGGTAATCTAGCCAATGTTCACCCGAACGAAGCCAAGGGGCTGCTGAAACAAACAAGCCCGAGCTAAGAAAGTTGACCGGCATCTTAACAGGGCGCTCTAATTTACGAGGGAATTTGTACCGGATCGGAGGGATATCCAATGATGAATGCAGGACATGCATGTAGAACATCTAAACAATGGATCATTTCCTTTGTCATTGTCCAGCTTTCGCACAGCCGAAATCCCATTATTTTGGGGATGACACCTTACCGGACATTACCCACCTTAGAGGTATTGAGTGGCAAAGTTCGAGGAATTTCGCAAACGATACTGAGCTCGTATAAAGGTGGAGTTCGGTTTTAATTCACTTGAGAGCGTACTACAGGCGTATAGAGGCTTTTATGTATGTCCCCGGACATGAGCGTAATTGCTCCTCTTTTCAACCCAACCTAACCTAAGAAAAATCGACTATTACAATTCATATATTCATACGAAGTAGAAGATTTTGGTATTGCTTTGCTGACTTTTCTTTAATAAGTTAAATCAACCCTTTCAATGTCAAGTAAAAAGCTTTTTGCTTTTATTAATAATTAATCTATTGTTGCACAAGAGCGATACAAAAATAATTATATGAAAAATGGCGATAAGTTTACCTGGCAGCCTTTTTGTGTACTTTTCCATAACTTTGTTTTTGTACCTGATTATTTTCTGCCTTGTTTCTTTTCTTCTTCTTTCTGTAAAAGATTAATTTTGTGACACCCTGTACCAAGCAACCATTTATTGAATCTATTTATTGAGTTTATTTTTCTTCATTAAAAAACAATTTGTGGCCGTTATTTTTGAAAGTGTTATAAGTCCATTTCTTAGCTTACATTACCTTTAATTAGATATAGATACGAGTAAATTTTTATTTTTTTTTTTTTTTTGAAAGCGAAATAAGTCTATTCCTAATAAAATGATGAGTTTACTGCCCTACGTACATTCTCCGTATTTATCATGAATAATTCACAACGCTAATGTAACAGCGAAACAAGTGAAAGATTAAACTATTTTAATTTTATTTTGCAAATGATTTTTTTAAATGCAAGCTGTCTTCATGTTAATTATTTTTTACCTTCATGCAAATGCATATAAAAATAATATAATCGAATATTTCTCTAAATAATTTTAATGAATAACTTTTCATAATAAAACTTAATGAATAAAATTGACTTGTCCACTTTCAAATATAACAGCTCATATAACTCATAATTTTTGAACGCACGGATAATATTAATTTAAATATTTATGAATGTTATAGAAAATAATAAAAAATATATGTACATAGGCAAAGCACTTATTTGGCTGAGAATGCAATTCTCTAATATATTCTCTACAAAAAAGGGACGACATAAATTATGCAGTACACGTGATGTGGAACATTACTCATCAAATGCTTTACACCAGCTTCGTCCTAACACACATACTCTGATTGGCATTTGAGGTAAACAGCTTTGAAAGCTCTTAAATTCGATCGTTTTTTTTTTCTTGCAAAGTAAGAGCAAATATTGTTCTTGCCGAGATCTGATGGGCTGTTGTGATGTCGTCGGTATGAAAGCACAAAAGCTCTTTTATAAAAGTTTGCACATTGTGCATATTGATTGGAAAATTATAAACAGTTTATCAACAAAAGCATAGCAGACTGCTCATATTATGCATCACTTTGATGTATTTACGACTGCTTTGTACGTCCAAGCCATATTCAAAATGTGCAAACTTTTACAAAAGATCTAAGAGTTTTGGTGCTTTCATACCGACGAGAGCATGACAGCCAAAAACGGCAACAAAACACAACACTAAAGTAATTTTCTTTAATGTGTCAAATATTTGCACTTCAAAACAATTTGTTTGTTGCAGTACAAACACTTTTGCCCACTCAAGCGCTCAAACCCATTTGGCAGCATATAAAAAAAGAGAATTAAATTGAAACACCATAATTTGTTTGCAGCTCTTGACTGTTTCAACGATGGTAAGTGGTTTTACATGCAATCGAATAAATTCTTTAGAGTGCACTTTTTAAAGCACAAATGCCCACTTTAGTCAAATGTACTAAATACTTATTACCATAGTTTTTGCAACAAAAACCAGTTTAAATAATAAGAATAAAACAGAACCAATTGAAGCTTGTTAAATAAAGGGGGGAAAAAAACGTCCGGCATTTTGCAGCAATATAAAGGCCAAATGCCAATCGTCCGAAAACCAAAAATATTGCATCGCCTAAAAATTGTTGCAAAAAAAATTGGGTGATTGTTCATCGATTTTGGGCGACTTAACATTTTTAGATGTTTGGGTATTTGTTCATAATGATTAATTGCCAAATTTCCGCAAAATGTTAAAAACTCAAAAAACAAATTTTGGGCGATTATTCATTCTTTATTTTTGTGGGCGATCGGGATTTGTTTTTTGGGTGTTTCTTCACAATGACTAATCACCCAACAATTTTGGGCGTTCCTTCATTTAGCTGTTTCGGGCGATTGGCACTTGGGCGATAATTCGAACAGCTCAATATAAGTACATGAAGTTGGTAAACAGTTTATGTACTTGTTTTTCCAGCAGTTACAAAATCTAAAATAATTCCCAAGCACTGTTTGTAACCCAGCGAGCAAACACAAGGTAAAACGTTACACTACATGTTGTTTACATCGGAAATTTCAATTGCGCTTTAAATTTTCAATCTAACATAATATTGCTTACTGTCATTATTCCACTTTTAAGTTCAAATGTCTCTAAATTTGCGACCAATATCAAAATTAATACAATTCTATTGAATTTTTGTTTGATTAAAAGCTGAGGGTGGAGAAATTTCTCTGCTAAAATTCTGACTCACTCACTGAGATTAAGTGGATGTTAGATTTTATGGACACGGCTTCAAATTGTTTAACTTAAAGGTTAAAGGCATTAATTTTTGATTTCAGAATTGCAAAGAAACGAGGCGTCTATGTCTCATATTCGAATGTTAATTAATATTTAAAGCAAAACAACATCAAACCACTGAAACCGAACTCATGTGAGTTTGGAAACTTTAGTCATTGCTTTCAAATTAAAAAATAAAAAATTTAATTACGTCAAATCATTTAGATGTGAATGTGCATACAGATATTTTTTTTTTTTAGTGAAACACAAATTTAAATTTTGTTTTAAAACGGCGTCTAATAAATTGAATTAAAGCTGCAACAACAACCCAAAATGATTTTTTTTATTTAAAAAAAAACAACACACAAATATTATCGTACGTACGTGTCAGTGACATCTTCAACATTTAGCCGGGAATTTATTTTTCAGTGCATTTCTAAATATTTATAAGCATTTAATTTTCAAGCGAATTATAAGATATTAAAAAAAATATTATAAAGACGAAAACTCGAAATTTTATAATCATTTCAATTAGCGTATTCTGCACTAAAAACATTACAAATTAAAATTTGCCCAAACAAGTTAATTTATGTATGTGTACGAGTATGTTTTGTAACCACACATTCATTTGGGAGACAAATTTAAATTAAATTTTATGGAAATAATTAGTGGTGATAGCAGCATTTGATTAATTAAATGTAAATGTAAATATACATACATACATATGACAGTTTTTTTTTCTCGAGAGACAAATTTAAATTGACACAACTGTCGCCTCTGCCAGTAGGTGACGTTTGTGTTCATCATTATCATTACGCGAAGAAAAATTTTTTTATATTTATGATTTGATCAGGCTAAAGTTCGTATCGCTTTGTAAGCCAAATTACATGTGATAATTATTAATGAACAAATAACACAAAGTTAGTTGTAAATATTCTGACAAACACAAAGTTGAACGGAACAACCGGCTGTTTTCGAAGGCCACTAAACCTTCCTCATCAGCGTTCTTTTGTGTTTGGTCCACTGTGTGTGGTGTCAGTTGATGTAGATTTCTGCTTTATATACTCAACTTTTATTGCAAATGGAATATGTGAATTGTTTTGATTCATCGTATTACAATTTGCTGAAAGCTGTTTTGTAATGAAAGCTCATTTTTACCATCTCTAAATTTGCAACAGTCTTGCCATTGTCGTTTGTTCTTTTACTAATTATGCACATGTTAGTTAATTTACTTATTTTTTGTTCTACTTAAGACAAACTTTTTTTTAGCCTGATCAAATCATAAATATAGAAACAAATGAAGTTCGAAATTTTTTTTATTTATTGGTTTCTTAAAATCCAACCAAAAAAACCCAATTACGGATTATATGGTAAATTATTTCGATCTTGATGGCTGCTGGTAAGAGAAGATAGAGAGAGAGAGGATGATAATGATAGAGAAGACAGGTGGTGAAGGAAGAGATAGATGGAGGAAAGCTCCAGTGAAACGTACTAAATTTTGAAGCTGTGTTTAGTATTTTGAAGCTGTGTTTAGTATTTTATTTTACTTCGCCGATGATTCTGCTACAAAATACAGACGAAGGAGAGCGCTCCGATGTTACATTAGGATTAGCATCCGCTGAGGCCAGTATGGTTCAGACAGAGACCAGTGTCTATGCCTTCATCACTAGAACCTTTCCTACAACAACTGATACAAAGGGACACTAATGCACATCAGAAAAAAACGTGGTGTTGTTATTTTAATGACTGCCGGAAAACGTTCTCGAACCCAGGACTTTCGGTTTTGCAATTAACATTGTAGTAAATACAGTCAGAGTGTTTTGTGG
The DNA here is from genome assembly GCA_936439885.1 of Nowickia ferox. Taxonomy (NCBI): domain Eukaryota; kingdom Metazoa; phylum Arthropoda; class Insecta; order Diptera; family Tachinidae; genus Nowickia; species Nowickia ferox. The sequence continues at coordinate 152,158,116 of OW387023.1, read as the reverse complement.
GAATCGAACCAACGACTACCGTACTGATAGCCTAAAGGCAGAATTAGTTTGTACGTGCTGTTCTGTTCTGAATCAGCTGTTTTGTTTTTGTTCAATTGAAAGTCTGTGTGTGTGGTTTGTTTTTCCTGTTTCGTTCTGTTCCGTTGCGGAGAAATCTGTAGAAAATAGAATTCAACGTTAAGTGACAGCCAAAAGTGTGTACGTATTAGTTTGTTGTGATATTTTGTATACAAATGAAATCAGTTCTATAGGTTGCCAGCTGATTCCTTGCACAGAAAAAGTAATTGCAAAATGTTTTATACGGAAAAGAACGGCACAGAACGACAACGAAAAGTAAAAACTAATGAGGCCTTAATACACTACCCACTAGACTACTGGAGTAACCAATAAAATTTTTGATTAAATGACGATTATGCAATTTACGTTACAATATTTTTCATGAAATTCGTTGCTTTGTCGTTTTTCTATTTGCTAATAGCACCACTAGCGAAAAAATGCCATGATAAATAATCTTGTTTTTGAAAACATTGATAACATTGATCAGGAAGGGATATGGTTTCAAGATTATAGCGCTCCATGTCATACGGCGACCGTAACCATTAACTTAAGGCTCAGTTAGCCGACTGTGATGGAATGCAACTGCAATGGTAGAAAACAGCTGATGGATATTGTTATGTGAAGTGTTATATACAGATTCTTACATCCCAGTTACATCTCTATAACCATTTTCATTACTTTCCATGTAACAATATCGATTAGATGTTTCCTACCGTTGCAGTTACATTCCATTATAGTCGGCTAACTGAGCCTTTAGGGCCTATCCCAAGATGTTAACATCGTTCGATTTGTCGAACACTTACACTTGAAACAAAAACAATATTTTAAAGTTTGTTTTTCGTGTGACGAATCGAACGGTGTAGACATCGTGAGACAGGCCCCTGTTGTACTCAATATTTGGCTATAAGTTCATTTTGAAAAATGGACATGTCAATAGGTCTCCAGTTATTCGATTTGGCACCTCTTTATTATTTTCTGTGAGGTCATGTGAGTCACGATATTATGCTGATAAGCCAGCAACAATTAAGGCCTTGGAGGTTAACCTTGTTCGTGTTATTCTTGACCTTTTCTACACACAGTAATATGAATGAGTTTGTAATATTTGTAATATTAATTAAAAAATTAATTAAATTTTCACCTATAAACAAAAAATCAATCAAATTATTAATTGAAAACATTAATTGGTGAATACTCTTTTCTGTGTAACATTGCTGGTCGTAATGCTAGAAAAGGTAACATAAATTTTACGACCACAATGCGCTTCGTCAGGAGCAACTGTAGTGGTTATATGACCGCAATTGTTGTCGAATGTTAATGCCATGCAGTGAGCTTTTGACTAAAAAAAATTGTCGGATTAAAATTTTATTTTTGTGTTAATTTTTGCAATTTGAAGATCTACATTGCTTTAAAGAAATACTCTTTATATTTAATCATTAAGAATGTTACAGCAAACAGGGATACGTAACCATAGCACAAGAGCATGAGTATATCGAAGCAATTCCTTTAACGATAGACAGAACTGTTATCACCAGAAAAATTTTGTTTTACAAACAAATTCAATTCTAAAATTGAATTTTACAAACAAATTCAATTGTTTCTGAAAATTTTAAATTTATACATACATAAATACAACATGCACAATTTTGTATGTAATTTCTCATGATTTAATAAAATACCAATACATCTATTTATTTGCAAATTACAGAAAAATAACATAAATTAAACGACAAATGTAATCGACAGCAAATATAATATTTTTCTGATGATTCTGCAACAATGGAAAACGTGTTTAAGCAATTTACATGTTTTCCGCAAAAATTATTTGAATAAAAAAACGATAAAAGCACTCGTACATATTTTTTTGTTATTTCATATTTAAATTGAACTAAAGAAGCTTCAATTTTTATTTTAGTTTTCCGATATGAACACAAATAATGTGCACAACAGCAATAAGCGTTTGAGCCACAAACATATCGAGCCATAGCCGCCAAAAAAGCTTAAACGACACATTTTTTAACCTCGTTTTTTTTTTACCGAAAATCGATTATTTACGATCGAAAATTATCGATTTTGCTAAAAAAAAATTAAAATCAAAAATTACGTCGCTTAAGCTTTTTTGGCGCTTAGGGCACGATATGTACATGGAACCTTACCAGCAGTTCTGATGTTGGAAGTTTTTTGAACATTGTTGTGTTTTTATAGTGTTTAGAAAATTTAGCAAATAAGTGCTTATTTGGAGTTTATGGCGGAGAGAGGGGAATATGATATCTCCCCTCTTTATTCACCCTTATCGGGAATAAAAGGCGTACACTTTGTTCACGTGAAATATTTCTCATGAACAAAAAATGGTGAACAAAATTAGAAAACAGTGCACTGACACAACAACTACCAACTTTTATTATCGGTAAGGGTGGCTATCTTCTTTCCATCTCCATGGGGGGCCCCAAAGTTTACCCAAAGCTTAATCGAAAAAAGTTTAAGAGATAGAAAATAATAATATTATGTCAAAAGATATCGTTAGAATAATTTCAACACCAACAACAAAAACTTTATTGTGAAAAGTTTGAAGCTTGTCCTCGTTTCGAAAACTACACTTTTCAACACTATTTTGTGTTGCGTTTTCGAAAATAATGCTTTAAATAAACAAAAATGTTTAAAAATTATTAAATTTAATCTTAAAATAGAAAATAGTTGCAAAACTTGTTTAAGTAATTATAGGAAATAGTTGTCAATTATTGGGTCAACCTGCAGAACTTCAAAAGAACCAACTCATATTTCATATAATTTAAATCATGCCAGTTTTGCATTGAGTACCACCTAGTTCACCAACTCATTTAAATATCGATTCATATTTAAAAGTAATTTTTCCATTTCTGTTGAAATTGGCCCTCACTCAGTATTTTAAAAACTTGTATTTTTTGCAAAATTGGTAATTTTATTCATATTTCGAAGCTGTAAATCATTTTTATTTGAAAGCAAAAGACAAAACGAAACGACTGCCATATTTAGACAGAATTTTAAAAATAAAAACTTCAATGCCAAATAAGACTAACCGCATATGCTGCGAAACTGCAAAGCACTGATTTAAAGTTACTTAAATGAGTCCAAAATTAGTTTCACACATTTTGCATAAAATTATACAAATTTGAAATCCTCTTATTTATGATAAATTTAGAAAGCACAGATTAGACAAAGAGAAAATTATAATATTAAAAACTTCATTTTAACATATTCAAATGTCGCTATAAATAATTATAAGTATTATTATTTAAATTTTTTTTGTCCGATTAATTTTGTTTAATTTATTGAAGTGTTGAAAATGTTTGCCTATATTTGTTTCAAACAATTTCCCGTTTTACTTCAATTGAAATTTATTTGCTGGTGGTTAAGCATTGTCTATATATTTCATTGGTGCTTAGCCAAATCATCAGTAGACTTCAACCACATTTTGATCGCAAACAAACCTCTTACCTCATGCACAGAATTTCAAAAAACTATTTGAGAATTCACAAACAATAATATTTTTGAAAATCGCAAATGAAACATAAGCGTAGTAGGCTCAGCAACTTTAAGAAAACCCGTTTTACTTTATAAAATTTTAGTGCTACTGTTGTTCTTGTTCTTATTTTTATTTTTTAATTTTCGGACTCAGGTACGTATCTTTAGCGAGTGGTATGCCATCATTTTACATTTCACAGGCAGATCAAATGCAACCAATAAAATCAATGAAAGCAAATCTCTAATATGGAAAATTATTGTTAATAAATTAGACATGAGAATGCACACATTTTTACTCAAAAAAGAATCCGTGAATTATAACGGTGTCTCACACCCTGTTTCCATAAGCCAATGTAGTCGATTCGTCTATAAAATTTATCTGAGAATCACTCAAGAAAATTAGTGCTTTTTATATAAATTTTCTGCTCAAGTCGACCATCTGCGTTGTGGACGCTTAAGGCCAATTTCACCAACTCTATTTAAATATCAATTCATATTTAAATGTCGATTTCCATTAATTTTTATATGGAAAATTAACTTTTAAATATGAATTGTTATTTAAATAAGTTGGTGAAATTGGCTCTTAATTTCAAAAAAGTAAGAGGGAAAACTAGAAAATCTGGGAAAAAAGTATCTCTTTTCGCTACAGTAATGGCTTTTTCAAAATGCACGGTTTAAATCATTTATGCATTTCATCCTACGAATTCATTGTAAATCGGAATGTCAAACATGCTGGAGAGGCGTGAGCTCCATTTAAGTCATTTCGTTTTTTTTTATTGAAAACTATAATACATACTATAACTTTTAACGAAACAATCTAAGGGTTTCGTGTTTCAAATCAGTTAATATTTATACAAATATTTATTTACATATATACAGCTACTTAGAGCTACTTAGGGCTACTTAGGACTACTTAAACCTTTCGCACCACAATAACAAGGTATAAAAAAAATTAACAATAAGTCTGCAGCACAAATACTGAGAAGAGGATTAACGAGTTTTTTGTTTTGCTTCCAACCGCTGTGTACGAGTACTTCAAAAGCCAGTTTGTTCGTTAATTTTGTTTTAATATAATTTATTTTTATAATAAAATTTGAACTCATACAAATACTTGAATAAAAATAAGAATATTTTTAATTGTTTGTGTCACTTATTTATAATAAAAAAAAATTAAATAAATTCAAGAAATTCAATTGAGTTTCGTTCGCAAACAATGAAGTTTGCATTTAATATAATTAACAGAAAAATTTAATTTTATAAACAAAAAATATTGCACTCAAAACAAAATACTCACTGTTCATTACAACTTAAATAAAATTTAAAGATTTATAAACAAAATCCAATAACCAATCCATTTCAGGCAAATCGTAATCGAAATTAAAAAAAAATAATAATCTACAAACCACAACTGTTCTGTACTTGAAACTTAATGTAAATTTATTACTTTTTTTTATTAAACTCTTGCTAGTTTTACTTAATTTAATACGACAATTCATAGATAATGCCGGAAAAAGGAAATTAATTTAGTTAAATCACTTGATCACTAAAAATCAAACATGATCACATGGAACTGATGTGTTCATCGTTCACCGGACCAAACAAGGGCCAAAAGCGCTGATTTCATGGATTAATAAAAAAAGTAAAAGTACTTGATTGAAAAACATAAAATTCTACATCATAAGACAAAAAATAAATGTCAAATAGGTAACCGTGCTTTTGTAATGGCGCGTTAGAGTTGAAAATTCTGAGAGAAAAGTGGACATTAAGCACCACAAACCCAGCAAAAATTACTGCTTACCAGAAGCGTTTTTGTAAGGAATAAGCAATACATGCAGGTTCCTAAAAGCCATGCATTTGTTACCTTACTAAAGTGCTTCACGAAGGTAATACTCAGATGCAAAAATTACTGGTTTTCAAAATTGTTTGTGATCATTTTCTACTTCTTTAGAGAGCCCACCTTACGTTAGTGCTTTTCAGAAGCATTTTTCGAAGCTTTTGTTTTCCAGTACGCAATACGAGTACAGTGCTTCCAAATCAAAATTTTTTGCTGGGAAGTTATTCAAGTTATTTTGAAAAATTATTAAATCCACACATGCAACCATCAAGCTCCGGTATTCTGTTAAATGTTTTGCTTTAATTTGTAAAACAAAATATTTATGGGTGTGATGTGATTATGGGTGTTTGTTTTTAATGTTTGTATTGGAAATGAACTAAAATAAATGGATTTTCTCAGTTTTAGTGGACATTAAGTTACTAATTGGGCTCAATTGGGCAGAGATTTTAAATTTATTTTAAAGATTAAATGAATTAGCGTTATTTCAGAAAAACTTATGCTGCTCATTGGTGCGCTTCAGACGCTATGCACGAATTTGTAATGGACTCACGCGTTGAGTTTGCCAATATTAAGCGCTCAAGGAGTTCCGCCAACATTTTGTTGCTGTTGCTTTTGTCATTGTTTCTTGTGCTTTCATTACAAATTTACAAATGTCATGATTTGGCACGCGTGAGTCACGTGTGTGTCACATATTAGTCACGTATGATCGTGGATCGTATATACTTATATAAGAACCCAGCAAAAAATTACCATACAAATCATTAGTTACTGCATTGATGAACTTAGCTCTAAAGACTACAGTACACGGCATGTAAAAAACCACAGGCGCATGTGGTTCTGACGTAATTTTGACGTCATCACGATGCTAAATTTGCTACATGCCGTGTACTAGCAACATACGTACATGTAGTAATTCACATGCTTACAGATGTGCTGCTTCAGAAAATGTCTTCGATTCGGCCACATGTGCCATATTTGTATTTTGAAACAAAAATAATATAAAAATTTTACGGCATGTAGCCACTACTAAAAATTTGAAAAAAATGCAACGAATATGGTGAAAATTCTCGTGACGTCATAGCCACATACGCATGTGGCTTTTTACATTTTAAGTAGTTCCATTTCTGGTGAATCATCAATGAATTTAACACATTGCTGTCATAGGACGGAAGTCATCCAAATAACTGAATGGTATTCGCTTAAAAGGTTGCCTAACACAGTTATATAAACAACAGCCTTAGAATATTAAATTAAATTAAATTTTGAACTAGTTCCAATTCTTTTTCTGAGAATGTCTTAAAAAAATATCTTGTCTGATTTTGACTAACGTTCTTAGGCTTGCTAAAAAATCTATTTTGGGATTTTTGTATTCATCAGGAGAGTGCGTAAATAAAAAAATAATGAATTTTTGCTTTTTTGTTGCTTAAGCACCGCTGATATGCATTTCGTTCCTACTTCGGTATTTCTTATATAAAAAAGATCATGAGTCACGCATTAGTCACGTGTGAGTCATGCGTGATCGTAGTTGCATTTATATATAATAATGATTTGTGACTTTAGCTAACTTTCTTAGTCTTGTTAAAAAAAACTATTTTTTTATAATTCGTAACCGAAGTCATTCAATAGCAGGCAGTTCATCAGAAGGGTGCGTGAATAATAATAATGAATTTTTGCTAGTTTTACTGCCCTCTCCTTTACTGTCAACATTTTGTTGGATTATGCAGTTCGTTATAAGAGCTACCCATATAAATTTTAATGGCACTCACTATTCTATGTGTGGAGATACGAATTGAAACGCGGAAAAAGTATTGCAGAGTTCACCTGAATTTGCCACTGCCCAACTTAACAAAATGAACGTGTTCTTAGCAGTTAAATTTATGCACATAAATCAAATACCAACGAATTAATATTGAACAATCCATTGCATTATATAAAATTAATTATCTTTATGATTATTAAATTTTGTAAGGCAAATTTCATATGTCTGATTTACATACATATTTTTTAAAATCATTGTTATGAGTGCAGCCGACCTCAAATATTATAATTTATCGAAGCGTATTTTGTCAATTAGTGGAGTTGACCATTGTGCTGTAAACTTTGACTACTTAAATTTGTCAGCCGATGTCAGAGTAAAATTACACTTTTTGTATCACTTAATGAAAAAATTATTAATGAAAAATGCTATTTTGTTTTAAATCAAGTTGTTAGTTACTATGAGTTATGGGCGCAGGCAACCGAGATTTCACATTTAAAGACATCTAGTAATGAAATATTGTTGGAAACCAATTGTCAGCAGCGTGTCTTACTTAAATGATGGAGGCACACAGAAAAGAGAATTGTAACTTTTCAAAATGAAAAATGTCAAAACATTCAGGAAAATAACAAACAAATCAGAGTGCTTTAGTCGGCTGTGCCGAATCTTAGATAAGCTTCACAGGTCATAAAATGTTCAGACATACTGGCATACGAGTATATTCATTCATAAGCTAAAGACCATTCAGATCCATTATGAAATAATTTGCATTGGAATTTTAAACCATTAGAGAAGTCGCGAAAAACTATAAAACTTTGAAATTAATATTAAAAGCCTGGGCCATGAACCAGTTGATATGTAAAAATTTACAGAAAGATAAAAAGTTACTTTGTCGTTTTTGTCAATCAGAAGCAGTCGCAAAATTTATGAGTGCCCATGATTTACATAGCAGCAACAAAAGCTTATAAAAATTGGCCGAATATAAAAGAACTCTTGACTAAAGTTCTTGCTAAAATATAAGTTATGTTTAATTAATAAAGAAAAAATTTGTTTAAGTATTCTCGAAGCCACAAATTAACCTTTTGAAAATATAGTATACACCAAAAAAAAAATCAATTTTCCAGCCCTGGCTCCTAGCAAATAAAATAAATAAATTAAAGTGTGACTTTGACTCACACACGAAAAGTACGGCGCTTGTTCCCTTTTGGCAATTTTCTTAGTACTGACGATTTTTTTAGTTTTGGCGTTTTTTAGTTTTGGCAATTTTTTCAATTTTTAAAAAATTTTTGGCATTTTATTCGGTTTTTGGCGTTTTTTTTTTTGTTTACAATACCCATTTTTAGTTTTAGCGGTTTTCTATCTTTGGCGCTTTTTTCGTTTTGGAGATTTATTGGCGTTCATTTTACTTTGGTGGTTTTTGTTCAGTTTAGCGATTTCTTTTTTATAATATAGCGGATTTATTTATCACAGGAAATTCGAGGAAAAAAATAAATGAATACTGGGATTTTTGTTATCAAAAATGAAATTTATTTTTTTTGTGTACTAAAATTGTCACTAGAGTTTTAGTGTTGACAAATTGGCACCAGAGTACCGAACTTTATTCGGCTTCTTATATAAATGAATATACTCGTACATTCAAGAATATATTTCTCTATAAAGAGATAAAGTTTGCGGCTACGCTGTTTTAACAAATTTTGCTTTGTTCTTATAATTTTAACTCCTTTTTTCATAATTGGAGAAAATACACTTCTCTTATTATATATAGTTTCAGGTTTACTTATCATGTTGTTTGTATAAGCATAAATTATTTAGTTTATCAAATGATATATTTGTTAAGTAAAATCATTTATTGCAAAGCACTCAACAACAAAACAGGATTTATTTCGAAAGATAATTTATCGATTAAGCAAAAGGACTTTTCATGTATGCATGTATTGTTCACTATGTGTACGTGTAGAGCAGGCAACCTCGAAGCACAACACACTAATGATACTAAAATGTCAAGTTGACACTTCCTCATGAATTTTTTATGAATGTTTTTCTTTTTTGATCCCTTCAATGAAATTATACCTTTAAATTCAATACTATGCCCCAAATAAGAAATGTGGTACGAGTATATTGACATTGTCATTTCTTAAAAACAGATACATACATACATACATACATATATGCTATACATATACATATGTAAGCACACTTTGTTGGAAATGTGTAAAATTATATATATATATAAATAAATACATATCATAAATAAATACTTAAATATCACAATTGTGCCCTTAATTATGAAAGTGGTCTAAGTCATATATTTCTCTGGTCGAGATATTTAGTAGGTTGCATTTGAACAAATCAAAAACCATTTTTATATTATGCAACATTTTAATTTAGAGTTGTATTAGCCCCCATTAATATAAATTTATTTAATATTTATGAAATACTTATTAAAGTTTTTTTAAGATTTATTTAAAATTTCGAAGCAAAAATGCATATGACTTAGACCACTTTTATAATTCAGGGCACAATTATATTCTTGATATTAGTTGAATGAAATTTTCGTCTGTTGGTAACAAGTGTGAAAGAATTTTTGACACTTGCTTTTTATAAACTCATTGTTTCACAATTATACTTGCTGCCTTATGAATAAAAAATAATTCTGTTTTAAAAACAAATCTGTTTTACAAAACTTTTATAAATCAAAAATATTTTTTAAAAATATTAAATATCAATTCAAACAGAGATATTTATGTTAAAGATTTTTTTTAAAGAAGCTCAGCATAAACAGAGGATAGTTCGTAGAAACGTTAAGAGAAGGAAACATTTAATGAGTTTTCATATGAAATTACATACAATAAAGATACATATCGTGCCATAACCGCCAAAAAAAGCTTAAGCGACATAATTTTCGAACTTAATTTTTTTTACCAACATCGATCACTTGCAATCGTAAATAATTGCTTTTCGTCAAAAAAATGTGTCGGTTAAGCTTTTGTTGCGGTTACGGCTCGATATACATATACTTGTATAACATTAAAGTGTAAATTTTGAAACAAATGCAAAAACACGTTTGTATGATGCAAGAGAAGAGGTGTGTTCATTTTCTAAAAATGTTGACAATTTGTAATAATTTTTACTGGGAAAATGTTCATTAGTCCAAATCGTTTGCCAGGAGGGAGCAAAAAAGGCAAAAAAATCCTTGGGAATAAACTTGTAAATTTCTACTTGCAAAAACTAGCCAAACAGCTGTTCCATGCTTTTGTTTATAAAGTAGTTTTTTTTTTAATTTCTCAAAAACGAGAACTCGAAAAATATGTATTTCTGATATTTGCTTTTTATTGTTTTATTGTTTATTTTATTCAACGATGTTATAGCGAGTTCACATGCTAAAGGCTCAGTTAGCCGACGGTAATGTAATGTAACTGTAATGTAGGAAAAAGCTGAGCGATATTTTTATATGAAAAGTAGGTTATGTTACATTACATCTCTATAACCATTTCCATTACTTTTCACATAACTATATTGATCAGCTGTTTCTTACTTTTGCAGTTACATTACATTACAGTCGGCTAACTGAGCCTTAATATATTTTTTTGCTTCTCCTGTGAAATATTTCACATGTAACTTACGCTTGTTTTGAATTTTATTGAGAATATATTAACAACACTTCAACAAATTTTACAGTACACCCTGTGTCAGCCATTACTTTAATATTATTTTAAAATAATCTTGAATAAATAAATTGACGAAACTGTAACACATGAGCCTTCTAATCCCGCGAGTGTGGCCACGTGTACAAGTGCCATAAGGAGAAGTAAGTGCCATAAGGAGAAGTAAACTAAATGCGTATTGAATAAATTTTAAAGAATCATCTTGTTAGAAAACAATTAAAATAAACATTGTAAAAGGAAGAAAAATCCTTTAAGCTATAAGCAAAAAATTTAAGACAGTTGTATTTAATCTACTCAATTATTTTCACATAAATTCAACAGCTTTTGTACAAGTGAATATACAAACTTATGCTGAGTACACATTTGACATTTCTTTCGATGTCATTTTCAAAATGTGTGTACAATGCAGTTTACAATATACAATTTGGTTGGAACGCAATGTCACACAACGAAAAATATCAGAAATGGCAAAGTACACACTACCGCCATGTCACAAAATAGCATAATGTGTACTCAGCAATTACTTACCCTGCAGTTTTAAAAGTAGAAATTGACTCAAAATCGTTAGGTATTTCACTAACGAAAAATCGACTAGCTACTACAGTTGCCACAAGTAATGCATATATTAATGAGCTTAACCTCAAAATTTTGTTTGGCTAGTCGAAAAAACTGTACTATTATCAGCGTTGCCATTTTGGTGGTTCTCGGGTATTTTTTGGTGATTTTTTCCTTTCTAAGTACCCGAAACTTTATTAAATACCCGCTCTTACAATTTCTCGCGGTGCTTTTTAGTGCTATTTCAATAATTAAAATGTTTTAAACTTAAGCAAAGCAAAGAAGCAAACGCTTCGGCTTTTCTCAATAATTTTTTTTTAATCCTTGTAAGAAAATTTTTATTCATTTGTTAAGCAACGATTTTACTATTTTAATTCGCATGCGTGACTACAACGTGGATTTGTAACTTGCGCAAATTGAAGAAATGACAAAAAAATGTCTTAGTTCCTATGAAATTAAATATTTTTTTAAAGAAAATTTGGCATTAATTTTTTGTTAAATCTTATTAACTTATTATGGCTTTCTTTAAGATAGAAAAAAAAACAAATTAGAAAAATCTTGGAAGAATTATCGAGCGTTCAAAAGGTGGCTTAGACCGGCAAAAGATGAGTTCAAGGCACTATGAATTTGATGTAATTTAAAAATAATTTCCTGGTATGGCGATTTAATATGTCATAGTCAAACAAAAAATAAATACTTATTTACATAAAACAAAAATAAAAATTAAAATAATACGCTCACAGTGCTTTTGATGATTCAAGTGTTGGCATCACTGGCTGTTAATCCAAAGAAACTCAACAAGAAAAAAACTATTCTAAGTATACTATATAATTATTTTGATTTTGTGTTGGCGTCAGTTACAATTGTAAGTTAGTGGTCAGTCATTGTGTAATTTTAAGTGAAAAAAGTGCGTTTTCTTTAGAAAGGTAAAATGAGCAACAGAAGTAAATTCATACGTCGCATAAAACAAGAACAATTAATTGAAAAATGTATTAATAATTATTTTATCAAGGGTTATGCAGATGGTCGCAATTGACTACCGCCAATGTCATCCCCATGTTAAAATCGCCAGTCGTGTGCATTACTAGTAGTTAGGCTGGTAGTTAGTGGTAACGCCGACTGCAGGGTATGTACAAATGGATGTATGTACATATGTGTGGACTTTTGCACGGGCAATAAGTAATGATTGAAAAATCGAAAACTACTTCACGTCAGTTGTATTGTTTTGTTGGCAGGTAAAAGGAAATTACTTAAGTCTGACATTTATTAATGAATATCGAATGTAAGATTACGATACTTTGTTGGGGTTACACAAAATTTGAAGTAAGTGTGAAAACATTCCTTGTTAGTTTATTGAATCGAAAGCTGAATCTAAAAAATAAACAAAAAAATTCTATGGTCTGCTAAAATAACAGCGTATGTCGAGGTTTGTCATACTTCAGTTGTTTAAGCCATATTGTTTTAGTATAGAAACTCTTTAGATTGAACTAGAAAAGGATTTTTTATTTTTTATTTTTTTGCTTTATTTATTTCGAATTATTTTCAGTAATAAAAATGTCAAGTTTTTAGTGAGACGAAAAATATTATCAACAAATTCAAACACAAGGCCCTATTATGAGTTGCATTCGATTGATATCATGAGCATCAAAAGCTTCGCTGAGCAACGAATTTTCCGTCGAACAGAATTTAGCTTTCGATGAGGTATTTTAGTATAAAAAATTGTTAAGAAATCTAAGTGTCAAACAGTGTTTATTTTTAAGTACAAAAACACAAGCTGGAAGCTATTTTTTGCCGATTTTATTCACAATAATGACGTTCTTTGTCGAATGCTCGTCATAATACCGATCAGTACTTTCGACTACAGTCGAACATCGAAAGTTGTTGCTCATAATAAGGGCCGTAGATTTAAATTTAACGAACAAAACAAAACACAACATAGGGTAATGTAAAAGAGACTTTGCACATCAAGGATTTGCCAGTATAAAAAAGGCTGTTAAATTCGAAATAACGGAAAGGGAACATTCGAAAACATTCTGCGCGATTGTTTAAGAAACAGCTTCATCGCATCGCTTGGTCAGACTCAGCTACACTCAAGCGAAAATGTTGTACACTAGCAGCGCACCATCTGGGTGATGAATAAAAACTTAAAAACTTATTTTGTACATCAATACAAATAAAAATAGCTTTTTAAGCACAAAAAGTTTTTGGATGTTGCCAAAAATCATCAGAAGTCCTTTGTTGAGTATAAAAGGGCTGATGGTTGCAGCTAAATAAATATTTTTTTAAAAACAGTTAAAGTAAACATCAGGGCAATTTAGCAGCGAATATTTTACCATTGCGCATAAAGACTGTTGTTGTGTGTTGATTCAATAATTTAAACTGTACGAGTATGTATGCAAACGACTTTTATTTTATTTTCAGTATTGGAGGTTGAGTAAATAAAAGATTTTTTGTTGTTGTTTGGTACACTTTTAGTTATATTATTGGCATAAGAGTATACCTTTAAGCGCTGTCAATATGTCTGAATTAGCAGTTGGCCAAAAACTAATGACACTTTTTTTTGGAAGCGTACTGATTTTCAGAATTTTCGGAAGCTTATTAAAAAAAATTGGTCACCAAAATGGCCAAACTGAGTATAGAATTTTACTACTCGTTGGTAATACAATCGAGTCTTTACTGCCTAGTCCGTGTCTTTATTTATCGCACAGTGGTATTCGAAAATATACACAGGCAAAAAAAAAAAATGGGGGCTAACATATTTTGAATTTGTTCTTTGTCCCCTATTTCAAGGCTTCCTAAAACAATATAATTTGGTATCAAGAACTCACAATCGACCAAAATCAACTTGTGCTGTTATTCATGAAGACCACATAAATATATGTACATTTTACATACATACATACATACATATACACATACATATACACATACATATGTATATAAACACAAAATGTTATATACCACAAACGTTTCAAATTCATTTTTCATCTATGGAAAAGCTTAACTAATGGGTTTTATATGTAATTCCCATCGAAATCTGTTGTTTTTCTCGTTACTAAGCTGACTTTAATGTTATTCCTTATAATACCAGGATAGCCAATTCGTATCTGTACATGAGTGTACAACCAGCTGAGCTATAAATTCGTTTAAGGTCCATTAATGTTCCTACGTGATTGTATTGCTTTGGAATGATTTCATTTCAGTGTGAAATCTAAAACATGTAATAAATGTGTTTGCGGATGATAAAAAATTTATGAAATATCTAAAAATCACACTGCAGTTAGTTTTTCATCAATCCACAAAGATTTTTATATTTTCCATTGAAGAAGACGTTTTATTTATTATCCCGCCATAAAATTATAATGAATCTTTTTCTCCTTGTAAAAAGGCTATGACTGAGTTAATTGTCTGATTATGAATCTTTTATGTACATTGTACAATAAATAAGCGTGTCTGACATTAATTCATTCATTTATTTAATAGCCCACCATTGAAGGAAGCAAACAAGATGACTTGGATGTGAGGGAAGACTAAATAAAACTATAAGGAAGTTTCTGCGAGTCTTATAATAAATTTGCAAAATTAAAATTATCCGAAATCTAGACATCACTTTATGTCTTCCAATTCTTTAGAAGTGATTTGTATCAATTTCTGTGGCAAAAAGGCAAAAGTGCTTAAGTCGAGATAAGCACATTTTGAGTTAGTGGCACCTCCATAATTTCCATATTCAAAAGTATCTCCGACAAAAATTTCTATTAGTTTCTACTATTTTTCACGAAGTTATAGCGCAATAAATTGTTGCTTATCCTTTTTCGACTCATAATCTCATACGGAATAACAACTTAATTTAGCCTATACTTTGATATTATTTCAAATTGAATGTATTAGTTACAGTGTGTAGGACAATGTTTTTCTAAAAATATATAAGTAAATACCGAAATTGCAAATTTAACCGCAAAAGAAGTAAATTTCTGAAAATCGAGTTCAAAGTTTAAAACTGCTCTCCTGCCAAACAGTAAAATATGAGTTAAGCACTTTTTCCTTATTGAAACAGATTTCATAAGCGTGTTGTTCGCTGTCGTAAACTGCGCACTCACTGCGTGTATTAAGTATCTGTGGCAACAAGGAAAAAGCGCTTAAGTCATATTTTACTGTTTTGCAGGAGAGCACTTTTAAGCTTTCAAGTCGATTTTCACAAATTTATTTCTTTAACAGTTAAATTGATAAATTTTTTAATTTTTTAAGTAAAAATCATGCTACACACTGTAAATAATACATTTAAGTTGAAATATACCCAAGTATAACCTAAATTAAGCTGTTATTCCAAATGAGATTAGAAGTCAAAAAAATATAAGTCACAAGTCATAGTGCTATAACTTCCTTAAAAATCACACAAATTAATTGAGATTTTGACCAGGGGTACTTTCAAATGTGCAGATTACGGAAATACCATTCACTCAAAATCAGCTTATCTCGACTTAAGCACTTTTTCCTTTTTGCCACAGGTACATACACGCATGTACCAGTATGTATGTACATATGTTTGTTTATATGTATATTACATCGTCACATCGTTTTACCCAAGCATTGTAAATGAGAATTTCTTGTAAACAATTTTTATGCCTGTAAGTATTACTCATAAAAAATGTGTCAAAATGCAAATAAAAATTTTCATCAACTGTCGTAAATGTAAAACTGTACGCTTGTAACAACATGTGCTTGCTGGTGGATATGGTTAAATTTTTTAAATAAATTAGATATTTAAAAAAAAATCGGATTGCGTAAACAGAATTTAGTGTTTATTTATTTTATATAATTTTATGCTTATTTTGGCTGGGAAATAACTTTCTTTAGGCCTCAAAACGTAAACAAAAAACATAAAAGTTCTGCTCTATATAATTTGTGAAATATTTGTTAGGTCGCTACTTAAAACATCTAATACGCTCATTTACTCAAAGAACGTCACAACTCAAAAAACCAGTTTGCCAGAAAACGAGTTTAAAGTTTTCAATTTACACGCAACTTAATGGAAAGGACTTATTCCATATAAAAGCAACGAGTGACTGGGTCCGACCCCTTCTGAATTGAACCAAACTTGATATGGTAGTTAAGTTTTGCACAACTAACATTTCACCAAAATTTGAATAATATTGCCAGTGGTTCCCAAATTATGATGCATACAATGTACGAAAAAATACAAAATTTTCTTAAAACTGCCTTCATATAAATTGTTATAACTTTTTTTAATATCTAGGCTAGCCGAATGACTTATGCCTTGTTTCAAAGGTATTATAATAGTGCTTCAACGGTTAAAAATAAAAAAGTTTATCACAATTATAGATGTTGTGTTTTTGCAATCCACGACTCATGATGCTGTAACGAAAAAAATGGTACTTTTAAAATTTAAAAAAAAATATATATTATTGCTTGTGCCCTTCGCTATGTCATCACCAAATCTGTATATGGTACTCTTACAGGTTTCTGAGATATAAATAAAACTTTCAGCAAAGTAGGAAAAATAATTAAATTTTGTGTATATTGAAAATATTCGGAAGGGGTCGGGCCCAAAATATTGATTTTTTGGTTGGTTTTATATGGTATAAGTCAAAGAGGAAGTCTTATTTTTTTTCTCAAGAGTAGAGTAAGCAAGATATTTGAATGAAATTTGTACACAACATGAAGAACGATATGAGGATTAATTCTGCATCACTAACACAAAAATAAAATTTTTTGAGTTATGACGTTCTTTGAGTAAATGAGCGATATGTATGTGTGTATGTATGTATGTATCTATAATTGTAAACAGTGAGTATTGTTATGCATAATATAATGCTCATTTGTTGAATGTTTAAATTATTCTAAATATTTTAAATTTTTAGCTAAAGGATCATCCGAACTAAAGGCATTTCCGAACTTTGACAGTTGATAGGGGCCATCCATGTTCTTTAAGCAACATCTGTCAAATATATTCTGTCTGTTTGCAATGTGCATTATGTACATACGAGTACATACATATATTTTTTAAATAAATTGAGAGGAAGAAGCTATAACTTATCCAAACATTCATAACAAGAATAAACCGCATGAACACCCACCTCAAGAAAACAACGTAAGAACACTTTCCCACTTGATCGCTTATATCTCTCACTAAATCGAAGAAATTGTTGCGAAACAAAATTGTTCGATATTTGTTAGCGAATACAACAAATGTAAGTACTCTCTCGATAGTTTCTCGAATGTGTGACGATAGCGTAGCAGATGTGTGCTGGCCTGCTAGCATAGAGCGCTATTAGCCGCGGAGATAAATGTTTTCGTGTATGTGTAGTCATGTGTATAAGAAGCCGATTTAATTTCCACACTCTGGTGCAACTTTGGCCGGCTTTTGTTTAGAGATACCGTGTTCGAGCCATGACTGCAACGTAACTTAGAGACTTATTAAAAACACATACTTACATATGTGCAATAATAAAATAGAAAAAATTAGATACGACAGCCTAGTAGGTGTGTGCTAGTCTGTTAAAATGGAGGTACCGTGTACAAAGTTAAAGAATCAGAAAATAAATAAAATATTATTATTGTTATTGTATATTATTTACTTTTTCTGCTGGCTTTCTGCTACATTGAAATTAGTTCGATATTGGCGCACTTTTGGTATTGCTTGCGAGATTTCGAAATCGAATGTTTTTTGGAAACAAAACTGATATGTAAGCTTTTTTCGATTCATTTTTGAGTGCTATTCTCGATAGTTTTACACGATAAATATTCGAGATATATGCGAAATCGTTATCACTAACGAAAGTCTTGTAAAAGTGGTTTACGAAAATATACAACAACAATATACATACATACACAACACATGCTATAGATATTTAGCTGGTAGCAAACAAACCAAACAAACACAAGTACTACCAGCATACAACTCTCATTTAGTATGAAACATTAATTTCATAAGTATTCGATTTAAACAAGACAAGAATTTGGCATTTTTATGTTGTGAGAGTGTGATTAGGAGTGTGTGAAGTGTGTCGTGGGTATATTACTTACCATCTTGCACAACGACTTCGGTTTTGGCTGACTGTTTATTTTCCATAAGATTGCATGAATCTGAACCACTTAAATTATTACTATAGTACGTATTTTAGCAACTAGTTAGTAAAGTTGGACAACGCGTACAAGCCAGCGCCCGAGTGCCAGCAATTTCAAGGGCCGCCGACCGATTTCCAACATGATGAGGATTAATCGCGATTGCCACCCATTGAATATAATCTTCTCTGTAAGCTATTCTTCAATAACTCAATATTAAATCTTACATTTTACCAATTTTTTTTATTGATTCATGTTCTTTGAGAAAGAAGGCAAGAAAAGTTAAACTAGACTTTGTCTGGGGGGACATTTTACCAATTTTTTTTATTGATTCATGTTCTTTATTCTTTGAGAAAGAAGGCAAGAAAAGTTAAACTAGACTTTGTCTGGGGGGGAAAGGCCACATTTTTCCGTGCCACCAAGCCCTTCATCAGCACCCATGTCCATTTACTTGGGTAGAGATGGGCTGTTAGCATCAGCTAATAAATGAAGTATGAGAAATCGCTTTATTGTATATACTGTTCAATGATTTATTTTCAAAGTAGCGGTAGCAATAATATAATGCTGCCGCTGAAACTATCGCTATTAAAATCTGAACGACTACAAACAAGTTTTTCCAAATTATTTAATTTTTAGCTAAACGTGAAGCTGGATTTTTTAATTGCCCAAAAATTTACAGTTTCAAACAGATATTGATGACCGACTCGTTTCGATCGTCTAGCAGCATCTTATGGGTAAACAACAGCTGTATTTTTTGTGTAAATTATTTGTATTAAAACATTAAAGAGTCCAAACATTTGTTAGCATAAAATTTTTATTTCTATCGTAAAAGACAACAAAAATTCTTTAATTTATAATTTAAACACAATAAATAATTTTATTACAAACTTTTATTGCTTAAGCCTTTTTAGTATTGTACAAAATTCCTACGAGTGTTTTAAGCCTATTTAATTTATTTAAATACTTAACAGCGATGGAAAATTCTACTCTTTTCAGCTATTGGGTATATGGATACTCTAAGCTGCTTCAATCGAGCCTTTAAATAAATATAAAAAGGGCCAATTTGGTCAAATAATATTTCGAAATCGTTCAAACGATGGCGATGAAATACAACAATAAATTAATTATTGCTTGAATTGTTCTTAAGAAAGTTTTTTAAAAAGGCAAAATTTTCGATTTGCTTTTCAAAAATGTTTCAAAATAAAACTCTGAAGATATCGAGTATTAAGTATCAAAAATTTTTTATTCATATAGTCAATATTCGATAATATAATATAGAAATAGATTAACCACTACTCAATACACTGTTTAATACATACGCACTGCACGAGATTTAAAATATTCATTTTCACTTATAATCCTGTTACTCTGTTCAAATTTTCACGCGAAATGTTGACATAATCCATATAAAAAAGTTTACGTGAAATATTCACGAAAAAAAAAATGTTGCAAGAGTTGTACTCTGTTCAATTCATGAATATTTTATGAAATGTATCTGGCAACATTTTCCTGCCATCTGCGAAAGAATGTGACTGGCATTTATTTCGCGCGAAATATTAACAGCTGATGTTTTTGTTTACAAAAAGTTATCAATGTTGCCAATAAAAACGAAATTTTTTTACTCGTCAAATTTTTCGAAATAATCAATGTTGCTGAAAATATTTCACAACTTCGAACAGGGTACTAGGCTTTAAGACCTCATTAGTTTTTACTTTTCGTTGTCGTTCTGTGCCGTTCTCTTCCGTATAAAATATTTTGCAATTACTTTTTCTGTGCAAGGAATCAGCTGGCAACCTATAGAACTGATTTCAGTTCTATACAAAATATCACAACAAACTAATACATACACACTTTTGGCTGTCACTTAACGTTGAATTCTATTTTCTACAGATTTGTCCGCAACGGAACAGAACGAAACAGGAAAAACAAACCACACACACAGACTTTCAATTGAACAGAAACAAAACAGCTGATTCAGAACAGAACAGCACGTACAAACTAATTCTGCCTTTAATAACGAAAACGGTAACGGTGCAGTAATTTGGTGAAAAAAGGTTGACTTCTTCCAGAACTGTCAATATCAATTTCCAAAAGGAAACAGTTTGTATGTACTATACATAAATATAATTCATATTTGCTGAGTTTTTTTCTGTTCATATAAATACATATCGAACTTGTAATATTGCATTGACCGTGTCACGTCGAATTCGATTTCTTGACTGCTCGTATGTGTTCATCAAGTTCATTTGGCTGAATAGTTTTTCCACATCTGCATTACACCATGCTAGAGGCAAATAAAATACATAAAGTGACAAAAAAGTTAAAAAAACATCTTTTAGCTGTGTGATACATATTTCGTCATTTGTTTTTAGATCATTGAAAAAAATAGCTTGATCTAAAAAAACGAAATGCATCGGGACATGCTTCTTAACCAACAACAGGCAATCTTTTTTCAAATAATTGTTACTAACTTTTGGCATTACAGTGGACTCGGGATAGCATCAACACCCCATTTCGTCAACATCCCAAAACGTCAACACTTTTTTTATTTGTTGTTATTTTATTTATTTATTTATTTTATTATTAAAATTAAATTTATTATTAAATCGTATTAGTAACGATGTAAAATTTCTATAAACTTTTAATTAGCTAAACATGATCAAATGCTAATGTGTTGTGCTAATGTAAACTTACATATCACACCAGTCCCTGAACAGCGTAAATATTTAAAAATTTTCCGTTTAGGCAAACAACTGTTTTTTTTGGCGAAGGAGTTGAGAAAATCATGTGGGACTTTTACATATCTATAGATATGATCACTGTACATATATCGTTTTCTTGCAAAAAGTGAAAACCGCCAAATTCTGAGTTGACGCTCTTTAGAAAAACTTATGCGATACGTTTGCATGACGAATGAATATAAAAATTTGAACAATTTGCACGCGTTGCTCTGGCCGATTCCTATTGACACTTCAAAACAAACTAAACAAAAAGTAACTATCAGCTGTTAAATGGGTGCTCAAATAAAGCAGTGATGCCAACTCAAAGTTATGACACTGTAAAAAAAACACCCTTTATGAGAAGAAATAGAAATTTTCGGGAAGATGGTGTATTAAGATAATTTTTAAACGCTATAATAAATGAATTGAACTATATATTGAAATCTTGAATTTCAGTCAGATATTGAAACACAAAAATTCATAAGGATTATGATTATTATATCTATTGATATATCAAACACATTTTCCTCAATAAATGCCACTGACTTTGGTTCAATATTTGAAACTGAAATAAGTTACATTGAAATGGGTGATGAAGAAAGATATCCCAAATTTTCGAGAAATTTATTTTTCATGTATGAAGATGTTTTTAAAAGAACTAATGAATATACTCGTACATATTTGTTGTATGGTGGTTATTTCAATTACAATACAAGTAGTGCCTGTGTTGAAAGCGTGTTTTCAATATTGAACTCCACTAAGACTTGCCTGCTAAATAAAATGCACTATGAGCTTCTTTTTAATACTTTACATTTTTTAAGTAATTTAAAACAAAAACTAAGAAAACATGTGTTTTGGCGATTTTTGGCATCCAATTTGGCAAAATGGGTTAAAATAAATGTGACAACCTTGTTTGGGTGGCAGTATGTCTTCAAAACTGGATTTGATAAAAAAAGAACCAGAGTGCGGATTTGAGCCAACGCAAGAAACAACTGTGTAGTCTTGTCCATTTGCTTTATTTTGATTTTTTCGGTTTCTGCTAGCGTCGTTGAAATTAGACTTTAGCGCTATTAAATTTTTTATTTGTTTTTTTTGTTGCACATCCAAAAGACTATTAGAATTAATAGAAGTTTTATGAAAGCAATAAAAATGTTGTTTAGCAGCACTTTTTTAGGATATGGTGATGAAAGTGATATTATTTATTAAAATCCATAAAATTTATTTGTTTAACTTATTTGTCAAAATTAATAGGAATTTAAAAGATTTTCTTTGTTGTTCGTTGCTTAAGCTTAAACTTTTTGAAGTTTATTTGTGTTGTGACAAAGCACTTTTCATTGAAGTCTTGGGGAGATAATCTATGGACAATTGATCTGAAAAACTGGGTCACACACACACACACACACACATATATATATATATATATATGTATATTCTGAGACCTTTTTCTCAGAACTTACAAATGTTGTAATACAAGTAAAATAGTTGTAAAAATATATTTTACATAATTTACAGTAAATAATGTATTTTCATTGCTATTTCACTTATTTAACAACACTTGTTGTAAGTTTTGAGAAACAGGCCCCTGGTATAAGAAACTACAATGTAAATTAACTTCACTTGTGTGTTCACATTTACTCATGTACATAATACAGAAAGGGCCTAACTCATAATTTTTTTAAGCGAGTTTTTTTTTGTAAATTTCGATAGAAGAACATTTTATGTATCGAAAAATGTAAATATCTTGATTTCAAAAAAATAATTAGTTAGGGCCCTTCTATATTAAGGTAACGAAATATGTATATTATACGTATATGATACAAGTATGTCCATATACATATATCTACTTATGTGGGAAAATCGACTTTTTCGAGTTACTATACGACTTGAAGTCTCATACAATTCACATTTCTGAGAAAGTTCATTTTAAGCAAATTCTAAAACACATGTTGACTATTGTTAAAACATTGCAATTATTTCATATAATTTTTCACATCAATAACAATAAAATTTATTTGCATAATTTATCTCTTCTTTTATTAGTTTTTTCTTGTGATCTTTTTTGCATTCAGTTCTTACAATACCAACATGATTTATTAATTCATATTCTTCAGATTTATTAGTTATTACTGTTAGTCCTTAAAATGATTTATATATGAAAAAAAAACAATTTTAATGCAATTGAACATTTTCTCGTTCCTTAATAATCGAATTCACTCTGTGCCAAATTTTTTATTTTTTATTTTTTGTTCTGAAAGATAAACCAGAAATTTTACTTATACCAACCTGTTGTGTAATAATTTGGGGTTTCCATAAACTTTTGAATTAAAAATTTTTATTATGATTCACAATTGAAATCCAAAATATTTTAGTTAAAATAATTTCTGATACACTTATAACACTTGTTACTCATAGTTTTGTTGCTTTATCTAATTAATTTTGTCATCAGACTTTTTTTTTTAAATTTTTGAATGTTGTCAAAGTTAATTTTCAACAAAGACCTTTTTTTTGTACAAATTTACTTAAAATTTACATTATAATTTTGTAATTTGAGTATTTTGTAGGTCATATTTACTGGATTTGTAACTTAAAGTGTTGTATGCTTAAAACAACCATGTATGCCTCTTATTAAAAAAAAAATATGTTAATTTGTATTCTTTATGATTTTTGAAAAATATTTTAATTATATTTCAGAATCGTTCATTGACAATTTTTTCTTAATTCTTACACTTTCAATTAATTACGATATAGATTTTTTAAACAACTTCTTCTTGACTGGTTTGATTTCAACGTTTAGTTTTTTAAATTAGTTTAATTTTCATTTACTTTATTTGTTTGTGTTTAACACTCGTAGATATTGAATTACTCGTTTGACGTTAAGCAAATTGTTCATTACTTTCTGACCACGATTAATGATAGATATATAGTATGTGTGTTTGTGTACACATTACATAATTATACATTTTTACTTTTTTGCAAAATTAATTTTTAACTTAATTTTAGTGGCAAATATTTTTAATGATAATTTGTATATCCATGATTTTCGTTTTGTTTCGTTTAAGCACTCGATGTTTTTTTTTATCTATTTATAAAATTATATTTTAATTTTTACGTGTGCCTTAGACCGGCTTCAAACAGCAACTGAAACTGAAACAGCCTTCACACAGCAATTTCTCGTTTTATTTGAATACTTGTGTATAAACAAAAACTGCACCGAATTAAACAAAGTCCGCGTCCAAATATCACAATTAAATAAGAGCAAGAAAGAAGCCGATTAGAAAATTTCAGTTTAACACGGCCACCAGAACATTATTTTACCGATTCGAAAAATATTGCTGCGCATCTTGAACGAAATTTGCGTGTTTCATTCCCACACTAGCAAAACGAAAATAAAGAGCAAAGTTTTGTATTCAAAGGCGAACTGCGAATCGACAACAAGCCGACCAAGCAGAAAAAATACAAAAGTTAACTCATAGACAATCAACCAACCATTCATTCATTCATGCATCCATTCATTGTTTTATTGAAATCAATCCAAAACAAAACTTTGAATTCGCCGCGCACACTTGAAACAAAACAAAAAACACACAAAACAAAAACAGCAACAACTGGTTTAATGTACAAAAATTCCATTCCAAAATTAAAGCGAAGGCATTTAAACAAACTATTTAGACTTGTTTTAGACTCGGCAGTTTTTCTTGGAGCAGTTCTCTTCAATTCTCTTTTAAAACTGCTCGTTTGTTTACACAGAGACGGTTTCTTGTTCAATACAGCGAACGAAATAACAAAAGAGAATTGGAGCAACTTTTCTGTACAAGCAAGTCAGTACCCCTCTTCTTTCTTCTTTCCCCTCTCTCCCATAAACTCAGACTTGCTTCAAGAAAAACTGCCAAGTCTAAAACATGACTTACCAATAATGTTTATGTTTGTGTTTTTTGTTTTGTATTGACTGACATGTTGCTACACTCATCTTTCTTCCGTGGACAACGACGGCGTTAGCAACATTCTTAAGAGTTTTTGATGCAAACATTTTTCGAGTCAGTGCCTTAAGTTTATCGAAACGAAATAAAATTCTGTGTAGTCTCTTTACTGCAGGCATCTTGCACAAACGCTGAAGTTCAAAAGCGAAAAACGTGAAAATAAATTATAAAAACTAGACACCTTACTTTTCTTTTTTAGAGAAAATCGTGGAGTTTTGTAGCAGAATAGTTTGTTTTTGCAGCAATATAAAAACAATTAATAGAGATTAGCATTACACAACAGTTTGTGTATCATACGGATTATAAAGTTGCAATCAATCCGGAGCGTAGATTACACAACGATGTCCTAATTAGTGAGTTTTTGCTGTACTCTTTTTTCTTTATTAATTATTACTTGTTTACACAATTTCTAACACACTCTTCCATGCAGTTCCTAATAAAAACAATTATTAAAAATTATTGTAAGATATTCTAGAGCTTTTATGGGAAGTTTTTTTTTCCTGACGAAGCTATACAAAGTTGAAGCGAAATATAGATAAAAATAATTACAATTGTAAATTGATTACAAAAGACCTCAAGCTGAAATAAAATTTATATATAATTTAATAATCACCCTTATTACAGTTGTCAACATCGTCGTAACGTCAATACTATAAAATCAAATAAAAATTTAGAGCTTGTCTTCCCGCTGTTTAAAACAACTGTTTGTTACTGACAGGTTCATGCTAAATTCTTGATCTTGGGGAATATAAATATACTGTCAATAGCACAAAATAGTTCTTGAGATAGAGTAGACAAGCCCAATCGTTTGTTATTGTTGACAACTGGAATAAGTGTGAATAAAATTAGAAATGTTATTTAAACTGCAAGATTTTTTATTATTTATACATTTTTATATAAGCACTAATTGATCTAAAGCAACAAGATCCGAAATGTTATTGTCGTTGACAGCTCTTAAATTCGCGTTGAATAAATATTTATAATATTTTCTCTTTATCGGGGAAAAAATGTCGAACATTTTGTTCAAGTGAGTTATTTTTTTTCTTTTATACAAAATACCATATTTTCACGTGAACAAATTGTTTGCCTTTTATTCCCCATAAGGGCTACTAAATATGGCTTTGCAATTGCTTATTTTCAGTGGATTTTGATATTTAAAACATAAAAAACCGTACGCAAAAACAGTTGTTAACAAAATAGACGAATTGTTAACACAATATAAGAAAATAAAAACTTCTTTGCGCGAAGCGAATTCGCTCTGCTCTTTATTATAATATTGCACTCTCACATGCTTGCACTCAACCATTTAACAAGAGGCAAACTAATTCACCGTTTACCGTTTGAAAGTTTCTGAAAAGCTTTTCATTCATAAATTTTGTTTACATGCCTGCTGTATTTACAATTTAACGGTTGGTTGTGTAAGGCTAGACAAAAATAGAGAGTAGATATACTCGTAAGCACATACTTACAACAAACACACATAACGTACTCGTACGAGGCATTTTGTATAAATTTGGCGCCGCTTTAGTTCTCACTTTTGTTGACACTCATTGCACGTGCTTAAGTTTTTCAATGTCAAAAAGTTTTGTATGTAGGAATGTTTAAAAAAAAAACAAACATTTTAAAATGAAACTTTTTTCTAATTGTGGATTTATTTTGTAGCGCATATTTTAATACCCATCTGTTGTCTTCAAATTAAACATTATTGTACATACATATTTATAAAAAATATCATTTGTGTATGTACTCGTGTGTAAGTACAATAAATATATTAAGATGGGTAGTTAATTTTTGTTTCTTTGTTTGGTTTTCTTTAGGCTAAAGCTCGTATTTTTCCAGGAAGATAATCGTACATATCCTGACAATTACGAGTAGAGTCTTCCACACCTTCATTACCAGCGTTCTTCTGTTTGATGGATGGCTTTTTTTTTTTGTCAAAAAGCGCACAACAACAATTTAAATGTATGTAGAAAATTCTAAGGAAAGTTTGCCAAGAAATCGTAAGTGTGAAAAAAGAGAAAAAATATTATATTTCACGCAAATCAAACTTAAAATTTTCTTGAGTAAATTTACTCAAGGGTGAATTAAAAAAGTGTAAAATGTTTTGGACTAGGAGATTTTTCTCTAGCGACAATTGCACTAGTTAAAATGTCGACAAGTTTCCTTTTATGCGTGTGTAGAGATACGTTAGAGACAACAGTTCTAGTGTATTTCTGGTGACATTGTCAACAAACGCGTCAATAGTTTATTTATTTTATTTTATTATGCTGTGCCGTCAATACCAATTTCAATTAATATGTTTTAAGCTACAATCAAAACAGGTATATATTTCAAAAATATTTCGGACTAAATAATTTAGAAATAATTTATCTAATTTTTAATATAAAATATAATATTAATATGAATAACTTAAACAAATTATTTAATTTTTAATAAAAAAACAATATTCAACAAATATATACGTGTGTTTTAGTTTGTTGCCTCTTAAAAAATTTTAGATGAGGTTCACTAAAATGTACTAGTGAACCTTTGGTTCAAATATCTCCATATGGTCGTAAAAGAACTACCTCGTCAATATAGTGCTAAATTCTACTGGTGGATTTTCAATGACAACCCTATGTTAAATGTCAGTAGGCGAATACATTGGCTGGGGTACACCTGGTCAGTAGTACAATTGACAGTGTCACTAGTAAATCACTACAGCGAGGAAATATCGATATTATAGACTAGAGCCCCTTAAATTTACTAGTGAATCATTTGTGCCAATGTCTCTATGTGGTCCTAAAAGAACTACTTAGTCAGTAGTGCTACAGTCTAGTGGTGGATTTTCAATGACAAGCTAATGTTAAATGTCAATAGATGATTACATTGGCTGCTGTACACCTGGTCAGTAGTACTACTGACAGTGTCACTAGTAAATAACTAAAATTTCACTATTCGCGTTTCCTGCAGGGTTCTTACTCTACAGCTACTGTGAATAAAAGTACACACATAATTAAAATGTATGAAAGAGAAAAACAATAGAATTCATATTGGTTACATTTTTCCAGAATTGTGTGGGCAGCAGAAGTAAAGCAGGTGCACAAGTTTTATCTATATATTTTCCTCGTTTTTTTTATTCTTCTCAAAAGTAAAAAGTTATAAGGCCCTCTACTCCTGTGATTTTTAAGGACTTATGTTACAAAAGGCAACGCTAAGCGTTGACAAATTTTATATGTGTTTTGTTTTGGTAATTTATATTTTTTCCATATAAAATTTGTCAATGCTTAGCGTTGTGTTTTATAAAATAAGCTACTTGCTTAAATTTAATTAAAGAATGCTTAATTAAATTTCATGCCTTTTGACACAAATGATATACACACACACATATGAACAAATATGAATCCACGTATAAGCACGTGCAATAAATTTTTTTTCTCCATTAAATTCATTGAGTTTATTTGAGTTTTAAATGACTTGACAACTGTTTTCCTCCACCACTCTTTCCACAGTTTTCTGGAAAAAGAACAAGTCGTGGTGCAAACGCTACAAAATAAATTAAACGTATAAGAATAAGGAAGTGAAAAATATGTAACACTCGTACAGTCTAAAACACAGTACAAGCAACACCTGTGGCGATTTTTCCGGATACAAATATATAAACTTCTTCCGGCTTATGTATGCATATGATTTCTAAGCAATATTAGAAAATAAAAACAAAACGTTTTTCAAAATTGTTTTTTCTTTCTTCTACTATAGGGTGTTTTTTATTGAGGTATAGAACTTTAAGTTGGCATCACTTTTTTAACTGGCGGCCATTTTGTCAGCTGTCAAGTGATTAATATTTAGTTTGGTTTGCCATTTCATCATGAACAGGTTGACAAAAGAACAACGCTTGCAAATCGTGCAAATTTATTTCGAAAATAATGGTTCAGTTCGCGAAGTTTACCGCAAGCTCCGTCCATTTTATGGTCGACATAATCGTCGTTAACCGGTCAATTGGCCACCAAGATCGTGTGATTTGACACCATTGGATTATTTTCTTTGGGGATATGTGAAGTCGCTCGTCTACGCCAACAAACCAGAAACGTTAGGGGACTTGGAAGCCAACATTCGTGGCGTTATTGCCAACATACGGCCCCATATGCTCGAAAAAGTGGTTGAAAATTGGACCTGTAGAATTGGCTTTATTCGAGCCAGCCGCGGCGGCCACATGCCCGAAATCATATTTAAACGTTAATGGCATAAAATTATCCTTCCAATAAAGCCAAATTCATGGACATTAAAACGATTTTCTTGTGTTTATTTATTCGAAGTTCTATACCTCTAAAAAAACACCCTATATATGCAATTTATTAAGAAGAACCTACGCGAGCAAAAATCTGTAGAGAATAATAATTATTATTGTTTTTCAATTAAATTTATTTTTATCGAAGTACTATCAAAGTTTAAAATTTTGTTGAATTTCACAATTCAATCATATATTTGTGAATGTATTCGCAATTTATTAAAAGTTTTGTTTTTCGCCTTAAAAACAATTTGTGGCAATATAATTTTTTCAATAACAAGGTTCGGAAAAATTTTAGCTTTTCGCTTAAATCTGTTGGTGGGACTTTATTTTTAAAGTACATTAGGTTAGGCTGAAAAGAGGAGCCATTACGCTCATATCCGGGCACACACACATAAACCAGTATAGGCCTGTTGTGTGTTCTCATGTGAAGTAAAACGAGCCCCACCTTTATGGGAACTGAGTATCGTTCACGTAGCCCCTCAAATTTTTCCAGTCAATAACTGTGTAAGGTGTCATTCCCAAATTAACGAGATCTCGGCTGGGCGAAAGCTTTACAATTACAAAGGAAGTTTTCCGTTGTCTCGATGTCCTCTATGCATGCCCTGCATTCATTGTCAATCTGGTACAGACGTCTTCGTTAATTAGAGTGCCCCGTTAAGATGCCGGTCAACTTTCCTAGCTCGGGTTTATTTAGTTTAAACAGCCCCCTTGTTTTGTCTTAGTTCGGGTCGCCCCATAGAACCTTGGTTAGATTAACCACAGTATCACTATTCCATCGTGCCCATTGGGCCACCTTCGTGCAATTTTGTAACTCAATCTTCTCTGCTTGGAAAGGCTTTGCATTAATTAGAGTTACTGTCCGTAACATTCTGGCCTTTTGCGCCAGTTTGCCGTGTACTGCGTAATCGTTTATCATAATTTTGCAATCTAAAACAGTCCTAGAGTTTTCTCTTTCGGTTGTGATTTTCTTAATTACCGACTTGCTGTCTGTAAATATATTAGCGCCACAGATATATTCACACTGATCCATTTTAAAACCTCCGTGATAGCACGAACTGTATTACGGTCAGGTAAGCGAAAGTAAATTATTGTCTCCGTTTCTTCCATGAAGAAATCTAGGCCCGTCCTTTCCCATAGCTTCGAGCCATCTGTGTAGCAGTAAACTCCCACGGGTGTCTGTTGTAGGGTGCGATTGATCCAGTAGTGTCTTTCTGGCATTAATGTCTCGCATTCAGTTATAAGCCTAGTCTCACGTACCTGGTCGGACATTTCCAACATCTGATCGTATCCGTTCATTAACGTCCTTATGTTCTGTTGGTGTGGTATGTCTTCTCGTCCAATCCATTTCTCCATCACTTGTAATCGTTTTTTAGCAAGCACTGATTCGTATTGAATACGAATGTCTATAGGTTGCTGGTAAAGAATAGTCTCCAATGCTCTGGCAGATGTAGCACTTATACCTGGGCAGCACATTCGCTGAACCTTCTCCAGAATTTTAGTGTTGCACTTTCTACCCATATACCTCCACCATACTACCGATGCGTACGTTACAGTTGGTCTGCTCACACTCCTTAGAGCCAGTGTGTTGCAATAGGGCTGAGCCGCCATATGGACTCAATGGCTCTTCTACAGGGAGACCAGCAATAGTTTACCTTCTTGACTCTTTGCTTTACGTGATGTCTCCACTCTTCTAGTAGATTAACTGTTAAAAATTACTTAGCATAACATAAGGACATTTCCCAGTATTATTTTATAGCTTCTAAGAAATCAGAAAACATTTCGAGAGTTTAAAAAATAAGCAACATTAAGTGTCTTTACAATGGCAGCAAGTCTCAAGGAATACTTTAAACTTTTTGCGTTTTTTTTGTTGTTTGTTTTTCATCCAAGTATCCTCAAAATAAATAAATAAAAATAATAATATTAAAAATTTTAAACATTTAACTCTCCGTCTAATCCCCTTATGAGTCGTTAATGTCGCTTTCGGGGAAAGGAACAAAAAAGTACCATTAACTTTGGTCATGATGGCTCAAAGTGATCTACAAAAATATTCGCCATGAAATTCTACATTAAGTCTTTGAATGTACCAAAGCGAAATTAAACTCTAATACCAGATGTGAACTGGCCCCCAAGATCGTGCCATTTGACTTCGTTTTCTTGCCGACATATAAGAGCCTTTCAAAGAAATACAAAATAGCGATAATATATCACACACACTCTTTGGTTTATTTGAATTAAAGGCCAAGAAGCGCTTAATGGGAAGCCCTTTGCATGTGCATAAATCCTTGGTCACAAGTGGAAAGGCCCTAACTCAAACAACTGTAACTTTACAGGAGAAGGTGAAAACATAATAATAAACAACGCAACTGCTTGTACAACTGCTTTGTACAACTGCTTGTCGTTATTTTTTACACTATTACAATTAATTTTCGTGACGAGGTTTCTTTGTGTGAAATGTATTGGAATCACTGAGAAACTCAATTTCGTTAAAATACGCGTTAGGGCCTTTCTTCTTGTGACCATCGATATGTATGTTTATGCATACATACTTCCACAAATTCTTCGACATCAGGTGTACACAGTTGAAGTCAACTGGATGAACATGAAAATTAAGTCAATCGTGAACTTTTTCTTTTGCCTTTTGAGTTAAATCCAACAGACAGACAAAAAGCTGTATGTGTAACATCAATGAAATTTGCAAATGGTCTACCGTACGAATATTAAACATCTTGTAGCCCATTTTGTCTGTAATATAATCAGTAAATGAGTTTTAATTTTATATACCACGAGTATCGCAATTAAATTTAATGACTTAAACTCTTTATTTCTGACCCTTTTGACCTTTTTCTTTAATAACTTAAGCTTTCAATGAAAAACGAATTAAGGAAGTGTTAGTGGTACAGACTAACTGACACTCATCGCTGTGCAACATTAAATGATGGCATGTGAAAATTTTTGGCTAAAATCGTTAATTGTAGTAGAGGGGAGATAAAGAAGATTTTTAAATACAATATGACTTTGATATCATGCAAAATTAAGAACTTTTAACTTACATAAATTAAGTGGAGCTTATTTTTTATTTTATGCAAAAGAAGTTCTTGTAAAGGTAAGAGTATCTAAGGAAGTATCAATAAATTCATATTTTTGGAGTACGAACATATCAAAACTTATCATAAAGTCAACGTTGCTTTAACGTAGGAATTTTGTATGAGAAAACCGGTTAAAAGAACACTTTAACTGTAACAATCGTTGATAAATACCAGATTCAGTACTTAAATAAAACAGATAGACTTGTTTAGTAAATATTTACTTACTACTGATACTACTGACTCCCCGAAGTAATATAAAGGGTGTTCCAAGTTCAGGCGAATACGAATACTCAAAAATAACCGAATATTCGGGAATTCGAATACTCGTGCATCACTAGTATGTATACGAGTATACTACATTCGCAAGTAAGTGAAGGGTAAACAAGATTCGACTCAGCCGAATACAGCACTCCTACTTGTTTGCACTAAGTATGTACACATGTACGAGTATGCGTGTCCGCCAAATAAAGTTTTTATTTTCTTTTTATTTCTTTGCTGGGAAGGTGAGCAGAATTCTTTCTAATTGTTTTTTCTGTGCACAATACAAAAATAAAGTATTTAAAAATTTCCAATTTGTTTCTTTAAATAAAAATAAAACACTAAAATATTTGCTTTAAGCAATTTCCCTGCCATTAATCTTCTGAACAAAGGCAATGATAATAATGAAATAAAAAGCGAATACAGTAATACCTTTATAATTCTGACTCACCATAGGCCGCACTATTAATTCAAGAAGTCCTAAAGTTCAAGGTTTTCGAAAGTTGTAACCACTTCAGTCCAAGAAACACGTTTATTCTTATTTAAGCTGGAACACTAATACAAAGTATAACAAATATTAAACTGTGAGCGCATCGAGTATGATGATTTTATTTGTGGTTTGTTGCAATAATTTAAGAATGTTGAAAATAAGTGATCAAATAAAGAAGTAAACTTTTTGCAAGATGATAGAAAAAGAAGTTTTATTTTTAGGATAATTGAGAAATACTCGTAGATCAAATAAATTGAATAAGTACAGGTTCATTCAATAAGTTTGTAGTTCAAACAATAAGACTTTTTCAATCACTATTAGGGCCTAATTCTGTAAAATGCAACGCTTAGCGTTAACAAATTTTTTATGTATTTTGTTTTTGTAATTTAAATTTTTTCATATAAAATTTGTCAACGCTAAGCGTTGCGTTTTACGACATTAGGCCCTTAGTTTTGGACTTTATACGTTTTATATTCGATAATAAATTTTTAGGTTTCCGTACAACCTTTTTTGTTTTCGCTACGCTGACCGTCTGTCTGTCTGTCTGTCCGTCACAGGCTATTTCATGGAGAGCCTTAAGAGCTACGGACCTGAAATTGGGACAGAACTTTGGCCGCTACAGCAACAAATACATGAGATTTAAAAATTAAAGGGGTTTCCAAAACGAGCAACGAAAAATGTTAAAATCCCATGTAATATACATATAATTATATGAAATTTGTAAAGTTAGAAATTTTTATACAGACTACAAGAATTAACACAAAAATTTAAAAAAATTTAAATTAAGTTAATGTAATGTTAATGTAATTTTGACAACTTGCTGTATCTTGGAAACCGTAAGAGGCAAACTCTTGAAATTTTTCAAAAATGGTAAAACTTAAAAATCCCAAAATTATAAAATCGCCAAACCGAAAACCAAAAAAATCGCCCAAACGAAAAAATGCGCCAGATTACAAAAAGTTCTAAAAACTAAAATAAATCGCCAAAAGTCGAACAAATCGCCAAAACAAAAAAAAAACGCGACAAAAAAAGCTTAAACTAAAATAAATCGCTAAAAACCGACAAATTCGCCAAAAACCCTAAAAATTAAAAAAAACGCCAAAAATAAAAAAACACCAAGACTAAAAAAAATACCGAAGACCGAAAATCTGCCAAACTTTATATTATAAAGGTTAAAGTTGGTATAGTATTACATGTGTGGTATCCGTACGGAACTCTTCGTGTGCGAATTCATTCAAATATTTATTTTCCTACAAAAATATTCAAGTATATTTATTTGATGCATTTTGATTCAAAATTAGATTCCTAAAAACTTTTAGTCTTGAATTTTACATGTTTTCAGTTCATTAGTTTGCAAAATGTGAAAAAATCGTTTTTGCTTTGCAAATAGGGTGATCGACTCGGTTTTTCAACCGGTTTTAAAATCCGGTTTTTATCAAATGCGGTTGTCTGTTGTCGAATATCGAATAGTACGGGTTTTTATAATTAAAAAACGGCTCGGTCGAATACTTCTCGATTTGTAGGTTTTGCAATAAAATTAGTTTTCACTATATTAAAACTTAGACGAACGTTTTCTGTTAACTTTTATAAATATTTTTTTTTTCAGTGTAGAAGTTCTAGGCGTTTTTTGGGTATGGCAACACTTACTGCAATAAAAAATTAAAGCGATTTTATGAGGTGGTAGCAGAGACGAATTAACGGATGTCAGTAAAAAGTGTTCAGATGTTCAGAAGTGGCAAAAAAAACTGTCGACACTGTACAAATGAAGCAAGTATGTAACATAACGATATCTTATATTGTTCACAAAGACTGTGTTGCATATGAAATTAATTCTGCATCATTAACTCAGAAATTCCATTTATTGAGTTATGACCTTCTTTGAGTAAATTAAGTTATTTTTTTCGATTTACCTTTAATTTTTATACTATTTTATAGTATTTACTCGTCCATGAACTGTTAACTCTTTTTTTAATAAAGCAATTTAAACTCAAAACTTTTTTTTATGAATTTTAAAAACCGCAACCGAGTTTTTCATAATTTCAAATATTCGAACTATTCGAAAACCGGTTTGTGGAAAATTTCGAATAATCGATCACCTTATTTGAAACATTTCAGTATTATAACAATGTTTTGACTTAATTTTTTTCTTCAACAGCATTCCGTCCAAAGACTGAAACTATGCGGTTCATATTAGGGATGAGCGATTTTCCGGAACCTGTTACTTTTTCACAGCGATTGAAAAATCTGTGACTGAATTTATCAAGTAACAGGTTTTGGAAATATA
Organism: Nowickia ferox; assembly: GCA_936439885.1. Classification (NCBI taxonomy): domain Eukaryota; kingdom Metazoa; phylum Arthropoda; class Insecta; order Diptera; family Tachinidae; genus Nowickia; species Nowickia ferox. The sequence goes on along the minus strand of OW387023.1, from coordinate 152,122,583 downwards.
GTTCTTTCATACAAACTGTGAATGTTATTGTATGTTTTTGTCGAGAAAAAATCGACAAATCGTGTCAAATCGTCTTTTCTGGCTACTATGTATAGCTCTCACATTTTTATTTGCAATTATACTGTCTCTTTGACTCTTATACGACAATTCTCAATATTTGGATGGGGTTGATTACTAATTGTTTGTTCTTGTCACTCTTCTTATTAATATTTATCAAAATACCTATACTAATAAATACTTTTAAAGCAGAAGAGCTGAAATGTGTTAATTTTACTGCTGTCAAAATAACAGAACTGCTACAAACAAAATCTGCTAAGCTGTGATCACAGCCACAATTTAAAAGAACAGCGATTTAGAAATCAAGTTCGCAGGCAGCAACATTATTAATAAATCACAGTATCGCTCAACACTAGTCCATATAAACGAGGTTATGCTTTACAAACATGCTTCGAAAATAATGACAGCAACAACGTACAATTTGAACAGACCACATTCTAATGTGTAGCTATTAACGATTTAAAAAGCCCACACTAAATCACAAGCAAGCATTTTTAGTCATACAAAAGTATATTTTCTGGTTGTCGTTAATCAACAAATTTTAAGGAAAGTGTTTAAGGTAAAAATAAAAATATCAGGGCGTATTAGCAACATTAAATATGTCACACTTTCAGTGATACAAGAAATGGAGCAAACCAACGGAATTAATGAACAATCTGTCAGAACAAATATATAAAAAAATTAGCACAAAACAAACAAACGTTCCAAATAAATAAGAATATTTGGTTGCCAAAATTCAATCAGGAGAAAAACAATAAAAACCAGCTGAATTATGTACAAACGATGATTCATGATTCATGAACGGCAAGTACTCGTATTTTTGGTGCACTTAAAAGTATTAAGAATATATTTCTGAAAATTTTATTTATTTTAGTTCGAAAAGTCAGTTTTTATTAGACATTGAAATATTTTAAATAAATTTTTTTAATTTTAATTCATTAAGCTATTAAAGCAATAAAATATCTTGGTGTCTTGCATTTACAATGAAAAAATCTTTCCCTTATCATGGTGGACATTTTTCAACTTTTGATTAAAAAATTTTGAACTTTTGATTAGAAAAAACCTCAAAATTTCTTCTTCTCGTTTCTAATACAGAAACGTCGTAGTCAAACTACACCAACCACGAAAAGGCGGTTTTACTATCTTTTTCATCCGAAGTACTTTTGAATCAAAATTTTATATTTATATGCATTCGAAGCCAACTTCATAAAAAATTAAGCTCTCAGGGTTGTTTTGTAAGCAGCGAGTTTTGGAATCGTAGAATTTACAAAATCGAAAACAGTGTTCTGCTGATTAGACGATTTGGGGCATTCAAAGTTAAGTTCGTATAAAATATCTTCAACATCTAAAACATTAAAACCAATTCAAAAGCTGCATTAAGTCACCTTTTTAATTGATCTCTTCCCTGAAAATTAGTCGATTTCAAAACGCGCAATTTACAGAACAACCCTGTCTGACAGAAGAAAAAATAAATAAAAGTTATAAAACTGAAATTGAACCGAATTCAAAAATAAGCAATAAAAAATTTAAAATAATTTAGATTCAGTTAAAGAAAACATTTCTATATGCGTCTCAAGGTGTGTGCCCCATTTCATTAGAATCGGTCAAATAGAAGTACGTAAAATAAGTATGGCCCTGCCCCGCCCACTTTTTTTGAGCACCAGATTATGTTATTCTAAGATCTTAAGCTGGTTGCCAAGTTTTGTGGAAATAAAATAAGTAGAGGTATATATACATATATTTAGTACTAAAATTTAATGGGCGTGACCCCGCCAAATTCAGTGGACGTATTATCTCACGTGGTGGCGTTGTGAATTGGTCGCTAAGATCATGTGATTTTACACCGTTGGACTTCTCTCTTTGGGGTTATTAGAAAGAAAAGGTGAACGTCGATAAGCCAGCAACAATTAATTCAAGAGCTAAAGGATGAGATAATTTGGCACATTAACGGCATAGAACCTCAATTATGCCTCAGCGTGATCCAAAATTTGGACCATCGAGGTCGCGGCAAACATTTGGCCGATATTTTGTTCCGTACATATTATCATTATAAAAAGAAATGACAATAATTTCCTAAATAATTTGTGTTGTATTCAAAATCAACATCGGCCCTTAAAATTTAACCACCCTTTACATATACACATAATTAATATTAAACTTTAATGGGCGTGACCCCGCCTTCTTTAATAAATACAATATCGGGTCACTGTCAGAGCTTACAGTATTTGGCGACTATCTTACGAATCTGTTAAGCAAAAGCGCGTAAAATATATTAATAAACTTTAATGGGCGTGAAACCTACAATTTTTAAGTCCGAAATTGCGTCTTTACAAGAGCTTAAGGTGAGTGCAAAGCTTTCTAGCAACCGGCTGAACAAAAGTAAAAATTTAATGGGCCTGTTCTCGTCCACTTTTTTTTGGCAATCAGCCCAAAAGAAGAATGAAGTAAAATAAATAAGAAAAATATGAAGATGAACTGATAAGTGTCGCCTTTTTTGCAATCGATAAAAAAAATACAAACGAACACAGAAGACTTACTTTTCTATTTATCTCATGCGCAAGCAAACGCGCAGCATATCGACTCAGGCTGGCTCTTACAAGTACGTTAATGATTTTATTAAATTTTGCAAAAAAAAAAAAACAAACATTCACTTCCACCCAACAAATTGATTGTTTATTATTTTTGGTTTTATTTTGCAAACTTTAACAATTTAAGCTTTCGCAACATATTGATAAGATTGTTCGTACCTGAAAGGTGATTTATTTATTTTCAGCTGAGAAAATATTTTTATAACAATAAGAAATAAATTTCGGTGCTGCGTGTTAGATAAAGTGCAATGAACGCAGATTTTCTTAAATAGATTCTAAAATACAGTGTACGAGTAAATTCAATAAGTCTTTAAGAAAATATAAAAAATACGAGTATATCTATTACCCAGTGTCGGCTGCCAATTATTTAGCAGCTCAGTTTCAGTTTTAGTGTTTGTATAGAGAAATTTGAATTGGTTTTTTTCAGTTCAATTGCTATTAACAGAAGCACTTGTCTTGTCATGAATTTCTCACAATTTGTTCAAACAATTTAAATTGAATTTGGGCACCAAGAAACAGAAACAAAATCTTCCATATCGTGGTTGGTGTATTTCGACTTCGAATACGATATTTTTAAGTCCAGTACCAAAAACGACGATAAGGCTCAATATAATCAGCTGCCACTATACTGCCACCCTGTAAAGCTAGTACGCTTTCCAATTCATGGTGGCTTTCATTTTCAGAAAAAAATTCAAAATGAGTGACTTGTGCTGCAAAAAACTCTCAGTAAATGAAAATATTCCCAAGATGGGTGAACTAACACCCCTTTTCCACACGCAAAGTTTACTTTGCAAAGTCTTAATTCAGCCGAGAGAAAGACAGAAAGAGACTGTACTGCTACCTCTGTCTTTCACACAGCTGAATTAAGACTTTGGAAAGTAAACTTTGCGTGTGGAAAAGGGGTATATCTCTCGACAGTTTCAAAGTAGTGAACTGCTAATATAATTGCAAGTTAAACGCTCTTTGTAATATTTGTGAGCCAACAACAAACAAACAGGCAACTGCGATGAATTAATAAACAAACATTACACCTTTTTTACTCACTAAAAGTTTACTTTGTCAAAGTCTTAATTCACGTGGGGAGAAACACAGTAAGATAAAGTATTTCTCCCTCTAGCTCTCACCCAGCTGAATTAAGACTTTACAAAGATTTCAAACAGTTTCACATAAACAACATTACATATTTAAATACTTGCAACACTAAGGCCCACATTCACAGTCATTAGTTAACTAATAGCAACAGCTTAACCAATAATATTTGATTCACAGCTCTTTGTTTGCCATTAGTTAAACCGTCAAATGTCATTGGTTAACAAATACTTAGAGAACAGCTAATTCATTGTAAACTTTATTAGTATTGTTGTTTGTGAAAAATTTTATATTCTATTATATTCTAATTCAGTATCATGTACGGTAAAGTTGGACGAAAGAAAGAATATAACAAATGTAAACAAAAACCATATGCTATACTAGAGCTGCCAATACTGAAACTCAATAATTTCATAGGGTTACCATTATTCTTTGCACATATTAAGAACCTTAGTTAAACAATAAACTTTGAATATGAAGTATTATACTGTTTTCACATCGAGAGTTAAAACCTAGTTTTGAACGTTAAAACCATAAACAGCTGATTTTGCGTTCCCACTGCAAATTCAGGTTTTAAAGAACAGACTGTCTTATAAATTTTTCCAAAATAAAATAAATGTACTGTAGAAATGTGAATTTTTTTCAGCATTTTATAATACTTATCTTACACCCTGTGCAAATGGTCGTTTTTGTTTGCATGAACAACTCAGACATTTTACAATGCACCCCAATATAGAAATTATATTATAATTTGTAAATGAATATTTTAAAGAAGAAGAAGTGCTTGGAAATCATATTATTATATAAAAAATGCACAAATATATTGTAAGCTTAACCTTTTTTTCCCCAGATGGATGTCAGCGAAAATATTTTCGTTGTTTCGGTTTAAAAGATGCTTTTGCTTCACATATTTTTTGACAATTATTGCCGCTGCATCTATTTTTAAGTTGAAAATGTATCAATTAGTATCTATTCTTCTTCACTGGCATAAACATTAACAGCTGCTTCTAGCCATTTAACTTGGCAGCACTGAAGTTAGACGATAGTAATTAACTAATGACTGTAAATTTGAGAGCAAAAAAATTATCTTTATTTTTCCCGTCAATTGCAGGGCAGACATTCAATTTAATTGACGAAAATAACAATTATATTGCAAATTAATATAAAACAACAGTTATTTTAAAAATCTTTGATAAAAGAAAACAAAAAGAAATCAACTGACAGATAAAAAAAACGCCAACTTTTATTACAAACTTTGAGTGTGACCTAAAGCAAGGACTCCAAAGAGATTATCTTTGCACAGTTTTCCTTTTTTTTCTCTAGTTATTTTTCTTATTTGTGAAAAGACACAGCAATTTAATCTCAGAAGCGCAAAAAAAAAATAAAATAACACAAAGTAGGAGTATGTTTGGGATCTATTGAAATTTCTTATGCATCACATGCAAACTTCTTTCAACTGCAATTTCACAAAATTCAGCAAAGAAATTAAGTGTTACTGGCAGGATAAAAAAACGAAATATAAAACAACTTTCTTTTGCTTTGTCAGTTTAGAATGTTTAACAGTGTGTTTAAAAAAGAAAAAGAAATGTGTATGTATCAGTATATTTAAGAAAGTTCATTTCAACCACGAGCCAAGAGGATAAGCCACGACGCGAGTAAAGAAAAAACACTTCACACAACCCAAATTTACATTTAATTACTTTTGAAGACTTATTTTATAGCAACAGAAGGGCTTTGTTGAGCAACTTAAATGTTTTTCTTAAACAAATTTAACGCGCTAATGGCATATTAAGTAGAATGATTAATTAAGCGGAGAATAGAACAAAACAAAAGAAAGACAACGTTTCAATATTTTTGCTAAAATTACTTTGCAGGCGAATTTTTTTTTTTTAAATTATTTTTTCAATGTGAGAGTCTATGTTTGTTTGAAATCTTAAAGCAAAGAAGTTTTTAGGAACTTTGAGGAATTTAATTTCTTAAAATGTTAACAGGTTGAAGAAGTTTTTTTTTTTGAGGTATAAAACTTAAGATAAAATAAAGCCGGAAGCTTTAGCATTATTCTTAACTCTCTGCCATTTTTATTTAAACAATCAGGGCAATCATGAATAAAATTCCGCGCGAAATTTGTACCTTTTCCAATTAGAATTTCATGTTTTCTAGAACAAAAGTTTACTTGCTATTAGTTTGAATCAGGGATCGCAAATAACGATTATTTTCCAAATTTAAACTGAAAAAATCACAATAATAGAGAAGTGCTACGGGCACAAGGAATATACCACAACACTCCATGTTACATGGACTACCTATAGATGCAATGACTTTTATTTTTTTAATTTTTATTTATTCCTCACAAAATAAGAGTTATTTCTTGATTTTTATTTATTTCTCACAAAATAAGAGTTATTTTGTGACTTTTATTTATTCCTCACAAAATAACAGTTATTTTGTGATTTTTATTTATTCCTCAGAAAATAAGAGTTATTTTTTTATTTTTATTTATTTCTCACAAAATAACAGTTATTTTGTGACTTTTATTTATTCCTCACAAAATAAGAGTTATTTTGTGACTTTTATTTATTCCTCACAAAATAACAGTTATTTTTTGATTTTTATTTATTCCTCAGAAAATAAAAGTCATTTTTAAAATGTGTTTATTAATTAATTTAATTTAACAAATAAGAGTTTTTGCATGGACTCTGGTGATAAATTCGATATTAAATCTGTCAATATTAATTTTAGCGCAGAAAATGCTCTTTCTACAGAGACTTGTGTTGCTGGCGTGCTATGCAAAACCTGTGCCAATCTGTACAGGTATGGATATATATATTTTTTTTCCTCCCAATATTTCATTACATCTGCATCCACGTCAATGGGCTTAGGATTGTAATTGTCTATTTCGTTTATCGCCCTTTTCATTTCCTCCTCCAGATCACCATCTGAGTCTTCATCCTCTGAATTTACTTCAATAGAGTTTAAGAACTCGTGTCTTCAGACGACGGTAAAGCATCTGGTGTTTCAGCGTTTGAAGATGATGGTAAGTCAGAAGACTTTTGCGTTGCATCATTCTTCACAAAGAGTAAAATTTATTAAATTCATGTACATTAGACCACCCAATGGGCCGAAGTTTTTATTTTATTCGCTAAAGCCCATATGACATTTCATTTTTCTTTCATTTATCAAGTTTCATTTATCAAGCTGGTAACTCTTATGTGTTAATTATGAAGGTGTTGAGACATTTAGTACATTAAAAAATTTTGACAAATCAAAAAATATTTTTATGTTATGCAACAAATTAATTATAAAATACATAAGAACCGGTCTTAAAACCCTAACCAGCACAAAAATGTGTTTTTCGGACAAAATCCGTACCAAATATAAGAAATCCGGTTCCAAACCGGATAAAAATATCTTATATTTGACGCTGGTAATGTAGCTTTCCATTGGTGAAAGAATTTTTAAAACCAGACCGGCTTGGGCGTGAAAGCTTAGCAAAAAACAAACTCACTTTCTTATAAATTGGTTGTTTTTGTAAATGAAATAAAATTATTTGTAATAAAAAATATCAAATTTGTTTTTTTTCAATTTAAATAGGCATATTTTGTAAAAAATTTCATTTCTACACGTTTCCAAATTGTATGAAAAATAATGACAATTCGTTACAAACAATATGTTTTTCATACAAATTTCAAAAGGAAAAAATTATTGTACGAATATATGCAGAATCTATACTAAAGTCTCTATTTTTCATTTTATTTACAAAAACACTGAGTTATTTTTTTATATTTTATTTACTGCCAGTTCATAGAAGCCATGTAAAAATTCTTGCTTGGCTATTTATATTGAAAACACAAACAAAACACTCAAAATTTGTTTTTGATTTCAATGTAAATAGCCAAGCAAGAATTTTTTACTTGACTTCTATGAACTGGCAGTTATTAGTTTAAAAATAACTTTTATTTTCTGAGGAATAAATAAAAATCAAAAAATAACTCTTATTTTGTGAGGAATAAATAAAAGTCACAAAATAACTATTATTTTGTGAGGAATAAATAAAAATCAAGAAATAACTCTTATTTTGTGAGGAATAAATAAAAGTCACAAAATAACTATTATTTTGTGAGGAATAAATAAAACTCAAGAAATAACGATTAAAAAGTAATTTTTAAAATAAAAATTATAACCGTTACGGTCCCTGGTTTGAATTGCTCCCCGGGAAAAATTTCACGCGAAATTCTATTCATGATTGCCCTGAATATTTGCTCCATATGGTTACCTCGGAGGAGTCCTACAGTGGAAGACCACTTTCCAGTCAAGTTTTGCACGAATGGAGGGCGTCTGTTAGTAATAACGTGGATAATGTTGTTTTCCTAAGCAACTATATTCTGCGGCTTATCATCATAGACCAGCTCCATAGGATCCACTACGCATATTTTCATTTATGTATTTATTTATTTTAAATCTATGGAAAATGTCCAAACAAAAAATTACATCAAATTAAATTATATCTAACATTTGATATTGGAATCAACAAATCTAAATTTGGGAAAATTTTTTATTTAAATATTTTTAATTTGCGTTGATTTTTCTTTATTTTTGGGGCAATTTTTTTTCAGCTTAAATTGATAATTAAAAATGGCCCTAAAACAAGGGAAAATGTCTACAAGATATTGTTGTGGCTTTCAAAGAACATTTTTGGCATCATCTTGCATTTATCAGCTTGGGATCATTTTTCATTTTCAAATAGCTCAACAAAACTAAAAATGGCCTCAAACTTAAAAAAGAAAACTTAAAAAAATATTTAAGGCATCCAAATAAAATAATAAAAAAGCACACGCAGTATGAAATCTTCAGTTCCGGAAAATACGATGGTGGATAAATTTTTCTCTCCCGGCCGAAGACCGGCTACGCAGAAAATCTTCTGTAAGTGAAGCCGGTGTTCGAAATGCCAGCTGGCTATGTGCGAGGTTTTACTCAGTCAGTGTTTAAAATGCCTTTAAGAGAGAAAACCCTTATGTTTTAGGTGCAAGGCCTTTTACCTCTTTGTTGTTTCGAGCACGGGCTTTGCTGATGAAAAATTTTATGCATGGCCTTCGAAACGTCGCAAGGACTTTATCCTCTATGGTATTCAGAACACCGGCTTCGCTGACGAAAGATTTTCTGTGCATCCCAAATAAAAAGAAAAATTAAAAATGGGGCCCAAGTATTCTACGACATTTCGAAACGAATGTTGCGGAGTTCTTTATAAAAACGTTGTAGCCGTAGTCGAAATTAGAGATGGGCGCGAGTCGTGTTTTTTTCGCGACACCAACACGCACTACTCAATACAAAGTGTTCGTGATAGAAAATCTGATTTCTTGCGTGTTCGGGTCGTATCGTGTTGAGCGAAATTGACACGATAAACACGAAACGATTTTTGGTGTTAAAATATGTACGAGTATGCATGAATTTCCAGTAAAGAAAAAATTTAATATTTTGTATCGTCAAACATTTAAAATCATCAAATTTTTTGACAGTGAGGGGTCTCTTAAGCTTAAAGTTCTGAAATTAAACAAAATTATGTATGTATTTGAATATAAAAAAATGTTTTTTTTTTTGCTATTCAATTTGATTTCGTGCTTGTTGTGCAGTTTCGTGTTTTGAAAAAAATTTTGCGTGCGTGTTTCGTAAGTGTTGGACATCTTGGCATTCGTGTTCGTGTAGCGTTGGAAAAGTTCAACACGTGCCCATCTCTAGTCGAAATACGCCAACCACGATAAGGGCAAAAAGTGTTGTTGCTTTCGGAAAGAAAAACTAAAAACTAAATTTAATTTTTGGGGGTAATTTTCTTCATATTCGGAAATATTTCTTATTTTTGATTTGGAACCATCATTTCCAATCCATATTTCAATTTGGTGTGTTTCCAGTTTTTAATTTTAGGGCCGTTTTTAGTTTTGGATCAACCATTCTGCATTTTTGTGTTTGGTGGTATTTTTTATAGAGGTGATTTGGCGCGTGTAATTTTACTCCAGAAACTATTGTAGGAGTCGTAGGTCTTAGGCCAACTATTGGAGTTTCAATAAATAGATTGATTATAAACAAATGTTGGCTATAGCAATTACCAGCAACTTTTATAAGAGTAACTCTGCACTAGGCTTTGAATTGGGCAATAAAAATTGCGCAATAAGCATCAGTGATACAAATAAAAAATTTCATTTAAACTGAATGTGTAAAATTTATAAAAAAAAAATATTCAGTGTTGACTGCAATTTTTAAAGCAGCCTCCAGCTCATACAACAAATCGTAAGCCTGATTTAAAGGGATATTGTAACTTTGTTCAACGTATTTTTAATTTGTTTAAATATATTTATACTTTTAACGCTTTTTCCAAAGAAAAAAGTTTCAGCGAGCCACTGACTGTGTGGCGATAAAGTGAACAAAAAGCGCGACGATTAATTGCAAAAAATTTAGATCCGTTGATCAGATGAAAGTGAGGTTTAAATATCGCCGTCGTATTCTTTTGAAAAATTGCACTTACTATGACTGCTATCAAATTGTTAGTTTGGAAACTTCGATTTGCTTTGCCATTTTGTACAGTTAAAGAAGATAAAAAGAAGTTTTATTAACTAACTCCAAGTTTTTATTTTTTGAGATGTTAAAAAGTTAAAATTAAAGAGCGATATATGCATGCATGCATTTTTGTTTAATGAAACTAAAAACATTACGTGCCGAAATTGTTGTTTAACATGTTTCCACAAGCCAGTCAGTCGATTCGTTCTAAATTTTTTTTTTAAATCACCACAGGCTATTGGGGTTGTGGAATGGAAACAGGTTGTCAGTCTAGTGCCTGCAACGATTTTCTGTTAGTCTAATTTCGTAATTCGTAATTTTCCGGTGGTTTAGGTCATATTAAAAATAATATAATAAATTCACCAATAATGTTAATCTTAGTTTTTCCAAATGTTTCACATTTTACTAAAACTACATCAAATATTGGTTGGCATGTTTTGGCCGAAGTATTTTTTGTTAAACTAAACTAAACTAAACTAATTAGGATCAAAGAAACACAAATGTAGTCATTTAATTCAGTCAGTGTCAGCATACGATTCCTTTTGAACCGAGTGAACTTAAAATTGGCATCAAGTTGAAACGAGACCTTGGATAATAACAACGTATGTACTCGCATGTGTATACGTATACATATCTGTAGCAATAAGGAAAAAGTGCTTAAGTCATATTTTACTGTTTTGCAGTAGACCAGTTTTAAACTTTCAAGTCGATTTTCAGAAGTCTATTTCTCTGACAGTTAAATTAAAAACTTCGGTATTCACTTAAATTTCTTTTAGAAACTTTCGTTCTATACACTATAAATAATACATTTGATTTGAAATATACCAAAATATAAGCCAAATTAAGCTTTTATTCCATACGAGATTGTAAAACGAAAAAAAGGCAAGAAGCAAGTTATTGCGCTATAACTTCCTGAAAAAGCTCACAATATAAATGAAATTTTGTCGAGGGGTACTTTGGAATATGGAAATTACAGGGGTACCGTTAACTCAAAACCAGCTTATCTCGACTTACGCACTTTTTCCTTTTTGCGTCAGATATTTGCATAAGGATGTGTTAAGTATTAAGTATTGGCATAAAGTGGTTAACATTTAAATAAACCAAGCGAAATCTAGAAACAAAAAAATCCAACGGCAAAACTAATTTTATTGTATATTTCATTATATTTGGCTTTAAGTTTTAAAGATTTTTATTAATAAGCATCCTTAAAAATAATATGAAATTTGATTTAAATTATTCACGCCCCGTGCTGTTATGCGGTTTCTCACATCACATCACATTCTGATAAAATAAAATGACAGTATGTTTTTCTCTTCACACTCTTATCTTGTAATTCTAAACGACTGCTTGCTGTACTTTGCTCTAACAAAGCTGCGATAGAAAAAAAAATTTAGAGTATAAAAAACAGAACAAATGTGTTTTAAATATACTGGCGACAGCAAAATTCAAATGAAATCTACTCTTCACATTTTGCATCTGTTCTTAAATTCTTTGCATGCGATTATTTACACTTACACGGACATCATCCTTGTAAGGCAAATCCCAACACATTCATAACTTACATATTTATTTGTAAATGAAACGAAACACGAGAGTAATTTTTTTATATATTTTTTATTTCGGTACAACTCAATACTGAATTGGTCAATTACTGGAAGCAAATGACTGCCTTTCAAAATTTGCTTATCAGCAGCATCTGTATCCATTTTTTTTCATTTTCCATTTCATGTATTTAGTTTCGTAATAAATGAGGAGACATGTAATTGGATATACACGAAACAGCACGAGTATTTTTTTAAGCTCATTTCGTTATACCGCAGGGAGACCGATTTAGATCAAGATTTAATTGCCAAGATATAGCAAAAAAAATAAAATAAAGAGAAACTAATGAAATATAAAAACGTGGAGAAATTGAATGCTCAAACAGAAAAACAGCATTAGGAAATATAAATATACGAGTATACAGAAGGATACTTATTTGATATTAAGACCTTAATGTATTAATACCAAGAATTTTTGTTTGTTATTGACTACGCATCGTCCATCTTTATACATTTGTTTCTGTTTAAAACAAAAACTCGACAGTCGACTTAAACCAGAAAAATTCTCGAGAAAAGCTTAAAAAAGTCTGTATACATATGAGATTTATAGAAAAACTCTCAAAGTAACGACCGACTAATTATAAAAAGCTTGTGTAAATTGAAAAACGGATTCAGTATGAAAAAAGGGTGTTTGTTTTGAAATGCTTTTGTTTGAGGCTTTTTAAATTATTATCCTTATGCACCTAATTCTCAACAACATTTTGAGAGTTTTTCTATAAACTTAAGAAGATTTTTTAGCTTCTCTCAAAAATTTTTCTGGTTGAAGTTTCTTAGGCAGAAACTTAATACGTTTAAAGAGTACGTTGCTCAAGCATCAATAAATAGAAAGTTTTTCAAAGATAATATTTTAAAAATACAGAAAACAGTTCATACTCTTTCGGTGATATTTAAGCTACTTTTAAGCGAAAATTTTATTCGAGAAATTAGAGAAAAGCAATGAAGATGCGAAATTTGGCGAATATCTTGAAAACTCTTCTTAAAAAAATTTATGAAGTTTAAATTCGTGTTTGGTAACTCGAAATTAATTAACTTCCAGTAGGAAAAGCATTTGACCGTTAATATTTTTTTCCTCAGTCGTTAAGCAGCTCTGGGCTTAAGAACAGCTCCTGCGCCATCGTAATTATTACTTAAGTGCGGCCATGCTTGTGTGTGTTGTTTGGCCTTCGAGAGTTTTCCCTCTTGCTCGCTCTGGTTGACTGATCTGTCACGCATAACCGTATAATCCTGCGGTTGTGTTGTGGATTTTCGTTGACAACCACGTTGCGACTTTCTATGTGAAGGCATAGGTCGTGTAAAGTCAGTCTCAAAATTTTTTTATAAAACTGTTAATAACATCTTGGGTATATATATGGTCTAGCTACCCCGCCCATATTTGTGCAAAAATACTTTGCAAATTTATTTTGTAAAGTATTTATGAAATAAATAAATAAATAATAAAATAAATATTCGAAAACAGTTTCATACTTCTTCGGTGATTTTTAATTTACTTTTAAAAGACATTTTTATTCGCGAAAATAAAGAAGATAAGTTTATATTCGTGTTTGGCAATCCCAAATCAACTTCCAGTGGCAAAAGTGGTTTTAATGAAACCAATTACCAAAATTTTATAAAATTTTATAATTCACCACAGTATTAAATATTAACTTAGAATAAAGCACATGCATAAATTACAGTTAATATCTAGTATTACTTTTTTCTTTTCAGATTTAAAATGCAGTAGGAATGCAGTAAATCAATCGTAAAATTTTATTTTTACAAGCTGTTTGACTGTGTTTTATTTTCCCAATTAGAAACTGAATTCCGTAAAAATTTATATAGAGTTTTATTTATCGTTTTATTTGACCTTTAATTCGTTTTTATGTATGTCTGATTTAAAGTCTCAAATAAACTTAACTTAACTTTATTTTAGAGATGAATACAATAAAAAAAAGTCCTAATAATATTTGCTAAAATATTGAGAAATTAATTTTTCATACAACTGCCCCAGTGGGTGGTGAAGTGAACAATAGTTGTGGTAGAAGAATCGTACTCTATAGTTTTTGTAAAAAAAACTGTTCAAGTCACCGCCAAACAGCATTTAAAAATATCTTAAAATAACAAAGAAACACATGTGGTTTTGAAAGGAACATTAATAAACATCAACTACAGAAAAAAATTATAATGAACACAAACGTGAGTAAGACGGTTTTCTGTAAAAAGCACAAGCCAACTAACACACACACACTTGCGTCTGTATATCCTGTCAGATGTTTTTTTTGCTTTTGTTTTTTGGTTTGTATAACAAATGTTAATTTTTTTTTACTTCCAGTAACTTTTTGCCGCTCTTGACCTTTGTAGTCTTTTAGGTTTAACCTTATTTATTTTGTTTGGTCTCATTTTGATTTCTTTCACTTTTTTCTTAACGGTTGTTATTCGTATTATTTTTAGCTTGAACTTGAACACTTAAATACAAACAAACATATGTATGTATGCAAATTGTGCATACATATGTACATACATACATACATAAATACATACATACATACATACATACATACATACATACTTATGTACGTATTTAACAAACCGTTCAACTTAAATTTCTAGAAAGCTAACCTTTTGTAATTGTGACTTTCTGCAGCCATAAATTAAGTTGTTCTTTTGTATGTCAGGCTTATTTTTCATTAATTCCTTTATTTCATGTCGGTGTGTGTAATTTAACACAAACATACACACTTGTGTGTGTAAGTAGGTGTCTTATTTTAATTGTAAATTTAAATGGCCTCGAAAAATATTTGGCATATTTTACTTTATGGACTACCAGGAAAGGAAACTCTTTTGTAATATTATACAAAAAGCACTAAGAATTAAAAATGAGGTTTGTTTTTTTACCTTTGGTGTCCGCCTGCCCGACTCAGGCTGTTTTCTCGAGAGCCGTAAGAGTTTTGCCCCACACAACAAAAAAATATATGAAAGTTAAAAATCAAAGGGTGTTCCAAAGCGAGGAAGAAAAAACGTTGAAATGCTAATTCAGACAATTATATATTCACACTATATAGACTACACCAATTATTAGTGAATTTTAAAATATCAAAATTAAAGGGTATTCAATCAGTTAATATAATTTTTACTAACTCTTGAAATTTTCAAAAGCTAAAAAATCAAAAAACTTAAAAAGTCCAAAAGATTTAAATACTGAAAATATGACAAAAGAATATTAAGTCTTTTGACTAATGGTATGGTCACACTTGGGCAAATATTTGCCCTAAAAACGTAATCCCTAAATATTAATGAAGAAGCTTTCAATTCAGGGACGTGTTTGCTAAGTCAAATAGTTTCCAATAATGTTGGATTCTATGATATTCTCTATTAGTTGTTAAATGAAACTGTTTAACTTAAGAAAGACGTGTCTGAATCAATATGTTTTTCACTAATATTTATTGGTTACGATTTTCTGGGCAAATGTTTGCCCAAGTGTGACCATACCTTAATTAACTGGTAAACTGCGTTTGCTTTTAAAAGTTCAATAATTTTTTGTACTGTCTTCTTCCAAGGCAGCGCCATTAATCACAAAATTGCTTGTGAAATTTCCCAACAAAGGTTGTAACATCTCAGTTGAGATTTTGAGAGACATTATTATATAAAAATCCAGTCTTTGATATCACTGAACAAAAAAAAAAATTAAATTAAGCGATATCGAAGACAAAGCCGACTAACTGAATACCGAATCCGAATCTTGATTTTTTTTGGATCAAACGTATACAGAAAAAATTATTGTTGAATTTTTTTTCAATTAAGTGATTGTTTAGAAAAAATAATATTTCTGATTAATATTTTAATTAAATATATGTATGTTTATATTAATTGAATTTACTGCTCTATCAAAAAAGTGTTATCAACAGAGCTTAACTCAGAATATTATGAAATGGTTAACAATTATTACATATTAATTGTACGTAAATATAGTAACTTTTATTTTAATGTGTGAAAAGCGAGCTGTTTTTTATAGTATGCCACATTGTTTTGAAAAAATATTTTCAATTAAAATACCCAATTAATCTTTTAATTGGTTTTAATGTTTTGTATGAGAGAAAAAAGAACTACTCAGCTTAACTTTTTGTTTTGATTAGTAGTTGACTAAAAATTAAATATTAAAATAAAAAACAGAAATTCATTTAGTTCCCTTTTGTTGAGAAATACCAAGTAAATAATAATGAGAAACACAAGTTTATAGACCAATTGTGGACGGTAAAGTTAGTTAATTTTCCAGTATTTGGGGTTCGATGCAAATGGTCTTGCGTAAGTACATATGGAAAATATCGTAGCCTTTCTCTAACATCCAATCACAAAAAACATACACCATTCAAAGAAAAGCTACGATATTCTGCAAAAATATCAAACACCGAATACGGCCATTGTACTTTTTGCACCATTCGAACTTCAAAAGCCATACGATGCATCAGTTATGCTTTTGGCTTAAAAAACAAATGTTTCCATTTTTAGAAATTTTTTATATGTACATAGCATCATTTTTTATATTTTTACACTATTAGATTGTTTTTATATTTCAATTACCATTTTAATTGAATCTTAAAAAATATTTCAATTAATTTTTTAATTGAATCTTTAAAAATATTTCAATTATATTTTAATTGAATCAATTAAATTTTTAGTTAATGTAATATTGTTTTAATTGAAAAAATGAAAAAAAAAAATTCAATTAAAATGGATGAGTTAATACTACAATTTCCGTGATTGGTTGAAAACTAATTAATTTTTTAACTGAATCTTTGTTTTTTTAATTGAATCTTGTTTTTACTTTTTTCTGTGTAAATAAAGGTACAGAAGAACAAAAACTTTTTTACTTTTAACAGTAAAAAATAAAATTAATATGAAGATGAGAGGAAGCTATAATGAATTATATTGAATAAAAGATCATAATAAACTCACATGAAATACAAACGGCTGGTGTTTATCTAATGGCCCATGAAATGATTTTTGCCAACAATAAAATTCAATATTTTTTTTGTATTCAAAAGAACACAAATGAATAAATATTAAATAAATCTAATCGCAGTTCAGCCAACTCAGATCGCTATTTCATTCATTAAACTATTAATTCACTTCCACAATATGCACACAGAACAAAATGCTTTTTTATGAACTCTTGTTTTCCATTGCGCCCCAACAGTTTATGGTTTCGTTTATAAAAAAAAATAGTATGTGTATTAACTCACACAGAAATCTTTTTATTTCAACCTTAAGTTTGGTCTGTGAGTAATAAAATATTTAATACACATCTTGTTGTTTTTGTAAATATTCAAAGAGTTTTACCCATGAACTTGTGAAAAAAAAACTTTCGATTGTTACACGGTTGAGCGAAAATTCAATAAAAATATTTCAAAATATTTTCTGTTTATCAGTCCGCCATCCCAAGCTAAGGGGTCCACTATTCTGCAATGGCCGATGCCGTTTCCGCTCTGCAAGGAAATTCAATGAAGACG